>OX104064.1:107388148-107539446 GCA_944474145.2 Dicrocoelium dendriticum | reverse complement strand
ATTGAGTCCCCGAGCTGAAGCTGCCCTGATCGATCGGATCTCAGTCAACAGTCGGGTGTGCGCTGTTAGATTAGCTGGTTCGTTCTATGCTATGAAGTCGCCAGGGAACAAACAATGCCTGTTTGTCATTGCGGCCTACACCCTTACAAACGGTAGCACAGATTGGGTGAAAGATGATTTCTGTCAGCAACTTCACGATCTTCGTTACTGAGGAAGCGCGAATACTGTGGTGTTGCCTGGCGATCTAAACGCTTAAGTCGGAAAACTGTCCTCTGATGAGCTTCATCGGAGCGACCAACATGGTGTAGGCTCCTCCAATGATAACGGTGAGCGATTGCTAAAGCTGTGTACAGATGGTTGTCTCTTTCTCGTGAGCATAAAGTTTCGACACAGCATCCGCAGAAGCGTGAATTGGCGCCCACCAGCTTTGCGCCAGCCATAGGCGCAAATCGATCATATCGCGATCAGTTACCGCTGAAGAGGTTGTGTACAAAACTGTCGCTCAATTAAGAGCATCAGCGTGGACTCTGACAAAGCACTTGTTTGCGCCGACCTCCGGGTGCGTTTCGGTGGACGTCCGCAACGACAATGTGAACGGATTGACACCAGCCAGCTGGTGAAGTCAGGTGTTCTGAATGTGTAACAAAGTGCACTGAGATCCGGTTTGAGTAAGCGCCCACCGAACACGGTCGAACATCACTACGCGCATATTCGTCAGATGTTACTATCAGCAGGCATGTCCTCATGTAGCAAATCAAACTGCAAAACTAATTGGGTCTTTACACAGTCTCTGGAACTTATGGATGCTCGCCGAGGTATTCCGGCTGGGAGTGAATACAATGGGGGTCGCAAAAATCTCAGGGCAAAACTGCGTGCTAGTTCGAAGAAAGACTGGTGATCTCACCGTGCCTCGGAGATGGAAACAGCTGCTACCGTTGATAAGCATCGTAATTTATTCCGTCTGACACGAGAAATAGGCTGCACGAGATTGGCGTTAGCGAGACCATACGCGACGGGAGTGCGCAGCTGATAGACAGCCTGTTAAAACGCTTGGAGCATTGAGCCGAACATTTAACCAACCTGAGTTATCGCTTTCTTTTTCGGACATTGAGCGCCCTTCTCCCTGGACCGTCTCCTTGGATCGGCCCTCACGCGCAGAAGTCGAACGTGAGATCAGGCTGTTGAAATTGCATAAGGCCGCAAGGGCAGACAGAATTCCCCCAACCCTCTTCAAATTCGGCGGATCTGTTCTAATAGATGATTTACACGAGCTGCTAGTGAAACTTTGGGAGCAGGAGACTGTCCCGACCGACCGGACCCGCCCCGTTATTGTCCCAAGTTTCAAGGGAGGTTCCCTTTCGGAATGCGGCAGTCATAATGGGATCAGTATGATCTCAACTGCCTCTAGATTTCTTGTGTCAGTCATTTTTCAGAAAACTGACTGGCACTCGTGAAAGCCAGATTCGTGAAAAGCGAGCCGGGTTTCATCGAGGTCGGGGCTGAAGATGTGGTCCACCTTCATCTTGCGTCAATTGCTGGAGCACCGCCATGTTTATTGGTGACCCACCGTCGTGTTTTTTGAAACAAAAGGTTCCTTCGACCCAGTCGAAGGTTACGAACCGTATAGTAAAAGCTCAAGGTGCTTTTGCCACTCTCCGCTACCTGTAGTGCAGACGCGACATTACTCTCGCCCTGAATGGCAAAGTTTATAACGCAGTTGTCCGTTGAACTCTACTATTTGGCTGTGAAACCTAGCCCATCAGGTCGACAGACATAAAGAGGCTGGTCACATTCGATCATCGTTGCATTCGCAGCTTAGCTCATGTCTGGAGGGAGCACCGCATGAGCGGCGGCGCGTATTTGATGCAGGAAAAGAGACTGAACCGCTCAGTACCATTGAATCACGCACCAGGCTCCGATGGCTGGACCACGTGTTGCGCATGCCAGCACACCGACTCCCGCGACGTGCATTGTTTATGCGCCAAGGGTGCGGTTGGAAGAGGGGAGGCCAAGCGATGACCTGTCGACAGAAATGAAGGCCCACACTTCGAAACTGGCGTCGGTTGGTGCATCCCGACTGCCTGGCTGGGGTCCTAAGGATGACGAGCACGTTTGGTTGGACACACTTGCCGACGCGGCTAGGAGCTGGCCCTAATAGGGTTTGTGTTGTGAGTTTCTTTGTCCATTACTCTTGTTTTAGGTTCACCCTCCAATCCCGATCTTATGCCAAGTGAATAAGATAATATTTAACATCACCTTTTTTGTAGTGTAATTTGTAGGATAATTTTTGGCCTATTATCTTTTGTATTGCGGCATACTAGCTGAGGTGTGTTTCGCATCCTTAGTTAACGTGTACTGATGATATATATATATATATATATATATATATATATATATATATATATGGAGATTTTGAATACCAAAGTTAGCATTGTGTGCGCATTTCACCAGCCAAGCCGATGCAACCTAACGTTTAATTGTTTTGAAAAAGTCCAATGAATATTCCAAAGTCAATGTAAGCAAACATTTGCTTTCGAAAATTCCTCATCAGGTTTATACAACAAGATAAAAATGACAACTGTTCTGACAGACTAGTGAATTCGTCAAGAGTGGACCCAATCCTTAGTGGATGCCGATAATTTCTGTTAACTCTGCCACTGTCTCAGCCTGCCAGCCCACGCTTCAACTTAGTGGAGGTCACGAGTCGATCAAACCAAGGCAGCTGCAAAGCCTGAATGAATCGGTTCCGAATGCACAACTTCGGTTGGTGCAGTCAAATTGCGATTTCCTTAGCATCTTCTAATATCCTTCTGCGCACATAACTCAGCCGATTGCAGGGGGCTGCTAGGTAACTGTAAAGGAGTCGCTAGGCTTTATATTGTGCCCAGTATCGGCCAGTTAAGTAGCTATGGAGGAACTCCATACCTCTTTGCTTCCAGGTGCTAGCCATGCCAGATATTGATCCACTTTGCTCGCTATCCTTGAGTCTGAGCTTTATTATCGAACTGCTAGTGAAATGGATCCGTTGGTTTGCTGTTAGAAAATGCATCTGAGCTCCGTGAGAGACGGTGAACAGGAACCTATGCCGCTCTTTTCCAACTGAATGGCAGTTTAAAAAAGGAAGAATAAAAATCGTTATAACAGGATACGCTGAATTCGCGTCCCCTGTATGCATACATTCGTGAAATTATCGCGGTGCGTACGAAAGGGAAGCAATGTACAAGGCCATTCAATTCAAAGGAAAACGATCAATAACCTCATCAAGTTAGGGCGAGACTAGCCATAAGTTCAGTCTGCTTGCACAAATTGGGCTTAAGCCGCCGAATAGCTGAGGCTTCGGCAAAGTAAAGCAATCAGGCAATGCTTTGTAGGTTAATTACATTTTAAAAAATCACGAGGACCTTGGCACATTGTGCAATCCAGGACGGGTTGAGCAATAGAGCTAGGCAGTAGTCTGGGACCGTTGGCGAGCATGTTTCGTGGAATGGCGGTTGTAGGAAACTTGCTTCTATATAGGCTGTTAAAACAGCTAAGAATTTTTGCTTTATATGGGCTTTTAAATGGCTGTTTTTCCGCGGCATTCTGTATATGCGAAATAGCTTTTCAGGATGATACATCCCGGATTTGTGTGAAGTTCAGCTCTTGCTATTAATACAGCTACTGACACCACTAAGCACTGAAGATGACACCTCGAATGGTGACGAAGCGTCTGCAATCGAATCGCCCAATAAATCCGACATCTTGGAATATGATACATGGAGCTTTTGCGTCGCAAGCGAAAGGTTGTGCGCTTATTAGTTACATTGACCAGTCATCCAGCAAAACTTCTGAAATGACGCGCGTTAAGTTCTTATAATATGGCAAAAACAGTGATCCATGGAAGCATAGTTGGAGCACGTGTATGAGAATTTGTATTCACACTGTTTAGTGCACAAAAGCCAATGGTGGTGTCAAAGGCCTGTCCAAAATATGTCACGCCACTTGTCAAAAGGGACATCGGAACCATGGCAGACGAAAAAAATTGGAGAAAAAGAAATACGAAAGATGAAAAACAGCACTAGGGAATGGACAACAGAAACCTAGGTATGACTTTTGCGTGGATTGCTAGCTCACGCAAGTTAGTAGGCAAACAGACGATAGTTGGCTCAAACACACGACCACAACATCATCGTTTGGAAGGTCTTAACAACACATGGACTGGTAACAGTTAAAAGTGTTTAATCCTGATCGTGTGCTCAGTTTTGTGGTTAATCAGGTCGTATGACAAAGCATACCAGAAGCAGGGACAGGCGAGAGATTGGATGAGCCGTAAGAGATAAAACGCACACAGACATTCCAAGGATTTTAATCAATTATTGACGCTTCATTAGTTTGGATCGTAAATTGTACATGTTAACAACACGTGCAAAACGGCCGCTTAGTTAGCTTGCGTGAGGTTCGTAGGACACCCACGACTTACGAATACCACCTAAATGGAGAATACGATTAACTACCTCGACTCCATATAATCCACAATGGTCTAACACCAATTCATCGATAAAGACATATATTTGGTGCAGTCACCACGCATTAAATGGATAAAAAAACATTATAATCGGATCACCAAGGTGGCCACCGATGGACAGGCGGAGGTGTCAGAGCCAAAGTCGGACAGGCCGTGCACCGACACTGCAGTGGGCGTACATATGAGCACTTGAAGGTGGACTGTCATCATCATCATTACACATTAGCTGAAGGTGAGAAACACACTTCAAGTATTGTGCAGTAATACAAAAAAATACATGAAAAAGCGAGAGACAAAACATTTAGGCAACAAAAACAGATAAGATACTGTTTAGTAACATAGAATACTTCAAGACTGAGATCACGGTTGGAGGTGGATGATAAGCGGGAATGTGAAGGACAAATTAACTAAACACAAACGTCACTGAGGTCGGCTCTTCGCCATGTCAACATGCGTATCTAATCAAACGCGTTTATTATCTTTCGGACACCAGTCCGGGAGACACCAACCGATGCCAAATACAAAGTGAGCGCTTCCATCCCTTTTAAAAAGGATATCGCTTGGCCCCGCCTCTTCTTCTTCCATCTGAAGTATTGTCCCGTACAGAACACATAACGTGGGATTCAGCGTACTGGCATGCACCATAGACGATCTAGACATCAGAGCCTGGTGTGCAAAAAGATGGCGCTGAGCAGTTCACTCGCTATTCGTGCACCAGATACATGACGCCGAACACATTCTTTAGGCAGTGTTCCCACCAGACATGAAGTGAGCTGCAAAAACATGGAAGGTCAAGCGATACAAGTCTCTTTATGTCCGTCCGATGGGTCAGGTTTTGCAGCCATACAGGAGGGTTGAACCCACGGCTGCGTTGTAAACACCACTTCTGGAGGAGAGTGAGGTCGCGCCAGCTCCACAGGTGACGGAGATTAGCTTAAGCGCCTCGGGCTTTCGCAATACGGTTGGGGATCTTGTCTTCGATCTCACCGGCGCTAGTAGAGCCGTATACAAACTGGAATTCCCCGAAGACTTGTAGTCGATCACGGCCAAGGGTCAGTGCAGAGGTGGGTCCCTGCAAACCATGGAGAAGGACTTTGCATTTAGAGGGTGCGAAGCATAGCGCGATATGACTGACAGCCAATGCTAATTTGTTCAATGCCGATTAGAACATTTGGGAACTAGCACAGAACATTGTCGTCGGGGTACTTCCAGTCAAGAAGTCGATCTGCTAGGAGCAACTAAAGTGACAGTTTTGCTCATAGCCACTCCATCGTCAACTGATTACGAAGTGATCGATTTGCGTCCGTCGCTGGTCGGAGGTTGGTGGGCCCCATGCTACCCTTCGGCGTGTGCTGTGTCATGAGTTAGCGTACGTGGAGAATGGACGAGTTTCTTCCCACGAGTGCAGCAACCGCTCGCGGCTATCATTATGGGAGCCCACACAGCGTTCGTCGTCCAGATGTAGCTTATCAGTGAACAGTTTCCCAACATGGGCGTTCAGATCACAAGCAAGCACTACAATATCCGTGCGCTTTCTAAAACGAAAGAGCACGTTCAGTTGGTAATTTTTACCGAGTTCGAGCTATAGTTTGAGGAGTAGGCTGCAATGACAAACAGATACCTGTTGTCTGGGTGTGACTTCGAAGCGTTTAACCAGCGAATTAATCTGACGGCACACAGCTGGCTGACGATTGGGACCTAATCGATCAGAGCAGCTTCAGCCCGGGGAGTCACAACAATGTCCACAGTGGCTTGACTGGCATATAAAGCTGCGTCCTCTCCAGACAAACGCACTGACAAAGTGTCCCCAGCATCACATGTAGATCGCAGGATATGTACGGAGCTCGAATCACGCAGGCGTTTCCGATAAACAGCACATTCGTTCGGTAGAATCTCTAGTGTGCGGGCAAGGGCTACCAGTTGGTCAATATGTAACAAAGCACGGCGTGTTTGTGATAACTGTGTCCGGATTACGGACTGCTTCTTAGTAGCAACGTTTTCAGATACAGTGGGCGCCGAAGTGCCACTTGGATTCCCCTGTAGCTTGCCAGCGATGGATCCAAATTGATCATGTTACCACAAGTCACAGGTGGCATGGTTCCATGCTGGACTGCCGCTCGTTCTGGAATGCCTGCGTCGACTCTAATCATGTCTTAAAGTACTAGCGTTTTCCATGAAATTTACCGTGAAGCGATTGTAAATGAAGAGGTTATCTCAATCCCTGATCAGGCTAGTTTGACAGGTTGCTCTGCGTACGCAACATTCTCTCTCTCTAATAACAATGACATTGGGCAACAGTGGAATAGAATCACGACCACAATGCACAACGGGGGAGCCAATGCTAGTGGCTCTAGCAATAGTCACCGCACCATTCACTGGATATCCCAGAGGTCGATGAACCAGTTGAAATCCAGAGGAGAATCCAGAATGGATCTGAACACAACATAAGCAGATGAACCATAGGCATGAAGCAAAACGGGGTCTGCATGTTGACAAAGAAGCCTGACAGACCAGTCAGACTCAAGCAACGGAGGAGCCTGGAGTACTAGACAACTATCGCAAGCTCTTACAACTGGTCCACACTACAAGTCCCAGAAAATCAGGCGTCACTGAGACAATCAGAGACAGCGCGGGTGTCCTATACCACAATAACGAGCGCTGCATGGCTCATTGAGCGGAGCACCCTTGAGAACAGTTCAGTTGTCCCCCTGATCAAGGGCCCATTCATTTGCAGATGGTGCAGGCTAAACCATGTCCGGTTAGTTAAGTGACTTCATCGGAGGCTGAGATCCAAAACACGATCACAGCCCTTAGTAGTTTTGCAGCTGTTGAGCTGGATTCCCTTGCACCCACACCATATAAAGACGGTGGTGAGGTCCTCTGCAAAGAACTGACCTCCCTGTTCGAACAGGTTTAGAAGGAAGAGGCCATCCCAGTTAACTGGAGTGAATCGATTGTAGCGGCAATGTACAAGAAGAGCAGTCAGATCGACTGTGCTACCACAGGGGTATTGGGCTAATGCCTCAATTCTCGTTCCTCACCCCACTGCAGAACGGACATCCCGGTTAGGGGATATCAAGTAGGCCGAATGGACCATATAATCATTCATAGGCATGTGTTACAGGAGCGTCACAGGTACCGCGTTCAACGCGATCTATCGAACCGCTCTGTTCGAAATATTTGGGAGGAAAGGTATTCCCACGAAATGTAAGCATTTTACGTTCCCTGTACTCGAACATCACAAGCGGCGTCAGAGTCAACGGTGAACTGCCGGATATCTTTCCCACAACAAGTGGCGTTCGTCAGGGTTGTTCAATCTTCCAGTTTTTGTTTACCTTTATAATGGATTCCACCATGGAGTGTTCCCTTGCGAAATCTCCCCATGCAGACGTTGAAGTGCTGTCTGGTTGATCGTGAGTCTGCAGTACAACCTTGGTAGCCAACAAAGGACACCATTGTTGTACGGTAACGAAGCATCAAATCAAATAGTTGACGTACTACTGTTGTTGGGATGCAGATGTTGGTCAACACAAATTAATCTGTAGTCGCTTCAGAAGGTTCGACAGACTGCAGTACTAACAAACTCAACTATACACCAGTAGTATGAACTGGTGATTCGCTGAAACAGTGTGGAACAGATCGGATAGACTCACTGCAATGTAATCGTCCCTGTCCTGCATTAAAGATGGAGAGAGCTCATCGTCTTACGTTATCCCGCTCCATGTAAACAATCCGTGATCACATCGGATTCTTTAGTCGCAAAGAAGGTAGACACAAGCGTTGCAGAATAAGTTCAGGTGAAAGGAAAATCGGTACAATGAGCTGAGCCGGCCGCATCACTCTGACCAACGTTCAATCAGATGAGTATGAACGAAAGTAACAGTTTTCTGTTCATCGATAGCGCTTCATGAACTGATGTCTTTCTTCGACCTTTGCTTGACCAATACCGACGAAAGTGTCAACTAGATCCAAAGCCGTGCTTCGTTGCTCCACTGAAACAACCTCTACACAAGGAACGGATAAAGTAGGTTCTCCTATTCCGACAACAAAACTCCGATTATATCGAACTCCTCATGCACAAGGATTAAAGGAAAGTCTAAGCGCTTGGAACAGTAGAGTAATGACAACCGGTCCAAACCAACAACGCACGTCCAAGGATACAAAACCTATGCAATTCATAGTCCACTGTCGCCCAAGGACAACTTCTCCAATCCAGGGACCTGTGCCTTTAAAAAACATTTGGATACTATATACTCGGTTGCACCCAAAGTGCCCTATCGACCAACCTCCTACAACCACCAGGGTAAACAACCTTCCATGTTGAATAAGACTAGTTACAATTGTCTCTTGGCTACGCCTAATTATTATCCTACACTCCACAACAATTACCGGAAGTGCACAGAGAATGGAAGGACATCGACCAGTAGGACTAGGTTACCATTCGCTCCTTTCTTTTCCGCTTCCTTTGCTCTCAAGTGGCTTCTTCCAACAGCCATTTTTAGCGGCGGCGGGAATGGACTCGCACTCATTCCCATCTCAGATACATCAGGCGGAGTACAACAGCTTGATCCCACTCTTCCTCCAATTTTTCCACATGAAAAAGCTAGTCCATTCCCAAATCAACGGCAACCTAAGCATGATGCTTCGGTTCCCGTCGTACCTCCAACTGTCTCGATATCCACACCTGACATGCAACTCTTATCAACAAATGTACTAATGGCTAACTCCGGCCCACCATACTAGCACTTACCTACCAGGTGCACAATTCTCGAAAGCAAAGATCCAGATGCTCACACAAAAGAACGCGATAAGTACATTTTCAGTGATTCTGATTAATGCCAGATCCATAATCAACAACCTGCACTTCATAAACACACTTGCACAGTTCAATGACCCGCAAGCGATCCTTGTCACTGAAACATGATGTTCTTCAGATACGCTTGACCCTACTCTGATGATTCCAAACAACCACCTACTTCGAAAATATCGCTGCGACAGAAAAGGTTTAGGGTGTACCATACATATGCGCAAAAGATTTAAAGCCAAACCTATAGACCACCCACAATTGGAAAAAATCCCTGAATGTAGTTGGCTGTCAGTTGCGGGTGTCTCATCTTACACATTGCTCGCATGTGTCTACAAACCACCGAATGCGTCTAACGTGAGTATCACCAACATCACTTCTGCATTTGAGTTCGCATCAGAGTTGCTACACAGCCGCCGATTTCAACCTACCGAAAATACGCTGGACAAACCACACAACCTTTAGCTTGGACGCCACTTTTCTTTCCTCCATAAGAGCAGGGGGCTGGACACAATGGATTACCAGTCCAAACAGGTCCAACAATGTACTGGACTTAATATTCACATTGCGGGTAACTAACCCACAGGCCGAGATCTTATACAATCTCCCTGCCAGCGAGCATAAAATGATCCGACAGAGTCTGCAAATAAAAACGGTCACTAAACTCGTCTCTACGCCACCAGTTGTAACCCATAAGATAAAAAGGGGAATGCCAGTTTGAGGCAAACACTTGTTCGCAATGATTCATCTACAGGCCGGTACAAGGTGAAACTACAAAGGGATGGATAGTGATTGGTTCTGGAGTTTGTTCTGAAATGACTCGGTTAATGGATAGAAAGCGAATAGTTCGCCGCTGTCTCATTCACACAGATCAATTGAGGGTTACGTAATCGCAATGCCTGAGCCGATGTCAGGGTGACGGCTAGGCTGATGGCTATTCGGTCAGGGCAAGTATAGAGATTGAACAAACGTTTTTTGCGAGAACAGTGGGGGTTAGAATATTCCGATCGCAATGGCCTCTGCAGTGGCGAGCATCCTTAACCGCGTACCTTTCGATTTGCCCATTAGCATCTGATAAATCATTAGTAAAGGCATTCGGGAGAATAATCAGGTGACCTGATCCGAACAGATGTGACAAAATACCGCTTGTAGGAACTCCGGTGCCCCTGTTCAACAACCATTTAGGGCTATGCTCCTGAATGCAACGTGACAGTTGACGAGTCGTCCGACCAAAGTAGGTTGCCCCACAAGTGCACTCAAATTGATAGATAAAGTAAGAAGAGGTCAGCTTCGGCAGTCTGTCTTTGTTGCACAGAGGAATTAGCTGGTTTTGGTGAAGATGCATCGTAATTCCGCAGCCGGAAGGGTGTTTCTTATCGATTGCGTGAGTTTTCTTGTTAAAAGCACACTAACTGTATCACCTTCAAAACCAAGGCGGACGAAGAGGGCCTCTTTCGTTTTGACCATTACTATCGTTATATGGATGATACCTTATGTGACCCATAAAGGTATCTCTCTGGAAGATGTATTGGCAGAAGTTAATGGTGCTCACCCGGCGATTAAGTTCACCTACGAACTTGAACAAGATGGTCAACTTTTATCTTTAGATGTATACCGTAGTCGACGAACTGACGGTTCCATAGTAAGGAAGACCAAAGAGAAAGAAGACGTGGGCCGGTCAGTATACAAAATTCAGTGGTTTTGTACCGCTTAAATACAAGCGTAACTTAGTATGTTGTCTCACCTCAAGAGGGAGAAAGATATGCTCAGAGGATGAGATGAAATCTATCCAGAATGTATAAAGTCCAAAAGGAACTCTGATGTATCGCCAACCTGGATTACTTATTTGAGGATATGGTATCTCTCTTCCCTAATTATTCTACTCATTTACATTGCTTTACTGTGTGCTACAAGCGGTTACCATATCGTATATTTATTCCTTTCACTCGATCACCGATATATCCTTGACGTTTCAAGGTCATTCATATTATTAGGATACTGTGACTGCCAAAATACTCGCTCCGCCGCACGCTGTACAGTTTCTGCCCACTTGCACTACAATTTCAAAATCACGGTTACAGAATAATTCGTTTTATTCTTCTGCCCAGACCGTGCGTTAAGTTTAGGTTTTTTGTTCGTAGTTTCTAGTCTAGTTTTCGTACAATGTACTTAGTTTAGCCTTCGTATCGTTGGTACACACAACACGTTGCGCGAAAATGGTTATCCAGAAAGATTCATTTAGCGCAACATGCAGCCCAAAATAACACCGGTCGTTGAGGACGTCGTCGCATAAAAGGCCGTCTTCATCCGATTTGCATTTAAAGGTGATACAGCTAGTGAGCTTTTAACAAGAAAACTCACGCAATCGATAAGAAACACCCTTCCGGCTGCGGAATTACGATGCATCTTCACCAAAACCAGCTAATTCCTCTGTGCAACAAAGACAGACTGCCGAAGCTGACCTCTTCTTACTTTATCTATCAATTTGAGTGCACTTGTGGGGCAACCTACTTTGGTCGGACGACTCGTCAACTGTCACGTTGCATTCAGGAGCATAGCCCTAAATGGTTGTTGAACAGGGGCACCGGAGTTCCTACAAGCGGTATTTTGTCACATCTGTTCGGATCAGGTCACCTGATTATTCTCCCGAATGCCTTTACTAATGATTTATCAGATGCTAATGGGCAAATCGAAAGGTACGCGGTTAAGGATGCTCGCCACTGCAGAGGCCATTGCGATCGGAATATTCTAACCCCCACTGTTCTCGCAAAAAACGTTTGTTCAATCTCTATACTTGCCCTGACCGAATAGCCATCAGCCTAGCCGTCACCCTGACATCGGCTCAGGCATTGCGATTACGTAACCCTCAATTGATCTGTGTGAATGAGACAGCGGCGAACTATTCGCTTTCTATCCATTAACCGAGTCATTTCAGAACAAACTCCAGAACCAATCACTATCCATCCCTTTGTAGTTTCACCTTGTACCGGCCTGTAGATGAATCATTGCGAACAAGTGTTTGCCTCAAACTGGTGTTCTTGATGAATCACTGAGAATGTTCCATTTGTCAAAACTGGGATAATTTCAGTTCATTCGTTTCTCCGACTGGGATGTATTTTGCTCTCTACCAGTGGGTACACCGCTGTGGAGCAGTGCTATAAAGAAATCCATCACGCTATAGCCCTCCTTGATCCACAATGTGTTCATAACCCTTATGTCTCCAGAGATTCCGCTGAGCAATTAATCGGCAAGAAAAATTGAAAAGTTAGCTGCAAGTTACAGAAAAATCCATGACTTGTTACTTATCTTACAAATGCAAGAATGTACCACCCGAGTCAAACATGCGCAATTAACACGAGGAAAAAATGAAGAACATATAGCCCTACGGAGAAGTTGCAAAGCTTGTCGAAATACTGCATCGTAGAACCAGTGACCGCTCCCCTCTGATTACCGAAATTGTTGATGGTGCGGGTCACTTACTCCATGATCCAGCTGAAATCTGTGAAGCATTCAGTGACTTTCTTGCCATTACCTTGAGTCGCGAAGCTGATCCTGTGCCTATGTGCAGAAAGCTTACAGTAAGAAGCTCTTAACCAGAGTCCATATCTTGCTCAACGGTATGCACCGTTATCAAATCAATCAAGCCATCTTCCAAGCTGGGATCTGATGGCATTTCGCCAACCACCATCAAACTAAGAGGGTCTGATATGCCATTGCTCCTGATGAGCCAGTTTACTCTATCGCTAGAATCTAGCCACTTTTCAGACCAATATAAAAACGTCATTTATTATGCCTCGGCATAAAGGAGGTCCCAAACAAACGATTGATAACTACCGACCAATGCACCACACTCCGATAATCGCTAGGCTATTTGAAAAGCTGGCCAGAATGGAGATGTTAAACTTTGTTGATTCTATTGGCCTGAGCAATAATGCGCAGCATGGTTTCCTCAGTAAGCGATCGTGCACCACCTGTCAATAGCATTACCTTAACCGCATTTCAACATCAATCGATTCCGGCTATGCAGTAGTAATCCTGTTACTTGACATACACCAAGCATTCGAATGAGTAGCGCACAAGCAACTGTCACAAAAGTTGGAGAACTTTGGGATCAGGGACCCATTACTAGGTTGGCTATTGTCATACCTGATTGATCGTCACCAGGTAGTCACTAGGTGATTGTCGCTCTTCTCCACGCTCAATCACCAGTGGGGTCATTCAAGAGAGTGTGCTCGGTCCCTCACTCTCTTTGCTCTACATCAATGACATCACCATATCTGTACAACATGGTACACCATTTTTATTTGCTGACGATATCAAAATCGTCTATAAGTTTAGGCGTGACGAGATTCACGGGGCACTACTGCTCATTCAGGGTGACTTACATTCCCTTGAGTCATGGTGCTGCACATGCGTGATGAACCTCTCGGCTAAGAAATCAAACATCATGTCTTACGGCTGCTGTATCCCCGAAGAATCTAGCACCCTAAACAATGAACGCCTCCCTACACAGTCGTCCACGCGAGATCTTGACATTGGATACTCGTCTATCTTCAATTTCTCCGAACAGGCAAAATACCAAGTAGCACGTGCCAGACAGTCTATGTTCAATATATCAAGCAAAATATACACAATTCGTGCTACAGTTGAGCTTTTCAAGCCACTCACACGCCCCATCCTCGAATACTGCAGTATAATATATGGCAATATGAGAAAGAGTGACAGAATTGCTGTGGAGCACCTGCAGAAATCATTTACTAAACATCTGATTGTCAAACACTGCTATGAGTTATCGAGAACGTTGCAATGAACTTCATCTCGAACCACTTTGGATTCGGTGATTGAACACAACTTGTTGCTGCTTTGCAACATTTTCCACAAAAATACCTATTCCGACCTGCCTACACTCAATTTACAGTATTTCTCAACTCGAGCGCTTCGCAACAAAGGCTTTACACTGAATATATCGAAGGCTAGAATGAACGTCTGCTCTAATTTCTTCCTGGTCAGACATAGCTATCTGCGGAATAAACTATCAATAACACTGAGGTCAAGTGACAATGTGGCAAGATTTAGAAGCAGACTCGCCAATTACCTTGAGCTAACTACCATAATCTCCATATTCACATGGAGAAAATCCCTCGATGAGCTATACCAAGAGGGGCTCAGAAACGTCTAAACACCAATGTTTTCATACCTAGGTTTGGGCTTCAACCATCCACCAGAATGTTAATGAAACGCATATCCCAATACTCCACCTACGCATATTACCAAAGCAAGAGCATAGATGCTTCTGTACAAATTGATCTGTGCCGCTATAGACAGTTTCATCAAGAGAAATATACGTATATTATTATTATTATTATTATTATTATTATTATTATTATGTATCGTTACGAGATAGGTCGCATAGTACAAAAAAGATTAGACGGCAAGACTACTTGCGCTTCATTCAAACCAATTACCGCCACATGGTGGATGGGCGCGCCGTTTTCGACGCTTTCCTCATGGAGCATCGGGCGCAGTTACGGTCGGCACCTGAAAGGTGAAGCGCGGACGATCGACTAGCGATCCAAATGAAAAGCCGTGCTAAGGTCAGCAAGGTGGACATCACATGGACGTGCGTTGAGACAGGATCGGAATTGTGTAGATGCTCCAGACCAATAGACAAAGTTAGACGGGTTTCGCAATAAGTCAACATAGTGTGCCGTTCCAGACATGCAAAACGACAAGAGATAGCCGTTAGTGCCGAGAGCAGTGTTGGCATGTAGGCTCAATCCTGAAATAGCACGTTACAAAGTAAAGGAATAAAAGACTTACAGATGTGTCAGTAAAGCAGCCGAGTTCCTATCACGAAAAAATATGGCGTGCTTGTCCTGTGTTTCTTGGTCGAAAACCCAACGCTGTAATTCCCTAAGATGGCTGTGTTGTAAAGCTGTGCTCGGGGCAGTGCATGGATCATCAGGTGCCTTTGGATCAATGCAACTGCTTTTTACACAAAGCCCTGCTGTTAGGAAATGCTTTAGTTGGCTACTACTGTCAATACGACAAGCATCGACCCGAAACCATCTTCAAGACGATGCTGGATTTAGTGAATAACTCATTTCGAAATTGTTGTATTAGGAAGACGTTTCAGGTCGACTGGAATGATAAGCCTCATCAGGTACACTACAAACATGTTAAACCTATAAAGTCCAAATTGAAACGACATGAGCACTAAACATTATCCCGAATCCAGCTAACGATTCTGAAGGAAAAGGCAGGCCAGGATTAGGAAGCATAAAACTATCCGTATTTAATCATTCACCACCATAAAGGCGTGTACATACATGATAAAATAACATAATATGGGGTAGCGAAAAAGTCAAAGTAGATATACTGGGTGAAGCAGAGGTTGAATTTAGATCGTGTAAAAAGAATCCGCTGCAATCGGATTGGACCCCAAAGATAAGCGGCAGTTTGTTTGACTCCAACCAATCGGGCTGTGTTGGGTGGCGGCTTTAGGTGCCCAAAGCCTACTACCCTACTGTTCAACACGTGACAGTCAAATAGACTTAGTCCCCTATTCCTTCGGGTTAGTAGCTGGAACGCAAGGCCATCAGTTTCCGTGTGTAGACTTTCGCTGTATTCCAGCTACATTGTAATCAGGCTTCTGGAACACACTTCGGTTGAGGATGTCAGTGGTGCCCTTACTCAAACTTGGACACCGTGCCAGCACCATAGCCCATACGCAACTACGAATCAGTGAACATTCAGCCGTAAAATAATTGCTGCTCTACTAACTGCATCATAATGCCCAACGTTCTGTTGCCATAAAAAAACAATCACCAGATCACACTGTCCAAATTTTCTGGGTTTATTCGATGCTCATATCCTAACACAGGTAGGTCAAATAGCTTGGACTTCATGCGCAGCGGATACAAATCTTGAGTGCGCGGATAACTGCCAGTGTTGCGAAAGTTCTAGATAGCAGTATCAGGTGCGCAATTAGATGTCTTGCCTTAACTAGTCAGCGATGGGTGAAAAAATGGACAACATCGAAACAAGTCCCAAGTGGCGTGGTTCAGTCTTTGATTTCCGCTTCGTTTTGGTACCCGTGCCTCCGTTAGCACCAAGGACAATGTAACGAAACGATAACCAAAGGACAACACAAACGTAGCCTATTGGACTCAAAAAGCTGGGAAATGGAAGAGGCAGGAGTGAGGGGCAACTTCTGAAGTCTTCCAATCAATGTGTGTCAAATGTCTAAGAGAATCATCCAGCGGTAGAACCACATGAGACGGCACTAGCGCCCAAATTTGCATAAGACTTCCGACTTACCGGGTGAAAGAAATCCGAAAACAGTTCTGTTAACCCTATGCCTACGGGGCACCTCGCGCTCAAGGTGTATAAATCGGAAAATAACAACTTGAATCCGATACAACAAACCCTATAAATCAATACCGCAAGAACAGAATGTCATTTTTTCTTGAAAGCCGTGCATACAGGATCAGAGTGAGGGTGATCTAATCCAAAGCAAGAAAGCTTGGTCTCCTGTCAGAAAAGCCCAAGTTTTAGTCCTGGTTGCTAGCGGGACATTGCAATGATGAGATTCCTATGTCATTACTACATGACGATAATCAAGTTACTTCCTCAGACAAACAAACATGAGCAAAAGGTTCCGTTAATCCGAACATCCAGCATGTATGCTGGCTCATCACTCACCGCGGGAGTTTTGTTTTGTTTGCCAGACGTTGGATGACGCAGTTCAGCGGGGCTACTCATTGATCAGCAGACGGAAATTAATCCTACAAGCAATATGCTGGGTGCCGTGGCTTCGTAGCACCTTTCAGAGTAGAGTCCATGTAGCTCACTCATCAACTAACTCGAGACATTATAGCGCAAGCAACGGACACTAGTGGCGCGTCTGTTATCCCGTGCCAGTTGGACAAAATGCTTAAATCGCGCATGCTTCTGTGTCAACTATGGGTCGATGCCCATTACGGTGCGGAAAATATAAGCAGAAGGAAGCTTTAGTGTCACATGATCGTCGCATACAATTCTACATATATAGATCGCGTTGCCCTATTAAGCGGTAGATATTTTGGTTCTGAATGTTCGTTTATCGTTTGTGTGAGGTTCAACCCCTTCCTTTAGAAGCAAACAATGCGTAGGAATCCAAGGTGTGTAGGGATTTATTAATTACTTATGAGTAGAAGGAGTTTTGTGAGTATTTATCTGGATTGTCGGCTGACTGCCACGAACAAAAAAGATTTATTAATTGTTCAGTGGCTCATTTGTTCGCCGAACTTGGAAACTGGTTTGCAAACGTTTCACCACCATGCGAGGTGGCATCACCAGTGCACTGAGATGCAGAGAGTAATCTCGCCGCTTGAATCGTCGATCCGTGATCAACGTGCAGGTGAGTTTTGAAAGTGAAGGCTCCGATCTGCGCCCCGTGATCTCTACCCATTTTCTCCGCGGCGGAAGTCGTCGCTCGGGTTATTCCTATTCAAGTGGCGTGTGGTAATTTCTCCAAGTCCTTTCCGTCGGAGGGGCTGGTATCCAGAGTTAATGTCAATGTTGATTGTCTTTTGTTGAGAACCAGGCTTTCAAACTTCTCTAAGCAAGAAGAGAAAGGGAGTTTTCGGAAACTTAGTCCTCAGCGAAAGACAAACAACATGCACATCGACATCGACTCAGTATACCAGCCCCTCCGACGGAAAGGACTTGGAGAAATTACCCCACGCCGCTTGAATAGGAACAACTCGAGCGACGACTTCCGCCGCGGGGAAAATGGGTAGAGATCACGGGGCGCAGATCGAAGCCGTCACTTTCAAAACTCACCTGCACGTCGATCACGGATCGACGATTCAAGCGGCAAGATTGCTCTCTGCATCTCAGTGAACTGGTGATGGCACCTCGCATGGTGAAGCGTTTACAAACAAATTTTCAAATTCGGCTAACGAATGAGTCACTGAATCATCAACCCGAGTTATCAGCGTTGCAAAACATTTACTAATTGTGTTAGACAGCATGACTATTGTCAATATTTTCCCAGGTATTGGCTTCATTTTACTTTGTCCCACTTTATGACTCAATAAAATGACATAAGTCTTTCCAATCTGGGACTTCGGTCCATTTATATGGAGTTCCGACTGCTGAATCTGTTCCAGAACGGCTTCGAGATGATCGCTGTGCTCCGCCTCTGATTAGCTATACACCATGATATCATCCCCGGACACCGCCACGTTCTCCGAGCTACTCAGCAAGCGCAATTATAAACATCTGAAGGTAAAAAGAGGCTCCCGATAATCCAAAAGAAATCCTTTTAAAAGAGCATTGTTTCTCACCGACAGTAAAGGCCGTTTTTTCCGATCTCGTTTGATCGCCAATTGCCAGTATACAAATTTCAGATCCAGAACTGTGAATATCTACGATTGATTGAATCTCAAGGTCGACTAATCTTCAGTAATCCAAAAACTTTCACTTAAAAGAATGAATTAAAAAATGATTTACCGAAAAGAATTCTTCTCTCAGAATCTGTGTTCCTTTGATTCATTCTATATCCTCGACTGTTGTAATGTGTCAAAAACGTCAGCAACTGATGGCATTGGAATGAAACGACTCGCGAAAATTTTGTTCAGCTGCCGGAAGTCTACAAAGAAACGATACTTCGCATTAACCTTTTTCAAAAAAACAACTGGATAATTGTATGGGATGTTCGCCTACTACACCACATGTGCATGCAGCATTTCCTGTACTTGCCTCTTCACTTCAGCCTCCAGATGGATTGATATCCTTCGTTCCCTGGAATCGCTACGTCTGGCTGGTTAGCGGGATAGTGTGCTTGATGCAGTCGCAATATCCATACAGGCTGCTGTCATCCGTACACTAGGGGAGATGTTTAGTGATCAGTGGCTGCAAGGTCGAGTTCAAATGTAACGCGGCAACAACCGGTTACTCCGCGGCCAATGAGTGACAACGACCTGTATTTAGCCAACAAGTTCTCTCGTTTTCAATCGACGATAGCCTTGTTGGACTGCAGGAAATTTGTTCCTAATACGGTTTGCTTAGCGTCTGGTGATACCATGAAGAAGTGTCTTAATTTATGTCCCCCGATTTACACGACGTGTTCTGCCATACAAGCAATGCACGCTGTGTAACCGTTAACAGCTCTCCTGACCATAGAGCAAATGAGCGAGGCTATGAAATTGGCCGTTGCTTTTCTCATTGGAGATCCTTTCTACTCTAGCTACTGCGGATGTATCCCATTCACAAAACACTTATGCTATTGTGTTTATCTATTGATCTATTTCTTGACTGATGTTGTTCTATTCCGTCAACATTTTGTAATCTCTCCGCGATACTTGTTACGAAGAGTCAGCGTTCAGGCCGAGAGCAGTGGCGCAACAGTGGATCGATCTACAGTTGGAGATCGAACTCGAGTAAGGATCGAAAGGCGGATCTATGTGGAATTAACGGCATGAACCTGAACCGTTTGATTTGTGTTAAGTAATATTAATTGGTATGTCCAATTTAGTTGTGTTAGTAGTTTCCTACAAGCTATTTATTGTGCCATGCTCCCATACAACATAATTCGATCTCGGAATCCCTCGGTCTGGCTATCTTGGCGTTCTCATTTCGTCGCGGGATTGAAGTGGTTGGGGGCCGCCCAGCAGATTTCAGGCAGGTTATCCGTACTGTCAGCGGAAAGAACAACAATACTGCTCCCCAACTGCGTATTATACAATATGCACACAAAGTACAAAATCCTTTTAAACGAGTTATGCGGAAACATTCTTACAAATTGAGAAAACACTGTGCTGGCTGGCAAGTAAGCCTTACACATCGCTCAGTTGATAAGACACAAAGCCCACTGATTTTATCCAGCAATATTCGATCACCTCTTGAAAAAATGGTGGATCTTACCGCTTTTATACATCAAATTGAATGTTCGAATGCAGCCATTTTGATGCTGGTTACATGCTGTGATGGGAGACAATGTTGTTCAACTTGCTGGTTATCGTCCCATCAGATCCAACTGCCCTGGAATGTCCCAAGATCGTGGAGGAAGTGTAAGCACCTACATCCACTAACCCTGGTGTAACTCGTTATCTATACTTTTTTAGCTACTCAACAGTCGCAATCAACTGCCATTTGCTTGAATGTAATCCAAAGTAGTTTTATTTCTCTCATTATTAGGAATGTATACGTATCCCCCGACACAAAAGTAGCAGAATTGAAAACTTTTGCGAGTGATCTATCATCAGAGTTACTGCCTACACTTGACCGCTCAGTCTGTCATTGCCAGTGACTTCAATAAAACTGATACCTCATTCATGCATGCGCTTGAGTTGACTAACATGGTGGAACATAGCGGAACTAGATTTTGTCTTCATAAATCATGCTTTGCTGTTTTCCGCAAAAAAAAACGTGCCCCACGCGGTAACTCCTATTATTATATCACAAAGGTGTGACCCGTCGTTTATGGTAAGACTCAGTCCGGTTCATTGGCTAATAAGCCCCTTAAAACTGGTGCGATGAGATAATCCATCACCAAATATTGCGAGATTCCAAGAAATGTCGACTTCTACTGATTTTACAGTTTTCAACAACTAAAACCATTTCACTGATTATCTTTACTTCTGCTTCGGTCTTTGCTGCCCGGTCGAAACCATTTACTTACGAGTCGGTAGACTCTCCTCACGATTACTCGAATAACTTAGGGGGAGGGGAGAAAGAATGAAGCTACAAATGTGAAATGTCTGCCCAAATCAAACTCAATGTAGCAATAAAAACTGAGATTTCGTGAGTGAGTAATCTATACATCGAGGGCGTTTGGTGCAACCACAACTGCCGACACCAATGGAAACTTTGAAAGCAGTTATGCTCCAATAAGCAAAATGGATCTGTGGATGTAAAGAAATGCAATTTCGAGTTCGGCTCATCCTCACAGGAAACATCCACAACCCCTTCGTTCTCTAGCTCCGGGCCAAATATTACATTTCAACAGATTGAAGTCAACTGTGAACTAAGGAATCTGAACTAAAGGAAGGCTAGTGGACCTTTTCAACCCCTTAATACTGATTTATCTAAAGCACTCTCCTGCTCGTTTACCCACTCTAAATGTAGGGTTTTGTATTATCACACAACACGTTATTACAACTCTAGCTAATCGTATTTATCCCGTTTTCTTGTGGACTCCAAGAAACTTATCAGCACCACGCGTGAACACTTACTTGAGTGATGTGCATGCAAGTTTCCTTCATTTTAACACTTTTATTGCAATTCCATGCACATGTTATGCCTCTCTGCATCCGCATTGCGAGTGTAAAATGCTGAACATGTTCCCAATTGGGTTCATAAAGCCTACTTTGACTTGACTTGAAACTTCTCACCTTGCTGATGGCTGATCAGCGACACTGCAGGGAGACACCGCTTTATAGTTTCGTCTACTTCCACCATCGCTTCGAATGTTCTCCTATTCAGCGTCCCGAGTATACATTCCTCAATCCGAGAAGAGAAACGAGGTGATATGCTTTTATCTGGCACATAAGCAACAGCATGGCGGGAGAGCCTATGGTGCGCTGAGGCTGGTGGTGGCTAGGTCCTGACAGATGGTCTACCCACTGCTGCTACTGTTGTGCCATTTGCTCATGTCCTGGGCGCATCCTCGTGGCGACCGCTTGGTGGGAGTTGGGTTTCGCCCTTCTCCCTGCTAAGATCCAGGACACTAATCCGCATGAGTCAGTGAACTGACCATGTGCTAGACCCACTGACTTTTAGGTGCACATGTAATCGAAGCCCCTGACTGAGGACACGAGTCGTTCTCCTGTCAGGTATCGGCGCCCTGCCATTATCCTAGTCCATCCTCTTCGGAGGTTAGGAAGTGGTCGATGGCCCACTTCCCGTAAAAACTAACCATGTGAGACAAAAGTCTACGGGTTATAAGCTCACAGCTCGATTGGTGTAGTGCACGAGCGCCACGCATTGTCTCTGACGGTGGGAGGACACTTACGGGTGTTCAATCGTTTGCTACTGCCCGCCTCAAGCCAGGCAGCCCCTGGGCAAATTGGTGCAAACCCGCCAAAACCCATCTGCGTCTGGCCGTGGTCGCAGGTGCGTATCCTACTACGGTCGCATAGCATATATAAAACGTTCCAGAACCTCAAAGGCTGCGTGTGACGGCCGTCAAGCAGATCCCTATCTGTCTCTGCAATCACATCCCCGAGCTGGATCTGTTCCCCACTGCCTTGTGGGTCAGCCTATTGAGCAAAAGGCTCCGGGCGGAGTCCCTCAAGCAAATCTCCAAATCACCCACTGCCTTGTCGGTCAGGCTATTGATCCAAAGGCTCCGGGTGGAGTCCCTCAAGCAATCCTCCGAAGCACAACGACCACCTCGCGTGCGATTGCCCACCAATGCAATAGTATGGTTGCGCGCAAAACAGTCATCATCGGGTGCTGGAACGTGTGCACACTACTGGACCGGAACTACAGCGAGCGCCCCCAGCGACGCACTGCACTGGTCGCGATAGAACTGGCGCGCTACCACATCGATATTACGGCGCTCAGTGAAACTCGGCTCGCTGAGCAAAATAAGTTGCATGAAGCAGGTGCTGGCTACACATTCTACTGGGTGGGCAACGCCGCCTCAGCACCACGTGAACACAGGGTCGGATTTGCAATATCCGATCGCCTCCATGGTCAACTCGTGGGTGAACCAACAGGCATCAGCGTGCGACTGATGACTGTTCGTCTACGACTCGGAAGAGGTAAGTTTGCTACTTTTATAAGCACATACGGTCCGACCATGTGTTATCCTGATGACACGCGTGAGCAATTTTACACTGAGCTATCCTCCGTAATACGGTCTGTGCCCAGAAGCAACCAAGCTTTTCTGCTGCGTGACTTCAACGCGCGCGTTAGGCGCGATACATCGGTGTGGACAGATGTTATCGGTCCGCATGGCATTAGTTCAGCCAATGCGAAAGGTGTCAGGCTGCTATCAATGGGCCACTCACGGTCGGACGATCACGAACACTCAGTCTGTATTGAGTGCGAGTGATATAGCAACTTGGACGCACCCACAGAGTGGTTACGCTAACATACTCGACTATGTCATCATAACTCAGTGTGATATGCGTGAATTGCGCATGACATGCGTTCTGCGTGAAACTCAGGGTGGCGGAGATTACAAATTGGTGCAGACCAAACTACACATATATTTTCGTTAATCAACTTATTGCACTCCCGCGGTAAATTTAACATTCTCTCCCTCGGTACTGTGGAAAAAGGTACTGAGCTGAAGGAGGTGATGGCTGCACGCCTGTGTGATGTGGACTACATAGCCACAGTGGGCGACCTGTGGTACCACATTCGCGACCAGGTGACAGCTGCTGCCGAGGAGACCATCGGGCGCGCAAACCGTAAGCGGTCTGATTGGTTTGAAGACAACAATGCGATGATCGGCGCATTGGCGTCGGAGAAGAATGCAGCATTTGCTGCACATAATGCAGACCCCAGTGACTTGGGAAAGAGTAGTCAGTTTCGCAAACTTCGACGGCGACTCCCCCGAGAGCTCCGTTGCATGAAAAATGCATGGTGGACGGAGAAGTCGAAGCAGGTGGAATGCTACGCCGAACGCCGCCAACACAAGGAATTCTTTGACTCCTTGAAGGCGGTGTATGCACCGAGATTGGAGCCGCTGAAGACACTGATCGATGGTAGTTCAGGCGCTACCTACACACAGACTGCAGACATAATGCAGATCTGGCGAAAACACTTTGGCTGTCTCTTGAACAACTGTTCAGAGATCGACTGGCCTACATTGAACGGCCTGAAGCAGCACGATGTGAAGGCGAATCTGGCGGACACGCCGACACTGGATGAGAAGCAGAGAGTATTTGCTTAGCTGAGAAATGGCCGACGGGATCCCAGCTGAAGTATTGAAACACGGCGGACCCGCGTTGATGACTGCGCTGCACCGCGTGGTGAAACGCGTATGGATAAAGGAGGTGCATCTTGAACTGAAGGATGCCCTTGTGCTACCACTACACATCCTGGATTGCCGCTCGTACTGGAGTACCTGTGTGGACTCTGATCATGCCTTGGTGTGCCGTCGTTTCTCCATGAACCTTATCGGAAGACGCACAAAGCGTCTCCCCCGATTGGCAACTGAGAAAGTGTCTCAGTCCTCGGTCAGGCAAGCCTTTCAAGAAGCACTGTATACCGAACTTCCGCTGTCTTGTCCTAATGACACTGAACTTCAGTGGAATAGGATCTCGGCCGCCATGCATGACGCAGGAGCATCTGCTTATGGCACTCTCCATCCTCATCGCACCAGTCACTGGATATCCGAGAGGTCGGTGAACCTGCTGGAAGCTAGAAGACATCTGCCGGCTGGCTCTGAACACAATGTGACCAGACGGGCTATTAGGCGTGAACTAAAGCAGAACCTACGTGCTGACAAGGAAGCCTGGTGGACCAGTAGGGCTCAAGAAATGGAGGAGGTAGGAGCAGTAGGCAATTATCGCAAGCTCTTCCAGCTGATCCGCACCACTGGTCCCAGAAAACCAGGCATCAGTGAGACAATCAGAGACAGCGCGGGTGCGCTGATACACAATAAGGAGCGCCGTATGGCTCGTTGGGCGGAACTTTTTCAAGGTCAGTTCAGCTGGCCCCCTGCTCCCGGACCTCTTACTACTCCGGTGATTCAGGACGAGCCATGGACGGTTAGTTTAGAGCCTCCGTCGGAGGCCGAGGTCCGAAACGCGATCACAACCATTAATCGTTTTCGTGCCGCCGGCCCGGATTCCCTCCTACCTGCAATATTTAAGCATGGAGGTGAGGTCCTCTGCAAAGCACTGACGTCCCTATTCGAACGTATCTGGAACGAAGTGTGCCGGCTAATTGAAGCGAATCGATTATAGTGGCAATATACAAAATGGGCAGTCGCACAGACTGCTCTAACCACAGTGGTGTTAGCCTAACGCCAGTTGTGACAAAATTACTGACCTCGATTCTCCTTCGTCGCCTCACTGCCGAATGGGAATCTCGGATTAGGGAAGAGCAGGCCGGTTTCCGCCCAGGACGTGGCTGTATAGACCATATATTCACCTTGCGGCAGGTGCTAGAGCAGCGCCACGCATACCGCAGACCGACAACAGCTGTGTTCCTCGATTTCATGAGTGCGTTCGATTCAGTCGACTGATCGATTCTGTTCGAATTACTTGCGCGAAAAAATGTTCCCAACGAATTATGTGAACATCCTTCGTGCTCTATACTCGAACACTACAGGCCGCGTCAGGGTCTACGGCGTCCTATCGGATAGCTTTTCGACTACAAGTGGCGTTCGTCAATGTTGTCCGATTTCCCCATTTTTGTTCAATTTCGTCGTGGATTCTATCATGGAGTGTTCCCTTGCGGAATCTCACGATGTAGGCGTTGAAGTGTTGCCTGATGAAAAGTTAGTTGATCTAGATTATGCAGACGATATCGTCTTGCTTTTCGACAATGTTGGGTCGGCACAATCAACTCTGAATAGCCTGTCTAGAGTGGTCCCATTATTTTGTATGCACTTCGCACCTTCAAAGTGCAAAGTGTTGCCGCAGGACCACCAGCCACTTGATGACCCCTTGACGCTTGCTAACGAGGAACTCGAGGTGGTTGATCATTTCACTTATCTTGGCAGCTGCATCAGCAATGATGAGCACATAGAAACACGTCAGCTCACGCATTGCAAAAGCCAGAGCTACCTTCTTGAACCTGCGGCATCTTTGGCGATAGAAGGGAGTTTCTATTCGTCTGAAAGGCCGGGTATACAAGGCCACAGTGAGGACCGTTCTGCTCTATGGTAGTGAGACTTGGCCCCTTCGGTCTGAAGATCTGAGGCGCCTTCAATTCTTTGATCATCGTTGTCTGCGAAGCATTGCTGGTGTCGGATGGCACCAGCGTGTCCGCAACGATGATGTGCGTAGGCGAGTACTAGGTAGTGGTAATCATGCTAGCTCCCTAGAACAACAGATAGCACTGAATGAGTTGCGTTGGCTCGGGCACGTGCTACGTATGCCTGGTCACCGCTTACCTAGGAGGGCCTTGTTCAGTCTACCAGGTGTAGGGTGGCGCAAGGCTTGAGGTGGATAAAAGTTGACTTAGCAGCGGGAAATGAAGTCACTGACGACTAATCTGGGTGCCGTTGGTCCGTCTCGCCTTCCGGGCTGGAGTTCACGTGACTCACCTTGTGCTTGGCTCGAGACTTTACAGGACATGGCTCGCAACCGAAACCAGTGGCGCGTTTGCTGCCGTCCTCTAATCGGATTGCCTGTTTAAAGTGTGTTTGGTGCTGAGTTATCTGCGGGATAATGGCTGATTATGACGCGTGGCAGTGAAAACCGCAAGGAAGCTGTCTCGCCGATGCCGCCTTATCTTTGCACGATAGCCAGCTGTTTGTGACGGTATGTTGTCTACACAAGGTGTAGGCGCCTTGACCCTGAATGTTTGCTTAGGGCATTAAGGTTTTCAAGTAAGTCCCCCTGCTCTCCCTCTTCTTATTCTTTATTGCATAGTTCCTCATGGTTGTATGGCAGCGAAGCATCAGTTCAATTGGCTGATGTACTGCTGTTGTTGATGATGATGTTGATGACCACTGTACAAGGGCAAAGGTAGCAAGCAATGTTGCGCGAGTTATCGTGGCATCAACTTGCTGAGTTGTGTGGGCAAGGTGATTGCCCTAATCCTGCTCAACCGCCTCGTCAGTCAGGTTGTGGAAACTAACTTATCGGAAGAGCAATGCGGATTCCGTTCGGGTCGCAGCTCTATAGATATGGTGTTTGCTGCTCGTCAGTTGCAAGAGAAGTGCAGAGAACGACACCAGCCATTGTACTCGCTGTTTGTTGATTTCATCAAGGCATTTGATACGGTGAACCGCGAGGCACTGTGGCTGGTGTTGGGTAAGTTTGGTTGTCCGCGTAAGTTTGTAAGTTTAATTGAATGTCTGCACAGTGGTATGCGAGCGCGGGTGCAGCTGAGTGGAGAGACCTCTGATGACTTTACAGTTGTCTCTGGTGTGAAGCAAGCCTGTGTGTTAGCTCCTGCCCTGTTTAATATGTATCTTCATGCAATGTTGTCTTGTGCTTTTGATGCCGCTTGTGCTTACGGTGTTCGTGTGGAGCACCGTATTGATGGTGGGTTGCTGAACATCCGTCGTTTCGGTGCGAGAACTCTAGTCTGTGAGACAACTATCCGTATTTTGCTGTTTGCTGACGACTGTGCGTTGTTTTCACACAGCGCGGATGAGTTGCAGCACATGACTAGTGCTCTGGCTTCCACAGCGGCCAAATTCGGGCTCACCATCAACACAAGCAAAACTGTCTGTCTCTTTCAGCCTTCACCGGAGGTGCAATCTTCAATATTGCCGCGAATCAGCATTGGTGCTGAAGTATTAGATGCCACCTCCCGCTTTTGCTACCCTGGGAGTGTGATGTCGACTGACAGCAGCTACACAGTGAGCTGCGTATCCGCGTGTCGAAGGCAGCGGCGGCATTCGGGAAGCTTGAGTACCGAGTGTGGAACAACCATCAGCTTACCATTGGCACGAAGCTGATGGTGTACAAATCCATAATGCCGTCCGTTCTTCTATAGGACAGTGAAACGTGGACGATGTACCGGCGGGATGTGCGATATCTCGAGCGGTTCCAGCAGTAGTGTCTGCGACGGATTTTGCGCATCGGCTAGGGCGACAGAGTTGCAGACACCGAAGTGTTGCGCCGAAGTGGGATGTATGCAGTGAACTGCATACTTTTATTGAGACACCTGAGGTGGATCGGTCATGTGAGCCGTATGGATTCGACGCGGATACCGAAGCAGCTATTAGATGGTCAGCTGAGTATTGGGAAACGGCACGTGGGGAAACCAAAGTTACGATACCAGGACATGATTAAAGTGAGCCTCACACGTTCTAATCTGGATTGCAGATCATGGAAATTGAAGGCGGTTGATCGGCATGCATGGCGCGATCTGATCACGAAGGCAGTTGCCGAAGTGCGGAAGAAAGACCTCATACATGCAGAGAAGCGGCAATTGCGGAAGCGGCAAGCACCGATGGGATGTACTCCATCGACATCGAGCGCACGGTGCTGTAGCACATGCGGTCGCGAGTGCCTGAGTCAGGCAGGCCTAGTGAGCCATGAGCGAGGCCACTCGAGACCACTACCGAACAGACGACGGGTTCTGCAGAGAACGTAGGCAGAACCGGCGCAACGTTTGTAGGTACGCTGCATTCGATTTACTAACCGCGTGCTTGCATGCTAAGTCCCTTTATTTCAGGTGGTGGGTTTTCAATTTTGCCTTAATGCTTTTCTTTCTCATATAAATATCTACCTGTATTTTATTCCATCGAATTGCACACCTCGCATAAGCCAATTGTATTCGATTTCCATGACATTTTTGTGTTCGTGGCATTTCCGTAAAGTATACTTTCTGATCTCATGAACTTAACTAGGATTCGTTTGTAAACAACTTATTTCATATGCTCATTAACTTAAGGTTTATGTCACCGTTTCCTTATGCATTAATCGAGTTATTTTATTTGTATCTCTCTTTCAAGTGATTGGCTGTTGTTTGATATCCCCGGTGTGGCTGCGCATGATGCGCATTTTGACAAGGTGCCTACCTGTTTAGTACTCAATACCTCGTCCATCTGGCTCCAGGAGACAGTTGGTCGTTGCTGGAGGGGACGGGGTGCACAATCCTTGTGGCCGTGTTAAGATCAAAGAGTGGTTCCATGCACTCAGTGTGGAGCGGACTACGGTCCAGCCACCGCCTTGTGTGCGCTTGATTCCCAAATACAGTGTGCTTGTGTTTGCCTATGAAGGAGTGTGGGCCGGTTCCGTTGATGAAACGTGGTTCCCATCCGCATGCCTCCCGGTCTTATTCCTACGGGTTTACACTGGATATGGGGGTATGTGGTTGGAGCTGTGGGTGGTGCAGTGCAAGCCACCCATGGTCCCTCTGTAGACGCAGGCGTCCTGTGGCTTGCCACAGTGACAGGCAAATCCGAAACCGGATGCCGCCAACCAAGCAACAGCATGCCTCCCCGGACATCATCTTCTCCAGTGTTCCGGGTTCCTGCAAAGGATGCAGTACCTACTTGCGCGCCCCTCAGAGCGCTGAACGCGAAGCCCATTGAGGTCTTGCACGAGCTGTACCATCATCCATACTAATTCATCCAACCGCTCCACGCCTCTATGGTGGCGCGTCGTCCAGCTTTCGAGTCACCTGTGCCAACTGCGCCAGTCGCATTCCCGGGATAGCATCCGCAATCCGGACGCGTTCCGCGATGGACTTTAGGAGATCGATCATGAACTGGTCCAGCAGTAATTTCTGTTTCGACGCTGCATCCATACCCGGCAAGGCATGGTTCAACAAGCACTTGATGTGAACCGCAAACACGAGGGGATCCGACCCTGCACCAAGCCATGCCGTCTCCTGACGGTCGGCCGGGCTATCTAATCCAGAAATCAAGGCATCTCTCGAGGCGGAACACTCCAAAGTGGCGGGCCTCTTCGCGCCGCCTCCTGGATTGCCTTCGATCTGCCCTTGAGGAGACTTCGTAAGGCCACCAGTTTCGCCCAGTCGGTATTAACTCCAACCGCCTCCGCCACATCCTCGAAGTCTTCCGATAAGGTTCTCACATCCCCTTCTTCAAACGGTGCTGGCCAAAGGATCTTCATAATCTGCTTTAGCTGGTAATGGTGCCAATGTAAGAACACAAGATGGGAACGGAGTTATTAATTGTGTTAAATAGCATGGCCAGATGCATCGGTTCTAATCAACGAAACTTCACTCACCTACGCAATCCCTGCTGGAGGTTGCATGGCGCGCGCTGCTCCTGTGTCTAGTGGTATGCATTGCTTGTGTTCATTTCTCGCACGCAAAGGTCTATGGTTCCCAAATGTTCCTTACCTTTCGGAGAATTAGCATGGCCTGCTGTTGGCTCATTGCCGTTTGGCTCCTTGGTACTTCTATACTACTGATAACTGGTGCAGTAGTGACTGTCTTTAATCCATCACAATTGTATGGTAGCAGGAGAGCATCAAATGACTGTGACGCTGTCAATATTGATAAATGTGGTTGTTCACTTAAACTCACTCTAGAACGGGTCTCCGCAGATTCGCTGAGATACAGCCCAGCGCCGTCAGTGCCTCGACTTTATGACCCCTCACCAGACGAGACATGAAAACAGGTTCTGTCACGGTAATTCTAATTCGGTATCAGCTGTTACAGCTTTCAGACACAGCACACACCAATTCCGATGGAGATTGCCGATGCCAAAAGAATCAATGTGAAGTAGCTCCGGAAGTCGGAAAAAAGCCACATCGTAGCTTTGATGATATGCCTCTCAAAGGCAAAAACATGATGGGGAAAAGACAAATAAAAGAGGACAGTGAAACCCTGAGGATAAATGATATGTTCGGCATGCTCGTTTCCAGAAAGATTGTCTAAGCGCGTTCACGTCTATCGCATGACGTAAGGATTCAGTTCACAAGGCAGTGATTAAATGAGGGCCTTCATCCGGAGTGCTGAGTTGAATAGCCAAAGCCATAAGGCAGGTTTAACCAGAGGCTGAAAGTGAAAAATCACTAGTTATGCCAATCGAACTGAATGTATAAGTTGAAAACTGTTACCTGGTATGTATAAGCTCCGAGAGTAGGCGATCAAAGAAATACTCTCTATGCTCAATGAGAAGGATATTCAGACCGAATTCTTTTGTGCTTTGACGTGTTTGGTGGCAATACCTAGAAGGCCCTTTTGTGATGATGGAAGGAGGCAACAGTGCTGAATCCAAAGCCCAATTAAGAATAGGCAGCAGATCAAACACAACCTGGTTAATTTAATGTCTGACTGTATACCAGGTTGTGCGTGGATCACGACTGATCGTCAGCGTCAGCAATGATCCATCCAAAGTACAACCTATAGTTTAGGCAAAGGGATGAGAGTGTATACACTACTAAACGGAGCTAACCAAAATACGTAGGAAGTAGGAAGGAAATGCCAAATGAAGAGAGTAGAAAAGCCCTGAACAATAGGGATGCAGAACGCATCTAGAAGATGGTAGGGTGAAACGATTTAGCTACAGGTTGTGATATCAGGGAGAGCTTTCAAAGCCTGACGCCGAACAAGCAGCTCAAGACAAAAGGTCACCCGCCGGCGATCTCGGTTAGTATACTACCTAGCAGTATAACAACAGATCATTTCGAAGCTCTAGTAAGCAAGGTACGACCTTGGTAAACTACATGCACAAATATGGGGAATCACAGGGTGAGCAGGGTACAGTAAGCGCAAAAGTTTATGGCAGCAACATATAGTTCACTGGTAAGTACATGACCACTTAACCTAAAGTAACTGGATCGTGAAGATTTCTCTCATAGCCGAAAGTTGAGAAAAGAGGATCATCCATCCCTCCATAGGTTCGCGTACAGAAGATGGTGACAATGAGACTGTCGGGCATATATCCGTTACCTAATGCGATAAGAGTGGTAAAGTTAACCGCAAGGCGTCACGCCGCGTGGATAAAAAAACCACAGGTGAGCGCCGTTCACCATGTAACTGGACTACGCGATAAACCAAAATATTCACGAGATAGCAAAAGTATCATATTTCACCTAACCGCCGGGTAATATACCCATGTATCTATTTAAAGAGAAAAAATAAGGCACAGCGAGCAAAGAGCAAAAAAGTTATTGTACTCGTCGCCCTGGGCCCAAAACAAAAAACGAGGAACAAAACGATCGAGCAGACAATGCATTGAGGACCAGTTACACTTGTGAAGAGGAATGTAAAGTTGACTCACGAGCAGCGCATGAACTTATAAAGCGTAGAAACGGCGCAAAATTAGAAGTTCGCCACTGAAATAAAGCAGCCGTAAGTCCAAAAGGAACGGCAAACAAAGGTATGGTGCAAATATAAAGTGGGAACAAAGGAAGAAGGGGCGTTTCAATCATATCAGGAGACCTTGAAACAGGGCCGATCCAAGTGTTTCGGTCTGGTGGCGGCCATAACCACAGCCCACGATGACCAGCGTCGCGAAGCACATGACTGCAGAAAGCCATGAACAGTAGCCATAAGGGTGGTAAGAATTTGGTGCCCAACCAGGGGAATCCGAGCCAACAGATACCAGGGGTCAAAACGAGGAATGCGTAAATAATGGCATATAACCCGAACCAGTGCATGAACGGGCGTCCAGGAAGGCCACGAGCACGCTGATGAAAAGGCAAAAAGTAAAGGTGGTGAACCTTAGAGACAAACTTCCACTCTAGGCAAAGATTCCTCATAAACAAAACCAGAAGAAGAACTGTGGCGTAAATGTGACGGATAGCTCGTTCAAAGAGAGGTGTGAAGTTAGAAGCACAGGCACCGATGTAATAGCTGGTTATATGATTCATTCAGGGGGGTACCGAAAGCAAAGGTTGTCACCAGATCCATAGTGCAACCGCAACATTGACAAACCGTTCGGACTTAGGTGGAGAGTGCAGCGTGAGCGCTTGATTACTAGATCCTCATCATCATCATTCTACAAGTTAGTTAGAAGTGGGGGACACCTAAGCCAATGTGCTGCAGTTCAGTAGCCGGACGGTAGTTGATCGGTCCAAGCGTTTGGCTTGTATTCCACGGGTTGCTGATTCGAGTATGCGTAGGTGAGAACAATCCCGCGATATCCCTAGTCTGCCGCAACTGTTGGTGGTTGGCAGGCAGCGAAGCGTCTGTACGAAACACGGACTTATTACTGATGGATTTCCCTATTTTCGCACAAGGTCAGTGGATAAGCGTAAAGAATAGCGGATAAGCAAAACATTTAAGGGATATTCAGAGGAGATCAGGTTCCAGATAGAACAAAGGACTATTGTGTCTTGCTGAGTGACACCATGCCGTCATTATCGAAAACACTCGCATTCATGTGCGGAAACAAAGACGGAAACGTAACTGAATCAGAACTTCCATCGTCCAATTGTCCGGGAGAAAGTAAGAATTGCCTTGGAAATCCACTATTTTAGCCATTAATCGATTAGCAACGATTATCGCATCGATTTTGAACGTTCCTGAATGTTCTGCTTATGCACGTGATTAAAATCCACCTGACCCCTCGGCAAAAGATATGGGAAACCACTAATGTTGGTAGCTGACCTTCCAATTCTAGAAGTCGTAGGTCAGTAGAGACCTATAAATACAGCCAAGGTCCGCAGCAGTTGTACAGTGTTCGTTGGCGGCGGTTAATATGTTATTTTGTCAAGGTCATTGGCGTTTTGTTTTTTTCCTTCGGTTTGGTTGGAGCAGTGAATTGTTATTAGTGGAGTTGCGTCTAGTGAGAAGATTATAACAAGTGGCGACGGAGAAAATTGGAAATGTGATGAATTTTTCTGCCGAACAATTTCATAAGCAAGCTTAAATAGAGGCCCAAATGAAAATGATTGAAAATCTGATACAATGCTTGAGTTTGCAGACAACAGGGGCAACGGCGCGGGACACGTAGGCGAGTTCTGTTGATCTTCTCACGAACGCTATCATGCGGATTCTGGATGCACCTTTGAAGCGTAGTTCAAGCGCTGGGAAGACATGTTCCAGACGGACTTCATTCGTCAGGATGACTCCTGGAAGGTGCGATTGCTACTCCGCAAGCTCGGAATAAGTGAACATTCAAGGTTCATAGACCACATTTTACCCAAACAGCCGAAGAATCTGACTTTTGACGAAGTAGTGTCGCAGCTGAAGGAAATTTTTGGTGAGTCAGTATCCTTGTTTAGTATTTGCTATCAATGCCTGAAAAGTGTCAAACAGGAATCTGACGACTTTGGGGCCTTAGCAGACATGATTAACCGTGAGTGTGAACGTTTCAAACTACGCTCTTTAACGGACGATCAGTTTAAGTGTCTCATTTTCGTCAGCGTTCTGCAATCGTCCAGTGATGCTGAGATCCGAACGCGACTTTTAGCTAAGCTGGAGCAGGATCCTGATCTGACACTGAAGGCCCTCGTAAGCGAATGCAAACGGCTGCTCACTCTAAAACACGACACTGCCATGGTCGAACGCAATGGTCGCGCACCAGCAGATACCGTGCAACTCGTGAAAAAGGCCAGGACCGGCAACCGAAGCAAACCCTTCAAGAAGCCGACGAACAAACCGCCCACAGCATGCTGGTCATGCGGCGAATGGCATTTCGCGCGCTTTTGTCCCTTCAAACATCATATTTGTCAAACGTGCCATAAGCGTGGGCATAAAGAGGAATGCTGCAGTCAAGTCCGGTCGAAGAAAGTGAAGTCTTATCGAAAGGGTAATTCTAGAAAAGACGGCGCTGAGTCTCTGTCCATAGTTGCCGCATTCCAAAGCGAGTGTAAACCGAGACGACGATTCATCACTGTGTTAATCAATGGGATCCCAACGAAACTGCAATTTGACACGGCCTCGGACATCACGATTATTTCCAGGAGCACATGGAATCACATAAAGAGGCCGAAGATGGTCGAGTCTCAGAAAGTTGCACATAATGCATCCGGCGGTGTGTTAAACTTAGTGGGCGAACTCAATTGCAAGATTGCTTTCCAAGGTGTGGAAAAGTCGGGAACATGCTACATTTCAGACCGGCCGAATTTGAATCTTCTTGGCCTCGACTGGATTGAAAAGTTGAATCTCCTCGATGTTCCCTTGAATCAGATCTGCAACCGAGTTCGAGCAAGTCCAGACCCATCATCAAAGTCCGTCGAAGACATGACACGTACCCTGAAGCGAAAATTTGCCTCTGTCTTTCAGGATGGCTTGGGCCATTGTACAAAATTCAAAGCGACACTGAACTTGCGACCAGGTGCTAAACCAGTGTTCAAGGCCAAAAGACCGGTACCATATGCAGCCATGTCAACCGTTGAGCAAGAGCTCGATCGACTGGAACGTGCCGGAGTCATCACAGCCGTCAACTACTCATCATGGGCCGCACCTATTGTCGCAGTGAAGAAAGCAAATGGCAAGGTACGCGTTTGCGCTGACTTTTCAACTGGCCTCAACGCCGCGCTGGACGACCACCAGTACCCATTACCTGTACCGGAGGATATCTTTGCAAAGTTGAATGGTGGTAAGTACTTTGCTAAGCTTGATCTATCCGATGCTTATCTGCAAGTGGATGTTGACGATGTCTCGAGGGAGTTGTTGACGATCAACACTCATCGTGGGCTATTCCAATACAACCGCTTGCCATTTGGTGTGAAAACGGCGCCAGCCATCTTCCAACAGTTGATGGACACCATGCTAGCGGGCGTTTCTGGAACCGCTGCATATCTGGGTGATATCATAGTGATGGGCCGAACACCGGAAGAACTGTTTAACCGACTGGATGAAGTGCTTGGTTGCATACAGTCGTACGGTTTCCGGATCCGTGAGGATAAATGCACATTTTTCACGCCGATCATCAAATACCTCGGTTTTATCCTCGAAAAGGATGGACGTCGACCAGACCCGGAAAACATAGAAGCCATTAGAAACATGCCTCCACCAACAGATCTACAGTCCTTGCGTTCCTTTTGTGGGCTCATCAGCCACTACAGCGCATTCTTGCCTGAGATGCACCGCCTGCGTGCCCCGTTAAACAAGCTACTAGCCAAAGGCCAAACATGGAACTGGACATCAGAATGCCAGAATGCCTTCGAACGCGTCAAGTCACTGCTGTCCTCAAACTTGCTTTTGACTCATTTTGACCCCTCCAAAGAGATTGTCTTGGCCACAGATGCATCAAGCCATGTGATTGGTGCAGTAATATCACACACCTACGCCGATGGATCTCAGAAGGCAATCGCCCATGCCGCCAGAACACTTACGAAGGCCGAGAAGAATTACAGCCAGATTGAGAAAGAAGCATTGGCCATAGTGTACGCAGTCAAGAAATTCCACAAAATGCTATACGGCCGCCGCTTCAAGCTTCTGACAGATCACAAGCCCTTGCTGGCTATCTTTGGTTCAAAAAGGGCATTCCGGCCTACACAGCCAACCGGCTACAACGTTGGGCTCTTACCTTAATGGGGTATGATTTTGAGATCCAATACCAGTCGACAGTTTCCATTGGCCAAGCGGATGCACTGTCACGCCTAATTGATGCCCGCCAGCAAGAACATGAGGACACAATCATTGCCTCGGTCGAGATTGAACCTGACGTCAACTTCTGGTAACTGATGCATTGCACGGTCTACCAGTTACCGCAGAAGCTGTACGAACCGAAACGCTTCGGGACCCAATACTCAAGAAGGTTACACGATTTCACAAAACAAGTTGGCCACGTTCATGTCCATCTGCCGAGTTGCAACAGTACTTCCAGAGAAGACACTCGCTCTCTATTGTAAACGACTGCATACTATTTTCGGAAAGTGTGGTCATCCCCAAGGCACTTCAGGAGCGTCTTATTCGGCAGTTCCACGCCGGGCATCCTGGAATCAACCGGATGAAGGCGCTTGCCCGCAGTTATGTATACTGGCCGTTCATGGACAAACAGCTAGAAGAAATAGCCAAACGCTGCCAACAGTGTGCCAATGTCTTGAAAGCGCCACAAAAATCAGTACTCTATTCATGGCCAAAAGTTACTAAGCCATGGTGCCGCATCCATGTCGACTTTGCGGGACCGATCAACGGCCGAAGTTTCCTCATTATAGTCGATTCATACAGCAAGTGGCCTGAAGTATTTCTTATGGAGAACACAACCACCAATGCCACCATATCGAAACTGCGCCAAACCTTTAGCAGATTCGGCTGTCCTGAGACAATTGTCACCGACAATGGCTCACAATTTACTTCAGCAACGTTTACGGAGTTTTGCAAGCAATGCGCCGTACAGCACGTTCGCTCGCCGCCGTTTCACCCACAGTCGAATGGCCAGGCAGAAAGGTTTGTCGATACATTCAAGCGAGCTCTCCACAAATCAAAAGGGGAGGGACGTATAGAGGAGGTGGTTGACCGGTTCCTTTTCCTCTACCGATCAACACCGAATCCACAAGCGCCAGACGGAGTCTCTCCAGCACAGGCCATGATGAACCGGAAGCTCCGCATGCCTTTCGACGCCATCCGACCGCGCTCGGAGTCTTCTGTTGTGAAAGAAACCGCAGAATGGAACAGGATTTTAACCGGCGGCATGGAGCAAAGAAGCGATCTTTTACGCTTGGACAGAAGGTGCTAGTACGTGACTACCGGGAAGGCCATGCGAAATGGACGCCAGGGACGGTCAAAAGCAAGCGCGGAAACGTCATGTATGACGTGATGGTGGGCGCACAGATCTGGCCACGGCATGCAAACCAGTTACGGCCCACCTTGTGCCAACCAGAACAAGCAAGGCCTACTGACCTCCCGTTCGATTTACTGGTGGAAAGCTTCAACCTGCCGAAGGTAACAGTGGACGACTGCACACAGTCGAGCAAAGAATCCAGAACAAGAACATCGGAACAAAGTTCTCGGGCGCTTCTGCCAAGGAGGTGGACCGACAGGCAGAGAACACCGTCCCGAAGACTGCAAGTTAATCCTAGGCTTTCGTCTTATACCTCGGACGATGTCTCAGGAGGGAGGTGTCCGGGAGAAAGTAAGAATTGCCTTGGAAATCCACTGTTTTAGCGATTAATCGATTATTAACGATTATCGCATCGATTTCGAACGTTCCGGAATGTTCTAGTTCTGCACGTGATTAAAAACCACCTGACACCTCGGCAAAAGATATGGGGAACCACTAACCTTGGTAGCTGACCTTCCAATTCTAGAAGTCGAAGGTCAGTAGAGACCTATAAATACAGCCAAGGTCCGCAGCAGTTGTACAGTGTTCGTTGGCGGCGATTAATATGTTATTTTGTCAAGGTCATTGGCGTTGTTTTTTTCCTTCGGTTTGCTTGGAGCAGTGATTGTGGAGCAGTGAATTGTTATTAGTGGAGTTGCGTCTAGTGAGAAGATTATAACACCAATGGAGCAGTCGCGTTGGTTTGCGACCCACTGAGCTCAACAGTATAGAACTCTGACACTCGTCATGAAGCTAGTCAGTGATTGGAAGTCAGAAGTGTCTAATGGAATTGAGATCGAAAGCAGGATGGAACATCGTTGAGTGTAAAATTCAATAAGCTGTGACTTTCCTCGCTGCTTCATGGTTGGTCATTGCGGGGGAAAATTCGGCCGAAAATCGTAGTCCTCTGCTTACTTGTATCCCGGATCTGTGCTGTGTACACAATTCAGGGGAGTTTAGTTTAGCTAAATAGGTGGTAAAGTCGACCGTCAACTATGGAAATGAGCATGATAGCGAATTATTCCATGGAATTGCGTGCATGGATTCAAATAGAGCGATGCAAAGAAGTGCTGGCCCGTAGCTTTAGGGATCGCAAGCCAGCCTTCTAATCCGAGGACACAGGTTCGAGACTGTATAGGAACTGGGCGACCCGCGAACGTGCCCACGTGCAACTGGCGGTGGTTGCGCAGCAGCGTAGTGTCGGTACTGTATACCGGTGTACTGCTGATGCCTTCCTTTTCTTTCCTATACAAAGAAGCAGTAGAAGGACTGCGACGAAACCGACGGCACAAGACACGAAAGAGACAGATTACCCACCGGATCCACTGAGCACGCTTTCATTTTGCGCCATTCCCTGAAGAGTCGCTATCCGTCCCGGGGGCCATATCCCACGATTTTAAAAGAAGGAATTAGTCGAGCGCCCTGTACTCCAGATAATGTATGGCAGTGTCCCGATAACGTATACAGAAACTTCAACCAACCTATGGGTTAAACAAAGCTGATTCCTGTAAACAATTGACGTCTGTCAAGCAAGCAGAGCTCTAGAAACTAAGTCCGATTTAGGTACGCAATATAGAAAATTCCCCACGCGGAGCTCTAAATGAGGATGGAAAAGTAACCCCCGGTGTTTAAACAAGTTAAGGAGTCAGTTGCAGTTGACTACGCAAGGGGATCGTAATGAGCTACCAATTCAAACCGTTGCCTGTCGATATTGGCGTGGGCATGTTAAAGCAAGAACTTGCTGCCGGAGCGATTGATTTTGCGTTAAAAACGTGTCTACAACAAAAGATATATTAATTCTGCGAATGTGCAGTTCATGACAGAACGAAGTTTGGTCCTCAGCCAAACGGCGTAGCCTAGAAAACACTGTTAGGAGATGCCATCCCTGAGGATAGAACCCATAGATTTAACGCTAAGGAAAAAACAATCACCATACAGACGTATTAAAGCTAACATAACCTAGTAAAGGAAGATTCCCTAAATAATGGACACCAAAACGGAGCCAATATTTTACCTCTACTTCGCAAAAGTGGTATAATCCTAGAATGTTCAAGTAGCAATCGATCGCAACGAATGAAGCTTTATTATTTGTCCCGTCATGTTAAGCTGAGAGTTTCTTTCTTCCTTTACATTTTTTGTTCTGCACTGCTTAGTTATCTCCTCTTTCCCGGATGAAATAACTCGTAGCAGCTCTCCGTGCTCGGTGAAGTTAAGTTTCGATATAAATTACTCTACTATTCGACTGCCTGGATCCGTTGGATTTATCACAAAATATATTAAAGGGCTGTCTTTTTATTTTTCTACAACCGCTATGTACAAAATGAAGCAGAAGCCGCGGGACATATACCACTAGTTTACAACTACCATTATTTCACAATATTTCTCTCTTCCATTATTGGACACGACTAGGCCGATCTGCTCGGAATTCCACGGAATTCAAAATGTGTGACAAACCGGTCAATAATATGTAGACCCGCGTTAGGCCGATTCACGATCGCACAGCAGTGAAACAACTCACAGTGCACCGTTGATAACAAAGTCTATATGGAAATAACAAACAGATCCGGAATACATGAGATGCGTGGAATCGGTTGTGGTGGTCCCACACAACTTGTGAGCACTGGGTGAGTGAACCATAGGTAAACAAAGTGTGAGCGATCCACCTTTACGACTGCGCAAATTAAAATATAAGGTGGTTTGGGAGCTGTACTGCATGGAGTCCATCGCAATGAGGCTGGACCTTACCGTGGTGCGATGGTTTGTGTGCCTCAGTGATCCATTGAGCTATGCTGCGTGGTGCTTTTGCACCTTCAGAGGCACTCATACCAGATTGGTCAATGGTTAGAGTCCAGACAAACAGCCTTCTGGTCCTCCAGGTTGGGGGATGGAATGAGGGTGGCACCTTATTCCTTAAAACGGACTCCTTGTAGCCCAACGCCAAACCCGCTGCCTTGCGGTCAGGTTTTTGAACCAAAGGCTTTGGTTGAGAAACATAATCGTTTTCCTGTCTACGCCTGGGCAACCTGACAGTATCCTGCCCACGCAATACTATGAATCTCACTTCAAACAATTTCTTGATGCTCTGGCCACCGCAGAGGATAATCAACGGTGTCCTATCTGCTGCATCGAGCAGGGTGGATAGAGGTTTGGATGCTACTGCTCAAGCCTTCCCGTCTTCTTATTTCCCCTCTTTCGCTTTTTCACTCTTACCGTCCCGTTCCAACTTCACTTATATCCCCCCAGTTTTCAACCCCACGATTCTTGGCCCTCCCCCAACATGCTTTGCTAGGCATTTATCTTCTAATTTCAACTCATGTGAACGCAGAGCGTCACTCCTCTCCTGTCGACAAGCCCATGTCCAATCAAGCGGTCGATTCCAGTTCACCGCTTCCATTTGGAGCCCTCGATCCGCCTTCAGATTGGCATGCCTCAATGTACGCACATTACTACAGATCGGTCAACAGACAGCACTTGCCCGAACATTAGAGACCCTCTCGATCGATATCTGCTGCTTATCGGAGACCCGCCTGCAAGAATCGAGTTCTGTGCTCACTCTGCGATCCCCTTCTGGTGACGCAAACAGTGTTTTCTCATTGCGCCTATCCAGTGACGATGCAGCTTCGAGCACCGGCCAAGGTGGTGTTGGCTTTGCCCTGAGTCCCCGGGCTGAAGCTGCTCTGGTTGGTTGGATTCTAATCAGTAGCCGGATGTGTGCGGTCCGATTGGCTGGCTCGTTCAAAGCTTCAAAGTCGCGCGGGACTAACAGGTGTCTATTCATCATCGCTGCCTACGCGTCCACAAACTGTAGCGATGATTCAGTAAAGAACGACTTTTACCGCCAACTGACTCAGCTCCTTCGCCACAGAAGAAGCACGGACACTGTTGTGCTGGCTGAGTGGGGGTCTGAACGCACAAGTTGGAAAATTGTCCACTGATGAAATGCATCTGGGCGGTCAGCACGGTGTAGGCTCCCGTAATGATAACGGTGAGCGGTTACTTCATTTGCGTGAAGATGCCCGCTTATCTCTTGCGAGCATTAATTTCCGACACAGCACCCGCCGGAGAGTGACTTGGCGCTCACAAGCCTCGAACCAGCCTTGGAGGCAGATCGATCACATTGCTGTCAGTTACCGCTGGAGAGGCTGCATCCAGAACTTTCGCTCGATTTGGAGCACATGTGTGGACACCGATCATGCACTTGTATGTGCTGACATGCGGATGCGTTTTGGAGGACGCCCACGACGACGCTGTGAGCGCATTGACACCAGCCAACTGTGCTGAATGCGTATCGAAGTACGCTGACATGCGAGCTAAGTAAGCACTCACTGGAGACAATTGATGGTCACTGGTCACATGTTCGCCAGACCTTACTAGCAGCAGGCAAATCCTCATATGGTATGTCTAATAGCCAACATAAATATTGGGTCTCTTCGAGGTCTTTGGAACTTATCGACGCTCGCCTTGAAGGGTAAAGTGTACAATGCAGCGGTACGTTCGACCCTACTGTACGGTTGCGAAACCTGGCCCCTAAGATCAGCAGACATGAAGAGGCTAGTTACGATCGACCATCGGTGCCTTCGCAGTTTGGCTCACATCTGGTGGGAACACCGCGTGAGTAACGAGCGTGTTCGACGCATTGTTTACGGTCCAGAAAAAGGATCTGAACTGCTCAGCACCGTTATTTCACGCACCAGGCTCCGATGGCTCGGCCAAGTGTTACGCATGCCAGCCCACCGACTCCCTCGACGTGCGTTGTTTGCTCACCGGGGATGTGGGTGGAAGAAGAGGAGAGGTGGGCAAGCGATGACTTGGTCCAGAGGAATGAAGGCCCTCACTTCGGAGCTGACCTCGGTTGAAGCGTCACGTCTCCCTGGTTGGGGTCCGAAAGACGGTGAACACGTTTGGCTGGATACACTTGCTGACATGGCAAGGAGCCGACCTCAGTGGTGTTCGTGCTGTGAGTTTCTTTGTCCGTCCCCATCCCTTTTAGCCTCCCCCTCCATCTACGATCTCATTTCGTAGGGTAAAACATGATGAATTTCTTTTTCTTTTTGCCTAGTAGCTGGCTGGTAGCTTACCGGAACGATGCCTATCCGTTGCTGGTAGCTCAACTGGCATGCAACTGTTGTATCTATTTTTCCTTTTTGTATTGTATTATATGTATTTAGGTATGTATTTCCTTCATGTATTGCGGCACAATAGCGGAGGTGTTTTCCCACCTCTAGCTGAGGTGTGTAATGATGATGATGATTGCATGGAGTGCATATAACAGAGGCTATTCGGGAGACAAAGAAAGCGATGATTCCGTGGCATAAAGAGCCGTCATCCTTATCTGTTTTAGGACGAATAAATCATTGGATAAACGAAATCTAATTCAATGGAGGATAATAATTTTGCATTTTAGAATATCCTGATCGCATCAACCTTCTAAACGCCAATTCTTAGATAAATGGACGGCGACAATCAACTCACTAGCGGATTCCGCGCATCCTGAGCTTGTTCACAACTTCTCAAATACGAGGTTCTCACTCATGATAGACAAAAGTCAGAAACGGAGAGCTATTGGACTAAGAATTGTAACTATTCTGTCCAAGTGGAGTTAAAAGATCGTATGTCAAATATTCGTGGCCCCAGCAAACCTCGGCATTTATGGTGCCGGAGTGGCATCGGAAGGAAGTTGGAAAAGAAAACCAACGATGATGCCGGCCTTCTGATCCAGTGTGTCCATAAACGTATGCAGATTGACAGTATTCCAGTAACACACTCCTTGTGGCTCAGCTTGCTTCAGATGAGGACACAAGGGAAAGAACAACTGGGTGGGTCGATGTAAAGGTCGTACTAGAAGGCTGTGAGGTGTTGAATAAAGTGGCGTAATGCAAGAAGCTACAACGACAGCATTAGGTAGAACGGCTTGATTAAAAGCAGAAAAGTCCAACATTAATCGCACATGGACGGATCATCCATACATCCAAACGGCAGTTCAGGAGATGGGGAGAAAGCGTGGATAGGAATAGTATATGAAACGACCCAAAGACGAGTTTGAAGAAGTATATGCTGTGAGCTCCTTCCATCACGACACGGTTCACTTGCTATACACTAATGCCATGGTCATACGATACAAAAGGAAAACATTTATTGCAGTTTTCCAGACGACATTTCTGTTCTCTCCATAGCATGGTGTCATGTACCAAGTTCACTATGTTGTGAGAAAATGGTGGAATCGCCTTTTAACAAGTTCGAAATGCTAGACAAGAAGGCCAAAGCACATACTGCCTGTCAATCGTCCCTAGCTAAAATCCTCATGTGGTATGTCTAATCGCCAACATGAACATTGGGTCTCTTCACAGTCTCTGGAACTTATCGATGCTCGCCGGCATATTCCGGCTGGAAGCGAACACAATGAAACTCGCAAAGAGCTCCGGGCAAAACTCCGTGCTAGCCTGAAGAGAGACCGCGAATCCTGGTGGTCTAGTCGTGCAACAGAGATGGAAATGGCCGCTGCCCTTGGTAACCATCGTAAGTTATTCCGTCTTATACGGGAAACGGGCAGCAGGAGACCTGGTGTTAGTGAAACTATACGTGACGAGAGTGGACAGCCTATCCACAACTTATCAAAACGCCTGGAACGTTGGGCTGAGCACTTTGAACGGCAATTTAATCGGTCGGAATTGTTAGATTTCTCGCCGACCAGTGATCGCCCCGCTCCGTGGGCTGTTCCTTTGGATCCACCCTCTCGCTCAGAAGTCGAACATGAGATCGGACTGTTGAAGTTGAACAAAGCCGCGGGACCTGATGACCTTCCTCCAGCCCTCTTCAAATTCGGGGGACCTGCTCTTGTGGATGATTTACACGAGTTACTAGTGAGACTGTGGGAGCAGGAGACTGTCCCAACCGATTGGAGCCGCTCCATCATAGTCCCAATTTTCAAAGGAGGCTCACGATCGGAATGCGGCAGCCATAGAGGAATCAGTCTGATCTCCATCGCCTCCAAATTGCTTGCCTCTGTCATCCTTCACAGACTGACTGGCACTCGTGAAAGCCAGATTCGCGAAGAGCAAGCTGGATTTCGTCGAGGTCGTAGCTGCATTGACCACATCTTCACTTTGCGTCAGTTGTTGGAGCACCGTCACATATATTGGCGGCCCACCGTTGTCGTGTTCCTCGATATCAAAGGTGTATTCGATTCGGTGGATAGACATGCACTTTGGGACTGTCTACTCAGGAAAGGTGTACCTGAGAAATACGTGAATATTATCCGAGCATTATATGCTCGTAGCTCGGGCAGAGTGAGGGCTTACGGCAAGTTGTCGTCGCCCTTTAATATCTCCAGCGGCGTGAGACAAGGATGCCCGCTGTCACCTTTCCTCTTCAACTTCGCTGTTGACGAAGTCATGGAAATGGCGTTTACAGGACACGACTTAGAAGGTGTGGAGCTACTCCCAGGAGAACGACTTCTTGACTTAGAGTATGCTGATGATATTGCCCTGATCTGTGACAGCTCACAAACGTGCCAAGCGGCACTGGACAGATTAGCACTAGCTGTCCGTCACTTCGGGCTTTGCTTCGCACCCTCGAAGTGCAAAGCGTTTCTCCAAGATTGGTCTGGACCGCCTCCTACGCTGACCCTTGGTGGGGATCAGCTAGAAGTCGTTCAAAAATTCAACTACCTGGGAAGTTGTATTAGCGCCCGTGGGATTGAAGATGAAATCACGAATCGTATAGCAAAAGCTCGGGGCGCTTTTGCTAACCTTCGCCACTTATGGCGGCGGCGCGACATCACTCTCGCCCTGAAGGGTAGAGTGTACAATGCAGCAGTACGTTCGACCCTACTGTACGGTTGTGAAACCTGGCCGCTTAAAGCAGCGGACTTGAAGAGGCTAGTTACGTTCGACCATCGGTGCCTTCGTAATTTAGCTCACATTTGGTGGGAACACCGCGTGAGCAACGAGCGTGTTCGACGCCTTGTTTATGGCACAGGAAAAGGAACTGAACCGCTCAGCACCGTTATTTCACGCATCAGGCTCCGATGGCTCGGCCACGTGTTACGCATGCCAGCCCACCGACTCCCGCGACGTGTATTGTTTGCGCGCCGGGGGTGTGGATGGAAGAAGAGGAGGGGTGGCCAAGCGATGACTTGGTCCAGAGGAATGAAGGCCCTCACTTCTGAGCTGGCCTCGGTTGGAGCGTCTCGGCTCCCTGGTTGGGGTCCAAAGGACGATGAACACGTTTGGTTGGACACACTTGCTGATATGGCTAGGAGCCGACCTCAGTGGCGTTCGTGCTGTGAGTTTCTTTGTCCCACCCCATCCCTCTTAGCCTCCCCCTCCAACCACGATCTCATTATTTAGCCTTATATAATCTTGCATAATATTTTTTTTCTTTTTGGGTGCACAGCAGCCGGCTGGTAGCTTACCGGAACGATGCCCATCCGTTACCGGTAGCTCAGCCAGCTTGCACCAGTTGCTTTTTTTCTCCTTTTTTCTATGTATTGCGGCACAGTAGCTGAGGTGTTCCCCACCTCTAGCTAACGTGTATGATGATGATGATGATGATGATGAAAACACGGCATCTAACCCGGGCGAAGGAGCAATATCGATTCACCAATAAGGTAATTTGATGAAAAACGCGGTCAATGCCTTGCATTGTGCTTACATTCTCTCATGGCTCCAACTGCACAGCACAGGTGAACATCAGGCCGTGAGATGTAACTAAGAGTATCCCAGTCAAATGTAACAGCCTGTAAGTTATGTGCGGCTTGCAACATGGCATGTCGAAGATATGAACTTCGAATACAAATATGTGGATGCTGTGATCTCTGAAAAAATGTCAACTTCGTTTTAGAATTCTTGTGCACTGGAGGCAATTGAACAGTGCATCCAATGCGAGTAGATCACTTCAAGGATAGGCATATGCATCAAGTCACACTAACAGACGACTGACGGTGATTTTCCTTGACTTGAAAGTAGACTTCGACTCTGTTGATTGCGCTAGCTTGTGTCAATGTCTATACATGAAGGGCGTGCCACTTAAATTCCGCTCCATTCTGTAGTCTCCCTATCGCGACTCCAGAGGCTGGGCAAGTGCCTACGGAAAGATGTCTCCTGAGTTCCCCGCGACAAGTGGGGTTCGCCAAGGCTGTCTTATAGCTCTCTTCCTATACAGCGATCTGATCGGAATGATCATAAGTAACTCGGTCCCTTAAGACTCTCCGGAGAGGAAGTTCTGCCATGTGACCGGCCGACAAAACATGAGTCATCATCACCATTACACGTTGGCTGAAGGTAAGAAACACACTTCAACTACTGTGCCGCAATACAAAAAGATAGGACGTAAGATAAAACAGGATAAGGAACATTATATAATGCAAACAAGGCAACACACTAATTAGTATATGCGTCGAGATCGGTTAAACATAAGCAGGATGGGGAGGGAGAAAGAATCTCACAACACAAACGCAACTGAGGTCAGCTCCCTGCAATGCCGACTAGTGTAATTAAACAGACGCGCTCATCTTTCGGGCCCGAACCAGGCAGTCGGGACACAACAACGGACGCCAACATCAAAGTAAAGGGCTTCATTATTCTTGACCAAATCACTGCTTGGCCTTCCCTCCTCTTGTTCCATCCACAGCCCTGGCGCGCAAACAACGCATGTCGCGGGAGTCGGTGGGCTGGTATGCGCAAAGAAACCATGAGCATGCGGATGACATAGCACTTTTAAGTCCAAAGAAGTGACTATCCAAACACTACTAGACCGACACACCTCCGGATTTATACAATACCGAACAGCAACTGGAAGTGGTGGGTCGGTTCACTTACTTTGGTAAATGTGTCACCTCTGGTGATGACAGCTGCCATGCGGAACAACCTCCTCGTGGTGCCAGCTACGCGGTTCGGGTATTTCCCGTTTCTGTGAATGGTTCGGCGGCAGTGTTCCAGAACGTGGTGGGTATACGCCTAGCAAGCGTTCTCCATAGAAAAATCCACATATGTCAGTTTAACAAAAATGTGACGTGGCGAATGTAACTCGCCACTAAATAAAGTCACTGCCCCTTGTCTTCTCGGAGACATCGTACACCGGCAAGCAATTCGAGCATTGGATTCCGCCTTTGACATCGGGAGTGCTGGGCCCCTGGTATGGCTTTCGTTATCGAAAGGCGTATGAACTGAACGTTCAGTCACACGCTCCCAACGGGTGCGAAACTCTTAGTTCGCCCTGCTACCTTGTGGGTTAGGCCTTTCCGTCAAAGGCTCGGGGCCGTAGACCCCTAAGACAACCCACCTACTTCGGCCTAGGCAACCGGGTAGTATTTCGCCTACTGATGAACCATGGATACGCACAACTACGCTCTCCCTCGCTCTCATGATCCACTGTCCTACACCAACTTTACAAACATACGCCACCAATTTACATACTTTTTCCTTCTATCACTCATCCCCATTGTTGCCTAAATCTTTAAGTATGAACAACTCTACTTCCGCTGATGAAGTTCTTCTCTCGCCACTCGTCAACTCAGCCACATAGTCCTTGACAGGGGGCTGCCAGCCCCAAATTCTGCCATCTTCGTTACTGTGACCTGGAAGGCAGTTCAAACTAGCAACCCCCAACATGTGCACATTACTGCAGATCGGACAGCAAGCTGGACTTGCACGCACGCTGGAGACCCTTGAAATTGATGGCTGTTATTTGAGTAAAACGCGACCACAGGATTTCAACACAGTCTACCAGCAGCCGTCACTAGTCCAACCACAGACCCGCTTTTATCCTCGCCTTTCTGATGATGCTGAGTCCGCCGCATCTGAACAAGCTGGTGTTGGAGTCGCCCTCAGTGCTACAGCCGAGGCCGCTCTCTTTGACTGGATTCCAGTCAATAGTCGCCTATGCGCTGTGAGACTCCGTGGCTCTTGTAAAGTCAACAGGCATCGCGCAAACAAGCGTGCCCTTTTCGTGATCTCCGACTACGCGCCCATTGACTTCAGCTCGGATGCAGTCAAGGACTAGTTCTATCAATATCTTCATGAGCTGTTCCTAAAGGCGCCTGAAAGAGCGTTGTTATGGCGGGAGACTTAAACGCACGTATTGGTCTGTTGCTGCCGTGTGAACGCCACCTCGGTGGACCGCACGTGTATGATGATGTTCGTTCTGACAAGGGAGATAGATTGCTCAGTCTTTGTGCTGACCACCAACTTCTCTCCAGTACGAGCTTTCCTCATCCTGGACGCCACTATGCCATCTGGCATCCTCCATCGTCAACCCAGCGCTGGTCACAAATTGATCACATAGCCATAAGTCGCAGGTGGCGCGAATGCCCATCATTTTAGTCAACTTGTGTTAACATCGATCATGCATTGGTATATGCGATAATTTGCATGCGTTTCAGCGGTTCACAGTGGGAAAACAAACCCGACTCAACACTCACAAGTTAGAGGATCCAACGGTGAAAACGCAGTATCAACTGAGGCTTCGCGAAAATCTCGCTCAACTCCAAACACTGGATGCTGACCAATACTGGTCGAATTTGCAAAAGGCAATGCTGTCCGCCGGCTTGTCGAGTTGCGGACTTACCCGCTGCAAAACTAGAAATCCTGATACAACTTCCCGGATAGTTGAATTTCTGAACGACTAGCTGATCCCCACCAACGGTCAGCGCAGGAGGTGGTCCCTACCAAAGTTGGAGGATAGCTGCACTTCGAGGGCGCAAAGCAAAGCCCGAAACGACTGACAGCCAGTGCTAATCTGCCAACTGCTGGTTTGTACGTTTGTGAGATGTCACAGATGAGGTCCATGTCGTTAGGATACTCCAAGTCACGACGTCGTTCTCCTGGCAGTAGCTCCACACCTCCCAAGTCATGTCCCGTAAATGCAATCTCCATGACTTCGTCAATAGCGAAGGTGAAGAGTAAAGGTAACAAAGGGCATCCTTGTCTCACATCGCTGGAGATATTGAAGGGTGGCAACAGCTTGCCGTAAGCCCTCACTCTGCCCGTGCTACGCGCGTATAATGCTTGGATAATATTCACATTTTTCCCGGGCACACCTTTCCTGAGTAAACAATTCCAAAGGGCACATCGATCAACCGAATCAAAGGCACCTTTGATGTCGAGGAACATGACTACGGTGGGCCGCCAATATGTGTGACGGTGCTCCAACAATTGAAGTAAGGTGAAGATGTCGTCGATGCAGCCAGGACCCCGACGAAATCCGGCTTGCTCCTCACGAATCTGGCTTTCACGAGGGCCAGTCAGTCTGTGGAGGATTACAGAGGCAAGTAATTTGGAGGCGATGGAGATCAGACTGATTCCTCTATGGTTGCCACATTGCGAACGGAAGCCTCCTTTGAAGATGGGAACAATAACGGAGCGGCTCCAGTCGGTAGGGACAGTTTCCTGCTACCACAGTACAGTTGTGAGACCTGGCCAACTCGCACGGAAGACATAAAACGACTGGCAGTTTTCGACCACCGTTGCCTGCGTAGGATTTTTTGCGTGTGGTTGCAGCATCACGTGAGTAACGCAGATGTCCGAGAGCGAGCGTTTGGAGCAAACAGCCCATGCCTCCAAACAGTTATTCTCCGACACCGCATGTGTTGGTTCGGCTGTGTATTGCGCATGCCAGCCTATCGCCTTCCCAGTCGAGCGTTATATGCGCTTCCCGGAGGCAAATGGAAAAAGTGCTCCGGTGGACAACAAATGACGTGGAGGAGCATGAAGAATGCAATCTCGAGTTTAGCATCCGTCGGACCGGTCCGCCTTCCAGGAAGGGGACCACCTGATTTGGACTGCCATTGGTTGGAGATGTTGGAGGCTATGGCGCGCAACAGGCATCAGTGGAGACAGTGCCGTTCATTCGTGTTATCTAGTAGTTAACTTTTCATTGAAAATAAAACTCAAAAATACAAAGGATCTCAAAACGGCGTGTGTAAAACCGAAAAGTTTTGTCCACGTGCTGTTTTTCGTTTACGTCTTTTATTTCGCCATGGTTCGTACGGCATATTATCTGTAATCATATATATATATATATATATATATGTCACATCGCTGAGGTTAATTTGCGTATCAGTAAGGCCCGTGTAGCTTTCCAGAGACTCAAGCATTTATGGAGACGGCGGGATATCAGCCAATCAGTGAAAGGTAGGGCCGGTGTTACTGTATGGATCAGAAACCTGGTCAGTGCAGTGAAGACATGAAACGTTTGAACGTGTTTGGCCACCGGTGCCTGCAGAGTATAGCTTACGTCTGGTGCGAACACCGGGTGAGCAATGCTGAGGTCCGCCAGTTGGTTTATGACAAGACGCCTTGTGGTGTTACACTCGAATGTTTGCTGAAACTTAGTCGCCTACGTTGGCTAGACCACGTCCTCTGTGTCCATTGACCGGCTTCCTGGGCGTGCAGTATAGGCCGTGGCTGCAACAAGTTAGACGAAATCGCGAGTTAGCCAATCCATGATATGGCATAGTGGCATGAAGGAACTGGTTGAGAGATTGGGTCAGGCTGGTGCGTGCCTTCTTCTTGGATGGGGGCCTCGGGATGTTCCACACCACTGATTGGAGACCGTATCAGACATGGAGCAGTAACGCAGTCAGTGGCGTTCCTGCAATCGGTTTCTTGCACCTGGTTTTTAATTTTGGTTTCATTCTGACTAGTCTAACACGCCTTGCTTCCATTTTCCCTACATCATATTTGCAGCCAACCGCACTATCCTACCGGTTTTATTTATCGTGATTCTTGCGATGTGAGTCGTGGCAATTGGAGCTACTGCACTTCGGTGGTTGGATTACAGTTGTTCAACAGAACCGAGCAGATGCACCAAGTGATCAAACACTGGTAGCAACTTCGTTTCTCGTCTCAAATAGGAAGTGTAGATATGGTGTCTGAGGTAAAGCTGCTAATGCGTCAAGCCAACTTTTATAGTAAGCAAATAAGCTCACGTACCGGAATGTTATAACGGTTGGCGGCTAAACAGTATCATAGCTGTGAGGCGCAAGCAACACTAGTGAAATGCAGGTTACAGTGACCATCAGATGTAGTTAAAGCGACGGGGGCCGAAGGATGCAGATCATTAAGAGAAATGACAAATGATACATGGTGATGCGGACCAATGAAAATTACGAAGGAGTGTTGTGTGCAGAACATAACTTCAACAAGTACCAACCTGTAAACTGAAACTCCTAGCGCAAATAAAATGATCCACATCCAAAAAGACAGAAAACGAAGCGACCCAGAAACATGTCTCTAATGTGTACCATGGATCCAACTTGCAGTGTGGTAGTTGCAGAATACAAAAGAGCCAGAACAGGATGCCAACCAATGCGTGTGTAACTGTCTCTTGCAGTAAGTAAGAAGTTGCCTGAAATCGATGTGCAGATCTGATCCTAATAAGAGTGGAAAAATGAGCCCTCAATATGAATCCGAACTAACGAAGTTTCAAGCAAGAGCACAAGCAAGGATATCACGAAGACAACAATCACCTTGATAAAATAAAGTCCGAGTGTCCGAGGCTGAAAACAAAACAAAACGAAAGGTGAATGATGTAGCGATTTATTGGTATTTGACCTGACGCGGTACACATGAAAATGAATCAGCCAGAAATTCTATCCTCATCATCACAAAAACCCAGTAACTCCCTTTCTGCATCATCAAAGGCACGATTTTGCGGGTCGACATCTTCATCGTATTGCAAGCATAAATCGATCTGCTGTAAAATGTCTGAAATCGTCTCCTCACTTTCACGATTAAGTGGCATGAAATTTACAAAACTGTATCGTTCGATTAAATTAGCCAGTGCAAGAGACAATTTGGAACTTGATGGCGCGATGGAATTAGTAGCTAGCTCATCAGCATCACAGTGAACCAGGAAATTCACATCGGGATTCATATATCTGGCAAGCACGCAATTCCGCTTGCTAGGGGATAACATGTCTAACTTCGACATGATGTTAATATGGGCCGTAGCAAGCGAGACCATCGATGAGAGAGCAGAGAGTAAACCGGCCATGAATTGTGAGGAATCGACCAGAAAACGGACGTCCAAAATGAAGACCGTAACGAAACGGAAATCCCATTTCCTTTGCAAGTGCTCAACAATGCGAGGAATAATGGGCAAATGTGAAAACAGCTCGATTTGTCCTGGGCAATCAAACAATAAGTAATCCCCTTCGCAGTCACCGAGAGCAGAATCAAGCCATTCCAAATTTTGGCATAGGTACTCCATGCAGAAAACCAATCCCCCATTCGGACCTAAATGAATATCTTCGTCCTCCATGACGTCATTGACCTAGGTGTAACATAGAGCCGTGAACTGAGGCCTTACATGGATGAGATCACGAATGTCCACAAGTGGTGTATACTCAAAATATTCAGCTGCAGGATCCAGATTGATGACGTCCACGGTTCTGTGGATTGTTTCACAATGAGCCTGCATGGTGGCACAATATGTTGACTTTCCGCAGCCTGCCGGGCCGACAACTAGCTGGGCAAACCGGGGCATCTAAAATGCTAAAAAAGCGACTTGATGAAGTCGAATATAGGATAAGACAAAAACTTTTGAAAATCACAGCAAGAATATGGTAATACAAGCTATTTAATGTTATATATATATATATATATATATATATATATATATATCACAAGGGGCGGGAGAGCCTATAGTGCACTGAAGCTGGTGGTGGCTACACCATGACAGATGGTATCCTCACCGCTGCTACAGTTGTGCCATGGGCTCATGTCCTGGACGTCTGCTCGTGGCGACCGCTTGGTGGGAGTTGGGTTACGCCTTTCTCCCAGCCAAGAGCCAGGACATCAATCCGCATGAGTCAGTGAACTAACCATGTGCTAGACCCACTGACTTTTAGGTGCACATGTAATCGAAGCCCCTGACTGAGGACACGAGTCGTTCTCCTGTCAGGTGTGGGCGCCCTGCCAGTATCCTAGTCCATCCTCTTCGGAGGTTAGGAAGTGGTCGATGGCCCCCTTCCCGTAAAACCTAACCATGGGAGACAAAAGTCTACGGGTTATAAGCTCACCGCTAGATTGGCGTAGAGCATGACCGTCACGCATTGTCTCTGAAGGCAAGAGGGCACCTCTGGGTGCTCAATGGTTTGCTACTTCCCGCCTCAAGCCAGGCAGTACCTGGTCAAATTGGTACAAACCCGACAAAACCCACTTGCGTCTGACCGTTGTCACAGGTGCGTATTCTACTACGGTCGCAAAACATATGAATCGTTCCAGTACCTCAAAGGCTATGTGTGACGGACCTCAAGCAGATCCAAATCCGCCTCTCCAATTACATTCCCCAGCTGGATCTGCGCCCCACTGCCTTGTGGGTCAGACTATTGAGACAAAAGCTACGGGCGGAGTCCCTCAAGCAAACCTCAGAAGCACAACGACCACCTCACATGCGATTGCCCACCAATGCAATAGTACGCCTGCGCGCAAAGCACTCAGCATCGGGTGCTGGAACGTGCCCACACTACTAGACCGGAACTCAAATGAGGGTCCTCGAGCGACGCACCGCACTGGTCGCGATGGAATTGGCGCGTACAGCAATACTGCGGCACTCAGTGAGACCAGGCTCGCTGAGCAAGGTAAGTTGCACGAACCTGGTGCCGGCTAAACAATAATGGGTGGGAAACGCCACCTCAACATCACGTGAACATGGGTAACATTTGCAATATCCGATCGGCTAAATGGCCAGCTCGTGAGTGAACCAACAGGCATAAGTGCGCGACTGATGACTGCTCGCCTATGACTCGGAAGAGACACTTTCATAAGCACGTACGGTCCGACCATGTGTTATCCTGATAAGATGCGTGATCAATTCTAAATTCAGTTATCCTCCGTGATACAGTCTGTGCCAAGGAGCGACCGAGCTTCTCTGCTGCGTGATTTCAACGCGCGCGTTTGGCGCGATACATCGGTGTGGACAGATGTCATCGGTGCGCATGGCAGTGGTTCAGCCAATGCGAAAGGTATGAGGCTGCATTCACTGTGTACCAATCATGGTCTGACGATCACGAACACTCGGTTTGCACTGAGTGCGAGTGATATAACCACTTGGGTGCACCCTTGGAGTGGTGATGCCCAACTGTTCGATTATGTCATACGTCATGGTGATATGTGTGAAGTGCGCAAGGCAAATGTACTGCGTGGAGCTGAGTGTGGCACTAATCACAAATTGGTGCGGACCAAACTGTACATATATTTTCGTAAATCTGTGTATTGCCCTCCCGCGTGAAGTTAGCATTCTTTTCCTCGGTACTGTGAAGAAACGTATTGAACTGGAGAAGGCGACTGCTGTACGTCTGAGTGAGGTAGACTACATAGCCACAGTGGGCGACCTTTGGCGTTACATCCGCAATCAGATGACAGCTGCTGCCGAAGACACCATCGGGCGCGCAGACTGTAAGCGGCCTGATTGGTTTAATGAGAACAATGCGACGATTGGCGCATTGGTGTCGGAGAAGAACGCCGCGCTCGCTGCATATGTGGCAGACCCCGGTGACTTGGGAAAGAAGAGTAAGTTTGGCAGAACTCGAAAACGACTGACTCGACAGCGACTGACCCGAGAGCTCCGTCGCATGAAATATCCATAGTGGAAGGAGAAGGCGAAGCAGATGGAATGTTACGCCGAACGCCACCAACACAAGGGATTCTTTGACTCCTTGAGAGCGGTGTATGGATCGAGGTTGGAGCTGCTGAGGACGCTACTGGATGGTAGTTTGGGCGCTGCCTGCAAACAGACCGCATACAAAATGCAGCTCTGGCAAGAACACTTTGACTGTCTCTTGAAAAACCGTTCAGAGATTGACTGGCCTTCACTGAACGGCCTGAAGCAGCACGATGTGAAAGCGAGTCTAGCGGACACGCCGACACAGGATGGAACGCACAGAGCACTTGCTCAGTTGCGAAACGGCAAATGTGCTGGTACCGACGGGATCCCGCGTTGGTGACTGCGCTGCACCACTTGGTGCAACGCGTGTGGATTGAGGAGGAGGTGCCTCCTGAGCTGAAGGATGACCTTGTGCTACCACTGTACAAGGTCAAAAGGAGCAAGCAAAGTTGCACGAACTATCGTGGCATCAACTTGCTGAGTTGTGTGGGCAGTGATTGCGCGAATCCTGCTCTACCGCCTCGTCAGTCAGGTTGTGGAACCGAAGGTGGTAGAAGAGCAATGTGTATTCCGTTGGGCTCGCAACGCTCCAGATATGGTGCTTGCTGCTCGTAATTTGCAGGAGAAGTGTAGAGAACGACATCAGCTGTTGTACTCGCTGCTTGTGGATTTCGCCAAGGCATTTGTTACGGTGAACGGCGAGGCATTGTGGTTGGTGTTGAATAAGCTCGGCTGCCCGAGTAAGTTAGCAATTTTAATTGAATGTATGAGGGCAAGGCTGCACCTGAGTGGTGAGACCTCGGATCACTGTAGTTGTCTCCGGTGTAAAGCAAGGCTGTCTTAGCTACTGTCCTGTTTAACAGTTATCTTCATGCAATGAAATAGATTTGATGCCGCTTTTGCTTACGGTGTTAGTGTAGAGCACCGTATTGACGGTGGGTTGCCGAACATCCGTCGATTCGGTGAGAGAACTCTAGTCTGTGAGACAACCATCCGTATGTTCTTGTTTGCTGACGACTGTGCGTTGTATGCACACAGCGCGGATGAGTTGAAGCACATGACTAGTGCTCTGGCTTCCACAGCGGCCAAATTCGGACTCACCATCAACACAAGCAAAACGGTCTGTCTCGTTTAGCCTTCACCGGAGGTGCAATCTACAATGGAGCCGCGAAAAAGCATTGATGCTGAAGTATTAGAAACCACCTCCCGCTTTTGCTACCTTGGGAGTGTGATGTCGACTGATCAGCAGCTTCACAGTGAGCTGCGTATCCGCGTGTCGAAGGAAGCGGCGGCATTCCGGAAGCTTGAGTACCGAGTGTGGAACAACTATCGGCTAAAAATGTAATCTCAACAGTCTAGTAACTAGACATAGAGCCAAGAAAACCATGGAAATCAGTGTATAAGAGACAGTCATTGCGTCATAATCGTCATGGCATGCTAGCTGAAGGTGGGCAACACACTTCAGCTAATATGCCGCAAGAAAATGGAATATTTTGACAAAAATACAGAACAAAACATTTTTAGTTTGTTTGCCACACGCCGGTTTTTCTCTTTTTTGTCATTTTCAATTTTTGTAGAATTAAACATGTGAATCAACACAACACTGTACACAATTCTTCCATTGATTCCGGTTGCGGGCCATGTCTTCAAGTGTCCTAAGCCATTGGCACTCGCCATCTTTGGGTCCCCATCCTGGAAGATGTACGGGTCCAACAGCGGCTAGACACGACGTCAGCGATTTCATGTGCTGCCGCCAAGTGGAAGGCTGACCACCACGCGGTCGCTTCCAGCCAGGTCCTTGACGAGCGAATAGAGCGCGACGCGGTAGACGCTCAGGTGCCATGCGTAGGACATGACCGAGCCATCTTAACTGGCGCAACAAAACCAGTTTGTTGAAGGAAATACTTGCATTCCCCAAGACGCGACGTCGAACGTCATTACTGGTAACCCGATGTTGCCACCGAACACAACCATCAGCTTACAGTTGGCACGAAGCTGATAGTGTACAAATCCATGGTGCTTTCCCTTCTTTTATACGGCAGCGAAACGTGGACAATGTACCGGCGGGATGTGCGATATCTAGGGTGGTTCCATCAACAATGTCCGTGGCGAATTCTGCGCATCGGTTGGTGCGACAAACTTGCAGACACGTGTTGCGTCGAAGTGAAATGTATGCAGTGGACTGTATACTTTTTTCTGAGACACCTGAGGTGGCTCAGTTATGTGTGCCGTACGGATTTGACGCGGATACCGAAGCAGCTATTATATGGTCAGCTGAGTAATGAGAAGCGGCATATCGGGAAACCGAAGCTTTGTTACCAAGACATTAGCTAAGTGAGCTTATCATGTTCTAATCTTGATTGCAGGTCATGGGAATCGAAGGCGGTTGATCGACGTGAATGGCGTGATCTGATCATGAAGGCAGTTGCCGAGGTGTAGGAGAAAATCCTCATTCATAGGGAGAAGAAGCGGCAAGTGTGAAAGCGGCAGACACCAATGGGTTGCACTCCAGAGACATCGAGCGTATGGTGCTGTAACACTAGTGGTCGCGAGTGCCTGAGTCAGACAAGCCTAGTGAGCCAAAAGCGAGGCTACTTGGGGCCACCACAGAAACGACGACGAGTCCTGCAGAGAACGTAGGCAGAAAGGGCGCAGCGTTGGAAGGTACGCTGCATTCGAGTTACTAACCGCGTGCCTCCAAGATCAGTCTCGTTATTTCAGGTGGTGGGCTTACTATATAGTCCTAATACTTTACATATCTCATATTAATGTTTACCTGTCATCCTCCATCATTATACACGTCAGCTAGAGGTGGGAAACACCTCAGCTACTGTGCCGCAATGCATAAATAAAAAAGAAAATAATTACTAAAGTTGCATGCCAGTTGAGCTACCAGCAACGGATAGGCATCGTTCCGGTAAGCTATCAGCCAGCTACTAGGCAAAAAGAAAAATTGTTTTACGCTAAGAAATGAGATCGTAGGTGGAGGGGGAGGCTAAAAGGGATGGGGAGGGACAAAGAAACTCACAGCAGGAACACCACTGAGGTCGGCTCCTTGCCATGTCAGCAAGTGTATCCAGCCAAACGTGTTCACCGTCTTTTGGACCCCAACCAGGGAGCCGTGACGCTCCAACCGAGGCCAGCTCCGAAGTGAGGACCTTCATTCCTTTGGACCAAGTCATCGATTGACCGCCCCTACTCTTCTTCCATCCACTTACCCGGTGAGCAAACAACGCACGTCGTGGAAGTCGGTGGGCTGGCATGCGCAAAACGTGGCCCAGCCATCGGAGCCTGGTGCGTGAAATGACGGTGTTGAGCGGTTCAGATCCCTCTTCTATGCCGCAAAAAATGCGTCAAACATGCTCGTTACTCACGCGGTGTTCCCACCAGATGTGAGCCAAATTGCGAAGGCACCGATGGTCGAACGTAACTAGCGTCTTCATGTCTGCTGATCTTAGGGGTCAGGTTTCGCAACCGTACAGTCATCAACAGTCATCATCATCAACAGCAGTACATCAGCCACTTGAACTGATGCTTCGCTGCCATACAACCATGAGGACCTATGAAATAAAGAATAAGAAGAGGGAGAGAAGGGGGACTTACCTGAAAACCCTAATGCCCTAAGCAAACATTCAGGGTCAAGGCGCCTACACCTTGTGTAGACAACATACCGTCACAAACAGCTGGCTATCGTGCAAAGATAAGGCGGCATCGGCGAGACAGTTTCCTTGCGGCTTTCACTGCCACGCGTCATAATCAGCCATTACCCCGCAGATAACTCAGCACCAAACACTTTAAACAGGCAATCCGATTAGGAGACGGCAGCAAACGCGCCACTGGTGTCGGCTGCGAGCCATGTCCTGTAAAGTCTCGAGCCAAGCAAAAGGCGAGTCACGTGGACTGCAGCCCGGAAGACGAGACGGACCAACGGCACCCAGTTTAGTCGTCAGTGACTTCATTTCCCGCTGCCAAGTCAACTTCTGTCCACCTCGAGCCTTGCGCCACCCTACACCTGGCAGACTAAACAAGGCCCTCCTAGGTAAGCGGTGACCAGGCATACGTAGCACGTGCCCGAGCCAACGCAACTTATTCAGTGCTATCTGTTGTTCTAGGGAGCTAGCATGATTATCACCACCTAGTACTCGCCTACGCACATCATCGTTGCGGACACGCTGGTGCCATCCGACACCAGCAATGCTTCGCAGACAACGATGATCAAAGACTTGAAGGCGCCTCAGATCTTCAAACCGAAGGGGCCAAGTCTCATTACCATAGAGCAGAACGGCCCTCACTGTGGCCTTGTATACCCGGCCTTTCAGACGTAGGGAAACTCCCTTCTGTCGCCAAAGATGCCGCAGGTTCAAGAAGGCAGCTCTGGCCTTTGCAATGCGTGAGCTGACGTCAGTTTCTATGCGCCCATCATTGCTGATGCAGCTGCCAAGATAAGTGAATTGATCAACCACCTCGAGTTCCTCGTTAGCAAGCGTCAAGGGGTCATCAAGTGGCTGGTGGTCCTGCAGCAACACTTTGCACTTTGAAGGTGCGAAGTGCATACCAAATAATGGGACCACTCTAGACAGGCTATTCAGAGTTGATTGTGCCGCCTCAACATTGTCGAAAAGCAAGACGATATCGTCCGCATAATCTAGATCAACTAACCTTTCACCAGGCAGCACTTCAACGCCTACATCGTGAGATTCCGCAAGGGAACACTCCATGATAGAATCCACAACGAAATTGAACAAAAATGGGGAAATCGGACAACCCTGACGAACGCCACTTGTGGTCGGAAAGCTATCCGATAGGACACCGTAGACCCTGACGCGGCCTGTAGTGTTCGAGTATAGAGCACGAAGGATGTTCACATATTTCGTGGGAACACCTTTCCGCGCAAGTATTTCGAACAGAATCGATCGATCGACTGAATCGAACGCACTCTTGAAATCGAGGAACACAGCTATTGTCGGTCTGCGGTATGCGTGGCGCTGCTCTAGCACCTGCCGCAAGGTGAATATATGGTCTATACAGCCACGTCCTGGGCGGAAACCGGCCTGCTCTTCCCTAATCCGAGATTCCCGTTCCGCAGTGAGGCGACGAAGGAGAATCGAGGCCAGTAATTTTGTCACAACTGGCGTTAGGCTAATACCCCTGTGGTTAGAACAGTCTGTGAGACTGCCCTTCTTGTATATTGCCACTATAATCGATTCGCTCCAATTAGCCGGGACACTTCCTTCCAGATAGATTCGAATAAGGAGGTCAGTGCTTTGCAGAGGACCTCACCTCCATGCTTAAATATTGCAGGTAGGAGGGAATCCGGGCCGGCGGCACGAAAACGATTAATGGCTGTGATCGCGTTTCGGACCTCGGCCTCCGACGGAGGCTCTAAACTAACCGTCCATGGCTCGTCCTGCATCACCTGAGTAGGAAGAGGTCCGGGAGCAGAGGGCCAGCTGAACTGATCTTGAAAGTGTTCCGCCCAACGAGCCATACGGTGCTCCTTATTGTGTATCAGCGCACCCGCGCTGTCTCTGATTGTCTCACTGACGCCTGGTTTTCTGGGACCAGTGGTGCGGATCAGCTGGAAGAGCTTGCGGTAATTGCCTACTGCTCCTGCCTCCTCCATTTCTTGAGCCCTACTGGTCCACCAGGCTTCCTTGTCAACACGTAGGCTCTGCGTTAGTTCATGCCTAATAGCCCGTCTGGTCACATTGTGTTCAGAGCCAGCCGGCAGATGTCTTCTAGATTCCAACAGGTTCACCGACCTCTCGGATATCCAGTGACTGGTGCGGTGAGGATGTAGAGTGCCACAAGCAGATGCTCCTGCGTCATGCATGGCGGCCGAGATCCTATTCCACTGAAGCTCAGCGTCATTAGGACAAGACAGCGGAAGTTCGGTATACAGTGCTTCTTGATAGGCTTGCCTGACCGAGCACTGAGACAATTTCTTAGTTGCCAATCGTAGGGGACACTTGGTGCGCCTCCCAGTAAAGTTCAAGGAGAAGCGACAGCGCACCAAGGCATGATCAGAGTCCACACAGGTACTCCAGTATGAGCGGCAATCCAGGATGGAACCATGCCACCTGTAACTTATGGCTAGTTGATCAATTTGGGTCCATCGCTGGCCAGCTACAGGAGGACGCCAAGTGGCACTTCGGCGCCCACTGTGTCTAAAAGCAGTGCTACTAAGAAACAACTGGTGCTCCGCACACAGTTGCAGCAGACGCTCACCGTTGTCAGTCCGTTCGGAGTTAAGCCCACAATTACCACCCAGCTGAGCTTCTGAAGAGCTCAGAAGCCCTACTTGTGCGTTCATATCCCCTGCAAGTACTATAATATCTGAACTAGTAGCACTGCGTAGTAGCGCTTTCAGTTCGTCATAGAATGTGTCCTTGACAGCATTAGAACTGCAGTCGGTGGGAGCATAAACGGAAATCACAAACAAACAGTGTTTTGTACTACTTCGTGAATCAACCTTAGTTGATGTTGTCAAACGGGCTGCACATAAACGGCTGTTCACCGGAATCCAATCAACCAACGATGACAGCCTTGGAGCTTAGAATATTACCTACACCAGCTTGACCCGTGAGTGCCGCATCGGCGTCTCCGGATGCGTGCAACCAATAGCGAGAGGATAAGCCGGGTGCAGTTAATTCAATAACCCCGTTAGGGTCATTGATCCTAGTTACGGACACACAACACACATCAATACCCAGCGTATCCAAGGTGCGTGCGAGTGCAGCGCGGGTGCGCTGATACACAACAATGAGCGCCGTATGGCTCGTTGGGCTGAGCACTTTGAACATCAGTTCAGCTGGCCCCCTGCTCCCGGACCTCTTCCTACTCAGGTGATTCAGGACGAGCCATGGACGGTTAGTTTAGAACCTCCGTCGGAGGCCGAAGTCCGAAACGCGATCACAGCCATTAATCGTTTTCGTGCCGCCGGCCCGGATTCCCTACCACCTGCACTATTTAAGGATGGTGGTGAGGTCCTCTACAAAGCACTGACCTCCTTATTCGAATCTATCTGGAAGGAAGTGTCCCGGCTAATTGGAGCGAATCGATTATAGTGGCAATATACAAAAAGGGCAATCTCACAGACTGTGCGAACCACAGGGGTATTAGCCTAACGCCAGTTGTGACAAAATTACTGGCCTCGATTATCGTTCGTCGCCTCGCTGCAGAACGGGAATCTCGGATTAGGGAAGAGCAGGCCGGTTTCCGCCCAGGACGTGGCTGTATAGACCATATATTCACTTTGCGGCAGGTGATAGAGCAGCGCCACGCATAACGCAGACCGATAATAGCTGTGTTCCTCGATTTCAAGAGTGCGTTCGATTCAGTCTATCGATGCATTCTGTTCGGAATACTTGCGCGGAAAGGTGTTCCCACGAAATATGTGAACATCCTTCGTGCTCTATACTCGAACACTACAGGCCGCGTCAGGGTCTATGGTGTCCTGTCAGATAGCTTTTCGACTACAAGTGGCGTTCGACAGGGTTGCCCGATTTCCCCATTTTTGTTCAATTTCGTCGTGCATTCTATCATGGAGTGTTCCCTTGCGGAATCTCACGATGTAGGTGTTGAAGTGCTGCCTGGTGAAAGGTTAGTTGATCTAGATTATGCGGACGATATCGTCTTGCTTTTCGACAATGTTGAGGCGGCACAATCAACTCTGAATAGCCTATCCAGAGTGGTCCCATTATTTGGTATGCACTTCGCACCTTCAAAGTGCAAAGTGTGGCTGCAGGACCACCAGCCACTCGATGACCCCTTGACGCTTGCTAACGAGGAACTCGATGTGGTTGATCAATTCACTTATCTTGGCAGCTGCATCAGCAATGATAAGCGCATAGAAACTGACGTTAGCTCACGCATTGCAAAGGCCAGAGCTGCCTTCTTGAACTTGCGTCATCTTTGGCGACAGAAGGGAGTTTCCCTCCGTCTGAAAGGCCGTGTATACAAGGCCACAGTGAGGGCCGTTCTGCTCTATGGTAGTGAAACTTGGCCCCTTCGGTCTGAAGATCTGAGGCGCCTTCAAGTCTTTGATCATCGTTGTTTGCGAAGCATTGCTGGTGTCGGATGGCACCAGCGTGTCCGCAACGATGATGTGCGTAGGCGAGTACTAGGTGGTGATGATCATGCTAGCTCCCTAGAACAACAGATAGCACTGAATAAGTTGCGTTGGCTCGGGCACGTGCTACGCATGCCTGGTCACCGCTTACCTAGGAGGGCCTTGTTCAGTCTACCAGGTGTCGGATGGCGCAAGGCTCGAGGTGGACAGAAGTTGACTTGGCAGCGGGAAATGAAGTCACTGACGACCAAACTGGGTGCCGTTGGTCCGTCTCGCCTTCCGGGTTGGAGTCCATGTGCGAGTGCAGCCTGTTGACCTGTTTGTCTTAGAGCGCGAACGTTGAATGTCGCCATGGAAACGGGGTAGCGTGGCCTTATAAGAGACTTTTGCCGATAGGCGACCGATAGGTGCTGTGGGATGGTGGCTGCAAATGGTTCTACTCCAGTGGCATTTCGGTTGCTGTCAATTAAGCTGGGAATTATAGAAAGAAGATTAGTAATCGGGGTCAGGATGGGAGTAAGAGAAAAGGTCGAAAAGAAAGAAGGGAGGCGCCAGCAGTAGCATGTTTTCGCTTATCCGCCCTGCTTTATGCAGCAGATAAGGCTACCCTTGATAATCTGCGCGACGGCCGATGCAGGATGAAGTTTATGTTTGAAGAAGATGTCATGGTTGTATATGGGCTGAGATACTGCCACGGCGCCCAGACCGAGTAGTAGGGTCGAACGTACCGCTGCATTGTACACTCTACCCTTCAGGGCGAGAGTAATATCGCGCCGCCGCCACAGGTGGCGAAGGTTAGCAAAAGCACTTCGAGCTTTTGCTATACGGTTCGTGATCTCGTCTTCGATCCCAAGGGCGCTGATACAACTTCCCGGATAGTTGAATTTCTGAACGACTAGCTGATCCCCACCAACGGTCAACACAGGAAATGGTCCCTACCAATGTTGGAGGATAGCTGCACTTCGAGGGCGCAAAGCAAAGCCCGAAACGACTGACAGCCAGTGCTAATCTGCCAACTGCTGGTTTGTACGTTTGTGAGATGTCACAGATGAGGTCCATGTCGTTAGGATACTCCAAGTCACGACGTCGTTCTCCTGGCAGTAGCTCCACACCTCCCAAGTCATGTCCCGTAAATGCAATCTCCATGACTTCGTCAATAGCGAAGGTGAAGAGCAAAGGTAACAACGGGCATCCTTGTCTCACACCGCTGGAGATATTGAAGGGTGGCAACAGCTTGCCGTAAGCCCTCACTCTGCCCGTGCTACGCGCGTATAATGCTCGGATAATATTCACATATTTCCCGGGCACACCTTTCCTGAGTAAACAATTCCAAAGGGCACATCGATCAACCGAATCAAAGGCACCTTTGATGTCGAGGAACACGACTACGGTGAGCCGCCAATATGTGTGACGGTGCTCCAACAATTGACGCAAGGTGAAGATGTCGTCGATGCAGCCATGACCCCGACGAAATCCGGCTTGCTCCTCACGAATCTGGCTTTCACGAGGGCCAGTCAGTCTGTGAAGGATTACAGAGGCAAGTAATTTGGAGGCGATGGAGATCAGACTGATTCCTCTATGGTTACCGCATTGCGAACGGAAGCCTCCTTTGAAGATGGGAACAATAACGGAGCGGCTCCAGTCAGTTGGGACAGTCTACACCCACAGTTTCACTAGGAATTCATGTAAAGCATCAACAAGAGTAGAGCCTTCGAATGTGAAGAGAGCTGGAGGAAGATCATCTGGTCCCGCGGCTTTGTTCAACTTCAACAGTCCGATCTCACGTTCGACTTCTGAGCGAGAAGGTGGATCCAAAGGAACAGCCAACGGAGCAGGGCGATCAGTGACTAGCGAATCGAACAATTCTAGCCGATTAAATTGCTTTTCAAAATGCTCAGCCCAACGCTCCAAACGTTTTGACAAATTGTGGATAGGCTGTCCACTCTCGTCACAAATTGTTTCACTAACAAAAGGTCTCCTGCTGCCCGTTTTCCGTATCAGACGGAATAACTTGCGATGGTTGCCAAGGGCAGCGGCCACTTGCATCTCTGACGCACGATGAGACCAACCTACGCCGTTCCAAATTAAATAATACCAAGCTACTTAGGCGATCTTCATACGACTTCCATCGCTGACCTTCAATCATCTGGTCGCAAGTACCTGAATCTTTTCTATAAACATGACGTCACTCCGGAGGTACGGTGCCTAGGCCTGAACACAATACTCCAGATGTGGCCTAACCACTGCTTTATATAACGGCAAGAATACTTCTGCTTTAGTGTTACTCAGCGCCCTCCTAAGACGAAATAACTCTTGTCGCGCTTTATTGGCAGCATGGCGACACTGTGCCGAAGGCTTAAAATTGTTCACTATGACGCCTAGATCGCGGGCTTCACCAGTACACCGCAGATAGAGATCCTGCAGGAGACTGAACTGAAATTCCGCTGCCACCATTGATCAATAGTTGACATTTATTAGCATTTAGAGGTAGATCCCATTGGCTCGACCAATTCACCACAGTGATGATGTTCTTAGCCAATGTCGCTCGTTTTCCCTTACGGACTAGCCTTAAGTCCTCTGCGAAGATGTAGCCGAGATCCACAAGAAGAGGAGCCAGGTCATTTATAAACATAAGAAACAACAAAGGACCCAGTACCGAATCTTGGGGAACATGGCTTTAGGCATGGCCCACACTAGAACTCGCTTCCCCAAACCTGACTCGGAATGTCATTCCACGTAAGAATTCAGAGCCACAGTAATAGTTAAGGATGCAATCCAAAGCATGTCAGCTTCTCACTTAATAGTCGATGATTCACTGAGTCAAAGGCTTTAATGAAGTCCAAATAACACACCTCTACCGACATCCCACTATCAAGACATCGGGTAACCTCGTCTAAAAAACACAATAAATTGGTAAGACAATACTTCTTTTTAAGAAAGCCATGCTGCTCCGCTTTAATTAGATTGTGCTCAGTCAAGTGCTCACATATTGATTATAAGCTTTTCCAAGCCCTTCAGCATGATGCCGGTCAAATTAACAGGTCTATACTTAAGAGGCATAGACTTAGAACCCCCTTGTGGATGGCAACAATAGTCGCCTCTTTCCAGTCACGTGGCAGCTTGCGTACATAAAACAGGTAGCTTCGTTAAAGATAGACGCAAGTTCAAGTTCAAGTGGGACTAGAACGATAGGATGAACCCCGTAAGTGTTCCTTCTTGAGCAAGTCGTCGATCCAGGAATTGATAGGAGTGCTCCGACTTCTTGATGGGTCTAAAAGGAAAACACCCGAAAAAAAACCCTGGTCCACTAATTTAATGCCCACGTTCCTTGCATTGGCTGTCCCTGCTGTCAGTTAGGTGAAGTAAGAGAGGAAGAAAAATCGAAGGTAAGAGAGCAAGGAAAATCAGTTAAAAGTAGAGAATAATACCAATGGTGAGGAAAAGTACAGAAAATATAATCGGAGTCTGAAGATGGGAATTAGTCATGAAAAAAGAAAGGTGTCGTGTTGCCACCCAAGAGCATCTAGTTGAGGCACAAACCTCTCAACCGTAGCTTCCTTGACATTTTCTGGAAGCAAGTTCCAGCGCTCGATGACTCGACGAGATAACCGTGTCTCCGCTCTAACTCGATCGGTTTGTCCAGCTTCATACAATGCTCGCGGAGACCAGATAACCTAGCAGGACTAAATAGCCAGGACAAATCAGGGCCAACCTTCCCAGTCAAAATACGGTAGGTTAGGATTAGGTCCCCTCTAATCTCCTCTAATAGTGCATTCACTGCATCCCCAAACTAAGTAGGCATTCGGGGTACGTTTGTCCTCGTAACCCCTTGACTAACCTAGTACCGACACGCAACACCCTTCCTAGTGCCATTTTGTTCCGGACAAGGCATGGTGGACAGGCCTGGACGCAATATTCTAGGTGGGGTCGCACAAACGCTGAGAAGAGCTTCACAAACACATCAGCGGTTACGGTCCCGAAAGAACGACGGATAAACCACAACACCCGGGACCCTTAACTAGCCGACTTCTTCCAGTTGTCTCCAGAGTGTAGTGTGGAACAGTGAACGACACCAAGATCAACCTGATGAGTCACGTGAGGAAGTTCACTCCCATCGAGCACATAACTTGTGGAGGAAGCAGACACTCCGATACGTAGCACTGAACACTGCCCGGTTTATGGGCAGCAACCACAAGACAGACCATTCCCAGAGTCTATCTAGAGCCCGTTGAAGAGCCACAGGACCTCCAGGGATATCAACAATATTCCAGAGCTTTAGGTCATCAGCAAATAAGAACGATGGTACCTCAAGCTCCTCCGGCAAGTCATTCACGTAGACTGAGAAAAGCAGCGGACCTAGAACAGAGACTTGCGGAACACCGCTAAGTACAGCTTGTCAAAATGAAAGGCTGCTTCCTGCACGAATACACTGTTCCCGTCCATCCAGAAAAGCTGACACCCACTAGAGAGCGTGACCAGCTATTCCATACGACTTCAACTTCAGTGAGTCGCGAATGGGGGACAGTATCAAAGGCCTTGGCGAAGTCAATGAACACCACATCCATCGCATGTCCACTGTCTACGGCTTCAGCCCAGCTCTTACGAGCTACCAGCAAGTTCGTTTGACACGAAAATCCTTTGCAAAACCATGTTGCTCCACACTAAGCAGGTTAAACATATTCAAATGGTTCTCCACTATATCTCGTACTAATTTTTCAAGTAACTTAACGACCACGCTTGTCAAGCTGACAGGCCTGTCTTTGTCACCGCACTTGAAAATCGGGCAGACAACAGCCTCCTTCTATTCGGTAGGCAAGACACAGCTGTTAAGCAACTTCTGAAACACACAAGTCATAGGTCCACTGAGTTCCACTGCCAATTCGTGCAACACTTTTGGATGAACAGAATCTGACCCGGAAGCCTTAGTTGGATTTACCTCTCTTAGCAACCGGAGAAATTGGGACTCAGATACAGGAATTATATCCAGACAACAGTCCTCAGAGACTCTTGAAGCTAATTGTTTGCATGGCGTATTTGTTTCGCGGACAAAGTCGCTTGAGTACTGCGCACCAAGCACGCATGCCTTGTCATAGTCGCTATAGGCATGGGTCCCATCTCCTCGAAGCAATGGTGGTATGAGCGAGTTTGTACCCCAGCGTCTTTTAACGTAAGCGAAGAATTTCTTGGGATTTTTCGAGGCAGTATCAGCTAAGCCCCTTTCATTCTGAAGCCGGGCCAACCTAAGATGTAGCTCGAATCAACCGATACTTGTCAAACGGGCTGTTCGACGGAGTTGTTCGGTACGCTCGCCAGCATCTAGACCACCTCTTCAGCAGACCCCTCCCCGCGGAATCTATCCACGGAGGCTGCGCTCTTGATTCCCTTCTTTTTACCATTGGGATGTGAGGTGCAGAAATGTCGACGAGGTGAGCCTTAAGTTTTTCCCAGGCTATGTGAACAGTGTCGATCTCAGATACCACACAAGGCGATGACCTAGCTTTATCCCACATCGCTTGGAAGTCCGCGACCCAAATGTTCGGATACCAACTGGTAGTAGGTTGGCAAGGCCTGATAAGGGTACAATTGAAAGACAAGCAAACGTGATCGCTAGTGCCAAGAGGTGAGTCGTAATTAATGTCATTTACAAAGTCGAGTGACTTAGCAAAAACAAGATCTAAAGTAGACGGCTGCTGAATTCTCATGTACCTAGTGGGGAGGTCCACGAACTGGTGTAGTGGTACCTGCAGCTTTAAGTCCAGCAGTTCTGTACCGAACGATCCCAAAGCCGAACCGCAAGATAAATCATCCCAACAAAACTCTGGGAGGTTGAAGTCTCCCAGCACCAGACACTTGTTCGCAAAGTGTGTGCGTATAAACTCAATGATTCCATTGGAGGTGCTCATAGGGCTTCTATACACTAACACGACCGTAACCTGAACCGAGGAAGCGCAAATCAAGACTGCGATAGCCTCAACAGATTTGTCGAGAGACTGAAAAACGCTGGTCCTCAATACGTCAATGTGATCACTCACATAAAGAGCCACACCACTTCCTTGACGGCCAATGGAGCGGTCAGAGCAAAACAATGCGTAACCAGGCAGATATACTTCGCCATCTGTGATTTCCTCAGACAGCCACGTTTCAGTGAAAGCAAGTATATCTGGACGAGATTTGTCTAGGAGCAGACCCACCTCGCACATCTTGTTCCGCAGGCTATGCATGTTACTAAGTACTACTTGGAGGACTTCAGCACAACCAGCCCTGGGTCGTGCGCAAGTAGAATAGGTTCTGGTAGGGCGGAAAAGGACCGCCAGCTGACCAGCTGAAAACCCACCAATCGGAGACCTTGCTCGCCAGCTGCACGCCGGGCTTTTAGGTCTCTGATGGCTTCCTCTAACTTTAACCTATCCGCTAACGGAAGGTCTGGTTGCACACTAACGTTGGTACCTTTGAGCTTGAAGGCAAATCTCAGTATGGCCCTGCGCTCTTCTGGGATGGAGAGGACCACCCTAAGCAGACGGGGTCGAGGATTTGGTTGACCAACCGGAACGTTCCCCAATCTGATGAGCATCCTGAGAGTAACGAAAGGGAAAACTGGTGGTAAAAGCTTGGTCAAGCAAACTTTAAGCCAACCATGATCATCAAGCATGCGCTCAGTAGGAAGAGCGGCAGTGGATTCAGTGACGTTTCTGAAAATCACACTGCTATCTGTGTAAGAATCGCCTCGACGAGGTGCATTTACTCCACACGCCCTACCATCCACGCCACATGGTTGTTTGACAGGAATCAGTGGGACCGAAGGCGACGGCATCTCTTGTCTCACTGAGGGAATTGCAACACCAGGTGGTGTTTCCAACTCAGGCGCTTGTTTCTTGAGCATTTTATCACCCGGTTTGGGGGCGGAAGTTTTGTGCGCTTTCCTTGCCCTCCTACGCTTATTCTTCAATAGACCAGGAGCCCGTGACGCGCCTTCCATTTGGGGCGGGACAACAATGCCGTCCGAGGCATGTGTCAGTTATATCCATGTGAACTGGAGCGTCCGGTAGAATGAACGCCTCGTCAACGGATAGACTGTCAGCAGGACAGTCCGTTACAGCGTTCACATTCGCAATATTCAGGGAGTTCATAATCAAATCCACTTTACAGTTGAGCGAGGCAAGAGGCAAGCTCGGCTAACGCCTGTGAATCTGGATGCTAGTGGCTTGAATTCAGCACAGGTGAAAGCCGGGAGCTTCGCTTTCTGAGCGCAACAATCAGCACACCTAAACAGGTTTTCACTGGATGATATCATATGTACTGATTTGCTCGGAGGCCGGTCATCATCACTATATCATTATACACGTCAGCTAGAGGTGGGAAAAACCTCAGCTACTGTGCCGCAATACATAAATAAAAAAGGAAAATAAATACTAGTTGCATGCCAGCTGAGCTACCAGCAACGGATAGGCATCGTTCCGGTAAGCTATCAGCCAGCTACTAGGCAAAAAGAAAAATTGTTTTACGCAATGAAATGAGATCGTAGGTGGAGGGGAGGCTAAAAGTGATGGTGAGGGACAAAGAAACTCACAGCACGTACGCTACTGAGGTCGGCTCCTTGCCATGTCAGCAAGTGTATCCAGCCAAACGTGTTCACCGTCTTTTGGACCCCAACCAGGGAGACGTGACGCTCCAACCGAGGCCAGCTCCGAAGTGAGGGCCTTCATTCCTCTGGACCAAGTCATCGCTTAGCCACCCCTCTTCTTCCATCCACATCCCCGGTGAGCAAACAACGCACGTCGTGGAAGTCGGTGGGCTGGCATGCGCAACACGTGGCCCAGCCATCGGAGTCTGGTGCGTAAAATGACGGTGTTGAGCGGTTCAGTTCCTTTTCCTGTGCCGTAAACAAGGCGCCGAACACGCTCGTTACACACGCGGTGTTCCCACCAGATGTGAGCCAAACTGCGAAGGCACCGATGGTCGAACGTAACTAGCCTCTTCACGTCCGCCGATCTTAGGGGCCAGGATTCGCAACCGTACAGTAAGGTCGAACATACCGCTGCATTGTACACTCTACCCTTCAGGGCGAGAGTAATATCGCGCCGCCGCCACAGGTGGCGAAGGTTAGCAAAAGCACTTCGAGCTGTTGCTATCCGGTTAGTGATCTCGTCTTAGATCCCAAGGGCGCTGATACAAGTTCCCAGGTAGTTGAATTTCCGAACGACTTCTAGCTGATCCCCGCCAACAGTCGGCGCAGGAGGCGATCCCTGCCAATCTTGGAGGAACGATTTGCAGTTCGATGGTGCAAAGCAAAGCCCGAAGCGGCTGACAGCCAGTGCTAATCTCTCCAACGCGGCTTGGCACGTCTGGGAGCTGTCACAAATGAGGGCAATGTCGGCTGCATACTCCAGGTCACGACGTCGTTCTCCTGGCAGTAGCTCCACACCTTCCAAGTCATGTCCTGTAAGTGCAATCTCAATGACTTCGTCAATAGCGAAGTTGAAGAGCAAAGGTAACAACACAACTGGAGATATTAAAGGGTGCCGACAGCTTGCCACAAGCTCTCACTCTGCCCGTGCTACGCGCGTATAATGCTCGGATAATATTCACATATTTCCCGGGCACACCTTTCCTGAGTAAACAATTCCAAAGGGCACATCGATCAACCGAATCGAAGGTACCTTTGATGTCGAGGAACACGACAACGGTGGGCCGCCAATATGTGTGACGGTGCTAAAACAAGGCACATTATTGTGCGTGAATTTTAATCGTGACTTCTATTTTCTACGAACAAATTTTGTGATACCAACGCAAGCAAACATCACACTGCATACCACCACATGAATCCGTAACTGGCCTTAAATAGGCAGAATTGCTGCAAGCTGCATCTGACTCGTCAAACGAGGAAGTAAGGGGTTTATCCGCCTCGGTTTTTCGCGAGACGACCATGTTTAAGTGGAAAACGGAACGGAATTAAAAAACATGTAAAAAACCGTAAAGCGACCACAATAAAAAGGCAAAACGGTGTAAAACGGGATTAAAAAGGGAACAACCGCAAAATTATCAGTATAGGTCAGGGAGAGTGCAGAGAGTTGTAGAGAGCAGAAGGGAAGACCCGTGTCAGCTCCATCACCTCCCGTTCATTAGCTGGATGACCTGTCGATGCTAAACTGTGTTCCCCGAGGGATTGTTGCAGCTGCAGCAAAAACAGCGGAATCCAGGCATGCTCAGCATGTACTTGTCCAATCGTTCTTTAAAACATTCCTCTGTCTGGGCACTTACCATACATTCAGGAAGATTGTTCCACTCATTCACAACCCGTGTGAATAACGCGATATCGGACCGGATATGGTTCCGCCGAGGTTTGAGAAGTTTCAAGCTGTGGCCCCGTGTTGAACAATCTGTGTTGAGCTGGAAGAACTGCAGCACCTCCTTCCCCAAATCGCCCCTTAAAATGCGTCTAGTATAAATCAGATCACCAAGGCGACGGCGGTAGTCCAGAGTAAATAAGTTCATACACTGGAGACGAAGGGGATAAGGTAAAACACGTAGCATAGACACAGACTCGGATCCGCGCCTCTGAACCTCCTCAATCAAGTCACATTCAAATTTCGTGAGTGGGTGTATGGCAGGTAGGCCGTATTCCAGTATTGGACGAACGTGGGAGGAAAACAGGAGCCTGAAGTTCTGGGGAGTCAATTTGTAGAACGACCTTCATATGACACAGAGCATCCTGGTGGCAGATGCTACCTTCAGCAACGTATCCTGGGTTGTTCTTAGGTCTGGAGAAATAATCCTTCTCACCAACCACATTCTTCAACCGAAAACCACCGATGTGATAAGCACTGAAAGGTTCCTGATCACCGATCGGGAGAACACAGCACTTATCACGATTGATAGGCATTTGCCACTTGACCGACCAATCGTGCAGCAGATCGAGCGTCAGCTGCAACCTGTCAGCATCTTCAAAGTTGGATACTTCCGACCAAAGTTTAAGATCATCAGTATAGATCAAGCAGTCGATTTGGAGCACCTCCGGGAGATCGTTGATAAAGATTTTGAATAGTTCGGGACCAAGTACGGAGCCTTGTGGAACCCCACTGGTCATAAGAACAGGACCAGAGTCAACTTCGTTAACCTTCACCTTCATACTACGGTCATCTAGGAAATCAGCGATCCAGGCGAGCAATTTACCAGCGATGCCAATCTGCCGAAGTTTGATAAGAAGTCGCTTGTGTGGAACCCTATCAAACGCCTTGCTAAAATCCACAAAAACTACATCAAGTTGATGACCAGCATCCACTGACTGCGCCCATTTTTCTCGGGCAACAAGCAGATTGGTAATGCAAGAGCGTGCCCTCCGAAATCCGTGCTGAGCAGGAGAGATGACGTCAAATTTCTCAAGGTGAAGATGCAAGGCCTGTTTCAAAATCCTTTCCATGGTTTTACAGAGGATTGATGACCGGCAAATCGGTCGGTAGTTCATTGGATCTTGGCGATTCCCACCTTTGTACATGGGTTTCACAACATTTGCTTTCCATTTACTTGGGAGACGACCTGCTTCAAGTGAGCTACGAAATACATGACAAATTGGTGCAGCAATGAACTCCGTCACCTCTTTGAGGAACAAGGGATGTAAGCCACCGGGACCCGGTGAAGAATTCGAGTTCAAGTCAAGAAGCAGTTCCAACACTCTGTCAGTGGTGATTTCAACATGCTCTAATGGAGAGGGGTGACAGGGTGTGTCCTCAACAGCTAATGGCGCCTCCGTCGTATACACCAGTTACCTGCAGGTGTTAAGGACAACACCTAACACTAAGGGGGCAGTAGTGTAGTGCCTCCGCATCAACTTATCCAATGCCCGCTGTCTTTTCCTTTCTCTCTTTGTTTTTCAGATTCCTTCCCGAGAAACCCCAACATTAATAAAATTGAAGACAAAGACTGGTGAAGTTTTAACCACTTGTGCACCTACTGTTTTCTTTCCTGAACTGTGTTTAAATGCATGGCACGGTAACTGTAGCTCTCGTGTTGAATACACCTTTCCTACCTTCGCTCCATGTTCTTCGCTGTATCCGTGTTCCCTAGTCGAACCCTCTGTTGTGCCCTGTGTGAGTGAACTGTGTGTGTTCCCCTTTTATTCCAGCACGTTAAATTACTGGTCCATTTGCCTTCGTCGTCCTGCGCATTACACTTTTACCTCGAGGTGGACCAATCCGAATGAGCTTCCCTGATGACCTCCCGTAGTGACCTGGAGATTCCCCCGCGTTATGTGTGAAGCAATTCCAAATACTATGAAATCATTTTCTCATGTATTATAGAAGCAAGTGCTTTGTTAGAAGATTTCAAGGTCACGACTTGCTTGTCGTGTTTCGCCGTTCGAGGATTTCTTTTCTGAAATCCTTGTTTGAGAACGGTAGTTAAATAAAACTACCTAGCAAATTTGGCTTTGTCAGTTTTCGTGTGATCCGTAGGTACTTAGAAGCGCCAACATACTCGGAATCTTTCGTGTGCCTTTCTTTGTCACGGCGTGGTTGTCGTGTTACACCGCTTGAGTTCTCCTTCTCGGAAGCCTTTCGTGGAAACATTGTTGAATAACGCTGAGCAGAAAGTTTGAGTTTGTGTTTCTTGTAATTCATACGGGCACAAACATGCCTCTTCGTCCCTTCAGTCTCGCCCGGCTCCAACGGCGAAATTTCTTGCGAGTGAACTTGGTCTTTGTTCCGTCGTTGTCACCGAATAATTGTATCATTACCCGTCTTTTGACCACTGACGCTTTCCAGCTACCACTCGTTTCCTGTGCGCTGTTCTCCATTCGTCAAAAGCAGATTTACTTGATTCAATTCTTAGGATCCGTTCCTCGTGGTTGAACTGATCAGTGGATCTTCAGTTATCTTTGTACCGGTGTCTGCTCTCTCGCAAAGGTCCTGTTATTATATCCTCGGAGTCCACTTCGGCTTTGTGACTTAGTGAGTCCATTTCAATACACACGTGTCACACTTCTTCTTTCCGAATAGTGCTCTCGTCGCTTGCAAATCATGTATACTAAACAAAATTACATAAGTTTTAATGTATCTTAGGCACCGGTGTGCGCCGCCAGTCTGTGTTAGTGCTTCTTGATTCATTGCTGTCTCTCTGTTTGGCTGCCTCTTGTCCGTTGCCTGTTTTTTCCGAGATTCCCACAGTTACTTCCGCCAAAACAAGAACGTTTATCCACTGGAACTGGTCGACCCATCTTCAAACGCTTTGTCCTTTCTCCGGGAAATGAAGAACCCACACATCGTTCCCAATGGAGCTCTTTCCGCCATTCTGGAGACGCTAAATTCACGGGGACTAAACAAATGGGTTTAGCTCACCTCGTATTCAGAGAAAACCATTTACTCACCTGGAATAATATATTTACATGGAGCCTCGTTCCACAACCCAAGACAAACAACTCTGGCGTGATTACCTTCACTGCTTCAAACATTCCTATTCGCCAGTCACCTGGAGCTATTCTGATGTCATTACACGGACAGCGTTGCGCCCGTATACGTGGCTTTTCCGATGGCCCTTCATGAAATTTTCACTTGGCTATGGAGACAGTTAAACTTACTTACATTTGAAGGAGTCCCGAATCCACTTTGCGGAGAATGGCATTTTTACCTGTTATGGACATATTCACTCACAAGAAACAACTTCACTCACCGACCCCATGACAAGTCCAGCGTGGATAGCTGGACACGGTTTGCGAGCAGAACTAGAATATAATAGAAAAGCCGGCCCTATTAACAATGGTTTTACTCACCTGCATCATTTAGCATTCGACCCTTCGAATCTTTTGTATCATTGCCCGGCTTCAACGGCTGCTGCCGTATCAGTTCTAAGCCACTAGGCTAACCGATGAAAACATTTTGGCTGTCAACCGACTGCGAATAATAGAGTGCAAAATCGGTCTAAACGATGCAGGGCTGATTAGCTATACCGTACAACGGAAGTTACGGCAGTGTTCCAGGACGTGGTGGGTTTTCGCCTGGCAAGCGTTCTCTCTATACAAAGCCACAAATGTCCGTTTAACAGCACTGCAACGTGGCGGATGGGACTCGCCACAAAATAAAGTCACAGCTAAACCTTTCACACGGACGCAACCCTCAGCCTTCTACGTCCAACTTGTGCAACCAATCCTACTATGAAGAATGCTTTGATCGAGCACAGATCATCCCTAATTTGCAATGGTCGTTGGTTGCACCAAAACCTTGCTTGGGCTCCTGCGCTTACGGATCACCACCTGCGAAATTACCCCCAACTTGTGTCTTGAAGGATCTTTGCGCGCCACAGCGCCATCATGTTCCTTGGTCTGACTATTACCTGACAATATGCTCACTCATATATACTACACCTTTTTCTACCTTTCATTAAAACTCAAGGTTTTAACATTCCAAATAAGCTATGCTTGTATGCATGTTTGCTCACGCCTTTACAGGTGTGTCTCGTTTTACCGAGAATATACCGTTTATTTATTTATTTAATCAGGTTCACATGTTTGCTTCTTATCTATTACACTCAATTCTTTCTCTGAACCCTTTCCGTCACGATGGTTGTCAAGCGCTACTTAAACTCGCCGTGTCCGCCTTCTGAGAACTCTGTTGTCATGTGTGGTAAATAGGGTTAGCTAGAAGCGTTTACAGATTCGTCCGGGGCATGCAGTGCGGTATCTGTAACCGTTGGTTCCATAAGACCTGTACTGGCTTGGATCGCAGACGGTATGCCCTTCTGTTCAGTAGCGAGAGTTTACTCTACCGTTGTAATGACTGTTGCATGCGCAGGACTGAGCGATCCACGCCAGTAAAGAGCAGTCCTATTTCTCTGGAAAGTTTGTTGTCTCTGCTTGCCTCGCTAGACAAGAAATTTGAATGGCTTGTGAAGGGCCTAGCACGCTCAGGTCTTCTCTGGCAGGAGACAATAGAAGACACTGGCATGCCGTCAGATCCTGCATCTGTTTGTTCCCTGTCGATTGTCAGCTTACCTCTCAGCAACGATCCTGTTAGTTGAAGGATGTTTGTGAGTAACGTAAGTTTCGTAGAGGGTAGAAGTCACGATTACAATCCACACGAAAATCTGCCTCGACGGGAATCAACCCCGGTCCACGAATTTCCGGTCCGCTGCTCTACCACTGAGCTACCGAGGGCTGACGATTCGATGCGGGATTTAACACGTGACTTCTGCTTGTTGCGCGACGTATTGCCAATGAGCTCACAGATTCTGTTAGTAACGAACCCTTAGACAGCGTGTTTGATTCGGCTGTTAGCGAAGGAGAGCAGCAGGCTTCTGCCGTTTTCAAAAGAAGGAGAAAGAGGGTTAAAAAAGCGGCAAAACCCAAGGCAGACATGAGCGGTCCGTCGGGTGCCCATTCCCCATTCAAATTCTACTACTACGGAATCGATGCAGCTAGAAACATCTACGACATTAGCGACTGTAAAAACGGACGATAGAATGAAACCAACGACCTCCATGGAGCGTTCGGTAAATACACCGCGTCATTGAGACTAGTATACCGACTGCAGTGTTATTTTCAGAAACGCCACTGTGTCATCCGCTGTTCACACAAAAGTCCGTATGCTAGCGGACCTTAAGTGGTTTATAATATGCGTTACCAAACTCCTGCCCCCCGGCCCCCTTCTCTGCACTCTATACGTTAATGGCCTACCTGATGAATTGGGTGTGCCATCCCTAATGTTTGCGGATGACTTGAAACTATGGTTCACGGTAGACGATCCGATTGGTCTACTGACTCTACAGGGGGCTCTGGATAGACTTTGGGACCGGTCAATTTTGTGGCAGTTGCCCGTTACTTTAGCGAAATGTTCAGTTTTACGCGTTGGTCCGAATGACCCGCCGATGCGTTATGTGCTTGGCAACAACGAGGTACCGCGAGTTTGACTCCAATCTGACCTCGGTGTTTTGCTGTTATCCGACTTTAAGTCCAGTGAACACTGGACGACAGCTGCTCGCAAAGGTTTCAACATGTTGTGGATGATCCGCAGGTCATTCGGTATCATGACCACCGACATGTTCGTTAGACTATTTTCGGCTTTTGTAAGGCAGCACTTGGAATACCCCGTTCAGGCTTGTCCTACATGCCTGGGTAGTGATAAGATGGCAGTTGAACGAGTCCTGCTGTCCGGGACGAAAATGGTGCACGGATTAAAGAGGTTGAGGTACCCGGTGAGGCTACGTAAGTCTGATATGTTTTCCATGTATTACAGGCGGCTTCGGGGCGACTTGCTCCTCACATATCATATATTGATGGGTCAGATTGGTCCCGATTTGACTGGACTGTTTCGCCTAACTCGAGTGCCAACCCTTCGTGGCCACCCATTAAAGTTGCACAAACCCCGGTCTGACCGGGTTTGGGCAACTTTCCGGTTGTCGCGTAGAGTCATATCTGGTTGGAACGCATTGCCTGCGGACGTCGTGACGGCACCGACGGTGAAAGAGTTCGAGCACCGACTTGACGCTCTTGGGCTTCAGTTTAAAGTCTTCCCATCCATGTCTTAAACTTTTCTTCGTCTACTACGGTTTACCCTTCTTTCACTCATTTTAACTTGCATCCTAATATTTCCTGCAATATTCGATAAGCTTGTCTTCTGCTCTGTTTCCTTTTCTTTACTGACACTACTGTTTTCTTTTATTCTTCACGTGGCCGGCACAGCGGGGACTGCTATTGCAGGGCACGTGGGCATTGTTTGGTTGACCACGAGAATCGTGTGGGCTGGTTTGTCTCTCCTGTGGCACATCAAGACACCGGCTTCCCTGTTGGATAAACGACTAATTCAAAGGTGGAATATTCGCAGGATTTTCCTGCAGTTCCGGTTCCACTTGAACTTGAACCGTGTATATGTGTTTGGTGCACGTTGTTGTATGCGACGCACCGACAACATTCGGGCTTTGCCCGCGGGCTTCGTGAGGAACGGTGGTTCTCCGAGCAAACTCAGCACCCCACCCATACTCCCTAGCCACTCATCTTTCGGTGCCTCATATTTGTTTTAGGATTTAGCAACCTTCTAATAAACATTTTCTAGCTAATTTCAGTGTGTTCTGCCGCACGCCTTTGGTTGGCCATTAAACCAGAGTATCGAACATAGCGTTAGACCAATGCGCTGTAATTGGTGACACCGGACTTATAATTGGCCACGCACGTACAATTGGTGCGTCGTTTACTAACTTTTCATTTCAGCTTTTGTCACTTTCTTCTACTTTTCTAACTTTCTGTACTTTTAATGCAGATTTTCTATGCTGGCGGCTCAATACTTTTCGCCATAGAAGTTATAAATCCAGATTCGGAGGCCCACGTTAGTACCGTTAGCCTTCCTATACCTCCTTTTCACGAGACTAACCATAAGGTCTGGTTCTCGCAGATAGAATCACAGTTTGCTTTGCGTACCCGCAAAATTTGAAACGGTGCGTTTTCGTTGCGTTTTATCTTTCCATACACTGAGTTGCATACAGTAGCGTTTTGGCCCCATTTGTGTTACTTCTACGTAACACATTCCTACTACGAACTCGTGTGTTCCGTTTTTGGACTTTATCCAACACATATTTCCACTGTCATTTGTCGTGTTCACGTTTTTCCTTTTATCCTTATATAAGGGTGTGTTTACTTGTTTTTATATCTATTATTTACAACATGGTCGGTAAACTTCGCATACCTCTCATATCTGTCAAGAAGCCAGGGAAATCTCCAGCGCCTTCGACCGCCAAGGCTCGTCCACCCTAAACACGGGAGTGTAAATTTATAATCTCGGATCCACTAGCTGCGGATTTGCAAACAGGTTCTGCCCTCGAAAGTCAAGTGAACGAGCTGAAAAGTCAAAGTGTGACTATTACCGAGACGCTTGACGAACCCACACCTTTTGCCAACTTAACCAAATACCAAAGTTTAGAAAAGCTGACTGCCACATTCGCAACTTGTGAAATATTGAGCAATATTGCGCACGAAATCAGTGGGCGCATGTGCCGCGCCAACAACGCTATTGTACTCAATGTACACTCTCAATTGCCTCTCAAGAAAGTGTTGCATACACTTTTAGATGCTTGCCAAATGCCACCTAGTTGTTGCACAGTCCCCCGCTTTCGTAAGATCCCTAGCCGAGCTTGCCCAATCGTGATCAAGTTTTGCAACCACGACTAAAAGGTTTATTACTAAAAGGTTTATTAGCGCCTAATTTCTCCTGAGGCCTCCGCCTAACCTCGAGCCAATCCTAATAAAACCGGGGAGAGCACCGTTGCAGAGGTCTATTCTATCTAATTCAAAAGTAACCAAAAGAACGAAGCAAACAACACCTCCTTCTGCAGCCCAGCTGCCTAATACTCGTCTAACGGCAACTCCTACCGCTTGCTGTTCTATGGTTAATAATAAAGATATGGATATAACACAAGCGACAAGTAGATCTCGCCGTACTAGAGCCGTCTGAGAACAAAGGACGCATTAATAGCATTGAAGCTAGGACTGTTTCAATGGCAGCAACAATCAATGCAGCCGTGGACCCAACACACCGTCAGCGTTCAATTAGCCTGTCAGACATGTGTGACACAGAATCAGAAATTGAGGACATTAAGTTCTTGTCGTCTTACACGCCACTTACGAGTGTCATAAAAGACTCCGCGCAATCTCCCACCGGTCCGCCTCCAGCTTCTAGCAACCCTCACCGACGACGGTTGATTGCTAGGACTCTTCGGTTTCCATCAAAGCCACAACAGTAAAGCAAAGGTAAAACACGCGAACGTTCCAACATGGCCCAGTAAAACCCCCGTGGTTACCGATTAATCAAAACACCCAGTAGGTTTGCACGGATATGTCGAAACTCCCACCCCTAATCTGGGCCGAGGCCTACTTATGCGACCACCAAACTGGAACTGCCTGGTCGCCAGAAATATCTACCCAACACCCCAAGTCCCTTACTTCGTATGTCAATTCCGAGCAAGTCGGGGTTCATCGCTTGTCGATCCACAATGCCCACAGACAACGACCACATAGATATCTTAACATTATGAGTGTCACAAATGCTGCACCTCCCCGGCCTTCTGAACTCAGCGAATCTGTAACTCGACCATCACATTTGATCACTCCGCGAATCGTCAAAACATATCTCTATCCCCTTTTTATGGAACGCTGCAAGTTGCGGACCCCAATCCAAGCATGCCAGGATCAAGATATGACGCTGTAGCACCTAACCCGACTATTGGAAATGATTCAACTGACGCCGTCTAGCCTGCTTTAGCCACCTGGACGACGTCTTTGACCCACTGCACTACACCTGACCACGTACCTGATCTCACGGCTCAAACTTATACATACCTGAAGACATCTTGCCCTCCCCTACAACCTACTGTCCATGACCACCGCCAGCCCCTTGCCTTATCTTCTACAGGTCCATCGTTCATGCACCTCAACGCATGCTTACAAACAAGCCTCCCACCACAACGGAGTTTGCCAGCTGCGCCGCTGGCCGCATCCCTCATCCAGAACAATCCGACCGACTCGTATACAGTCCTACTATTCAATGGTAGATCTATCAAAAATAAAATGCACCTTCTTGCCCCTCTCATACTTCTGCCCAGTCTGCATGTGGTGCTGATAACTGAAACGCGGCACGCGGCTGATATGCCTGATGCTCCGCTGCACAGTCCTGAATACAGGACTTGCTGTAGCTGGCGCATAACTCAACGTGGCGGCGGTCGTCTTATATGCGTCAGCAATGAATTCCACGCAGCTTTTTTTCAAACCATACCACTTGGAAATCCCGAAGATTCTGTCTAGATTCAGGCCATAGGAGGCAAAGTTGACATTCTGCTAGGCTGCATCTACAACCCACCGCATCCGACTAGTACTAGAGCTGACTAATTGGCTAAGCTGTTTCACGAAGTTTCATTCCTTTCCGCCCGCCATAAAATAATAGGCCGAGCCTTCAATATGCCCCACATCTCGTGGCTTATTCAATCAACATCATCCAGATATAGGGCCTTCGGTATCCCGCAAGCAACGGCCAGCGTGTTAGATAACATTCCGGGCAGCGACCACAGGGTTTTGAGGCTATCATTCAAGCTACCCAAATTTCTTCATCATGATGGCCCGATCTACGCTGCTTTTAGGCCTCTCCAGCATATGAATTGGGAGGACTTCTCCTCACTTCTCCTTGCCGCTCCTTGGGACACTCGTCCTGGCAACTAGTACGGCCACTGCGACCTGTGAACGTTACAACAACTTCACGATTTGTATCGATATCCTAGCCTCACGGGAGCGATCGCTCACGAGACCTCAAAATCCCTATGACGCCCCCACGCGTAAACTTTCCACTAAGCTTAAGAAAATGCGCTCTCGCTACAAGAGCAATAAAGATTTTCACCTCATAATTCGCATAAACGAAATACTAGTGGAATGGTGAAACTCGCAAAGTCATGTACATACTTTAGCTGGGCGCACTGCACTGCGGAGTGCGAACAAGGCTTAATCAATTGTACAACTTATGATACATTGCATTGGCCGCTACTACTTGCCCATTCACCCTCTCGTGCTTCCTGATAACAGGGTTATTACTGACGCAGCAGATTGGTGCGAGTACATTAACGCATGCTTCTTTGATGCTTACATCAGCACTAATGTGTTACTGCCAAACACGATTTCAAAGTTTACAGACGATCGCATTTACACCATTGGTTGCAACCTGAACAATATCAGTCGAGCTCTACACGCACTGAAGCTGACACACAACCCCGGCCCTGACGGAGTCTCATCTTCCTTACTAGTACCCGGAGGCCCGGATATTCCAAGCCTTCTTCTCAATGTTTCCACCCTCACCATGACGAGCGGCAGCTACCCAACCATATGGAAACACTCCATAGTCATTCCACGTCACAAACGAGGCTGTCGCCAAAATATCGACAACTATCGACCTACAAGCCACACACACTTTGCGTTCGGAGTTATGAAAAAGATAGTCAAGGAGGGAATGCTTCATTTGCTACTGCAGCCCAATCTCATAAACAGGTACCAAAACGGGTTTCTGCCGGCTAAATCTTGCCAAACATGCCAGTTTGAATTGTTGAACTACGTGACACATTCCCTTGACTCGGGGCAAGCGCCAGTCATTATCTTCTTGGACATGAAAAAAGCCTTTGACCGGGTTCAACACAATGGACTGCTGACGCAAATAGTAGCATTCGGTGTCTCTGGCCACCTGCTTTCTTGGTTTTCTTCCTACCTCTTAGCTGAACGCAGTCAGTAAAACGAGATGATGAATCTTCTAAAAGAGCAACCGTAACTAGCAGAGTATTTCAAGGTAGTGTACTTGGCACTCTGCTGTTTCTGTTATACATTAGTGACGTCTTCCGCGTCTTTGAATGCGGCACTCCACACGTGGTTCCCGATGATATCAAGGTTGTATTTTCGTTCCAGCCTAGCTGCATACAAAATGGCCGCTCAAACAATCAGAACGACCTTCGTGCTCTCGAAAATCGATGCGAGATTTGGAGACTAGAATTCTCACCAATGAAGTGCAATGTTTTCTCCTACCGTTGCACTATACCACACAACACCCTAACGCTTAACAGCACGCCCTTAGGTGACAGCTTCACTGTGCGCGATCTTGGTGTGCATTACTCTAACTCGCTAACTTTTCCGCACAAGCGAGTTGTAGCTCTGCCAAAGGCAGATCTATTATTGGGTAGATATTGAAGTCAGTATGCCTGGCTGAGTCCCGGCTCCCACTCTACAAGGTATGTGCTCGACTGATTTTAGGGTATTGCTAGATAGTTAGCTCCAACTCACGGAAAAGTGATAGATTGAGGATCGAAAAAGTCCAGTGGTCTTTCACTGAGCGCATTCTTGGCCCATCTACGCTCAAATAGCAAGGACGCTGCAAACTGCTTGGCCTGAAGCCTTGCTGACTGCGCAAGCATAAAGGCAACCTCGTATTCCTCTACAACCTTCTTAAAACCTTTGACTCATGCATAGGCAAAATTTTTCAACCGATGGGCGATACACGTTACCCCATACGCAAATGGCCTCACTCATTCTCTCTTCCTAAGACAAGTCGCAACATTCGTTCAAACTTCTTCCCGTATAGCTATGCGCACGCATGGAACAAGCTACCAGGAACAGTCAAACCCGCGGAAAATGCGGTGCAATTCTCTTAGGCCATAAAACGAGTACTCAGCGGCCCAAAAGTGGCAGAACTTCTGGGCAGCTGCGTTGCTAAAATCGAGTTCTGGCAACAAGGACCTGCTTGCATACAGGACATGTAACCACACAGCCACCGCGTACTAAAATGGACGGATAACTCTCTTGGCTTGGCTGTAATCTAGCCTCAGCTGACCAGTCTACTGCTTTCTGACTGCAGCCAGACAGCAGCGACGTTAACGATTTAGGCTCCGCAGTCCCAGCACTCTGGTTACCTTAGCTTTAGATCTTTGCTCGGCATGCTAACTGCCTTTTCATATAGTTACTTTCGGTCTAAACGGCTTCTTTTCGCAGGACCCACATTACCTTCATTCCCGCATTAGTTTGGCGGCATAGCATCATCTTGATGATCTACCCGGTTTCATCTGAACAGTCTCCTAGTTGCTGACTTCTCACGAACTTATGGGAGCTAAATGCTCTAGGTTCTAAAGACTAATGCACTGTAACTTACCTCAAGAGCCTCGGTGATCAAACTTTTTCCTGCGAATACAAACTGGTCGCAGGAGCTTGCCACCTGCCTTAGTTAAACTGGTTCTCACGTGCTGCAAAAAAGAAGTATGCTAACCAACTAGCATGTATTAATTTAAGCGGTTAGACGCAATATGTATCCGCTTCAACCACAGCGGAACATATTATCGACCTAACGTTTACACAACGCATCCCATCATCGCGAGTAGCAGTCGGCCAGGAGTTTCCGGGTAGTGGTCACAGATTAGTGCATTTCTCGGTTTACTTAAGGCAACATAATGCCTACCCAACGGAAACAGACGCAGTCGTAGTGTACCGCCTGATGCAACTCGTCAACTGCACAACCTTTGCTGTACTCGTGCGATCAAAAATTGGAATGAATTCTTTATGTCTGATACTGTGAATCGCTCGGCTGAGATGTTTCATGAGGAAAAACCGCACTTTCTCGACTCTCTAGCTCCCATACCACGTTTAATAAGGCACTCATCAAAACTGTGATCCAAACCAGGATGCATAACGGAATGCGTCAGCTTAGACGATCTTACAACAAAACCTTCAATTTTGCCCACATCTTGGGAGCGAACGAGATGGCACATCAGTTTTCTGCCGGACCTAAGCAGCAGCAAACCAATCAAGAAATAGCCGCACTAAATAGTGCAACAAAGCTAAGAATCTCAGCTGGCTGCTGCGCTCGGACCCCTAACTGTGAACGACAGACTTGGCCAGCCGAACAACCTCCTCGTGGTGCCAGCTGCGTGGTTTGGGTAAATTCCGTTCCAGCAAATGGTTCGGCAGCAGGATGCTAAGATGTGGTGAGATTTCTCCTGGCAAGCGTTCACCCTATAAAAACCACAGGTATTCGTATAAAAACACTGTGCCGTGGCGGATGTGACTCGCCACTAAATAAAGTCATTGCCTCTTCCGTTTTCCGGAGGATCATTCACATATCACGAATGTCATCCGATACAAAGCGTCCCATTGCTTCCCCTTTTATTGCGAACACAACGAAGAAAAACACAGAGTCATATTTACCTACTCACACAACCTGTCCCCTTCCAAATACACAGTTAAACATAGTTTTACATGTCAACACACACATAAAATCCTATGCTATTTGTCAAAATGTAATAATTTGCGCAACAGCCGATTATACATTTTTGTAGTACCATGATCACGCCCTTGATGTTGTGCCTCGCAATGACGTGTATAAACCAGTTATTTATTTATTTATCTCTAACCTAAAGATTGGTTCATACGACACTTCTAGTGAAGCAAGAATTTTAGGTGAAGTCTTCAGCTTACATTTTAAAGAAATGCAGTGTTTAGGTATAAGTTCAACCTTTCAGGCCCTGCAAGTACCCGGTAGCCAGTCACTGTCCTCTGTACAGTTTGATATAAATAGTGTCCGTTCTGTGATTTCAACTACCAACTCATCCTGGAACCCTGGTCCAGATGGAATGCCGCCCAGTCTACTTAAGAATGGTGGTGAAGATATCCATATGCTTCTATTGAAACTCTGCGTTATCAATGCAATACGGTGAATGCCCGACCGCTTGGGAACATTCCATCATTTTGCCAAAACATAAGTGCGGAAGCCTACAGAAGGTTGGTAAATATCCCCCAATTAACCACACTTCTATTATCTCGCGCGCGATGGAGAAGTTGATTATAAAGCCCTTATGATTCAACTTAAGGCGGGCCAGCACATAAATGAATCTCAGCGCCGGTTTCTAAGTGCTCGGTCTTGTGCAACCTTTCAGCTGGACTTCCTTAATTTAGTCACTGGAACCATTGACTCTAATCATTCAGTTGTCATTTTTTACCTTAATATGCAAAAAGCGTTTGAAAGGGTCCTACACATGCGCCTGATGCATAAGGTAAAAGTTTACGGGGCAGACAGTCCTCTATTAGACTGGCTGGGTTCCTGTCTAATAGGACGTACGCAGTCTGTTAAGGTTGAGCAACCTATATCCAGCTCGACCGCCGTCCCCAGTGGCGTGATGCAGGGGAGCGTCCTTGGCCCTACCCTCTTTTGATTTATGGCAATGACCTCTGCAGGAGGTTGCAACAAGGTCTCTCCTTTATCTTTGCTGACGACGTAAAGGTTGTCTGCGCCTTCCCCTGGTAACAAATTATCCGCAATAATTAGTATCCGTGAGGATCTTAAAGCACTTGAAAAGTGGTGCGAACACTGGCAAATGACCTTCTCCGCTCAAAAATCTAACGTCATGACCCACAACTTTTCTATACCTGCTGGGTCCCTAACAATAAACGGCATCACTATCAAACAGAATGCCATGACAACAGATCTGGGCTTGCGCTCCTCCACGCATCTCAACTTTGCAGAGCAACTTCATTATCAAGTGGCAAGAGTAGGGGATTACCGTTTTAAATACGCCGTTACATAAAAACCGCAGACGCAAGGCTAGAACCTTATAAGAGCCACGTCAGGTCACATCTAGAATATTGCTCTTTTATATGCAGCAACCTACGGAAGCCGGACCGTGTTCTGCTGGAAAAAGCTCAGTGACGCTTTACGAAGAGGTTGACTCCATTACAGCAAGCGCTGAGTTACCGACAAAGGGTCTTTGCGAGTACCGCTTTGTATATTGGTATACCGCTCTTACTTTCTACCCGTTGGACGCTTTGCCTTGCGAGAAGTGAGTGAGCAACCCATCTATGGGTAAAGTTAGAGCTACAGCGCACGCTCGCAAGGCCCTCCGGTGGAAACCATCAGCGCCAAGATAGGCTATTAGCCGCAAGTACTTGAGCCTTGCCAGGACCTGCGGAGTGAACTGAACAATCGTCAGAGACGTTGGTGGTGAGACCGAAGAAGGTTCTATCGTTGTATGCATGGATGGAACGGAGCAAGTGGATGCATACTGGTGGCACATGACTTCTGCTGCCTCGTTCGCTGACTTTGTAAGCCCTGTGGGGGTCTTCAGTGCGGTGACGCCGTGCTTGATTTATCAAAGCCTGTCGACGTGATTGTACAAGACGTTGGGATTAAATGAGAATTTATGCATAAGTTGACGCTGATGCTCTTAACTTGGCGTAGAAGACGGACGCATTGGATCCGGATAAATCAGTAATATTCCCACTGAGTAGCCGTTGGATGGGAGCAATAATTGCTTCATGCTGTGTTTCCGAGGGCAATCCACTTCCGTGTACGAGTTTGGATGAGTGCTGGGCGTCTGTTCCTTATGGAAATTTGTTTGCAAGTTATAGTAGGGGAGCAGCGTTCACCTAGGGTGATGCCAAAGGTAGATCACGTGCAGGCGGCATTTGATTAGAGCTCGAGTGACCAGCCGTTAGCAGAAATGTGAAGGCTCAGCCTTCCGACCCGGTCCAGCGTTTTGTCTAATTTGGCGTGCTGAAGGTTTATGGTAAAGCATATAAAGGCAAAACGGAGGACGCAGCGGTCGCGCGGCCCCAAAAGGGTCTCGCACTCAACGTGCTCAACCAGCGGTTTTCGTTAGTGAGGATGAGATCTAACAAGGATGGCTGATTGTTGGATCGGAATTTGGTCAGCTGATAAGTGTGACCGTCGGCGCACCGTCTCCTTGGTTTATGGGGTAGCGCCACCAAATCGAGTGGTTGGGGAAGCAATGTGTGCGTCGTCGGAGCACAGATGGGCACTGGAGCCTGATTCGTTTAAAGGCTGGAGGTTGGAGTGTGTAGGTGAGTAAATTACTTCAGGCAGTGAGGCAGTTGGTTCGGTGATGGACCGCCTGAGGACGGTTTGGCCAGTGTTCGTCGCCGTGGGTGCTGCTGCCGCTAGGTTCCCGCGGAAAGCTGTGCGCCACGGCCCCGGGTGCTCACCAGGACGTAGACGGACATTTAGTGGCGCACTCTGTTTATTAGCACACCAGATGGTGTGGGCATCGGTTGCCCCGCTAGCAATGAGGAAGTTCACTTGCAGATGGTGAGCTATTCCTGTATAACTTGGGGGATGAGGTGGACGATGAACCACTATTGCGATTAGATTGTCAATATTTAGTGGCTGCTGAAGGAACCACCATTGAGTACAGTCATGCGGTTGTCGCCGTTGAATGCTTGCCCTACAGGCGCACAGTCCTGGAACGCCACGTACTGCGATAGAGCATGTTTGAGTGGGTATCGTCAGTTGTTGTCAGCGCGCAGCGCGCTTAGTCCAAGGGATGTCGAGGAAGATTCGAATATGGTAGACTCCGAGAGACGGGTTGTTTCGAAGTAGGCGTGCTGACAATAGGGCACCCCAATAGCCGGGCTGGCTGCAAATCAAAGCGAAAAGAACTGATTTACCGGCACTCAATGATAAAGTGTGGCAAGCCAGTTTTGCGAGACTACTGTGTTTTGTTTCAGGGTGGTTAGGCGCGGTACATATCGAGCACCACATAATGGAATCATGAGAAGGTCGATTCTGAAACTGCGGGTCGTTAGACTCTGGCACATTTGTACATATAACAGAATTAGGAGTAGGGCCACTCGTTACTGCTTATATGAACACGGATGTGGGGCGCTAGCACGCTTACTTGGTGGGAGTGCCTTAAGGGGAAGCGTTGGGCGTCGACGGGTGTTGGACAGCTTAGCATTTTGTAACGGTGAGGTCGTACGTGAATGAGGACGGCTGGGAGGTTGTTAGCGTCGGTTGGTGAAGCCGTCGACTTTACGCAGTAGACTCTGTAGCTGTTCATCCAGATAAGCCAAGCGCACTTCCGAGCGGGTGTTGTTGCTAGGCGGCTCGACGAATCCTGGTGACTAGGGTGACTGCGCCTGCGACTTTTGTTCCGCGATGCATAGGGTGAGTTACTAGAAGACGAGGTTACAGAACCGAGCATAGGGCGAGTCCCCTGGTAGCACGTCGTAACAGTGAACGTATCAAACTGGACAGAAACGTGACGGCAGTTCCGTTCGTTAAAAAAGGATAGGTTGCAGGCAAATGCATTTACTTTGGCAGTTGTTAATAGACAAAGGATTGGTATGCATTTTAAAAGATATTATTTGCCCATGTCACATGTGGTTTAAATGCATCGGTGGGACATTTTATTCGCACAGTTTTGCTTTGTAATCTTTGTCACTTCTGTCGCTTGGTTTGCGCTGCTGTTTAGCTCCGTTGATACTGCCTTTCTTCAGTCCCCCTTGGCAGGTTTTCCAGTTATAGCTTGCTTGGTACATCTGTATGCTTTTCCAGCATGCCACGTCGAAAATGTTATCAAATAACTGCGAAGTTTCCGTCGCTTAGCACCATTTACCGTGCAGCAGAAAATGCTCTCAGGATTCAGCTATCAAGAAAAGCTTCTTTTATCCGCTGTTAAGCGACAAAAGGGAAGTGGGCTTGCATCATATATTGCTTATGGTTGCTCACACAGTGCAATCATCCGCGAACGTTCCCAACTACGTTGAAGATGACAGGGACCCCGACCAAGTGGTGCAGAAACTGGGAAAGCTTATTGCAAAATTTCAGGTATCCGGGTCTTCTTTCTTCTACTGTTGCGGCCCGTGTAACGTTGGAGGCCATTCTTGCCAAAGGATTACCAGACGCTGATGGGAACTCCACGAAAACATGCCTAAGAAACGTTGCATCGGGCACTTAAGGTTACGTAAGCCTACCGAGAGGTCTACAGCATCCAGGAGCATCAAAAGTAACCGTACGTAGCGCGTTCATACTGCTCCCATTTAACAAGGAAGCTCGCCAGCTGTTTTTGCTGCCGTTGCATCATCCAATGTCGAGGCACTGCAGCGGCTGAAGGCGATTAAAGGTGAGACGCCACCAGGGCATCGCATTGCACACAGCTTTATTTTTAGGCGAATTATACCTGCTGCGCTCAAAACAGGTCTGCCATGGCTGTATGTCCGAGGCCACGTTGCAGATGCTGCAACGACAGTCCTAGTGTTGCACTGGAACTTTCTCTGCCATTTATCGCTCTTAGTGAGCTTAAGAGATAATCTGGACGGCCGAAGGACCCAGATTTCAAAAACCAAATCGTAAGTTCATTTTATCTTTCAAAGAGTTTTCGGTCAACCATTTATCTGCTTCCACGGTTCTAACGTGCAACTCGTCGTCCGCGGTACCATGGAGCGGCTGATGATAAGATCAATTTCCGCAGAGGTCAATTACTCAAGCGCGAAAGGTTCGGTTACATTCAGACGGACAGCTATGAACAGCATTGGACACAGTAGGTTGACCTACAGTAATCCATAAAATCTACAAAGGTACCAATCTGCAACTTATGGGTGATGCAGCCGCGGATGCTGACATTACACATCACATCAAAACGTGGTTGCACTCTGCACAACACAATAGTCCGTCTGTTGAGCAAGTAATGAATGCAGTGCCACTGCTTCATTATGAACATCTTTAGCTACCTATATTGTCAATCGCCGAAGCCGAGTAAACGCCTTGACCATACTGTTTTCGGCTACAAACCCGATTTTTGTACTATACTCTAGGTACCTGAACCATTCTTATACCGCGGTTGTCATGTACTTTTGTTTTGTGACGTTCTCAGATGTATGACAAACGCCACTTAGCCACCTGATCAGCAGCATGAGGCACTGCCTAGGTGTGTTCCTACGTCCAGCAACTACGGCAACACGTGCTGCGTGAACATTTGGCCGGGACCGTCATGAGATTCCTTATGTGCTAAGTGGGTGGTAGTGTGATGTTCGTACTCGAAGATCGATTGATGGCACTCAAGGTTTCTGGAGCTGCCGGCTTGCCACAAATGGCTGCGAATTTCTATGGGTCAACGCTAGGATTATTTTATTGGTCCGCAGTAAACTGAAAAGACCGTTTTAGCCGTCTCAATGTACACAATCTTGTCCAGTGCAGCCTACTGCTTTCGCGGGAACTTTTAGGAGGCTAATCTGGACAGGATCTGGACATGTACTACAAGGGAATTGGAGAAAAGTCACTAAGGATAGCGTGCCGGGAATTCGCAAGCATGGGAACGAAAACTAAGCAGATGAACCGCAGGACCGTCTGTGGATGCGAGCAACATAATTAAATGTCAGTTGTGTGAAGCGAATTCTCACAGGGAGCATTAAAACGGTGCAGACAGATCGAGCATGTGACGGCTTTGGTACGATGTCCTACACGCTGAGAGCAAAGCTAGAAAGTGTTCAGTGGTTGCATGGACGTATTGTGCGGGACCGTAATGATCGGCACGGTCAAACGCATGACACCGATGTCTGAGAATAAAGGTAGGTAGGTATGAGCCTCAGAAGAAGAGGACGCAAAAGTGGCTGCTATCCGCAGCCAGATGATATAGTCGTGCGCGTGGATCTCTGAGCGCAGCATACAGCACAGCTGCGAACGAAGTGCACGCTGGATGACAGCATTTTGTACTGATCGGCTCGTAGGCCGGTACAACTTTCGTGCTAACGGTGGAAGCAAACGTTACACTGCAGATCACCAGAGAACTCTGTTACTGGAGCTGAACAGGGAGATTATCGGCAAGCTACACCAGATTCAACAAACCAAGACATCAGGGACCCATCCACCTGAGTGTTTTGGAGACAAACATGCCCATGTGGAAAACCGCAGGATTATAACACGTGTACAGTAGTAAAACGACTTCCATAAAAAACAGGGTACAACAAAGGAATACAACAGAGAACAGCCGGATAAGTTATCAGTAAGCGCCAAAAACGCTTTGGCTAGTACTACGCACGAAGTTTGAAACTGTGCGTTTTCGCCTTTCTGTTGCATAGTTCGACGTATAACTACCATTACTTAGAATAGTTGGACTAGCTTTGTTGCGTTAGGGTAACATTCCGTCACGCCGTTAACTACGTATTTCTTTTGCTATTCCTAATAGCAAACAGAAAGTGATTGCAAGATAAAATGCCCCAACCAACCCGTTGGATAAACGTAGGACAGCTAGGACGAACCAGTCCGCAGGCATCCACGACACTTCTGTCCTCCTAGCGGGCACCGTAATAAAAGCTTCAGCTGTCACCTCATTGAAGAAGACCGCGCGGTCTTTAACCCATATAGACCAAGCATCCGCTGCAATGTTGCGAAATTGCAGTGTAGTTTGGCCCGACCCACCGATAGAATTACGTGCAAAGGTACAGCACTTAAAAGACCAGCTGACCATACTTGCACAATAACGTACCTCTCTCAACGAGAGGCTGGCGATACTCGCCCCTTCCGCCCATCTTATGCACCCTCACGAATCTTGTAACCCCAGTATGCTTAAAACTGCCGGCCATTTATTGTCTTCTATCGAATCAGAAGTTAGTGACTGAGCCAAGCGATCAAATAACGTAATACTCTTTAATGTTCCAGATAGACTTCTGTTGGAAAATCTCAAACACCTGTTACTTGCTAGCTGAAAATTGTCATCTGACATTTACACATATACAAGCACCTGAGGAAGTGCAGCAGCAAACGAAGCTGCCCAATTATCTTCACCTTTCGCAGCCAGGAGCTTGCTGAAAGTTTCCTCATGCTGAAACAAGAAACCAGACTACGCCTCAACCTCAAACCGATTTTACTGAGGCCAGCTGAAACACCTTTACCAAGGGCATCAGCATCACCAAAAATTTTCAAAAGGCAAGTCAGGTCAAACACGCGAAACGACTCTACGGTGGTTGAAGCGGCGTGCACCGTTATGCACTCCGTGACACTCCTTAGTGTAGACCTTGACTTGTCTCTACAGCTCGGAACAAAAGTCCCATCAGTAACACGCTTCATCCAACGAGCATACAAGTCAACCTAGAAAAGTTACTGGCTCTACTCATAAGAGTTCATGCGAGTCCACGACTTCCACCAAGAGTAAAGATAAACTCACGACTACCTCTAAAGAGCATGAAAATGGTCACGCAAACTTAAGCGCGTCTTTACCCTGTGACCTTGACATACGGTGCTTGCCACCAACCGCACCAACTCCCATTATTACATGGCTATCCTCTAACAAACAACGCCATATTGCTCTTTCGGTCCTAACCCGTACAGGGCAGGCAACGCAGGTCCGCGACCCCACCAGCCCTTGGATTGCGGACCTGGCTCCGGCTAATAGAGTGTCTGCATGCCACTCCCAGCGGTACCACCTTCGGCAAGACTCACACATCACTGTGGTTTGCAACTTGCTTGCTTAACTGCCGATGAACCTATTAAGACCCGCCGTTTGCAAATCCACAATTTGCCTGACGTGCACAACTGTTATACAGCACACAGTCAGGTGGTTACTGTAAACGAGCTGCGTTCACTTGGTACTACCTTTCGCCCTGATTATGCCAATCCACCGTCTTCAAGTTACAGGCAATGATACTCAGTTCCCGCTGTTAGCAAACGCTCAGACTTTTAGCTGCAACGCATCGACGACAACAGGAACTGTTAACGCCTAGGCAAAGAGCTGGCGCTGAACACTCGCCGAACACGAGATAGAGCCTCATTCAAGGCAGGCTTTCACTCTCCCTCCTTGCCCCATACAAAACCCAACCTCATCACGGGCACAGCTTTTTCCAAAGCAACACACTGCCACTTACAATTTTACAGTCGCCCGACCTCCCGGCCCCCGGAAGTCGTGGCCGCTGCAAAACCGAAAGCAGAAAGGGAATAGAATGAAAATTGAGAGTAATGCACCAGTGCCATTGCCGATAACACAAACCAACCAATCGAAGCGCAATGGCAATCCACCAATGTTAGAACAATTATGCTGGAACCCAATAAACACAGCTCCTTTTGTTGGGACAATGTGGAATTTCACCCACCCCCTTAATATCAACATATGCAACACTTTGGGCAAATTCAACCTCCACATCTCTTAAACGAATCCCGCGCAACAAAACACCACTGCACTCCGGCTCGTCACTGCCTCCTAACGACTCCAAGTTGGTAACCTGCAAACCCATCCACAATATGCGTATGCCAAAACTTGCTAACCACTCCCTGCTTCAGACGGAACGCCACATCAACCACTAAATCACACCGGTGACAATGGGCCCTAAGCGGCGACCTCCAGCCCCTCAGGTTACGCGCGCTGACTCCAAAGCCAATTTACCTTTTCGGAGTCGGGCACCTTAACGGTGCGTCATCTATCTAAACCCATCTGTAACCAATACGCCTTTACTGCTGATCTCCACTCGCCTCTCAATCGCTTAGTGCCTCCCAACGACAAGTCTCTCATTGAATGGAATATCGCCCTCCATCTACGCCGCAGTGAAGCAGACACTAGTCTAAGGAAAGACCTCTGCAAGCTGCTTGATGACGTAGCCAATCCTGGGGTAACAGCAGCTTCCTCGGCGAATTTCCCTGCACCCTTTAATCCCACTCTCGGCAGGTCGATGGCCAGTCATCACCAATACCAATTCCTACCACTCCTTGAACACACTCGCGAATCCTTCGTCTGGACAATGCGAACATCCCTCTTAACTTCTCCGCCATTCGCTTCTCGCCCACGAAAGCGCACTCTACACAAGGAAAGGAACATTAAACGCTCTCATACGGCGACTCCCCCAGTTTCCTTAACCACAATGATACTGCCTCTCCAAATGCACCTGATGGTCAGAGCCTCCGAACAACTTATCACGCTCTCCTCATCAATGCACGACCCAACAGCTGTAAAATGCATAATATAGCCCCTCATACGTCCCTCCTCTCCACAGGTGGTTTTTATTACTGATTCCTTGCATTCACCCTTAACGTCTGCTTCGCCCCTACTCATTCCTAGCCACCGAAACTTTACCAATGGCCGTGCTAACAACCGTGATGGAGGTTACCTTATTTATGTTCATGAAAACCTCGATGATTCTTCCTTTGTTATCCCTACTATGGGAAATACTGAAGAGTCCATCTGGATTCAGTCACCCTGTGCCCCTTGGCCTCAGTCTGCCTATCGGCTGCGTCTATAAACCCCACGTTTAACTAAAACACAAGTAGACGAACTGGTTGCGCTCTTTACCCAGGCGGCTGAACTCTCCTTCATACCTATGATAGTAGGCGGAGATTTCAACATGCCAAACCTCCAATGGCACAACCAGACAGCACCTGCCCAATACTCTTCATTTCTGAACGCGGTCATAGCAAATGAATGGGTTCAACATGTAGGGGAACTTACTAGACTGTCCAAAAATTTTGACCTCCACCTTACACTCGGCCTCCCCGATGCGTACGCTATTGTACGGGATAGCATTCTAGGCAGCCAGCACAAAGTGTTACAACTGTCGTTCAGTCTAGGAAACCTGTAGGTCGCTACGACCAAACGAGCTCCCATGTCCAGACCAATGCAATATATTCACTAAAACAACTTTTCAACGCTTCTGAAGTCGATGTATTGAGACTGCTTCTTCCTGACCACTGCTATCGACGCTGCAATATACGAACTCTACCGCGACCTAGAATTCTGCATAGATATACTTACACCCACACCATCCCGATGATTTACGAAACCATCACTGGGTGTAGCTCCCACGCATGCAACGGATGTCAAACTCCAAAAACTGCTAGCCAAATATCAAGAGACGGGTGACTTCTCACTTCTCATGCGCATTAATATGTTCCAGACAGAATGGAAGAACAAGCAGTCAGATGCTAGGCTAGCTGAACAACGCAGGACTCTCTCTGACAAAACCAGCTCTAAAGCCATTGTTCATCTGATGTAACACAGAAGCAGAACGTCAAACTCATAACATCGTCAATGATGTCGGACGGCATAGCAGATGCTGACCCAGAAATCCTGTGCGAATTCGTTGACAGACACTTGTGTGGCTCTTCCACTGACGTCCAGGCGACACATCCTAGAGCAATGCCTAGATTAAATAACGCCGAGCTATCCACTGTCGACTTTGACGTAGGCTCGATTAATAGGACAGTCAAGTTACTCAACTTGACTTGCGACCCTGGTCCAGATGGCCTGCCCTCTGCTCTGCTGAAACAAGGCGGTGCAGATATTCCTCTTTTACTCCTTAATATATTCACATTATCTTTGCTTAACGGCGCCTTCCCAACAGCCTGAAAGCTAGCGACAGTTCTACCAAGCCAAAAGTGGCTGCCGGTTAGACACTGACAACTACCGCCGTATCAGTCATACGCCAAGGGTGATAGAGAGGCTGGTTGAGAAAAGAATGCTTGACTTCCTGTTGCCGCGAAATCTTATTACCAAGTCCAGACATGGGCACTTGCCGGCTAAGTCATTTCAGCCCCGCCAGTTTGTGTTTGGTGACACGTAACATTGACACTGGATCTGCGCTGAGTATAAGCTTTCTCAACATGAGGAAAGCTCTTGTCCGAGTCCCACACTCTGGCTTTCTGACCAAACAGATCCTTTGGTGTCTCTAACCAACTATTGCTTTGGTTCACATCGTATCTTGCTAATCGCACACAGTCGGTTCGACTAGGATACAGGGATTCAGAACCACGACCAGTAACCAGCGCTTTTAGGGCAGTGTCAGCACCATTGCTGTTCCTCCTATAACACAACAACGTAGTTGACCACCTTTCACACGGTAAACCGGTTCTACTCCCAGACGACATCAAAGTAGTCTTCATATTCGACTCATCCCACCTACCTAACGGAATCTCCAGTGTACAGCGAGACCTTAAAGTGCTTGAATGTTGGTGCAGCCTGTGGAAAATGGATTTCCCACCTGTAAAATGCACAGTTATATCACACCGTTGCAGTATGCCCCACGGCGCACTGAAACCACATGGCTCATAAATTTCATGGTGCGCTACCATCAGGGACCTAGACATACATTAATCCAGGTCACTTAACGTCGCCGAGCAGGAGAGTTACGGTCCTGCAAAAGCTCGATCAACTGTCAGTATGATTTGCAAATTGGTGTTGCTTTTGGAATCACGGCTAGCCCTCTACAAGTCCTGCGCCCGACTAAGTTTGGAGTACTGATCAAGTGTGTTCACCACTTCGCGCAAGAGTGATCGTATAGAACTTGAGAGGGTGCAAAGAATGTTTACCAAACGTTTCCTTTGTTTGTCCACGCTTAGTTATCGAAGCAGATGCAAACTGATTACACTGGAGCCACTGTGGCTATGCAGGCGTATAACCAATCACGTGTGCTTGTTTTAGATGATACAAAACCCGGGGGTCAGTACTGATTGGTTTGTTCTACAAGTAGAAAAGATCGTTACCACGTGCGAGCCAGACCGTTTTCGATAACCTTGCCTAAGGCTTGATCCATCGTCCGACCAAACTTCTTTCTTCATAACTATGCCTTCGCATGGACTCCGCTACCGATGACCATCCGGACATCCAAGAAAACCCTAGCGTTTCAAACTTCTTTACACAGATTTCTAAACACTACCTCAATATCTGAATTCCTAGGAATATGCATTCTTGAAGATGAGCTGTGGGTGCATGGACCTGATCGCTTCTAAAGCATAACCCCACAAGACCGCCTCAAGGTTTGTCGCCACCAAATTATTGGCTATCCAGTCACACCTACAGCTTCCCATTACCCCGACTGACTTAATTGTTATCTTCTAATGAGCAAAGGCTTCTGAAGCCTATTGCGTGAGGAAGCTCACTTGCGTCACTAGCATCTATTCTCAATTACATTCTTTTACATGAATCCTCAGTTCGCTTTTTGTGAAGGGCTATAGACATATCACACAAGCCTTCTGCCACTCAGCGTGCGTTAGCACGCATCTCACAACTAAGAACACCTTAGTACCCAGCGTGACGCAGCGCTAAGCTTAGTACGTGCAGCAGCTAGTCGTCGTAAGCTACATACATCGCCGAGAATATCCGAAGCTGGCTTGGAGCCACCACTTATTTCCGAACTTCATTCTCTTAGACCGTTTACATCAGCAGGTTTAGTGACATTCTGTAACACAGTAGGTATCCACTAGTGACCAAATCTTAATCGAATAGCTCTACCCGCCTGCTGATACTCTCTATTTCATCACCATTATCTCTGTTCAGCAGTAGTCAGTAGCCATAGACTCAATTCAACTTTGCGGATATCCGCAGCTCGCTAGGAGTAGCTTTTTCCCTATAAGGCTTACTCTCTAGGACTATTTGCGTCACAGCTCGGCTGTTTTAGTGGCTTTATTGTACCACCGTGGAGTCCACTAATAAATGAGAGCTTAATTCTAATGCCACTGCTGGCCACTGATCTGTCTCTCCTTGCGCAGTTACCACGCCTTCGCTTTACCCTCGTCAACTCTTCTTGGCAGCAGCTAATCGGCTCTGGCTTCATGCCTCGCTGTGCAAACCTGTAGCTTGGAAGTAGCCACTCCTTTACCCTCCATCCCTTATTTCCTGGAATGTCTCTCCCTAATCTTTTCTCGTTCGTTGATTTATTCATTGACACTGTAGGTATCCGCTAGGTACCAAACCTCTTAATGATATGGCCACACCAGCCTCTGCCACTACCGTTCCTAGAGCCATTACCTCGGTTTAGCCGCAGCTAGCCGCCATGGTCTCCATACAACTCTGCGGAGATCCGGAGCTCGCTATGGGTCACTCCTACCCTTTAACGTTTATTCTCTTGGACTGATTGCGTCACTGCTCAGCTGGTTTTTTGGCCTATCCATTGCCTCCGTAAGATTCACTAGTAACTGAAGGCTTAATCCGAATGCCATTGCTGGCCACCGATCTCTCCTGCCGCCGTTATCTGTTGTTCGCCTTACTCTCGCCAACTATTCTTGGCATCGGCTAGGCTTTGTTTTCTTCCCGCATCTCTGTGCAAACCTGTTGCTTGGAAGGAGCCACTACTTATTTTCAAACTTCATTTGCTTGGACCTTTTGCTCCACAACGCAGCTGGTTTAGTGACTTATGATGTGAGGCTGTGGGTATCCACTAGTGACCAAGTCTTAATCCAATATCTCTACTCGCCTACTGTTACTCTCTATTCTAGCGCCATTTTCTGTCTTTAGCAGCAACTAGTCGCCAAAGGCTCCATACAACTCTGCGAATATCCGGAGCTCGCTTGGCGTCACCACTTACCTACAAAGTTTATTCTCTTGCAGTACATCGCAACTGGTTCGGTGACTTATTCTGTGACACTGAGGTATCCATAGGAGACCAAATTTCTTAATCGTGTGGCAACGGTTGGCTACTGATGGTCTGTCAACCAACACTATTATCTCGGGCGTCTCACCCCTAACACCTTTAGCTACCGCAACGTTGCGTGTGATCCCCGTAACCCTGCGCATATTCAGGGCTTTCTAGTTGCCACACCTTATCTGTATTCTTGTATTCTTGTAGTCCGTTTGCATCACATACCTTTGCTGGTTTGTTAGCCTATTCTTTGACACGGTAATTTTTTATTAGTATCTAGAGTGATTAATCCAACTAGCACTTTTGGCCACTGAAACCCAGTTCATTAGCGCCAGTTCTCTATCGTCTTACCTACGACACCTAGTCTTCCGTTCGGATCCATTTAATCCTAGCCGGATTCTATTATGCTCAACTTCCTATCCGCATATACCCATGTACATAATAGTTATTATGTGGTCTTAGATAATCCTCAACCCTTGGAGTATATATGAACATCGCCAAATTGTCCCTATATCTACTGGTTTCCAATTGCAAAGATTCACGATTACATACTCACATTCTGCTCACCGGTTGAATTCTAATGCTGTAAGCTAATACCTTATGCATTTCTTGCCCGTACCCCACTCTTCATCCTTATGTACAGGAAAGTACTTTACCCATTAGGCTACGCCGTGCTGTATGACCAAAAACCTTTTCAGCATAATATCTGTTACACATTGCACACCAGTTTGCTCAAGTAAATGTCCTAAAGTAGGGTTTCCCCAATGCTTGGCACGAGGATTGTCCTTTTTAGTCTTCGCTCGGTCTGTTCCTCTTTTCCATTTTTTCTGTGGTCGGGAACATAGTAGAGATCCGGGATCGAACTGAAGAACACCTACCGTTTGAGGTGGGATGAACTAACCAACAAGGACTTATCTGGACAACGGCTTGACTTCAGAACCAACCAACAGCACCCAACACCTCAACCATCGAAGTCCAGTGAGGATAGCGAGACACGAATCCTGCACACCCCAGAAAATATACATAATCAGGGAATGCGGGGCCCCATACACAAAATATTCTACTTAGCTGCAAAATCATGTTGGACCCTAACTGTGCCAATTGCTTGGCCAACAGAGGAGTCATTCGACTGCGAATAGCTTAATGAAAGAATGCTTCAGAAGTAGCTTTGCTACCTGTAACTGATCGTTCAAAGCAATCGGCGACAGTGGTCCAGGATTTGGTGGCTTTCCACCTGGCAAGCCATCTCACGATTAAAGCTACAAAGGTCCGCTTATCAACCATGCGCCGTGGCGGATTTGACTCGACACTGAATAAAGTCACCACCCACCGTTACACTCTAGAACATGAACTAGTAAACACTCAAGCTTTTACTGAGACGAAAAACAAGGATACTCCGTATAAAAATAGTTGGGTGCTGCTCTTTCCAACACTAGCACAACACGACCGCGGTTTCGACCTGGTTTGGAATCGTCAAGTAGAGGTAGCCTGAGCTGTGTTGGAACTCAGAGCTTAGTAGTTAGCGGCTGACGCCCCGAAAGCTCTGCTACTGAGATCGGCGAGCAACGCTTGGCGCAGCAAAAAGTACATCAAATCTGAATTTAGCGAGCACGCTGTGTGGTGGGGTTGTGACTCGCAAACCCTATGGAGTGCTCAGTTCACTTTGAGGTAAACCTCGGTCATTGCGGTCTCGAGGACCGAATCCTGAACGTATATATTTGGTGCCCCTCTTCCCAACATTGGTACACCACGACCGCGGTTTCCCCTGGTTTGTAATCGTCAGGTGGAGATAGCCTGAGCTGGGGTGGAACTCAGACCATAGTAGTTTACGGCTGACGCCCCGGACACCATGCTACTTAGCTCACCGAGCAACACTTTACACAGCGGAAAGTACGTCAAAGCTGAATTCAGTGAGCACGCTGTGTGGTGGGGTTGCGAGTCTCAACCTCTATTAAGACCTCGGTTCGCTATGAGGTAAACCTGGGTCATTCCGATCTCGAGGACCGTATCCCGAATGGTAATATTTGGGACAGCTAGCGTCAGCTCGGACCAAGCAACGTCTGCTAATCAACGACAAGGAGACCGCAGTGCTGCAGCGTTTCAATGACTGAATGGCAACTGCACCACTGTCAAGGATGGCAAAGATTGCGGCAACTTTGATGCGTACCCATTGTGGACCCGAATTATATTCAGAAGCTAAAGCAAGTGAGGTTGTTAGAAGCCAAGTACTTGGCTAATGTCGTAGGGTCTTGTAGCGTTTTAACATTTAGCCGGTACTGCTTATGCCTCAGAGCTATCAAACTTAGTCCTATTGACCAAAAATTTAGGCCTTTGAGATGTCCTGCAATACTCCGCCACTCGTTCGACCGGATTCGTTCGCCAGCTACCCTTCGTTTTGACTCATGATAGACCGTACTGCACAGTGGTCCACCGCGTCTTTCCTTCGTTATGGCTAGAAATTTTCAAATAGCCGCGGTAACAGCTTAAAAGTATCTAATCGAGATGTATTGAGCCCAGTTGTTGTTTGCTCCGATAGAAAGCCTCGCGTCTTTGATGCAATGGATCCAGCGTCGAGGTTGATTAACGCTAACGCTTTCGGCACATCCGGCTAAACTTTTGTATGTCGCTGCTTCTGTAGCTGAAGTTGGTTCATGTTAGAGCAAGGCTGACCAATAACGGTTTGGTCTAAATAAACATTCAATAGTTGAATGGACCATAATCACCACTGGTAGTTATCCGCAACTCGCCACTATTTACAGAAAGGGTCATTCCAAGCAGCGCAACTGACCGACAGAATTTCGGTTAGTTACACGTGTTGTGCTCCTGGAAGTTAAGGTGGGACAAAGCTCAAATGCTACTGTCCCTCCAAATAGTTTTCAGTGTTAACTTATGTATGAAGCACATATGTCGTCTGTCCCAGAAAGAAAACCAAAAGCTGTAGGCGAAAGGTGAAAACTTTTGTTTCATTACTTCTTCGTCCTATTTTGCACTATTATCCGTGCAGCAATTTTCGGTGGAGGCATGTACCGTCCGTACAGTATTAGTATGCTTTGGGAAGCGCTTTCTGCTTAGTGTAGATAAGGTTCGTGGCCCTAATAAATGCATTCACAACACCTTGCTATGGGTCACCAAATTCGTCGCACACGTGTCACAGAAGGAGGGATATTGCTACAATAAACGGTCACCCATGGCGCCCAAAGGGTCCTTCATGCAGGCAAATTCTGGTCATTCGTACTACGTGGAAATATATCTTTGGCATTTCCCACACCTTAGATGCACAGTAAAGCTTCGGAATATTCCGCTCTTTGTTTCAACTTTATTTATCAAAAACGGCCATCTTTGGTAGTATAGCCAACTCAGAAAATTTTCTAGGTATGTTGGCGTTTGGTTATCTGTTGAGCAACAAATCGACCTTATTCGCGAGGATGAGTAAAATTTTCTGGGGCAGAGCAGAGCATGCTCAACTAATTATTGGAAAAACACAATTTATTTTAGTTATACCTATCTTTAGGCGATATGCTACCTTGTTATGATAAGTATGTGGCCCGCAGCCTGTGTTCCTGACAAGTGACTATTTGGTTATTTATTTCCGTTGAATAACTATGCTCAAAACACCCAAGTGCGGTAAAACTAGTTGCTATACAAGTTTTCAATAATGACAATAAATAACAGTGACAAAAAATGAGAAATAAAGCATCGTCATTATGCCGGTAGCAAGTACCGACGATTTTGCTTTCGCGCAACCAACACCGAAAATATGGTGGTGTCACATCCAAAAGGGTAGAAAATGTGGTACTACACGTATAATGTAACTGCAATTTACTTCGAGGTGGGTGCAAACGAATGTAGGAATTCCGCTAACTGTGTGACTGTGCTACCTCTATGAACTTTAACGGGAGGTGTTCCGAGCGTCTCCACCTATTGGCAACAGAAGTTGTCGCAGCCTTCGGTCAGTCAAGCCTATTAAGGCGCACTGCCTACCAAACATTCGCTGTCTTGTCATACTGACACTAAGCTTCAGTGGAATAGGAGCACGTTTGCCATGCATGGCACAGGAGACTCTGCCTGTGGCACTATCCATCAACACCGCCCCAGTCACTGGATATCCAAAAGGTCGGGGAACCTGTTGGAATCTAGAAGCAACCTCCCGGTTGGCTCTGAACTCAATGTGACCAAAGGGGCCATTAGGCGTAAAGTAAAGTAGAGTCTACTTGCTGACAAGGGAGCCTGGTGGACCAGTCAGGTTCATGAAATGGAGGAGGCAGGAGCAGTAGGCAATTACGGCAAGCTCTTCCAGCTCATCCCCACCACTAGTCTGAGAAAACCAGACGTCATTAAGACAAACAGAGAGAGCGCTGGTATGCTGTTAAACCATATGGAGCGCCATATGGCTCGTTGGGATGAACACTTTCAGGAGCAGTTCGGCTTTCCCCTGGCTCGCGGAGATCTTCCTATTCAGATGACGTAGGCCGAGCCAGTGGCAGTTAGTATATATCCTCCGTCGGACGCCGAGGTACGAAACGCAAGCACACCCCTCAGTCGTTTTCTTGCCACTTTCCCGAATTCCTTCGCACCTACACTATTTATAGATGCAGGTGAGGTCCTCTGCAAAGCACTTACCTCCTTACTCGAACGTATCTGGAAGGAAGCGAGTGCCCCGGCTAATTGGAGCGAATCGATTATAAGGGCAATAGGCAAGGAGGGCAGTCGCACAGACGGTTCTAACCGCAGGGGTATTAGCCTACCGGCATTTGAGAGTAAATTACCGGCCTCGGTTCTCGTACGTCGCCTCGTTGCGAAAAGTGTATCTCGGCTTACGAAAGCACGGGCAGGTAATGCGAGCAGACGTTGAGTAAAACGTAACTGAGCCTTCGGAAATATGAAAGCGAGGCCTTGCGACGCGCAGAGATCTGAGTGGTCCCACCTTCCTAAAATTTGAGGGTTAGAGCACACTGACTGATGGAGAAGTCAATGATGGTTTCAGGAACCGGTAACCACTGGAAATGTGTCAAGTGTATGGTAATTAGGCACGGGGATACGAGTAGCTTTACATACGCATTAGTAAATAGACAGTACCGGATATGAATGTCAGTATACATCAATGGTGGTGCTAATTTTTGCAGATGCAACAAAGTTAAGATTGCACTGTAAGCTCAAGAATGTACACTGGGTTGCGGATAATGATCAGTGCTTCAACTGAGTAAGTGCTCCACTCCGAGCTGGCGTTCCAAGCTGGCACATTGAGGTCAAATGTACAACAGAGCACTCGGATGGTTTGAGCCTGCTTATAGATGAAACAGAAATCGTATGTTTGCGAGATTAAGGGTCAAATATATTATGGCGGACATAGTTGAGAGGAGTAGGGATTGGGGTAAATGCCGCAGCTGCAACTAAAATAATTTTGCAGGATATGGTAAAAGATGGAACTGGTGTTGCGGCATAAAATGGCGCGGTTGCGCCTCAAATGAGTAAGTGCTACAAATGGAAGTAGAACTCTGTGGTGTCAAAGTAAGTTAAATGAACAGCAGCGCACAGTGGGGTTAAAATGCTGATTAAATACAAAAGAGGAGCCGCTCATGCGTAGAGTTTGAAGGGACGGAAGTGCAAAATGTGTGCTTGCGCTAACTACCACGGGAGCATGATTGTGACGGTAGTGAAGTGAGGGTATTCCACTGGATGTCGAATTGGTCGGATGACGTAACGTAGCAGTGTACATAATGTCCTTGGATGCACCCAATCAGTCGCGGTTGAGGGAGAGGAGGATTAAGCAGCGACAGGTGTATAAGTTCTAAGAAGGCTATTATGGAAGAGCTTGGAGAATAACATAATGTCAAATTGTGTAAAGTTGAGACAGATGAAGACGAGGTTCCTGAGAGTGGATTGGACCCATACTTCATAGAAAGGCAGAAAGAGGCGACAGAGGGTACAACGGTCTGTATATTAAACTGAACAGAGCAGTAAAGCTGAGTACCTGCTGACCCTGTATTGTAAGGAGGAGTCTCGTTAATACATTTGAAGAGTAAAGTAATACTGTAGTTGCATCATGGTTGCTGTATTGAATGCCCATTTAAAAGCGGTCTAGCCCGCTTGCTTATAGTTCATCCTCGGACATGTTGTTGCCTAGGAAGGCAGTTATCGAAGTTGTTTGAATATATCTATCACGAGTTGTTCGGAAGTGTGTAGTGGACCCGCTACCTGAATGACAGCAGCAACCTGTTATATGCCTTCACCTATCTACACTAGGAAAGTGGTTCCGCGTATTAGTGCGAGCTCTAGGTAGAAAAATATAGGGATCCATTACGAAACGTCGAGTGGGAGTCTTTGGCAGTTGGATAAATTCTGAGAAAGGCGCAGCCGTGTTGTGTGTCAACTGAAATACCCTTATAAGCTTGTATTAAGATCTGCCTAAACAAAAGTGCTCCAGGTCGAGCCGATTGCATTGCTTACGATAGCTATGAATTTTGTCGTCTAGTAGAGGTTTTGTAAATGAGCCTTGCACCTTTTGCTCGTGGTTTTGTTTCAACTGTTGGTTGGTAAATAGTATTAAACAATACTCCAGGGTGCGCCTTGCGCGTAGCTTATAAAAATGTAACTTGGAATCAGTGGTCAGCATGGTTTTGCATATTAGGCCGATGGTGGACTTGGCTTTTGTACTACTGGGGTTTGGTTGCCCAGAAAATAAAAGTGACCCTGAGTAGAGTACATCTAGTTCCCTCATCGCCTAGTACCTAGCAAGTAAGACGCCAGTTGGGTTAGCCGCATTAAGCGATACGGCCCCTCTGAAGGAAAGCACACCGCACTTTGCTTGGGAGAAGACCAAGTTGCACATGTTACACCACTGGTCACTAGTTTAAACTTTACGTAGAGTATGAAGCAGGCCAGCTCTTAAGGCTCTCAGCTCAACCGAACATACAAATGTAAAGTCGTAATAGAATAACTATAGTGTGCCTTATTCAAATATTAGAAAGACGTCCTTAATTTAGATTATAACGCGTAGCGTGCCCAGGACACTGGCTTGGAATTCGCTACTAGTTACCGTCATACGCGAGGACTCCGAGTCACCCATTCTCACCGACTGTGTTCGGTTAGGTAGATATGAATAGAACTAGAAGTATGATTGACAGAATTTGCTCGCAGACCAGAATGAGTGATTGTGTAGATTGCCTGCTAAATGACAAGAAAGAGAATGCCCAGGGTTAGCTTATTGTCAATCATATGTTACATCGTTAAGGAATTCATACGGACACGTCTACTACGGTTCGGATAGAAAGACCATGTTTGGACTTGTTGACAAGATTGCCTTATGTCGGAAAAGAGAGAAAGCTTCGCTAAAATGCGTATTCAGAATCGCGCATAGCTCAGCTGGGTTGATGACAACATATTAAAAGCTCTAACCCTTTTGGATGCTAGTATGGCTGTGTACTCTTTGGATTAGCTTGTTGCGGATATGGAGTTTCTCCATTAGACGATTGCCACTGCAAGCCATATTAAAATGAAGAAATATCTAGTTCCATTAACATGGGGCGCAGCATATTTATCTAGACGAGGAATTTGTTGGGTAAAACTTGAATCCGTTTCATCATTTCAAAAGCTTTAGCAAACGGCTGCTTAGTGTATTGGTTATGCTGTACAGAAGTTTGCTCTGGACTTAAGGACATCGTTAGGCAAGGTGGGGCACTTTAAATCAAATACAAGCTAATTTACTTCCACTGATATGGTGTTTGAGAAAGAGCAAAATGTTTTATGGTATGCCAAATACACTAGCTGGTTGTTTGCTAAACCTTTTAAAATGAAGACGAGCCGATCGGTACCAAATGATTAGCAAGATATCTGGTCCATTTCATACCAAAAATGTTGGTGAAGTAAACTGCAGTTATATCCAGCTAACGCCTAAACTTCTAAAACATTTCGCTCGTGGCCGTGTTCACGTCTGTAGCTGAGTAGAAAACTTATGGATGACAAAGCATAAAATTAGAGTTGTCACCTCAAGTTTGCGTTAAAAATGACGTAACATCAGAGGCATTCAGAGAATATGATCGCCGTATAAAGGGAGTTGAAATGTAAGGTTTACTAATTTATGATCAGAAGTCAGGGTAAGCGAATATTTGTGCTCGATAATTCTTCTTCCGGCTTATACCATAGTATGCAACCCAAAATGTGCAGACAAGAATTACAAGTCATCACTCCTAGAGCTAGTTAATTGGATGCTGACAGTGCTGTCAGTTAAGTCACAACAACCGACCGCGTGCGACCTCGTGGGTCAGAGGTCACCTGCTAGTTGGGCCAGGGTAGACCCAGGCTTTTAGCTAGCTTCTTCTGAACACATAGTTCCGGTTCCTACAGCCGGATCGCAATTGCTTCAGCAGCTATTAGTAGTCGCCTGCGGATGTAGTACTAGTGGTTCTTCGGGCTCTTGTAAATAATTGTGAACGAATCAGTGAAATTTGTAGCTTGCCCGTATCGGCTAGATGCGCGGCTATTGAAGCGTTGGCTGTTTTTCCGCTTCCAATTCTAAACCCGACCGGGTGGTATTCCTTCTTTCCCCCAGATAGACACCTTGTCGTACGCTGATGTATTCCTAACAAAAGAAGCATGCAACTGCGTGCATACAGCTTACGTTGGTTTGAAAGGCCACCAAGACTTTGGGTTTAGTCTCACTACCGGAATGTCAGGGAACGGCATTTGCATCTGGCCTGCTGGATAATTGCGACTGAGTGTAGACAAATGGTGACGAAATAGAAATTCCATCCCAACTTTGCCCTTGTATGACAGCTGTAGGCAAATTTGCTTACGTTCTATTGCAAAACTATAGTCTGTTTCTTCTTATGTTCCATGTTGGCTCTGATGAAGCTCCTCGGATAGCCACTCTTGCTTAGCACTAAGCGAATGCACGCTAGTTCCTTTGGAAGTATGTCGTTCGTGCAAGTAAGTTCGGCTCGCCCCACTAAGGCATTGCTCAAGTTCCATATAAACCTGCGTCTCAAAGCTGTGCAAGCTTTATTACAGCGTAATCCACGCGCACATTTTACAGAGAACGCTGCAGCAAGTTCTTTCATGGCGACATCAAGGAAATGAAAGTGACTGTTTTCCCCAACAACGCAAATGTACTGTATTTCTACATGGCCTCGGCGGAACGTGTCCGTAACTTCCTCGATATTTCGAGACGATTAAAGCGAGACGAACATGTCGTTTAGGTAAGGAAAATATAAACCGATTCTGTATCGTAGTACGATTTAATCCACGAAGGTTATTAATCACGCTAACAGTTGCATGTGGGATTTTAGATTAATGTGCACATCGGGTGTACTTAAATTCCTAGGCGGTTGCCTTTTTTAATATTTGTGGACATAGGCGGCGTCAAATTAGGCCTAACCTAAGTGTTTGCTGTGCGGCTAACACCGTCAATGGGTGACATTGAACAATCCACTATTATCTTATGTTGCTGCGGCAACGATGACACTTTAGTAAGGTGTTCAATAAGACTGTCCATTTCGCTACTGCTGACGTTTGGAGGGTTTACAAGCAACCGACGAAGTAATACTTTTGCCCACCGCTGCTCTGGATTTGGTTTAAACCCTCATCATGGCCAATCGACATTTCTTGAAATGCGGACGTCTCAATGTCCTCTCGCATATATATATGAGATAGCAATCAACCCGGTGGTTACGCGTTTATTGCAGAATGGTGTATAGCCCAGTGTTAGCAGCGGCGTTTGGGATGCGTTTGCCGGGTGCTACGTCTGACTAATGAGCACTGCTTGTGGGTATAATATGTCGATGGCTAGGCCATTAGGTCCGCTATGTTGACGTTTCTAGCATTTAGAAAAATATAGTAAACGTCTCATTAGAAAAGTGGTCGCCGGATGCATTGACAAGCTTAGAAACGTTTAGACTGCTGCGGGGTTTTGTTGCCACCAAGAAACATAGAGTGTCTGGCCTGATTGAAGACGTCTAGTTGCAAAGCCAATTAAAACCTTTAGCTAGTTAGGTCATTAGGACGGCACTGTGATGGGGATACAGTTGGAAGCCTGGTAGCAAATTTTGCTTTTCCGGTGTGCGCGGTTGTTGCTTGCGCGTTGTTGGTTGTAGACACCGAGGTTAGTTCCAAAGAAACTATAGAAGTTAAGTTAGATAGAGCACAGCAACCTAAGTTGCTAGGTTTCGTTTGTAGATCAGTGGATATATTTTAATCCGATGTAAGTGATTGAAAGTCTTGAGCTAACCAAACTTATGCCTTTGTTTTCATCATAAGTGGATTCTTCAGCAAAATTGTGAGTAGCACGTACAGAATTAAGAACGGAAGGCAATTTGGAAAGCAGGGATACTAGCCTCTTTGTAGTGGACAAATAAGATAGTGTCAGTTCTGCATCGCGGACAGATGACACGTAGATGTGGGTTGCAGTGTGGAGCAGGTGGGAAGCAACTGGTGGGTTGCTGTTAACTATGGAGCTTAATGAGCGGCTGTGTACTCTTTGGTGAACAGCAGTGGCACGGGGGTATACTAGCCTGGGTCAATCGGAGGACGTCGAGCTGGATTAAAAGAGATAATTTCCGGCCAGTTTTGTTTCGTAGTAAATTGATGTGGGCAATGACCCATAATATAAAGAAGTACAAGGGTTGGCGCTAAATATTATATAATCTAGGCGAGAGTGGGATGCTCGGAAAATTAGAGCCGCTCAGCTTGAATATAGCAGGGTCAAGTAAGAGCAGCTACTTCGAGGCTGTCTTGTAGGTATAGTTGCCGGCTTGTCGAGCTGCATCACTCGTAAATAGTTGCATCCCGTTGGTAGAATGGTGTTGGTTGAATATTGCAACGTGGTAGCAATTAACAGGCTTCTCAAGTAGGTACAAGCGTCTAAATGTCTTAGTGTAATTTGCGTAGATTTGGCTGGTGGACTGTAATCCTCGCGGATTTTTGCGCTGAACAAGATACGTCCACGTAATTTGCGGGTGCTGGTTGCCAGCTTTATTCGCATGCGTTAGGGCAACTACGTGAGTGGGTTGTACTAGTTAGGTTGCTACATTTGGAGTAAGTGTTTCATAGCATTAAGGGCTGCATAGCCTTGTTTGCTGCGTGATGGCGGGCCATAAGCTGTAACGCTTTGAATTGCAGTCCATTTTTGACACAGCCCTGATTGCTGGTTGTAGGTAAATAAGTAGTGCCGGGGATCTCCAGTAAGTACATGCGTCGGGTCATACTGGTATATTTGGCAGCAGGTAGACGGAGAGCATACGAGGCGGAAGGCGCTTGCTACCGTATATTTTAACGATTCATGGCTGACTCGTGTGGTACACTAATTATTTGCTGACATTGTCAATAGCCTCTATTTGGAGTTCGATGCGAAGTTGTTGCTGATCAGCTGGTCGTTCGGTAGTCGGAGAGGCCGAGTAGCTTCGCTTGTTCGAAAGTATCGTGGGTCAAGTAGGAGTGATATTATTGACGGATTGTGTAGTAGTTTGATAATTTTGGACAAGGAGAAACCCAGATTAATAAAACGTTGTCCTCTCAGGCCTGGAACAGTAGATTGGGATACTTGGGATGCTTCAAACAGCGCGTAGTCTACCGTCCAGTGTGTTTTGTAGGCTTACCGGTTACCAATTGGTAGTATTGGCTGATTCTCTGGCAAAGTGCTTTATGTTGGAGCGATGTTCAGGTTGCCACTTGGCAGCGTAGCAGCATGAGCAACCGTGACTTTTGTCCGAGTATCTATACGGTCCATGAGCAAATATTTGTTTTGCTGTACCGAACAGCTGCGCGCTCTATAGGCGTTTAGTCTCGCTACGTTAGAACTGCATTGCAGTAACGCTGCCGTATAACTTCGCTTGTTTTACTGAGAATGCTTTCGGCAAGATCCTTGCAGCGAAGTGTAACGATAATGGAGCAGAAGTGCTTGTTACTCCAGTCCTTTGGACACCCGAAAGTGCACGTACCAGTTAATGGGTTAGAGTTGTCCAATAAGAGATGCTTGGCATTGTATGGTGAAAGCTTACCAGGGTGATAAATGCCATAACCTTTTTCTTCTTCAAATGAGTTTGCTGACCTCAGTTGGGACGGTGGGCGGCAGTGTCCCGCCGCTTTAAACTTATCGGGGTCGATGGGTTTGGGGATATCAGCTAGACAGGCTGATGCGTCAAGCTACGCTACTGTCACATTAAGTGACGCGATATTATTATTTAACGTATTGTGTTGGTCTTTTGACAATTTTATCCGAGAAATTGCCTCTATCTGGGAGCCTGACATGACCACACTGCCTCCTCCCAGTGCGCCAGCGCAAACTAAGGTTGCGTCACCGAAGGTTTTTCTAGGATTCCCTAGAACAAATTAGTTACAATGTTCGATATTAAGCCACGGCGTTTGCCCCAGAGCATAACACGGGATGCTTCAGCTTGTACACGAATCCTCTGTGCCATGATAAGGTAGTGGTTTGTTATGGCTTAGCGTCAAAAACGGCCGGTCAGTATGCAGAAGGCCGAATTAAGCTCCGACTTTGTCAGATGTAACATATCAGCTTCATTGTTAAATTGCACTGTTGGTCTTACTATTCTAGTGAAAAGTTACCAGAAGCTCAAGTAACAACACAACAAAGGACCCTAAGTTTCCATCCTCCAGCATGTACTTGTAGATGCCTATAGTACTTATATCGTACATAGTATAGTATAGTATAGCGTGCATAAATTTAGAATTAAAAATTGCGAAATTCCAAAGTGTTTGGCTATCAACTGGCGTTTATAGTTTAAAATCCGAATTGAGAAAGCGAATAGTGAAAAACTATGCATTTGCAATTACACCGTAATTCTTATCAAAATATTTATTAGAAGTCGCTGCGACGAAGCCATGTAAATGCAAATAGGAAGATACATAAAACTACGTTTATAACCAACTGGAGACCGTCCAGCCTCAACTTTCTGAACTAAAACGATTGTGTTCCATCTACTCACTTAGGCTCGGCGAAGTCAGCCATGACCTTCCTGACACCTAAAAGTACTGTTTGCATGGCAGGTGCTGGAAGAACAAAGTGAGAAGTCACTCCTAGTTACTCAAAGGCCTAGAACCTTATGCAACGGAAACAAATTTTCCTTCCAATCCTGCTAACTGCGCAAATAGATAACCTAATTAATTAATTATCACTGCTGGATATGCTAGGCACGCCCACGGAGGAGTGATCAGGTGAGTTCAACTATAAAGACGTTTAATGGCGATTGTGGTGATGACAATCAAACGTTGTTTAGGTGTTCATGGTATAAACGCAAGAGCAGAACGTTAACCATCGAGAGACAGAGTCAGCGTTGTATAAACCTAATGTACCTAGCCAGAAGGCGAACTAGCTGCTTTGCAAAGCTCTGGCGCTTGGTCAAAAATATTCATTCACCCAGCAGAAACAGAGGCAAATTACTCTGCGGCCACTATTTGCAACCCTATTTTGAGCGTCGGCTGCCATCTACTCAAGTTCTCATTGGTATAAGTTACAAACTTACGATACTCTTCTTTGTCTGAATCATTATCTCTATGCTTGGTAACGCCCGACGAAATCCAAATTTCCGGTCTCTGATTGAGTTTGGCTCTCGGCTCCACTATCATACATCTCAGTTAACATTAACGTCTTCCTCTTTTGTTTGGCGTCTCTCTTCTTTCATATCCCAACTATTCAATGGTGGTATAGGTACCGCTAGCCTCAGCTCATCGCTGCCATGCAATTTTAATTCATACATCCCCGTCTATTGGATTGATGGCTTTCTTATTCCACCAGCGCCAGCTACTGAGCACTTGAACTTCTTTGGGTCTCATCCACTCCTATGTTTAACCATACTCTATTGTTTACTTTTTCTGCACCTGTTCTCGTCATCGCATATCTTGGGATGAAAACTTGGCAATTGGCGGTGCTGCCTGTATTATTTCCTTACCCTTGGTCAATTCCGGAGCCAGCACCACTGTCGTTTTCTCTCTACAGCTGTCGCAAGTATTGCTGTCCTTTTTCTTTCTTGTATTCTACACTGTACACCTATCAGACTATGCTGAACCTAATAAAGTGTGCCGCTCCTGTATAGTAACTAATCAGGTTGCCTGCCACTCACCAATCAGTGAGTCATAACTAGCAGTTAATTTGACTTCAACGTTCCACCGTGGATGTCCACATCAGAGTGGCACACGTAGCATCTTTTGCGGCTACTGCTCACAATACTGATAATACAGTCCCCATCAGCGCTGACCCTACAACCATTTTCTAACTAAACCTGTAGTATTCAAGCCCTTCTCTCTCCTATTATTAAAGTTGAAGGCCTATCAGCAAGCATTTGCTTCCACATAACTAACCTGACTCCAGGTATCACCCTTTCCTGTCGTATATTGAACCTGTTTGCTGCACTGTCGAAATCCCTATGTTTTTCCGCTATTCGAGGTGCCTTTAGCGCTAGCTTTGCAACCGCACTGTCGCCACATTTGTAGTATACAAATCCCATTCTTGTCACAAATTTGGCACTCCGTCTCACTCCTTCACCCAGCTGTCTAGCATCCGATTGCTGAACATGTTGCGTTATTATTTTCATGGCCTCAAACCCGGCGTAATAACTTTACTGGCTCTCGTGCATGTTCAAACGATAAGCTCTAGCACTGTCAAAAGTTCGCTCAACTGATACCTTAAGCGCTTATTAAACCACTCACTATGTTCTTCTGATTCCCTCAACTCGTTTACCGGTTAACAACGCCTGATACTCACGGTTTCCAAAAAGGACAGCATTTGCGTAAGCTAGGCCACATCGACCAGCGTCTTCCTCTCACATTCAGCAAATATCAGGTCTCGTGCTACAACGCAAAACTACGGATACGGATATGAGGTACAACACATACGGTCACTCCATTGCTTTCAGCCAGCACAACTGTACCATAAATTTCATATTTATACAATAGCATAGTCCTGTTCAATTTTGTTGGCAGTTCGCTCAATCCGATTTTCTGCTCACCTTTGTTCTACAGGATAAGATTACCTGCACGGAACACCGCTGAAGACGTACTTACACATGGGCACGGATTCAATAAAGAACAAAGAAAAAACCCGCACTTCATAATCATGACACACTAAAGAACCTAGAAAACTGATCAATTCAATACAAGTCACCTGAGTCGTCCGACTTCAACAGCTCCAACCACTTGCACTGGACTATGAAGGCGACTACACAGCCATGGGAAACAAATTGGCGTTAGGTGACTGCGAACATCCGCGAAGGTAATCGGTCAGATACAATCTTGCCAATGTTATATTACCAGCCGGCAGTGTTCCAGGACGTGGTGGGTCTTCGTCTGGCAAGCGTTTTCCTTACAAAAAGCCACAAATGTCTGTTTAACAGCACTGCGACGTGGCGGATGTGACTCGCCACTCAATAAAGTCACCGCCCCTAACACATTGGCAAGTTGACCGACACCACATTTACAAGTTCTGTGCATATATCTGCTCTAGCACGAACACGCTTACATATCTGATTAGTGACATGCCACTATTCTTAAGTATTTTTCACCCGTTTCCTCATACTTCACATAGGACATAGACTTCATACAACCTTTGGGCCCTATGTACCCACACTACTGTCTCCAACTGTACTACTCCCACTGTTGGTGCTGCTTATTCTGCTATCATGTACAACAATGCAATATGCTGATCATGCCCAAAAGGCGTGTCTCGCCTTGTCGAGAATAAAATATGTATTTATCTATTTATTTAATGCCTTAACTGGTGGGTATAACGACTTCAGCACCATTCGCAATTGATGCGTTCACGACCACATTATTACATCTCGCTCGCCATTATCATGACTCCAAGTCTCAAACGCTCAGCATCCTAAAGTAACGCATTGTGTGGCAATCAGGGATCTTAGATCAAAGCGAAACCCGACCTTTTCTCGAGTTGATAAGGGCTCAGGCTGCGTATTCCTAAACAACTTTGCTCCCCTATCCTATCCTTGGCGACAACAGCAACATTTGACAAGGCGCAATCCAAAAGGAGAACGCTTCGCAGAAGCAGGCAAGAAGGATACACCGTTTCAGATAACTGAAAGTGGTGTAGCATAAAGACAACGCATTTTTCTCAAAATTAAACCTTGTCAGGTTGCCAGATTTGAATAGGACTAATGTTCCCATTCGGCCAGTAGTTGACATAATTTCTTCGGTTTATCACTCCGTCATGATATGGACTATGGACGTGTCAGAAGCTGTACACAGTATTGTTAATTGATGCAGTGGCCGATACTTTGAATTCCTTAAAACCCGAGAAAACTTAAACGTGAGCGATCAATTAGTGTTAGCCGTTGATGTGGAACCGCTATTCTCCAACCCACCGTTGATAGATACTTCTGATATCACATTTTATCGCTTCAGTAAGCGAAATATAAATAAATAAATGAAGGATTATCGACGGTGCGAGACAGGCCTTAAATAGCATGCTCATGCTAATACAACGCATAACCTCAGTAATGGTGCAGAAATATTTAAAGTTAACCCGCACATACTGAGTATATGTGTGTATGTATGTGGGTCGATGGATAGATCATCATTGAGTGAATTTGTTACTGGTATTTTGTTTGTTAGTTTTTGACGGATTCACCAACCCAGGAATGGATCAGCTGAAATTTTCAAGCGGTTGGCTTTCGCGAACTGGGTATTATCCTCCGGTATGGCAAGAGGCGATGAGTTTATTTTGTAGCGAGTCATATCCGCCACGTCACAGTGTTCTTAAAAAGGGATGTGTGGCTATTATAGCAAGAATGCTTGTTACGCCCAAACGGACCACGTCCAGGAAAACTGCCGCCGAACTATTAGCTGAAGCGGGATTAATCCTAGCCACCCAGCTGGCACCGCGTGGAGGTTGTTTGGCTGATACGCAAACGAAAAGAAGTGATCTTACCGAGTAGTTCTATGTCCAAGATCTGTTTGATGGGATCTATTACCGACGGACCGATCTGTTGGCCGTACCCACTCCACAAGGCCCACGCTTGACGGGCATCTGCTTTCAAGGCTTGAAAAATGGCCACAGCGTAACTGTATCACCTCACTCTACTCACACAACCGTTACGTCTATAACACAGTCGTTGCCTGGGATTTATCTACGGATTACACCGGCATACCAAATCAGTTTAGCCGAGTGCAACCCATAGTAAAATTGACCAGTGAAGTCCATAAAGATGGGTGTGTTGCCTTTACTGCTCAGGCTTGTGGATGGTACGATCGAAATAAGTGGCTTCTGCAAGAGACCTGGGTACGTCAACACATACACTTCCTAATTATTGCATCACTCAGAGGCAAGCAAAACCCAGCAGGTTGCCATTGGCATCAAGCAAAAGCTATCTGCATTCCTTAAGGGCTTGAAGGAAGAACCAAGCATCTCTTCAGCACCCTGCCAGAAAATGCATACCTTACCCTAGTCATCAAGGAGCAACTCCTTCCACCTAATGCTGCTAATTCCGTCGGTACTTGGCGGTAAAAGCATACCTTTCTTACAGTCCCTTATAAAGATAACATTTCTTTCGTACTTTGAAAAATATAGGCTTATCCGCAATTCTCCAGAAGTACGCAGCTGCACGGATGAGGCTATTATCGGGAGGGGAACTTAGCTCCTACAGTAATTACAGGCTAACTCTCGAACGGGTAGGATTCTCTTAGCGTGTATCAAATCACTTGCAGCTGTGTGCACGTTATCTTGTACACACGACCAGGTGGTTTTCAAACTGATGGCTGGAGATGGCCCTGCAGAATTTCAGAAATGTGCAGGAAAGAAATTCGCTGACACTTCTTATAAAATGGTCAACAAGCTGAGAAAAGTGCTCTATTTAAGGGCGTCTATGCCATAACTATATGCTACTTTCTGAATCCTAAGAAACCTTCCTTGGCCTTTGCTGGGGTATTCTTAATCATGATTTTGAAATCACGGCTGGGTAAACCGTGCTTACTGCACGCCCTGGGTTTACCTTGGCCGCTCCTATATTAATTTTTCAGTGCTAACAAATGTGTTTGCGGATACTGCTTGGTCGGACTGTACAAGCTGTGAAGTTTTATTGCACACCGTTGCACTTACTTGCCATTTCTTCTTTTTCACTTATCCAATGTAACAAAATATTTGAACGCTAAGTAACGTCTCAGCAAATAAATTATGTTGGTTGTTTAAAGTGCTTTCTGAGAAAGGATAGTCTTTGCGCTATCGTTCTTACTAGAAGGCAGTTAGCCGGCCGCATGGCGAGTTATTAGTGCTTTTTTATTTACCGCACGTAGTATGAAGTACGGGGTCTATATATATTTACCGGCTATTGCGCTGCCTTGCGTGGCGTGACTAAGGGGTCCTGGTTGTCCAAGAACGGAAATCCAATGCCGTTTAACGCGTGTGCACTGGGTGATGGAGCTGAGCACCCCCTAACAGCAGTACTTAAGTGGCCATCCTTTGTGCACGTTTGCGCTTCATACAAAGATATGGCTCAGCTTCGCTGCCGGTAAATACACGTAACTATGTTGCATGTATTAGATAGTAGGTGCTGGTCAAGGGATGGAAAAACTGTTACAAAATGAGCGTCCAGGTTATATCAAGACATAAAGCCGTATTTGCACGTAACTGTACAGTTTGTTTCCGAAGATAAGAAGGTGCAACGCTGCGTCGCACGGAGTAGGTTAGTAGTCCTTGTTGGCCAAAAGAAGCGAGCCAATGCAGTTGGAGTAGTAAGCAGCTAGTAGTACAAGTTGGCGCCACCTTACAACGGTAAGTTGGAGGTTTGGTTTTAGGACATAGTAAGTAAACAACAGTACGCACACAAGTAGGGCGCTTCCACTTGCGGGGTTTTAAGTCTAACTAGGTTGTAAGGGGAAAGAAACGGAAAATGTTTAGGTAGGGAAGGCTAGAAGCACTCTGGATGCCAGTTTAACGAAATATTTCATGCCTTACAACCAAGTACGTGGGGAGTGAGCGCTAAAAGCAACAACGCCAGAAGGCCGTGTTGCGCTTTGTAAGTAACTCATCCTGGTTGGCTGGGTGAGGTGAGATATTGCCGCGTACACAGCTAGCGGACTATGGAGTTGATGCCTGGCACCCTTAAACATATACTTGGCGAAGGCTTTCCTGTAATTATAGTGCTAGCCTCAAATGACCCGTTGGAAGATAGAATGTATTTGTTAGTTTCTCTATTACCTAGAGCTAATTTAAGACCGCGAGCTTTTGTTGTTTGAGATAGAGTTATTTAATCATGGTTGCACTGCCTAATTGTTTACCGTTTGTCCCAACGGTATGCAAGTCTGTTATCTCCTTAAAAAAGTTTAGCAAAGCAATAGAATTTTTGTTTCGTTTGTGAAGTCTCTACCCGCACCGTGTTTGTTGTTAAACCATGTACTACGCTACTTGCATAATAAAATGCTTCCAACAAATATCGTACAAAGTTAAAAGCTAATGTTCTGCACAGTCAATTGCCTCGCGCGGATACACATTTAAGTTAAGTCCCCAGCCAACGCTGCCCCCTGGGTAAATGAGGGCTACATGGCTGTCTCAGGTGAGTTTATAGTCGTCTCCTCATACGGGGCGGTGTTGCTTTGCGCACCCCTGTAACCTCCGTTGCAATCCTGTGTTCCGGTTAAGTGCCTGTTTTCTCTATGAGGGATATGTCGGGTTCGCACTAATGGCTATTATCTTTAACAAGCTGATGCCAGCACCCCAGATGTGATGTGCCCCCACTTCGGTTTATCTTGGGCGGTCAAAAATACAGCGGTTTCAGCTCAAATGCCATGTGCAACTTTACAAACTTAGTCAAAAATATGCATAAACTTTGTTCTCATGGTCAAGTTGCTTACTTAGTACGGCTTCTTAGTCGCTGGCGAACTTTGCGTTCCTTTTGACCAATGATCACCGGGCTGAACGTCACCAACCATGTGTCATCCGGAACCTTAAACCTTATAGTACTAAACGCCTCACTGTATCCTATTAGCACACATAGCAGTCGCCTCCGCCGTGGTTATTCTCTGCGTGAGTTTAATTGGAAAGTGCTTAACAGGCGGGTTTTGTTTGGTTGTCCTTGCAAAAAGCCGTTAAGCTGGAGGAGCCATAGGTTGTTATTGACTGACAGGCGATAAGCAGGCCTCCTGCTGATCACTTTTGGGTTCTTTGATTGTCGATTTATGACTGACCTTTTATTGTGTAAACGGTTTCTCTGCGACTGGGCGTTCTAGCCCACCAAGGCGCTTTGTGAAAGTGGTTGAGAAATTGGGAGGGCAAGAAGCCGGGCTTTGCATTAAAATGGCTACTTATCTCCGATAACCTTTTGGTGCCCTTTGGCTTAATAATCTCTAATTTTAGCCTTTTAGCTTCTACGCAATAGGGTTTCACCATTAACTTTATCTCATCTTGCCGTATAACGCGCGAGACGTCTAAAGCAGCGATGCAGGAGCCATTTGGGGCTATGACCGTCCTCAAATATTCAGAAGCCCTTTCAGGATTTCCCTTATAGGTATCGCTGCACGCAACCACTTTGTCGTGGCGGCGTTGCATAGCAGTCTATGCAGCCGCTAACTTTAACCAGACACTTGTAGTGCGCAGCCGGACAACACATTAGTGAAAGGGGTATTTGGAAGTCTAGCACTCTGTATCAAAGTTAAATAGTAGGGGACATGGTTTTTTCATGGCTCTTTGCCTAACCCTGGAACACATGAGTAGCGTATAGTCTAAGATCCCAACGTTCAGCCACAACTTCCGGATTGTGTGGACTTTAGTTTGTCGGACAAATTAGAAGCGACTAACTCATTTAGGCATTTTGTAAGGTCCATAACCTCAGCTCTAATTAAAATGAAGAATATCCCGGCAGCTTCTGCACGCTTATCTACAATTGCGCTCCTAAAGTAAACGTGGTTTGAAATTGCCATCAAACGCGCAGTGACTAGGTATAGCTTTAAAGCTCATTTTTCTCCTTGTTAGAGCACCTTACAGTTCAGCCGTCACACTGAACATACAAAAGATGTTGACAACAAAGCATGCCACAGCCGTGCCAGTGGCAGTTTCGCCTTCTTTTTACCCGTTTTACTTACACGATATAAATAGATTTTGCGCCTATTACCAAAACCATATTGACGCGTTGAGTCTGAGTCAAGCTACAAAGAAGAATAAAAGGAAAGAAGTGAGGATCAAAAACGTTAAAGACAAAAGTAGAAGCAAAGGCAATTCTTGATGACGGCGTGAGGAAGTAGACAGGGTAGATGAAAAACTTTGCATTTAGCAGAAAAAGGGTATAGGTGAACTACAAAGGCGTAGAAAACCTCCATACCTACACCGATTTGCGAGAGAAGCAAACAGTAATATGTGACTGTTTGACGGTTCCGAGGGCTAACGCATCCGCAACGTACTTCTGTCCTATTAGACCGAGCCGTAAAGAATATAAACCGTAGGCCGCTGGAAAACTAAGTAGTAAGCGTCAAGCTAAACAGACGGTGTGCCTGTGTCACATCATCATCGTCATCATCAGTACACGTTAGCTTATGGTGTGAACCACACATCAGCTAATGTGCCGCAATACCAAAGGTTAAGGGACTAAAAATGTACACTATAACCTACACAAATTATACTACAACAATATGATGTTACATATTATATTATGCAGGTAGCGTGAGTTTGGGATTGGAGGGAGAGCATAAAGGGAGGGGACAGGCAAAACCTCAGCACAAACGCCTTTGGCGCCGGCTCTTCGCCACATAAGCAAGTGGGGCCAACCAAGCGTTTTACTGGCCCCTAGAACCCCGGCCTGGCAGTTAAGGTGCAGAAACGGGCGCCAGTTGCGAAGTGAGGGTTTTCATTTCACTGGACCAGGTCAGCGTTCGGCCTCTCCTCCTATTCTGCCAACCGGACCCTCGGTGCGCAAACAGTGCACGTCGAGGGAGTTGCTGTGCTGGCAAGTGCAACTAGTGATCTAGCCATCGGAGTCTGGTACGTGATATAGTGACGCTGAACGTTCACTCGCTCTTCCTGCACTAAATACGCGACGCCCAGCACGACGTTTTCTCACGTGGTGCTCCCATTAGACATGAGTTAAGCTGCCAAGGCAACGAGGATCGAAAGTGACCAGCCGCTTTATGTCTGCCGACCTAATGGACTAGGTTTCACACACATATAGGAGTTAACTCGACGGTTGCTTTATAAACTCTGAACTTCATAGCGAAAATAATGTCGCGACTGCGCCACAGGTGGCGGATCTTTGGAGAAGTTCCTCGAGCTTTTGCTAAAAGGTACGTAGCCTCAGCTTCAATCCCACAGGCGCTCACATAGCTTACCAGATACTTGAAGTCATGAACAACCGGTAGCTCATCTCTACAATAGCAATCTACTATAGCAATCCACCTATACGGCTAACTATTCTATAGGATAATCAAAAGACATTTTCAGCATAATTATTGTTGCACAGTGTACATGTTTTGTCTCAAACCCAAATGTTATAACACAAGACATTAACAATATTCCGCTCCATGCCTGTTCTTGCGGTCTTCTCTCGGTTGTCCCTCACTTTCCCTTTTCTCTGAGGTCCGGGACTTCTTGGAGATCTGGGATTGGACTGAGGAACAGTTTTGGCCCAAGACGGACGTAACGACCCACAAGGACTTACATGGAGCATGGTAGAACTCCGCAAGGACCGACCTACAATCACCGTAACCCTTGTCCAGTATGGAGAACTGGACATATCCTCATACTCCCATACATTATACATCTGAAAATCTGGACAGCAGAAAAATTGAACCTTTGGCTCACCTGGACATACAACAAGAAGAAAAATCGCAATGTCCCTCTCCTCCACCGACCTCAAAATTCATGGCGACCCAGATCAAAATACCCGTCCAACTAACAGAGGAAATTAGAAGCCATTACTCCGCGAAAAACCAAAGGTGAATCCAGTCGTCAAGCGGCTTTGCCAGTTCAAAATTAATGTTCAAAATGCTCTACGGCAGTGTTGCAGGACGTGGTGGCTTTTCGCCTGGCAAGCGTTCTCCCTATAAAAAGCCACAAATGTCTGTTTAACAACACCGCGACGTGGCAGATGTGACTCGCCGCTGAATAAAGTCACAGCCCACAACTACATACTGGCAAGTCGACTAGACTCACATATAAACTCTTCCCGACACCTTTTCAACTACACACGATTGAACCCGATGTATCGTCGTGATACACAACTGTTTTTAAACCTTGATCATGCCTAAGTTGGTGCGTCTCTATGAAACTGAGAATGAACTATTTATTTATATATTTTATCATGGACATATGACCAATTTTCTACTGTTACTGTCACAGTTGCCATGAAATGTTTGTACAGTTGTACATATCTGATCATGCCTCCATGGGCGTGCCTCGCATAGTCGAGAATAAAGTATTTAATTATTTATACAAGGCGTTAGCGCAGAGGTGGGTCCCTGCCGTCCATAGTGAATTACTTTGCATTGGCATGGAGCATAGCCCAGCTCAAAGCGATAGACAGTCCGTGCTATTCGGTTCAGTGCTGCTTAGCATGTTAGGGAGCTGTCACAGATTAGGGCCATACCATCCGTGTACTCCAAGTCAAGAAGTCGCTCACCAGGAAGTAGCTCCACACCTTCTAAGTCGTGTCCAGCTACTTCGTCAGCTGCGAAGTTAAATAGGTAAGGTGTCGGCAGTCAACCTTGTCTCACACCGCTGGTTATACTGTAGGGTGGGGACCGTTTGCCATATACCCTCACTCCGCCCAAAATATGCATGTACAGCGCTGTAATCCTGTTTACGTATTAATCGGGCACACCTTTTCTCAACGAACAGTCCCAAAAACACATCGATCGACGGAGTCAAAGAGCCGCTTACAGCAAGAACCACGACAACGGTTGGTTGCCAACAAACTTGGCGGTGCTCCAACGACAGACGCTAACTGGATGTGTACTCATTGCAGCCCCGACCTCGACGAAACCCGGCCTGCTCTTCACGACTCTGGCTATCACGGTTGCCAGTCAGTCTATGCAGAATGACCAGCGCAAGCAACTTACAGGTAGTTGAGATCAGACTGATCGCTCTATGATTGTCGCCTTCGGAACGGGCGCCACCCTTGAAAATTAGGACTGTGACGGAGCGGCGCCCGTCCGTCGGGACAGTCTCCTGCTCCCTAAGTTTCACCAGTCACGAGTGAACATCCTCTACTAAAACAAGCCCCCGGAAGTTGAAAGGGGCTTGGGCAATTCTATCGGCCTCTGTGTCCTTATCCAGTTCCAACAGCTTGATCTCATATTTGAATTTTGCTCGTGGGGGTGGATCTAGAGAGACTATCCATGGATTTGGGCCTACAATTCCCAAAAAGGTAGCAATAACTCAATTTGCTTAAACTTTCTAGCGAAGCTTTCGGCACGACGCTTCAAGCGATTAGACAGGCTGTGGATCAGCGGTCCACTCGCGTCCCTATTTTCCCGCCAACACCAAGTCTCTTGCTACCTGTATCCCATATCAAACGATAGAACACCACGAATACCAACGGCAGCAGCTGTTTTCAGTTCCGATGGATATACTTGCACCTACAATGAAACAAAAGGCAACGCAGCCACCGCAGGATGCAGCTCCCCTCGCAAACTACTTGTCAAGCTCAAAAAGCTGCGTCTAAATTATAGCCGGACCCAAGAATTCTCCCTCCTTATTCGCAGCAATGAAGTCCTGATGGAGTGGAGTAATTCACCAACTACCGCATATCTGTCCGAAGAACACCCTGCCCTAAACTCTATCAACGGTATCAAAGCCCTCGATTCTCTGATGAGACGCAGAGTCAACCCCGCTTCGAATTCGATTAAGTTGCTTATTCGTCTAGACAACACAGTTACCAGTAACCAAGCTGAAATATGTGAGGTCATGAATCGCTACTTCTGCGACTCTTTCATCTCTGCTAACCTGACCCTGCCTCTTAATATTCCTGTTGCACTAATGCTACTTTACGCGCAGTAACATTTGACCTGCGCACCATTACTCGGGAAATTCAAGCCCGCAAATTATCCTTCCATGCCGGGCCTGATGTTCTCCCATCGGCTCTGCTAATTCTAGGTGGCCTGGATATCGCCGTCCTTTTTCTCAACATCTTTACCCCTTCCATGGAACATGGAACCTTTCCCGCTACTTGGAAACATGCAGTAGTCATGCTAATACACAAAAGGGGAAGCCGTCAAAACATTGAAACCTACAGGCCCATTAGTCACACCTCATTCACTTCACGAGTGATGGAGAGGATCGTCAAGGAAGAGCTTCTACGGTTCTTGCCTCATCGTAATCACATCAACAAATCCCAACATGGATTTCTCCCGTCTAAATCCTGTCAAACATGCAAGCTGGAGTTCCTGAACACTGTTACTTCTATGCTTGCCTGCAGGAAAGCTTTGATCATTATCTTCTTGGATATGAAGAAACGCGTTCGACCGAGTCCCTCATAATGAACTGCTAACTAAATTGACTTCTCACGGTATATCGGACCAGTTGCATTCTTGGTTCTCTTCCTATATCTCCTGTCAAACACAGCTGGTGAGACTAGGAGAGTTCGAGTCATCATCGAAACCAGTTAGAAGTGGTTTGTTCCAGGGAAGTGTATTGGGCCCTATACTCTTCCTACTTTACATCAACAACCTATTTCAAGTCTTAGACTATGGTAAGGCGTACCTGTTCGCCGGCGATATCAAAGTCGTATTCTCCTTTGATCTGGGTAACCTAAGAAGCGGTCTCCACACTATTCACAATGACTTTAAAGCATTAGACTCTTGGTGTAACACATGGAAGCCTGACTTCTCTCCTGCAATGTGCAGCGCCCTGTCCCACAGATGCACTGTACCGCCTAGCGCGCTAAACCTGAATGGCGTCTCACTAGCCAACTGTCAAACCATAAGGGATCTCGGCGTACACTATTCAAGCTCACTAAATTTCTCGGAACAAGTTAGCCATAGTGTAGCAAAAACTAGATCCCTCATTGGTAATATCTGCAAGAGAATGCTCGTAAACGAATCCAGACTCAATACAAGGTACGCGCTAAACCTCTTCTGGAATACCGCTCAATAATATTTACCAACTCCAAAAAGAGTGACCGAAAGCAATTTAGAAAGCACAACGCACATTCACAAAGCGCCTGCTTTGCCCCTCTACTCTCAACTACCGTGAGCGCTGTAAACTTCTCGGTCTTGAACCTCTATGGTTACGAAGATTGGGACTCAACCTCACCTTCTTATTCCAGACGATAAGCAACCCAAGTACGAATCTTGCAGGACTTGTTCAACAAAACAGTGACTCCCGATGTCCACTACGCCATAGACCCTTAACCACTACCATACCTACCGCCCACACCAACTTACGTAACAACTTCTTTCTTTACAGATTCGCTGGCGGCTGGAACAGGCTATCAAACAAGTTGGGGCAATCGAGAATACTGCACAGTTGCGATCATCTCTACATAGACGCCTTGCTACCCTGCCCACATGCGAGCTCTTTAACACCAATATGCCGGAAGTTGAACTTCAGGAACATAGCCTGGAGCACTTCTAAATCCGAAAACCCAACATATCGGGCAGAGGCCCTACCAATTAACTCACCTTTACTTTCTGAGACGGTCTGCGTCACATACATTTGCTGTTCGTTGAATTATTCCGGGACACTGTAGCTATCCACTAGCAACTAGAAGTATTCACCCAAATGCCATTGATAGCCACCGATACTCTCTCTCCCTTAGCACCATTATCAGTACTTCGTATTAACTACGTCACTACTTTTCAGCTGCAGCAAGTTAATGTAGATAGCATACACTTTTGCGCTAGTAGCCACTCCTTATCTCTCTAATTCTTACTACCTTGGGTTGTTTGTATCACATATCTTCGCTGGTTTGTTGACTTGCTCCGTCACCGTATTTATCTAATAACAACTAGAAGAATTAATGCGAAGTCCGTTGCCGTCCACTGGTCCTCTCGCTTAGCACCATCATCTTTTCTTCTCTTATCTTCATTACGTTTTCTACAGCGATTCGTTGTGGGCTCCGTAGATCTTTACGCAAATCCGAAACTACTAGGAGGCACCCCTTGTTTCTCCATCCTGTAATCCTGGTATCCAATAGCAATTAGAAAGCTTCACCCAAATGCCATTGATAGCCACCGATACTCTCTCTCCCTTAGCACCATTATCAGTACTTTGTATTATCTACGTCACTACCTTTGAGCTGCAGCGAGTTATTGTAGTTAGCATAGATCTTTTCGCTAGGAGCCACTCCTTGTCTCTCCAACAATTACTCCCTTGAATTGTTTGCATCACATACCTTCGCTGGTTTGTTGACTTGCTCGGTCACTGTGAGTATCCGATAATATCTAAAAGGCTTAATGCGAAGTCCGTTGCTGTCCACTGGTTCTCTCGCTTAGCACCATCATCTTTCCTTCTCTTATCTTCATTAAGTTTTCTGCAGCGATTCGTTGTAGGCTCCATGTATCTTTACGCATATCCGGAGCTACTAGGAGACACTCCTTGTTTCTTCATCCTGTAATCTTTTGGAATGTCTGTATCACTTATCTTTATTGGCTTGTTGATGTATTCTGTGACACTGTAGGCATCCACCAGTGACCAAACGTTTTAATGGAATGGCTACATCTGGCCGCTGATAGTTTTTCCTTGCGCCACCATCTGTCGATTGTCTTAAATTCGGCCTCTGTTTAAAAACAGCTAGTGGTCGTAGGCCCCAACCATCTCTGCGCATATCCGGAGTCTGCTAATGAACCACCCTTTTAGTTCTCTAACCTATTCTCTCTGGGACTGTCTGCGTCACATACATTTGCCGTTTGTCGAATTATTCCGTGACACTGTAATTATCCACTAGCAATTAGAAGGCTTCGCCCAAACGCCATTGATAGCCACCCATACTCTCTCTCCCTTAGCACCATTATCAGTACTTCGTATTATCTACGTCACTACCTTTTAGCTGCGGCGAATTATGGTAGTCAGCATAGATCTTTTCGCTAGGAGCCACTCCTTATCTCTCCAACAAGTACTATCTTGGGTTGTTGCAGCACATACTTTTGTTGGCGGTTGACTTGCTTGGTCATTGTAAGTATCCAATAATAACTAGAAGGCTTAATGCGAAGTCCGTTGCTGTCCACTGGTTCTCTCTCTTTGCATCATCATCTTTCCTTCTCTTATCTTCATTAAGTTTACTGCAGCGATTCGTAGTAGGCTTCATGCATCTTTAGGCACACCCGTCTAATAAGCCTAACTACCGATCAAGCCGTGCTCGACGTATTTATGATTCCAAGTACTTGAGCATGCCTCCATTGGTTTGTCGCGTGTATACTAGTGCCTAAGGAAATACTTGGTTTGTCCTCGGCGGAGCGTGGCAAAACACTAAAGGCAGGATCGAAAAGGTTGTGTAATATTATATAATGGTGCAGGTAAATGAAACGTGATGAACGTAGTTCTGGTAGTCTTCACGGATGGGAAACTGGACCGAAAATATTGATAGCAAGATGTACCAAGGATTTTACTCGAGATGTGGCAATGAGGACATTAACCCAAATACCCAACTAAAGATGCGTAGAACAGAATTTGAGCATTGTCTTGTTCAACTAGGGCAGCTGGAAGGGAATTACTGATGTTCCGTCACATGCCCGTGTGGTGGTAAATTGCCATGTTGTACAAGCAAACTGTGTGGTTTTGACGTAAAGGTGTTTCGCCTATAGTGTCATGCCAATGTGTGAAAAAAACTCACAGAGGGTCATTGCAAATAACTAGTGATCCGGTTGGTTAACATTTATCCCCTAATCGCTTTCTAGCCCCGATTTAAGCGGTCACCTGCTGCCCATTTTTCCGTTCATTAGAATAACTGATCTCACTACCAGAAACGCGTACTTCAGGTGGAGGGCTGGTGAGGATGGATTAGCCAACACCCAACGAAGCTCATTCTTGTATCATCCGGCGTAGTTGTGAAATATGCGGAAAGAAAGGACAACGATCAAGAGGCAGACAAACAAAAAAACAAGAAGAGGCGCCTATACCACACAATGTAAGGCAGATGGCATGTGGTGACGCCGTGCTATCTGATACCGCGCAGCTAATAAATAAATAATTAAACAAAGGGTAGATGCTCGATAAAACGAGGGAGCTCAGTGAAGACGTGATCAAATTTTCATACAAGCCTAGCTGCTTTTTGCTTGGTATGGCATTTCGTTTTAGATAATTTGTGCAACGAGAAATTTCCTCATCTATTCATATGCGCATTTTGTCAGTTATTAGTTAGATCCAGGATCGCAATGGCTCTGGCGCGCGTAATAATCAGAGTTTCAACTCTTGTGGCAATAACCAAATTACGGCGTGATGCGCCGTTGTAGTTCATTGGATCAGGAGCGCAGCAGCCAATGTATATGTTGAGTGTACATGTTCTCCATTAAACCATAGGTACGTCGGGGTTCCATTAAGGCAATCTACATAACAACATCGGTTAAATTCGTCATTTCATGTAGTGGTTGCACAGGCTCTATGCAGAAGTCTGATGACTAAGTCAGTGCAAAATAAGAGCAGTGCCATTGTTAAGCGGCGTGTCACCTTCGCCAAGTCGCAGTGTTGTTCAACGGATGTTTGTCACTTTTTAACGGATAAACGCTTGCCGGTTAGTGTATAACCTTGAATGCGTCACCTAGACCGATTATTCGGCGTCGAATACGGACCAAATTGACGCGTTGTTTGACTTAATAGCCTAGTCAGGATCCGCCATTAGTCGAAGAAGACGGTCGAAGGTGAAAGTGAGCCTGGAATCAAGTAAAAAATCACGCTAGTGATTAAAATTTTGAGTTATTGGAGGTTGACGTCATCCTTTGTGTTATGTTTATCCAGGCTGTGCAGATTTTACGTCCAGCAATTCACACTGGATTAGTCATGGAGGTAGTGAGTGCAGTTCATCCTTATGGCTGAATTTTTCCATCTCAGGCGAACACGTTAATCCTCAATCCATCGCAAGCGCCTTACGAAATCCACAGTAAAATTTTTCATACCATGGGTGGATAACTTTAGTGTCAAGCATAAGTCAAGTAAGTAGCAAAGGCAGGTGAAGCATATATACTACAAATTAAACGGTGAAGAAATAAGCATTGGCTTCTAACAGGCTCGGGCTATGGGCAGACATGCGACGAACATAACTCCAGCCGTTTTACCGAAACCACAGCACTGAAGTCAAAACGAGTGACGGATATTTGCACTATCAGACAGGGTAACCGAGTCCATCAAGGCTTCATTGATTATGTCTTCCCGTCATCAGTGGATACCTGCAGTGTCACTGAATAGGTCAACATACCAACGAAGGTGTGTGATTCATACTTGCTAGGAGTTCAAGAGATTGTGGGGATTAGGCTGGAGTAATAGCAGGCAGAAATGCGGTAATCAGGATCATGCTTGTGCAGGCGGGCCTCGCTTAGTCGAGAATACACACATATTTATTTATTTATATATCCAATCGTTAAACCTATACCGGAGTACAGGAGACAAAACAAACAATTGTTGTTGGCTTTGTCATAAAGAGTAACGTCGGCCAGCAATACCTCACGGATTCAGACTTCCAGTCATTAGTGGATACCATTAGTGTCACAACTCAAGTCAAGGAACCAGCAAAGTGATTCATACGTACCACAAGGTCAGAAAATAGAAAGGCAAATAAAGTGCACCTAGCTGGCTTGGGACACACGCAGTGGCAAGGAGACTACGTAGGGTCGTTGTAGCTAACCCGCTGAGCAGAACTCAAGACAAACGGGGATATTTTCGCTAGTGGGGAGAAGCACGGAGGCCAGCAATACATTATTTAGCAGCTCATCCATTCATTAGTGATCTCGTACAGTGTTACAAGTTTAACAAATCAGCGTAGAAAAGTGATTCATACATGCCAAGCGGTTAGAGGATGGAGAGGGGAAGGATGAGCTCAAGCAGACTTGGTATATCAGAAAGGAAGCAGGAATCCTAGATTGCTGTTTGAGCACAACACGAGAACGGTAAGCCAGACCGAAGTGAGGTCTTGGCACAAGGATAAATAGTGTTGGTGGGCAGCAGTATCTTATTTGTTATGTCAGCCATACCTGACTAGTAAGCTAGTGTCAAAATAACACCCACTTAGGCAGTGCCGATAGCGGACATACATTGTGGCTGAAGAGACCAAAGCCTTTTGTGGCACCTTCCGGGCGAATCATAAAATAGTTATCGCCCAGGCCGCCGTTGTCGAAGACGAGTTTTATATTACCTTAGCACGGGAATTTATTGTAATCCTTTCTTAAAGGCTTGCGGATTGTAGATTTTTCGCAGTCTTGACAGTAGTTTGTTCCAAATATTCCCGTAAAAGATTAGGAAGAAACATGCGCTGGTTGTTTTTACTGGTTGGGCCCTATAGTGGTGGTGAACCATTCAAGGACACTAGAGAATATGTTGCTAAATCCCTTTAGCTATCTAGTGTGGAATAACGCTAGTTTGGTCAATCTTTCTATGGCAAAACATATTCACTTAGTTGCGAATCAGAGTACAAAGCTGAGCTTTGGTCTGAAGTAGCACCGTTATCACTACTCGTTGATGCAAGGACGCAAGCTTCCAAATGCGCTTAAGCTGAATCAAATTCTAACTCTGCGCGAGGTCTCCTTGATTCGTACATCAGTGCACTGACTGCAAGGCAATTCGACGATTGGTCTGTGTTATCCAGCCGCAGTGCGTTCATAAGTCTAGCTGAAGCATCTGTCCCCAGGATAGAGCCCCAACTTAAGTTTCGACAGAATAAGAACTCTTTGACAGCGGCATCCCTTTCAAGTTGGACCTTAGCCAACAGAGTGGAGTTGACAGGTAACTCAGCTGCGTTGAGCGTTAACACCAGTGGACGTTTCTGGTACCGGCATGGCGATCCCTGAGGCGGTTGTCAATCGCTAAACGCAACAGCTAGCATAGCACACTGATAACAAGCAACCACTGGATCTCTGTACTCTCTAGCCCGCCTACATGGATCGGGGTCGCTATGAAGCATTGCGAACAAACCTGGATGCTAGAAGCCCGTCTGATTGTGTCATGATGTACGCTGCAGTATTTGTGACTTGAAGGACGGGTTATGTCCACATCACCATGCACGACTTCCAATCCGCCGACGGTAAAAGCAATGCGCTCAGTAGTTGGGGTTCGTGGTGATAGTGCCGTTGTTAGCAGCGTACATGAAGGCACGCATATTGACGCTGTACACATAGTGGTTTGCCCTTACTCTTTGCCATCATCAAAAAGCTGGAATGACTGGTTAGGTTGCGCCTTACACACAGAATAAGCAAAACTACAAAGCAGGCTCTCGACGAGTTCTTGGCGCAACGACCTGTCGCAAAGCCTAGTACAAAAGCGCTTAACCATTTACTCGGTTCTGACTTTGTGAAATCGGGGAAGCCTTCAATAACGGCGTTGATGTGTGTGCGAAAATGCATCAACCAATTCCTCTGAAACCTGCTTACGAACAGCGTAATTCAGTCTTTACATAACCGCTGTCTCCTACGTGCCGTATACCCCACATAGTGCTCCCCATGTCTCAGAGGCAGAAGCCGTTGAGGCAGTCAAGTCAGGTGGAAGGCGCGGAACTATCACACTACAAACCAAAGGAAATGGGATTTCGTCTTTTTTTCAGGGATGCTAGAGGTATTGACATATGGACTCAAGGAGTAGCAAAATCCGTCACACAAAGTTGGATCAAAAAGTTCTTCGCCCGTCATAGAAAACAACCGGCTATCTTAGTCTGCCTTTTTACAACTTAACATATTCGCCTGTAACTTAAATTTATACTAGTGGTGTTCGATCATAGCAACCGCTCTGTGGAAAAAGGCCGAATAATGTCCCTCTAAGCACAGCCCCAATACCCTGATTAACAACATAGTCGGCAAGTCAGTGACGTCGGTGGTGAGGTTGTGATTTAGGAAACATTTACATTCTTATGAAGTTAGAGATGGTAATTAAGCTTGGTGTAAGAGCAATTCTGCTCCATTTATGGCTGATCCCGACTCGAGCATTAGAGAAGTATGATCAGATGTGTTATCTTGCAAAGGGTGAACTCCTGCTGCGATATTCCGGCCCCGAATTTGTTTGGCTGCTTGTTTCACCCTGCGTAATACGCTCATGTGATAGTCTGACCCCACAGCAAGCACTCAACTATGGTAACACGTGTATGGTCTCAGAAGACAGTGGAATCAACATTCCAAGTGAATATACATGGTGGAATTTACTAGAGAAAGCAGAGGCACGGTGCTTCTCCTGGTTACTTTGAACCTTTGACTCTGGTACAAATTAATGAACCCAAGTTTTGTCCTGGGTAACCATATTTTTGAAATAATTTTCATACTTTGCCATGAGGTGAGTTAAAAGCGGCTGCGCAATTTTCAGCCCAAGAAATTTCTCATCGGCTTTCAACAATATTGACACCCATCATTCAGTCAGGTTTCTCATCATCAATATATACATTAAAACAATGTGCATGTTGCCATAACTAATGCATAGTGTCCTTTCTAGTTGAAAAGCTAGATAGCTAAGCAATTTAAAGCATTTGATGAACTACCCCCATTTATTCAACGCATGTTGAAGGTTTCGGAAGCCAGACCGAGACCCCACGTCAGTCTTTTTCCTGTCTGAGTTGACACGCGCAGATTAGCCACATAAAATGGGAAACTGTGTCCTCACCAACACATAATAAATTTCCATTAAGAACCCACATATTTTTGACAGGAATTTGTTCACCTACCGGCTTTCACAGTAGTCCACTGTAATAATTGAGCAAAATTTGACAGCTCAGTTTCAGATACAGATACAGAAACAGGTGTTAGAGAAACAATAGAAAAAGCACTTAAGCGTTCCTACAGGAGCGGATGGTTGCACCAGAAAATGATAAGGTGCTACGAGGTCCTGATGGATCTAAAACGAAACACCCGAAACACACCCTGGTCAAATAAGTACTGCCCAGGATTCCTGATCTAGCGGTCTCCGCATCGCAGGTCCTGTGAAGTAAGAAAGATGTAGGACGCAGACGAAATACAACGAGGAAGGAAAGTAATTTATATAAAAGATAACACCAAAGCTGGAGGAGTAGCACAGTATATTAAGTCAAAGGTTGAAGATGCATAAGTTCAGGAGAAAAGAAGAGTTTTGTGTTGCCACCCAAGAGCGTCTAACTGACGCTCGAAACCTTTAACCGCAGGTTCACTGACTGCACTTTCTGGAATCGAGTTCCAGCGCTCGATAATTCTAAGCGATAACCGAGTTTCCGATTGTGCAGTTCCGTGGCATGAGTTCGAACACAGTACAACCGAGTTGGGCTACATAGACAGCACACTTCTTGTTCAACATTCCGTTAAACTGCAGCAAATAAGAAGAAGGCCACCCCTAAACCGCCGGTAGTGTATTGAATACACACCCAAAATAAGTAGACGCTCGAGGTACGATTGACCCCGTAACCCCTCGACCAACTTGGTACCTATCTCAAAGCCATCGAACTCCACTGTGTATAGAACAAGGCATGGCGGGCAAACCTGGACGTAGTATTCCATATTTGGCCGAACGAAAGCGAAGAAGCGCTTGACGAATATGTCGGCAATTAAGACCCCGAAAGAACGGCGTATTACACAAAATATTCTGAAACCCCTACTTCCGACATTCTTCCAGTTGTCACCAGAATGCAAAGACGGGGAATAGACGATCCCTAGATTTGCCTGATTGAAGGCAATTGGGGGTTTGACCCTACGGTGTACGTACCTCGAAGGTGGAAAAGTTGCTCCTAAACGAAGGATGGAACACAGCCTGATTAATGGGCAATAGCCACAAGGTAGACCCGTTCCAGTCTGTGGACGGCATGCTGAAGTGCTTCTGAACTCCAGGGATACTTACATTTCATAGCTTAAGGTCAACAGCAAACAATAGCGATGGTACCTCAAATTCCCCAGGGAGACCGTTTACGTAAGTGGAGAACAGCATCGATCCAAGCCCTGTGGAACAGCTCTAAAGGAGCGCTTGTCTAAAGGATAAGCTGCGACCAGCACGTACACACTATTCGCTTCTCTACAAGAATGCAGATATCCAGTGAAGGGCGCGGCCAGATACACCGTAGGAGCTCAGCTTTTGTGATAGCATCAAGTGGGGTACCTTATCAAGTGCTTTCGAGAAGTCGACGCAAATCACATCCACTACGTGGCCATTGTCCCCTGCTTGGGCCCAAGTTTTACGGGCAACCAACAAACTCATCAAACACGAAAAACCATTCTGGATTCCGTGTTGGGCACTAGTGAGTAGATTAAATCTATTCAGCTGACCTACCGACGAATCCCTCACCAGCTTTTCAAGCAGTTTGACCCTGACGCCAGTCAGACTGACTGGCCTATAATTGGTTGACAGACTCCTGGCACCATTTATGACGATAGGACAGATGACAGCATTCTTCCACTCAGAAGGTAAGGTAGGGCTGTCAAGTGGCTTCTGAAACACCATCGGCAGCGGTCCACTTAGTTCCGCCGCCAACTCATGCAGAAGCTTCGGGTGAAGCGAATTAGGCCCAGCTGCTTTAGAAGGGTTCAGTTCTTGCAGCAGCCTAAGGACTTGCGCCTCCATCATAGTAAATTCAGCTAAATGAGAACCCCCATCGACTCTGGGGACAAGTTCAACGTTAGTCAACGCGACCTCACGTACAAAAGCCCTTGCATACTGCTCACCAAGTACACGATCATTTTCCGAGTCCGCCTGCGTTCCATTGACACACAACAAAAGTCGAAATTACCAAATTTGTAGGTTTGCGAAGAACATTTGCGTTACTGAAGCTCCAACAGCCAATCCCTTTTCATACGACAGTTGAGCATTCCGAAGTGTTGTGGATATCTATTTCTAGTCTCACGGTACCTATCATAGGTGTTAGTTGATGGAGCAGCATGGTGGTCTTTCCGCACCTAGCACAGTGCTGGAGCAGGTACTTGCTACTGGTATCTATACGCTGGCCTTAGTGGGGTTGAGTTCCCCTTGCAAGCAGGATGTATACGGTAGCCACTAAATCAACCATTAAAATCAACAAATAGGTATAATCCTAGGCTGGCTAGATACTGCACCCTTTAGGGATCAGTTCAACGTGTACGTTCTTCCTATCCTCAAGCAAGGGAGAAGGAAAAGCTGAGTATACGTTCCTTGTTGGCAGTTACGAATGTTTTGGCTTTGCTAGGTGAGCAGATGCTGGGGTTGTACGCCCCACCTTGAAATTCTTCTGGCTTCTATGGGCGATATTGAGCTCCTTGCTTTTGTTTGTTATGAAACTTGTGCAGTGCCGTAAGTTTATAGGTATTCTTTGGAAACAGGATCCACTTACCAGAACTTCACTATAAATTTTTGGACTGTTTCGGCCCGCTCAGTCATCCCAGTTATTGGTGCGCACACGGAAAGAACTAGGAGCGGCGGAGTTAAAACCCGAAATGTTAAAAATGATGTCTAGTGATACAAATACTACTGAAACGCCTTTGTTAAGAGACATAATAGAGCGGTGTACTATAATAGTAAAATGCAGCTTAAAGCTGATATATGGACGATGTTTTTGACAATTCTAATGCTAACCTTAGGTGTATCGGCGGCAACAATAGATTTCAACATTTTATACAAAGCTTTGGTCTGTTAGGATGTCTTCAGTAGGCGTACCTTAAAGGTCATAAGCCTAATATTTTTTTCACTAACCCAGTGGTATAAGGATTTGGAAAGTGGTAAAAGGTAAAGCTCATGACAATGAATGAAGGTGTAAATAAGATGTAAAGGTTGATGTTTGCCTGGTCGGAAGGTTTCGTTATTGCCCTGCAAATTCCCATATGAAGTGTACCTACGGTTTCGCGAACCTGCCAGTCAGTAGGATAGGCTCTATTGTTTTTTGAAGTTTTTAAACATTGACAAAGCGACCTACGAAACGAGAAGCCGGAGTGGGGTAGATACCGGTTGGTCCACGCAACCTTTGGACCAACGTGTCATTGAGAGATCCGGAACAAATAAGGAACTAATCAAAAATGGCTAAGCAATTTTTGCATTCAGAATTTTACTCTTAGCATCTGTAGGATGGGTGCGACTTATTTGACTTAGACCACCCGGGTCTTGTGATCGCGGTAATTTAAACGACGAAACCATGGGATCATTGATGGAGACAGTTCATGTGGGTTAGGCTACCGATTATTCGTTACAGAACGATATTGTTGTGGCGTCTACTCTTCCCATTGTGCAGTCCTATAATAGAATGGTCCGTAGGAGAACCAAAGCATTCCAAGAAGAGTTCATTGTAGACTAAAGCCGTCTTGTAATGGGATTTCTATTATTAAACCCTAGAAAATGAGTGCGACCGATATCGCTAAAGTCCCTTAGGTGTTAAGACGGTAAGGACAATGAAGTTGGATGAGTTATGAGCTCAAGGTGCTTAGAGGTCAGGCACTACATCGTAGGCGTCCTCTAGCTATATCGGGGCCAGTTTCGACAAAGCGGGCTTGCGAACCATAGATCTTGAAGCTGCTTTGTATGTTGTCATAACATGGGAATCTTTGTACCTTCTTCCTGAATTCCTGCAAGTTTTGTATTTCTCTTAATCTGGAAGGTATCTTGTACTATATGTTCAGGTACCCAACTAAGAAGAAGGGAGATGACTCTCTTCTTTGATCTTAGCGAAGTACTGGATTAACCCTTGTTTCGGAGTTTAGATTCAGATACCCTCCTTAGTTTAAGACAGCTGACGTTACTGTGCAGCATTTTATTGATTAGGTTATGTAAGAAGCACAGGTGAAGAATACTGCGCCTTCGCCAAATGGGCTGAATTTTAAGGCGTTCGCATCTTTGTCGGTAATTCAGCGCTTGCTGTGATGGAATCAAATTCTTCGGAAACAGCCGCTGTTCTTTCAAGCAGAACGCAGTCCGGCTTCCGGAAGTTGCTGCAGATAAAGAAACAATATGTCAGCTGTGGACGAAAGTGGTTCTTATAAAGCTCTAGCATTGCATCCGCGACGTTAAGGTAACGGCGTATGTGGAAAGATACTACTCTTACTCTTACCGCTTGATAATGCAGTTGCTCCGCAACCTTAAGCTGCATGGAGTAGCGCAAGCCATGATCTGTTGTCATGGCCTTCTGTTTGACAATGATGCTGTTTGGTGTTAGGGACCGAGCAGATATTGTATATTTGTGGGTCATGACATTAGATTTTTGAGCGGCGAACGTCATTTTCCAGTGTTGACATCACTTTTCAAGTGCTTTAAAATTCTCGCATATATTATTAATTGCGGATAATTCATTACCAGGGTGAGAGACGTGGCAAACATTTACGTCGTCAGGAGGAATAGCCAAACAACCGTCCCGTGGTGCCAGCTGTGTGGTTCGGGTTAATCCCGTTCCAGCATATGGTTCGGAGGCAGTGTTCCAGGATGTGGTGGGATTTTGCCTGGCAACTGTACTTCCTATAAAAATCCGCAGCTATCCGTTTAAAAAGACTGTGACGTGGCGGATGTGACTCGCCGCTAAATAAAGTCACTGCCTCTTCCATTTTCCGGAGGATCCTTCACACATCATATGCGGCATCCAATTCGATTCGTTCCATAGAGTTCCCCTTGAAGGCGAACCCAACGCACAACAACACAGAGTTACATTCACCTACTCACACAATGTGGCTACTTCCAAATATAGACATAAACATACATTTACATGTCAACATACACATGAATGCCTATGCGAGTTGTCAACATGTACTAATTTGTGCAAGTGCCGACCATCCATGTCTGTAATACCATGCTCACGCCCCTGATAGTGTGCCATGCAATGCCGAGTATAAAGTATTTATTTATTTATTTACGATGAGGGAGCGACCTTGCAGCAAACTCCTGCAGAGGTCATTGCTATAAATCAAAAATTAGGTTGGATCTAGAACGCTCAGCTGCACCACGCCACTGGTGATGGAGGTCGGGATGGGTACGGTTTGCTCATTGTTAACAGGCTGCGTGCGTCATATTAGGTAGGAATTTAGTCCATCTAATAAATGAATAAATAAACGGTTCATCTGCGAATGTATTGAGGTACACCAAACCAGACATGATCAAAATTTACTAACGGTTATGGTTCGCAATAGACAGGTCGCTATGCATGTAACCGGCATCGTCCGAACAACGCACAGGCTGCGATGATTGAGGAAGTAACCACGAGAAATAACGTCAGTATTGGATGACGAGATGCTGGGTTTGAGTGAGCCTATTACAAACAGGCAAGACACTATAAGTGGGTGGGAAAATGTATGGATAGACAGAGTGTCGTACGCTTGTATGTGTCAAGAAAAATAGAGAACTGTCTAGCCCGAAAGCCTTTACTTTATGCATCAGACGCATGTGTGGTAAGCTCTCAAACGCCTTTTGCATATCAGGGTAAAGACTGACTAAACTGAGGAAGTCAAGCTGCCAGGTTGCACAAGACCGAGCACATAGAACTCCGCGCTCTGATACATTTTTGTGCTCGCCGGCATAAAGGTAACTAATAAAGACTTTTCTACTCAACTTCTCCATCACTCGCGCGGTAATAGAAGTGGGGTTAATAGGGCGATAGCTACCAACTACTGCCGTCGTCCACCCATGTGCCGTGGCATAATTATGAATTGTTTCCAAGCAGTGGGGTGTTGAGCTTGCTGTATTGATAAAGTAAAGTTTAACCGAAGAATAAAGATATCTTCGGCACCATAATTAATTTGACTGAGCGGTATTCCGTATGGGCCAGTGTTCGAGGATGACTTGTTGGTTACAATTGCAGGAGGGACACTTCATTTGAAACTGTACAGAGGACAGAGACTGGCTACCAAACACTTGCAGTGACAGAAAGTTTGAACCTATTTTGAAACACTGCGATGCTTTAAAGCGTGAGCTGCAGAGTTCACATAAAATTCTTGCATCACAGGTAGCGTTTTTGGGACTAATCTTTAGGGTAGAGATCTGTCGTCGGTAGTTAGGAGTCTAGAGCCCAGCACCCAGCTGAAATTTGTAGCTTTGTTCACACTATTTATTGCGACTATTTTTTGAGTGATTTCCTGCTGCTTAAATCAGGCAGAAAGTTGATCGACAATCTCGTTCAATCTCATGATGTGGTCAAATTTAAAGGTTTTGTTGTAGGATCGCCTATGCTGACGCATTCTGTGGTGCATATTAGGTTGCTTTCACTTTTAGAGGATTGCCTTCTTAACTGTGACACGGGAGCTAGCTAGTCAAGAGAGTAAATTATTTCCTAATAAAACAGCTCAGCCGACCAATCCACAGAATCAGATCCATAAAAATACACCCACATTTTTTGATCTGACGAGTACAGCAATGCTTCTCCAGTTAAGGATGTGCATCGGACGGTATACTAGGAATGTGTCTGTTTCTGTTTGTTGGGCACTAGGTCGCTTTAAATATACCGAGCAATGCACTATGCTGTGATCACTAGCCGAAAACTCCCGTTCGACTGACACTCGAGTGGATGGAATACCGAGAGTAAATATTAAGTCAGTAATATGTTACGCCCTGTTTGGAGCAGATACATGTTGCGTCCAGCCGCATAACTTGCTACGTGCTAGTAAACCTGCATACCTGCTTGATGCAGCAGTTGGGAACCAGTTTAACACAGACGGGTTGAAATCTCCTGCGACCAGTTTGTATTCACATGAAAAATTTGCTGCCTGCGCAAAGGTAGCCACAAGTGCCCTGTCACCATTGGCTGTGGTCTCGGGTGGATGGTAAATACCCCAACTAATATCGTCCATTCCAGGTTAGCAGCCGTTATCCATACAGGATCCATCGCCTAAGCTGCATTCATGACTTCGGACATTACTGCTAGGTAAATGTGTTTAACATGGAAATCGCACCCACTTCGTCGTTTATGTACACGAGATGGCGTAAGCAGCTGTTAGTTAGGAAGTGAGTAAACATCCTCTGAAGCATAAATGAGAAGTCACGTTTCCGTAACAATGGTTGCATCAGGGCCGGCGTGGACAGAGGACACGGGCTATGTATGTTAATATTTAGGGACCTAGCATTTATAAGCAGGAGTGAGGAAGAATACTTGAGGTCTACTAGCTTTACGGTTGGCGAAATGAAATCGTTGCAAGCCAACTCGCTATCTGCAATCGTTGTATGAAGTGAGTAAGAAGACGTTCCAGTGGGTAGTTGGGCGACAAGGTGGTTAGTTCCGGGATGAAATTGTCACGGCACATCCCCACTTGGTCTAAAAATGCATAGGTTGCGTTTTAGGAAGCAGGGGACTAGTTGGCCTAAGTATCTGGACGGACGGCATAAACCTGAAGGATGTAGTAGGTGCGTTGCAACCTGGATGCGCGCGAAGTTGAGCGGAACTTTGCGGATTGCCAAAAGTAGTACTCGCTGTAGGTGAATTGGTTGCAGCGGTGCTACGCGGTGATATCTCACTAGCATATGGGGCATGATTCGGTAGGGTCCGTCTTGTGGGTCGAAATATAAGTGCTTTAACTTGGTATCCTTGCGAATGGTGTGCAGCTTCAGGCGGTCTGACACATTATACACCACAACCTCATTAAGACACTTTAGCCCATAAAGCCCTTCACTGCAAATCGTGTTAAGGAACCTCACATTTAACACCGTTTGCTTAACTTCCATACAGTGCTTGGTGTAAATCATAGTTGCTATGATTGTCAGACCATCAGTAACAGGTTCTATTGTGATGTAGATCGATTTGGTCTTCACCATGTCATGTTGAACCTCGGCCCTTTGGGAACGAGGCCAAAGGATATCCGTTAGGTTAACGGATCCTGGCATGGTTGTGCCAGATGAGTTATTGCTGCCAGTTTTAACTTTTGCCGGGGTATGCCTTACTTGTCTCACACCCTTGATGGTGACGTAAATAAGATGTTCACAGACGATGTCCAAAGAACTACATGATAGCAAATGGAAGATAACGGTAGCAAAACCGCCAGGTTAACAAAAAAGAATAATTGAAAATCGTGATAATATATACCCTAAAGACATCAAACGCCTTTAAATGCCTGAAAAGGTTGCGAGCAAAACGAAATAGGACCTCGTTACCGGCTACAGCAGCTGTCCCTGAGCCACGACTTTATGCTAGACTGCCTGAACCGTATCGACCCCAGGCTTTCGCAAAACTAACAAGGATCCCTGATAGATAGTGCTTGATAGCTTGCATGCCATATGTTAGAATACGGCACGGCGATGCTTTGCTGACATCTGGACAGAGCTCAGCTGTATGATAAACAAACTGATCGCTGGCACCTAAGGGTGAGCCTTAAGTAATGCCACCCAAAAAGTCTAGTTACTTGACAAATCAGTGGCAAAACCAGACGCTACTTGGGTATCTAGGTACCTACTAAGGCTACCCACGAGCTGATACAACGGTACTTGTAGCCTTAACTCAAGGATAACGGCACCGAAAATACTGACGCCTAGTTGCAAGAAACATCTACCCGGCAAAGTCCGATTGCTTGAACTCGTCCACCTATCACGGACCATGCTTGTTTTTCGCAAAGCAAATACTCCCATTGCATTCAGATTAATTAAGACGAGAAAGCAGTTCAGGGTTAAGAATTCTTTTCAGTAAACACCCGTAAGACCCAAAAATTTACCTAACACTGCTTGTATTGTTAAGCATCCTAGCGGGCTGGTATTGATTTTTAAGTGTTTAAACGGTCAAGCTTGATGAATAAAGGCGGCTACAGATGGCAAAAAGTGCGCCAGAGAAAACTTACTACACAAAATTAAGCAGTCCAAAGTAACTAGGAAAGGGAAAGAAATTACGTAACCATGTCCATCGACCACGGCAGTAGTATCGGCCTTATGAATCGTTTATGTACGCATAATTCCAGCTTCAGATGGTGGAGGTAAATGGCCCCGGAAATAGACATGATTTGCTTTCGGAAGCATTGCTCGAAGAGTCCATTTAGTGCGTAGATGACTTTAAAGTCATTCTCGGCTGCAGTGTGGCCGCTTTCGAGGAGGTGCGACATGACTGAGCTGTCTGAGGACCTTAGTTCGCCCTTGTAAAACAACGCCAGGATATGCTCGCGGATCCTCTAGGATAGACGTTTCCTTGTGCGACGCACGTATCGTACACCACAGAAACACGAGTACTGATAAACGAGCGTTGAATGGACCAAGGGTGGCAGGCTAGCTTCCAAGGGGTATGCCAGCAGTGGCTTGTAGTGGTAAAGAATTCTCAAGCTTGCTGCGAAATAAGTTATCACAACAGCCTTTTTCAGACGTCGAGGTAAGATATCAGCTGCAGTATCGCTCTTAAATGACAAATGCATGAACAGCTTACTTTTGAGATAAAGGCTCCTTAGTGGTTTTCGCTTTCGTTCGTTCAGATGCTTCATACTAAACGTATCTGGGTAAGCATTTTCACGAAGCGCGTCGCTGATTTTCTGTAGCCTTTCGTTAACGGTATCCGGAGTATAAATACTGCGCACCCTGAAGGAAAGTGAGCGGATTAAACGCCGCCTGTGCTGTAAAGGTACTGCGCTGGGAAAGTTAGTGTACTGTCCATTCCAGGTATGTTTTCTCAGTACATTTCTGCTACATGGGCCGTGCAAGTTGCGGATGACTTCTAAATCCAAGAAAGGTAAGCGGTTTCCATTTTCGTGCTCACAGCTGAAGCGTAGATACTCAAGCTCCGCACTAAAGGCCTTCAGCAACGGTTCTTCATGCTTTTCGGATTCCCGAAACACGAAGGTGTCATCGACATACCGTACGCATATTTCAGTTTCACAGAAGCACGTCCTGGGTGGGCCATGCTTTACTATCGCCTTAATGATGTTAGCCAGCAACGGCCCCAACACAGATCCCAGGGACACGCTATCGATCTGACGGTACATCTAATCAATGAACGTTAATTGAACATTTTGTGTGGAGCGAAATAGTTTCGCCTTTAGCAAATCCTCCGGAAAAGTAGCGCATAATGGTAGTTTCCGGGTCAACACGCACACGTAGTCTACTGTGCCGAGAAGTTGAATGTTTGTAAACGGCGACTGGGCAGCAAACGATATGATCCCTTTGTAAGCAAAGTTGAGTCCAAATATCCACTCACTGAATTCGAAGGAGTCTCACACGCAGTAAGTGCACGCCATATCCAACAAATGCTGGGTATAACCCACCATGTTCAAGATTGAACGCATTGGGAGCCTTCATTGTGAACTATAGGAAGGCCAAATAACCTTGTTAGGCAACCACCTGAAGGCTAAAGTTTCCATATTAACACTTTGTAATACGTTTGGCTTGCATTATTCGCCTGAGGCAGCCGGTCAACTTTTTCGCTAACCCCGGTGTTGTCCTTCCCGGCCATAATCTTTGAAATTTACGTTCGTTACTGAGGATGTGCTGCTTTATATAGGTATAATCAACCCTACGTAATATTATTACGCCAGATCCATTGTCCAGCCAAGAGAAAATTAATTCGTTGTTTAACCGCAACACTTTAATTGCCTGAATTTGCTCCCGTGAAATAATACCATTACTAGATGGCTAAGCTTAACATAGTCATGACAACCATTCACTAGACTAGGTTTTAGGTTTTCCACCTTACTAGATGTTGGAAACAGGTATCCAAGTTCAAACATTAGGCTTTCAACCTGCACTTCTAACGCTGCTCGGTCAATTTTCTTACATGGAATGCAAAATTTGGAGTTTAATGCTAACACTTCCAGCTGTGTCGGGCTTAGTATTACACTGAAAAGATTTACCGTATACCGTTCCGGATTATTCGGAAAGCTCAATGGTTGGTGGACTGGTTGTTAAGCGTACTAAGTAATTTCCTTCGCTAACAAACTCCCACTTTTCAACTTAACCAATTCCACATATTCCTCAAAAGGCTGCCTCGGCTCCCCAGACAAGCCTAACACCGCTGGAAACCTTTGCGGAATGAATCTCTCCAGCTCCGACCTTATAACAGTTTACCGAAAAAGTCCTATCCATAAACTGGTTTCTGGTCTTTATTCATCTGATTGAAATTGCTTAGCTTCAAATCCCTGTTGGCGGATTGGGAGCTACAAAGTTCGAACAACTGTTTGGTGGCAGTCCTAGGGCTTCAATACGCAAGTGCAGCTCTAATTTGAGCCCAGGTTGTGTCGATCACTGCCGACAGAGTTTCGCTTGTTTTGTCCACCGAATGAAACACGTGCGTATGCAAAACGTAAAGGTTACAGTTAATATATTCACAACGCCCCCGCCTTTTCGGCCATCGAAGCGACCACATCCAACTAGTGCGCAGCCAGACAGCTGCAGTGCACCGCCCGTGGTGTCCGGATCTGACCATGTTTCAGTGAACGCGAGTATATTGGGGTGAGACCCGTCAACAAGAAACCCATCTCCTACATCTTATCCATTAGGTTGCGCATATGGTTGAGTTATATCTGGCGGCATACTCCACGACCAAACCTGGATCATGGGCTACCAGGGATGGTACAGGCAGGACATAAAAGGGCAGCCTGCTGGTTACCTGAAAACCCAACAAGCGCAGACCTTGTTCGTCGGCCACCCGCCTGCAGTTGAGATCCTGTATGGTCTTTTTACTTCCAGCCTACCCAATAGCGGGAGGTCTGGGTGAAGGATGACATTAGTACCATTCAGCTTGAAAGCAAACCGCGGCGGTGCGTTGAGTTCCCCCGGGGCGGATAGGACCACACAAAGAATAGTCGTTTGTTCGCATTCAATGGATCATCACCTGAAACAAAAAGATAGGAACTTGAGAGCTAGCACAGAGAATTCCAGGTTATAACTCAAGCTAATTTTAATTAAGTTCATTTACTTCTTGGTCGGGCCAGGATCTTTATTGTCCACTCTTATAGGCCGCAAAATTGGGGGTTGTCTCAACGATAGCTAGTAATCCGCTCGGAAATCCGTTACGACGCGCAGTTGGCGCATAAATTAGGATGGCTGCTTTCTCATTTCATTCGTGGTTTGCCAGTGACGAAAAATGTCACGCAACCTTACGATATTACAATGGGAGGGGGTAAAGCAAGCGGACGCTGTAAGTACAACCCCATTGCATTGGACCACAGCTAAGATATAGTCCCAACGGACGGTTACCTGTAGCCCGTCAGTGTCACTGTAACAAGTCATCCTGTCAGGGATCGTCGGGCACAGGCTACATAGCGGTTGCTTTTCCTCTTCTCTTTGCGTTCCCAGACTTTCTGAAGCGGGGTTCGAGCAACCAGACCTCATGCGTGTTTTCACGCAATCCATCAAATCCCAGGGCGCTAGGTCCGCCATTAACAGCTGTGATAACATCACCTAGCTAGCGAAGTGTAAACAACTACAAACTTCAGCCAGCTCCGACGCTTAATAGGTGCTAATGATGTCACCGTCCAGCCGCCTACGAATCATCTCTCATAAATAAATAAATAGATATTTTTATTCTCGACTATGCGAGGCACGCCTATGGAGGCATGATCAGGTAAGGGCACCTGTACGGACATTTTATGGTAACTGTAACAGTGACAATAGCAAATTGTTCACATAATTAAATGAATAAATAGTTTATTCTCAAGGTCATAGAGACACACCAAATCAGGCGTGATCAAGGTTTAAAAGCAGTTGTGTATCACGACGATACTTCGGGTTCATTCGTGTGTAGCTGAAACGGCCAAGGCACTGTAAGTGCCATGAAACGGTGCAGGTAGACGGAGAGTATCATATTCATACATGTGCCGGGAAACGTTGAAATTAAGTCTAGTCGACTTTCCAGTATATAGTTGTGGACAGTGACTTTATTCAGTGGCGAGCCAAATCCGCCACGTCGCAGCATTGTTAAAGAGACATTTCTGGCTTTTTATAGGGAGGACGCTTGCCAGGAGAAAACCCACCAATTCCAGCAGCACTGCCGCAAAGCGTTTTGAAAATTAATGTATGGTTGGCAAAGCCGTCTGACGACTGATTTTATATTCGGTTGTTCGCAGACAAATGGTTCCTCATTTCCTGTTAGTTGGACAGGTAATCTGATTGGGGCCGCCATGGTTGTTGAGGCCAGTTTAGGAGGGGAACATCGCGAATAGTCGTCGTGTGGTGTGTACAGGTGAGCAAAAGTTCAAATTTTCTGCTGTCTGGAATTTTCAGATGTATAATGCTCATCACATCCTGGTCCCGATGGTCTTCCCTCTGCGTTGCTGATACTCGGTGGCCAGGACATTACAGCTCTACTTCTCAACCTATTCACGCTTTCCATGACTAACGGGATTTATCCAACCACATGGAAACATGCCATCGTCATTCCCAAACACAAAAAAGGTAGTCAGCAGAACATGGAAAACTATCGCCCCATTAGCCACACGCCTACAGCTTTAATAATAATGGAACGAATAGTCAAAGAAACCATGCTCACCTTCCTGCTTACTCGCAACCTCATCAATCGACAACAACATGGATTTCTGCCGTCTAAATCCTGTCAGACCAGCCAATTTGAGTTCCTCAATCATGTAACTCAACTGATTGACAACAAGCAAGCACTAGCCATCATCTTCCTAGACATGACGAAAGCTTTCGACAGAGTACCACATACAGAACTCTTGATGAAGCTGGAATCATACGGTATCTCCGGCAAACTGCACACCTGGTTCTCTTCATATCTTGCAGCTCGCTCACAGTCAGTAATGGTTGGAGAATTTATATCACTCCCTAAACCAGTCAAAAGTGGCGTAATTCAAGGTAGCGTTTTAGGCCCTCTACTTTTTCTGCTCTATATCAATGACGTGTTCCAGGTTTTCAAACATGGGACACCCTACCTATTTGCGGATGACCTCAAAATGGTCTTCTTATTTCATCCGTCAAACTTCCACACCACCATTTTCCATATACAATACGACTTAAGATCGCTAACTGTATGGTGCGGCATATGGAAGTTGGCTTTTACACCACCAAAATGCAATGTCCTTACGTACAGATGCACCATGCCTCCAAATACCTTAATGCTGCAAGGCACGCCATTGGGGAACTGCCTAACAGTGCGTGACTTAGGCGTGCACTGCTCCTGTTCGCTGAACTTCGCGGAACAAGTAATTTATTCCGCAGCCAATGCACGCTCTCTCATCGGTTACATCCTCAAAACCATGACAATACAGGAATCTAGAACTGTGCTCTACAAAACATGTGCCCGGCCCCTGCTAGAATACTGCTCTATAGTATGCACCAACCTTAGAAAATGCGACCGAATAGCCCTCGAAAAGGTTCAGCGTACCTTCACAAAACGCCTCCTGGGGAACGCAAGTCTGAGCTACCGTGATCGGTGCAACACACTTAAGCTCGATCCGTTAGGGCTGCGCCGATTGCAAACCAACCTCGCTTTCCTGTACTCGCTCATTAACAACATCAGTGGGAGCCAAATAACTCCTGTCTCAGACTCATATATCACTTCGCACCCCCTACGTAATAGACCCTACTCCATTATCCTGCCAAGAACGCGCAGCAGAATTCGCTCCAACTTCTACCTCTACAGATACGCACACGTATGGAATAGGTTACCTCTCACAATAAGGGCATCCAAGAACATAAACCATTTCCGCTTCTCTATTAGCAAATACCTCTCTGTCACACAAGTTTCCAAACTACTGAATATAAACTGTCCTGAAGAAGAGTTGTTGAAACTGGACCAGACCACTTAAAATCGCCTCTTCTTACCTTCCCACACTATTCTCTTCTAAACTCTACATCTCTCTCCTACCGCGCCGTTATCCATCGTTCATCGTACTCGCGTCACCTCCCCTTGACAGCAGCTAGTCATTGGTGACTCCATGTAGCTTGCATGAAGCCACTGCTGGACTTTCCAGCCTTCATTTTTTTCTGCCGTATGTCTCTCTAAGCTTTGCTCGCATGTTGACTTCTTCGTCGAAACTGCACTTATCCAATAGTGGTCAAAGGTCTTAATGATATGGAAACACCAGAAACTGTGCGACGTCCAATCGTTTTTTAAACATATCTAATGGGGGGCACAAACAACTGAATTTGGAAGGGCGTTCCAGCGCCCGCAGACCCGGAGGGAGAAATAGGTTCTCCGACAGTCTAGACGACTGTACTGATGGCTGAGCTTTAAACTGTTACCGTGAAGGTTAGTGTTTGGGCTGAGCTTCAAGAGGTGGCGGCATACGTGACTGGGATCGCTCAATATCTGGTACGCTAGTATGAGGTCTCCACGAAGTCGCCGGTACCGTCCGCTGAACACTCCGAGTATCTCCAGTCGTTCCTGGTAAGGAGTGTAGCGCAAGCCCTTGACGATTTTCGTTGCTCGACGCTGTGGTTGGTCTCAAACGCTGCAAGGTCACGTTTTAGCCAGGGTTGCCAGGCCTGGATTGCATATTCGACGTGAGGACGCACGTAGACATTCAGCATCAAAGAGAAGATGGATGGATCCAAAATTCCGAATGCTCTTCGCAGGAGTCCAACGTGCTGGCTGCCCCTTTTAGAAGCGGAATCTGACTGTTTGGAACACCAGAAGTCTTCCTGTACCAGCACACACAAGTCGCGTTCCTGCGTGGTGGTCTTCAGATCGTGTGCCCCAAGCTTGTAGACGTGGACTTGTCGGTAGCGGATACAAACAACGCAACATTTGTTCACATTAAACGGCAGGGCGTTTCTCACCGACCAATTCCAGGCCTCATTCAAGTCACGCTGTAGGACGTCATGGTCGTCCGATCGTTTTATCGCCCGCCAAACCTTGAGGTCGTCCACGAAGAGTAAGAATTTCGACGTAATAACTCATACTAGATCGTTAATGAAAAGCAGGAACAAACGAGGCCCAAGTACCGAACCCTGCGGTACGCCGCATCCCACTCGAATCGGATCGGAAAACGATGATCAAACTCTAACTTCTAACTGCCGTTCAGAGCGAAAGTTACCAATCCATCCTAACAACGGGTCTCCGATACCGTACTGTTGGAGTTTAATGAGCAGGATTCGATGATCCAGGCGATCGAAGGCTTTCGAAAAGTCCAAGAATACAACATCGACTCCTGTTCCCTCATCGACAGTCTCGGTCCAGTTGTCACGAGCTATCAGCAGATTCGTCGTACATGAACGATGTTGACGCAACCCATGCTGTTCTGGCGCAATTATGCCGTAGTTTTCCAAGTATCCCATTAACGCATCTGCTATCACCGCTTCCATGACTTTGGCGATCACAGGCAGAAGCGTTACGGGGCGGTAATTGGCAGGATCCGATCGACTTCCTGTTTTGTATATGGGCGTTATTACACCTTGTTTCCACCTCGAAGGTACGATGTTCTCATCGAAACAGCGCTGAAAAAATGCAGCTAGTGGTTCGGCCAAGTGGATGGCAGCTACCTGTAATATTTTCGGGTGAATGTTATCGGCCCCGGGAGAGCTGTGTGGACGCAAGGATAGCAGCTTCTGCAGCACCATTTCTGCAGTGAACGTGACGTTGGATAAAACGGGCGGTGGGGTAACTAGTGGAGGAATATACGTCGAGGCTTGTACACCTTGGAAGATTGGGGAGTACTGGGCCCGTAATGCGTTGGCCGCCTCCTTCGCAGTATGTGTATACCCATTGGTCGTATTAAGTGGTGGGATTCCCCGTTGCACCTTGCGAAGTCCATTCACATGTTTGTAAAGAAGCTTTTTGTTCGAACAGAATCGTTTGGCTAGCTCCTGCTGATACCTTCTCTTGTCTTCGCGAACCAAAAGCACACAGTAGTTGCGATGCGAAACATATTCCGTCCAGTTTTCTGGGCTGGGGTTGCTTTTATACATGCGCCATGCCCGATCCCTTAGAGTCATGCATTTTCGCGTCCGGCTTCGCAAGAATGATTTCGCTGTGTGGGGATGTTGGGAAACTTTTGGTGTTGAGGCTTCTATGACTAGTGACGTGATGGTGTTCACGAATGTCTCCCAGGCTAGTTCTGTGGTGTAGTTAGCTAGAAACGTCCAACTGGTATTCTCAACTAGAGCAGACAGAACGTGGTAATGGGTAAAAGATTGCCTCGTTTCGAGCTCCGCAGCTGGATATTCGGCGTAGCAGATGTAGCTCTACCTGTCTTGCTCCCGCATTCGGTCTCAACCTAGTTGTCCTCAGTTTCACCTAAGATGCCTCTCGCATTCTGGCTTCTGCCATCATCATCGGTTTACCTGTTTCTCTAAAACCATCGAATCATTCGCTTAACTTTTGTTAAAACGCTTTGTTATATCGGTCTTTTGACCCTGCGTGTGCAGAACCTTCTTCCCACGTAGTATCTGTAGCCTGAGTCACACCAGCGACGTAATGTATAGAACGCGCTTGCGAATTATGTATACTAAACAAAATTACATAAGTTTGAAGGTAGCATAGGCACCGGTGAGCGCTACCAGTCTGTGTTATTGCTTCTTGATTCATTGCTGTCTCTGTTTGGCCACCTCTTGTCTGTTGCCCGTTTTTCCCGAGATTCCCACAGGTACATCCGCCAAAACAAGAAAGTTTATCCACTGGG
>OX104064.1:107363930-107387763 GCA_944474145.2 Dicrocoelium dendriticum | reverse complement strand
TTTGGTGGTATTAAGGTGCGGGAAAATAGCAAATAATGCTATATGAATTTGCTTCATGAAAACGGTTATGATAAATTATAATGATGACTACAGGCGTAGTTGAAGTTCACGGCATAGTGGAAAGCAGTCAAATGCTAAATAAAAGTGTAGTGTAAAGGGCCGTTTTATGGAGCAACTAAGTGTTAATACTATTGTTTCATGTATGTAAAGTTTACGCTTGCAGTAAGTTACTTGCTTGGATAAGGGTTATACATACCTCTTGTCTGATTATTGTACTTTTTGTATTTATTTAAAATCGCGGTGAATAAAAGCGAAATTTACAACTAATATTTCTTACCAACTACCATTTTTGTACATACTTAAGCACAATGCGACCCATACACATCTCTTTCCAATCCAGTTATGAAAGCATCACCATTTAGCCTGGTGTACCGGAACACATAGTCCCTCCAGGCCGATTTTTCATGTCAAAAATTAGCCACTCTCATGGAATCTGATTTCCGGATGAGCTTCCTTAGGCGTTCTTTTGACCGTTTTGATGAGTTTAATAGTTTGTTCTCAGACTTTATGCTTCTTCCTTACGTCGATTTCGTATGCTACAGCAGCAAAAATTGTAACGTGTCTCGGGGGAAGTATGACGGGGTCGTTTATCGACGTGTCCGCTGCGCACGTCGCGAAGCAAAATGTACAGCAATGAGGCGTGTTTAGTAGGCTTTTACTTCTTTTATCATAAACCTTTCGGCTCACGTGATACTAACTGCAAAGCTCGCGTGGACCTCATCAGAACTGGACGCAAGCTGAAAGTCATAACCTTCGATCTGTCTCACAATCACCTAATTAACCGCTTTCTTTTTGAGCGACACCTCATCAGTCGCCGTCTGACGGACGATAAGTTCAGTCAGTCCGTGGACATTTTCCGTTACAACACACCAACAAGCGATAACAAGCAGTTCGTGGAGGTTCTATTCGGAAAGCATATTACCAGCGATGATGTCCGCAATATCCGTCGTAAATTGCGACCCGGCGTTGATTGTAAGCCTAATTTGATGGTTTTTACTACCTGCAATAAAATTGCATCAGGATATCAGGCCTATGAAGGAAGACGGAGTTACTCGAATTATTTCAGAGGAAGGCCTATGTGTAGCAGTCTGGAGATTTCCCGGTTTGCCTGTGTAAAATTCTAACTAAAATTATTCATTGTACACCTAGGAAACCGGTGTGGTTTAATGAACTGCTTGCTGAGTTCGAATGCTTTGCTTGCTCATCGCCATCTTTGCTTGGCGCTCGTTTCTGTTGCAACTCGCGACTGACCTGTGTGCCCTGCATGCTCCATTCCCCTAGCTAGAGAGTCCACGGTGTCGTTCATTTGTAGCTAGGTAACAGGGAATATTTTACTGTACCAATAAAAGTTTCCCTGCAACTCGATCCGTCTTCTCGAATCGCTCTCTGGGCTCCTGGTACAGGCAACGCACTAAATATGCAAACACGTATTATTCGCTCGGCATCAACAAATAGAACTGTTACGCCGATTCTCGTATGTCGTTTGTGTAGACGCTACTCATGGTACTAACCGTTTGCAGTAAGAAATGATAGCGGCCTTGTTGTTTGCAGCTTCACACCATATCAGTTTTTAATAGTTGATGGGATGGGTTACCGCGGGCCAATATTTTATGCGTTTCTGCGCCGGAAAGGTTACGCATCATTGCTTACGTTGTTCGAAGCGTTTCGGGATATTATGGGTCATGAGGTTCCCGTCAGCACAATAATTATGGACAAAATGGCTGCTCAAATACTGTAGCGCGCGCCGTTTTTCAATGCGACATTTTGTTGTGATACTTCCCCATCCGCCAGGCCATCAGGAAGCATGTAAGTGAGAAACCTTCGTTACATTCAGTAGACAATCGGTAACCGGCCGCGTTATCTGTCTCCTTGCATGGCAACTTCGGACACGGAGACTGAGTGCAATCCATTTCTGTATGTAATATTCCTGTTTTAGCTTTCAACAAGATTTAAAGCTCCCTCAACGAACAGACCCCCGGTTTGTGCGCTACCTTAACTTGTACTGGTTGTACATAAAAAGCCCGCGGGCGAAACGCGCCCAAGATGGACCGGTGCATTTTTGCAATACAACGAACAACCGAGTTGTGGATGCCAACTTGCGGTTGAGGAAAGTTGCTCATGTATCAGATGGCCCTGTTGCAGCCATTCGCAAAGCCTGGGAGCATTCGGAATTTCTCCTGAAATTGTGCCAGATGCATGCGGCGTTTTTCTGTGACAGGCGTTAGCTACTAGAAGGTAGCGCATATGCTAATCGCATAGGTTGTCTCTTAACTACGTACGTATGCAACTGAGTGATGCGCCATCCAGCAAAACCCATGTTACAAGCAGTTTACTCGGACCTTGGAGATGGAGTGGTAAGTGAATAAAAATTGCTGACGCCCCCATAGTTTGAGATATCTCACCAGGGAAACCGCTTCACCCTCGATTGCTCCTTGGGAACATATACCTGTCCATTGAATGAAACCATGTTGCTGCCGTGTGTGCATGTAAGGACGGCATACAAGCAGCACGCGTACCCGACAAGTAAGCGGTTTCTGATATGTGCATCCGTTTATAGGCCAAATACCTATTTGCATTCGCTGGCTGGCGGACTACAACCTACCCACAGAGTCCATGAAGTTGCGGACATTAAAACTTCCCGTTAGGAAACCAACCACAGCTAAACTCGTACATCATGTACATCGGCTGAGAAGTGCTGAAGAGGTTAATCCACCCGGGTTTTCGGAACTGTAGCAAGAGCTTCTGCGAAGGACCAACGAATTAATTGGTGATTCGTCAGACTTTCAACGTGCAACGAAACAACCGCGTTGGCCGAAAATTATAGCGTCCGCAGTTTTGTGTCTCACATGCAGCAAGCCTGTTGTATTCGACGCAGTGCGCTGTGCACACAATCGGTTACTTTACCATCGAAAGTGTTTGGGTGTGTAATCAGGAGCCCGTTGTACAATTTGTTTCAACGCTTCACAAACGGTATCTGTGCACATGATAGCAGTGCCTAGCTGTACTACCGGTAAGAAAGCAAATTTTTCCTTTGATATTTAGCTGTTGGCCGTTCACCTTCGCCGGATTTCACATTTGCCTCTACCCATTAACATGCCCCGCCTACGAAGGTAAGCGACAGCTTAGTATAACAATTTCCTGCGCAGGCAGTCAGGATGAGATAACCGCCTTTCCGAGTACAAGTCAACAAACTTTACCCCATCATATTGCACCTGCACTTGGTACTGATACTCTTTTTCCTTAACTATCATCAATAATTTATCGAAAGTGAACCGTCAAGTTCTCCGCAACGAGAGTTATTGTGCAGAATGCGGTGCCGAAGTGAGCTATTCTGTGCAATTTAACCTCACACTTTTTTGTAGCGTCGTAATGGATGCTAGCCCAGTACAGAAAACACAGAGAAGCAAGAAACTTTTTCAGATAAAAACACTTATTCAAGTGCCTGACAGAAGGCTATACGTTCCCACTACTATTAGAATTTAGCCGATGAATACGACTTTGTGTAATGGTACCCTGCGTGGGACATGCGAGTCCAAGGCACAGATATAATGGGCAACGCTAAACCTCTTCTTGCTGCTTTCTGTTAAATACAAAGCACAGTTGTTATCGCGGTTTCTGCGCTCCTTCGGGATTAAAGCATTTTTAACAGTTAACTGGGCTAGCGGCACGTTTGCTGCCAATGTAATAGGACCCAGGTGGGTTGTAATGGCACACGGCTCCAAGGCTGGTGCTCGTAGTATAAAGGCTCTATGAGTGGCACATGTGGTGCCGATGTAATAGGACCCAGGTGGGTTGTAATAGCACACGACTCCAAGGCTGGTGCTCGTAGTATAACGACTCCATGATTAGCACCTTTACTGCCGATGTACTTGGACCCAAGTGTGTTGTAATAGCATTTAACTCCGAGGATTGTGCTCATAGTGAAGAGGCTCCGACGGTGGCACACTCGCGATATATAGGGGGTGGCATCAGCTAAAACATACTGTTTGACTAAAAGTCATCCGAGTTTAGTTTCATTTGGTCGAGTTTTGGTTATTCAAAATCAATCAGGGTTTGGCCTTACGGCTACTGCCTTGCGTAATTACAATTACTTCACATTGAAAATTTCATTTCGGAATTTTAGTGAGAGTTGGCAAATATTTTGATTGACCAAAATGTCGTCACTAAGGTGTAAGTTTAGGCTGCTGATGGCCAAAACTTTTGTCATTTAGGGAGTCACAACACTAACACTAGGGCCCACGTTTTCGCTGCTCGCGCGGACGGGATGCAAGTTAAATAAATAAATAAATAAATATTTTATTCTCGACTATGCGAGGCACGCTCATGGAGGCATGATCAGATATGTACAACGGTACAAACATTTTAATGCAATTGTAACAGTAACGCAGAAAATTGTTCATATATCCATGATTAGAACTGTACAATGTTGAAAATGCGAAACAATAAGTTGGCTGTCATGAGATACGGGACCTCAGCTAATAAGAGATTGAGAATCCTGAATGATCCATTGAAAGGTAATGGAAGAGCCCGCACACAAGGAAGGAAAAGGGCAACGTATCGTAGGATGTAAAACGACAGCAGTATATACAGATGTAGAAGTCCCAGTGTAACGATCCTATGTAGAATTGTGACGCTAGTTGACCTGCCAGTGTAAAGTTATGGGCTGTGACTTTATTCGGTGGCGAGTCACATACGCCACGTTGCAGTGTTGTTAAACGGACATTTGTGGCTTTTTGTAGGGAGAACGCTTGCCAGGCGAAAACCCACCACGTCCTGGAACACTGCCACCAATCCATTGAATGGCAAATTGTAACTGGCTATGTTTCTTGTTAAAAGTCTGTTTGCTCGGTTATTCGCAGTCAGGTTGCGTCCCATTTTTTCCGCTGGTTGATGCAATAACTGGTTGCCTATTGCGTTCCTGGGTCCTGTCCATTGGTAGGTCGGGTACTAAACATTCTTATTGAATATGATGTGTTGATCCTTCGCAGAACCACATGAAGTCTTCTCTGATTATGTATATTTGCCGGGGAGCGAAGAATTCGTGTCCAGCTACCCTCACTGGACATCGGTGGTTGGGTGCAAATAGTTAGAGTGGAAGTGCGGCCATGGTCCAGGTAAGTACTTGTTGGTTATTTCGTCCCATCCCAGACAGAGGCAGTTCCTCAGTTCAATCCCGAAGCTCTCCGATGTTCACGACCTCAGAGAAAAGGGAGAGAGGAACAAGCCGAGAGAAGACCGAAAAGGAACAGTCAATGTGCCTAGCGTTTGATCAAAATCCTACATTAAGACATTTATTTGAGACAACTAGTGTACAAGGTGTAACAGATATTACGCTAAAGATGTTTTTACTTATGCGGAAGGCATGGCCTGATGGGTAGAATACTTTCATGTGCATAGGGATGAAGAGCAGGATTCCGGTAAGATATTCATGAGGTGTAAGCTGACAATTTTCTAATTCTACCTGAGACTAGAAAGCGGGTGTGTAGTCGCGATTGGTTGTTATCGGAAACCAAAAGATACAGTGACGATGTGGCCGTATTTAAATATGCCCTACGGGATAAGGATTACCTAATACACCATAACTACAATGTACACAGGTATATCAAGATAGGAAGCTGAGCATATTAGAAGCAGGCTAAGATTAAATGGATATCAAAGGAAGGCTAAGTGTTGAAGGTAAGACGATCAGAAGATATCGATAATGGACCGGGTTTCAGTGGCCAAGGGTGCTTGTTGGGTTAATTATTCTAGGTGCCAATGAATAACAACCGTGTCAAAGGATCGGACAGCAAACCAGCTGAGCTGTGAAAAAACTATACCAGAAGAATAAACATTCTACAGAAGGTCTGAGGCCTAGCGAGCTAAGGAGTATTCCCAAAGTTGAATAGAGCCTACAGCGAACAGCTGCCGCAGAGCAGGGATAGTGGCTAAAGGAAAGGATGTATCAGTGGCTGATTCAACCATATCATTAAGACTTTTGACCACATGTCAAGTAAACGCGAGTAAGACAGACGACGGATAACGGCGCGCTAGGAGAGATGAATGGCCAGCAATAGAGTTCGAAATAAGGCTTCAGCTACTAGCGGATCCTACGGTGGCACAGAATAGGTCAACAAACAGTTGAGCTGTGACGCAAACAATCAAAGAGATGAACATGGTAAGAACGGAGCGAGCTCTGGGTATCCGCAAAGTTAAATGGAACCTATGGCGACTAGCTGCTGCTAAGCAGAGATAGTGGCTCTAGAAAAGTATGTATCAGAGGCTGGTGTAGCCATATGATTAAGAAGTTTGACCACTACTGGATGCCTACAGTTTCAGTAAATAGGTCAACAGACGAGCGCCGATTAAAAAGACAGTCGTCAGAGGAAAATGAAGGCCGTCAAGTGTCCGCGGGAATCGATTACAGACTTGTAATTACCTACTACCACAGTGACGAACCATTCGTCACTCATGGTGCTCTAAAGATCACTTGCGCTGACAGAAAGTACGGTCACAAAGAAAGCCTTCTAGGCAATAAACGTCGCCGATAAGGATTTAGACCATTAGCTAACAACATCCATGGACATACAAAGCCATTTATCTTCATTTCGTTTTGCTTCTTCACGAGTGGCCAAAAGTACGCTGCAATGGGGGGCTCGCAGTCCATATGTTTGGATAGAATGATTATCCATAGGTACCATAATTCCGCATAAGTTTCCTATGATTTTACAAAATCTTCGCTGTTAAAGCAACCACTTTAATGTGGTTGCGATGATGTATCAACTGCTACGAACCTCACAAACCCCACGTGTTACTTATTTCATTATATTAATAAGGCGTGCCACATTAAAATTCCCAGGCACTCCTGCGACACAATAGGAGATTAATTAAGTAGTCCAGGACGAGACTACCAGTGGACAACAGGTATTTTTAATAAATGGGCTCAGAAGCAGTATGCTTATATTTTATACCTTATAGTGAATAATTTCTACTTTAGTTACTAATATTGCATTAGTGTTGCGCATGTTTAAGCCAAATATAGCTGCATGCATTACGCACTTGGATGTTTCACCATCGATACGTAGACGCACAGTGACGCGAGTTGTGTATTGGCACTTTTGCAACATAACATGCACAGCTGCTTCAGTGAGCTCTAGTTTGCATTCATTTCGAGACCATTTTGCTGCACATTTTGTCTGTGTTCTCTTTTGCGTCTAGCAACATCTAGACAGGAAGCCGATAAGACACATAAAAGAGGACCCGCGGACTCTTAATGGACGCTCGTGCCGACAAGCTTGTCACCATAGATAGCTTTTAGGGTTTAAGTTGCGGAAATCCAATGTCTCAAACGGACTTCCAAGACTGCGAATTAGTTAAGTAGAGCAACCATGAAAACAGACTACCCAATTCTGACTTGCCGCATTACAATGCGCGCACTGTGCAACATGGGACATACGGGAGTTGATATTTTATTGTCTAATTAAGTTACCAAATATGCAGCATTTCGTTAACCGTATTCATGTGCATTCGAATCGGCGGCAAGCGGTTGATAGGTTCTTAGCACACTAAAACACAGATTTAAAGGTACACCAGACTAGAATGACAGAGTCTAGAGGTCACTTGTTTCACTCCAGTCCAACCAATCAGCAAACGTCGCCATCTCTAAAGTACCCTGCTAGGTCTGCTACTACCGAGCGGCGAGTGTCACGAAGAATCGTATTGTTGGATGTCCAGGTGAGTGAAAATTTCAGTTTCCGATTTTCGAATTTTTAGATCATGTATACTTTTCGGGAGTGTCCAGTTATCCATGCTGGGCAACGGTCGTGGTGGTGAGTGCAATAGAACCTTTTCCTGTACAGCCGTGGTCCATGTAGGTCTTAGTCGGTTACTGCCATTCCTCAGTCCAATCCCGAATCCTCATGAGGTTCCGGACCTAGGAGAAAAGAGAAAGTGAGGGACAACAGAGAAGTCCGCAAAGAACTGGCGTGGTATGTAGGTTTGGTGTTGAGACAAAATGACATACAATGTACAACATGATTATGCTGAATGTATCTGTTGAACGTGCTACAAAAGGCAATCGTTGTATGGGTAGGTTGCTATCATCAACATAAAGAATAAGAGCGTTGTACTAGTAGTCAATCCACGTTGTACCAGTTTACTTTGATGCAGCTATTGCGTGGGAAGTGCAAAAATGGATTTCAATGACTAGCGACGATTAACTGGTGAATTAACAGCAGGTAGCCAGCCTAATTCGCTACCGAGTGCAGAATATGTAAGTATAACTATAAATATTTGCGAGGAAAGAGAGTCAAATGCGCATTGGTGGCAAAGTGACGGAAAGATGAAAGGCAAGCGCGGAGTAAGCATATTCAAAGGATCTAGATATTTATAGACGATACATAGTTGCTGAGAAAATAGTGCTGTGACCGACTGAGCTGGGAAAAGCCAGTGATAGAGTTGCACTGCTACATGCGAATGAGTCGAGGACGTCGCTGCGAGGCATGAAAAAGAACACCAAGAATGAACTGGCCAAGGAGTACCTGTGTGCCGACTAGATGGGCAAAGTCTAATCGGTAGAAAAGAGCTAAAAATATTAATTGGAGGACAGCAAACGGGCAGAACTCAAGCATTCACTAGGGTTGTTAAGTACGTCAGAGCATAAGCAGCTAAAGCGCAGCGGCGCGCAGATACTCATTTTGTGCTCGGGTGCTAAGGGAATAGTGAAAAGGTAGACTGAGCCAGGAAAAGCCAGTGAGAGAGCTACACTCCTACCTGAGCAAGTGTCGCACACAGCAGGGAGTAAATGAAAAATATGCATCTAGAAAAGAGCTGAGAAAGGTTACTTGAAGTAAGTTCGGCTAATAAGCGGAATGCAAGCATACAATAAGGTTGCAAAGCATATGAGGCGAAAGCGCAGCGGTCCGCAGAAACTCAAGTCATGCTAGAATGCTGGAATAATAGTACCAAGGTGGATGCAGCCAAGGAAGGCTAGTCCGAAAGCTGAAAGATTGCAGGTATAAAAGTTGCCGACATTAGAACGAGCAAGAGATAAATACACACCTATAAACGAGAGGCTAAAGAACGGTTGTGCGCTGACCAAGTGAGTTATGAGCGCTCACTCGAAAAGAGCTAAGAAAGTTTAATAATGAAAGGAGAGCGAACGGGCGTGGCGCAAGGGCACCTTAAGGTTCTTACCCAGTCAGAGCACAAGAGGCTAAAGCGCAGCGGCGCGCAGATACCCTAATTATCCTAGGGTGTTAAGGGAATAGTGCTAGGGTAGACTGTGACGAGTAAGGTCAATGAGAGAGCTAGACACTTGCATGAGCCGCTGTCACAGACGTTGCAGCAGGAGATAAATAAAAGCCTAAAAAGGAGAGGCTAAGTAGCGGCTTTGCTTTGACCTGATGAAATACGAAGGATTGCCAGAAGAGTGCTAAAATATGTTAAGTGAAAGTACAGCAAGCAGGCTGAATGTAAGCATAAATGAAGGTTGCTGAGGGCATCACAGCATTTGAGGCAAAAGCGCAGCGGCTCGCAACTATTGAATGCTTGCTCGGGGGCTAAGGGAATAGCACTAAGGTAAACTGAGGCAGGAAATGCCGGTGAGAGCTTGACTCCTACATGAGAAAATCTCGAAGACGTTGCTGCGAGCGAGGGATAAATAAACATCTAGAAAGGAGAGCCGAAGCAGCGACTGTGCGCCGACGAATCAAATAAGATTGTTCGCCATATGAAGTTTGAGGATTTTTGTCGATGAAGGGACTACCAACTGACAGAATACAAACATGCGTTAAAGTTGAAGGACCAAGCAGAAGACGTAATTGGATATCTTGGCAGTGGGGTCAAGGGCTATATGCTGCATAGCTGCCAGTGTGTTCGTAAGTAGTTGGAAACTCTAGTCAGCATAAGGAATATGACAGGTAAGTCGTTATGAGAGGTAGTTGCGTAAATGTAGGATCGCCGAGGCCTGATGGAAGCCCAGGGATGGGTATGAGAGATCCGGGGGGATAAAATGGGCAACGACGATTTGAAAACATTCTTTTCTCCTTGGAGTTAGGTGAGATCTGATGAGACAGACTCTTATATGTAGTTAGGACCATTTTCCCATAGCTCGTCTCCGAGTCTGTTAATGTTTAAACGTATAGGAACATGACTGACTTTGAGGTACCTGTTAAGTGTTGAACGGAATTGGATTATGTTATCGATGCCCGTACAGCGTGTAGAAACCTGTTCCACACATACGCGTATCTATAGAGCTAGAAATTTGTACGCGCACTATCGTGAAATTTCGGCAGAAGAATGGAATGTGGCCGATTACGAAGAGGATACGAAAGGTTCCCCGAGGATAGGAATGGCATCAGTGAGCTCGCAGTAGGATTATTGATTTGCAGATATAGAAAGACGAGATCCGTTTTCGGTTTTGGTATCCATAAAGTCTCTGGTGCGAGTTCGGTGCCCCGACCACGCTCGTTGATAGTAGAGTGGACCAGAAGAAGTTTAGTGAACGATCTTTGGACTTTTTCAACGGCAAGTCTGCCGCATTATCTGGAGTTGGTAAACACAATGGAGCAATATCCATGCAGAGGTGGGGCGCAGGTTTTGTATACAGCAAGTCTACGTTATTACAGTGCCATAAATTTGACTATGTAGCTTACGTGGAAGCGTGCATTTGCTTAACAATAACTTACTTGATCTGCGAAGTTCCAAGAACTGGAGTTATGTACACCTAGGTCCCGCACTGTGAGGTTATTACAAAACCGTGTGCCTTGAAGCTTTAACGCCTTAGGTAGCGCATGGCATCGGTATGAAAGGACGTCGCCTTTCGCCGGTGAGCATACCAGCTTCCACTTGTTGCACCAGACATCCAGAGCCCTGAGATTGCTTCAAATCTAGGAAAGACCGACTTGCGTGTTTGATAGGTGAATGGAGCACACGATTTTGATGTCACCGGCAAACAGGTAGGACTTGACATATTGTACCACGTTGAAAACGTCATTGATATACAGCAAGAATGGCAGTGGGCCTAGTACGCTGCCGTGAAAACACCACCTGTGTCTGGTTTGAGGGGTGACACAGACCCGCCCACCTGTACTGTTTGCGTGCGAGATAAGAGATATGGTTGGAACTATGTGAACAGTCGGTCTGAGACTCCGTATGATTCAAGCTTCACTACTAGTTCCGCCTGTTATACTCTGTCAAAAGCTTTTGATTAGTGCTTCTTTAGCATCAATCTGTGCAGTCACGTGGTCCAAAAACTCAACTTGGCAAGTCTGACAAGGTTTGGACGGTAGAAATCCGTGTTGTTGTCTATTGATAATGCTACGATTAAGTAGAAAGTTTATCAAGTTTTCCTTATGTTGCGGGCAAGGCAAATATTCCCGCAAAAACACACCAGAAACCGCGGCAGAATGGCTGTGGAAACCGAGGTCCAATTCTTCCCCACAATGCAGCAGACCTCAGCCACTCCGAGACGCGCCCCAACTGCGCACCTTTCGACAACGCTCATTTGCAAACTACCACCTTTGCATGGTTACTGTTTTCCCTAACTTAATAACCCATAGCATTGGCTGTGGCCCTTTGTCGGTCGTAAAAGAGCCTACAGAGGACCACCTGCCTTTTCTTTCTCTTCGCCTCAGTTGGGAGTCGGTCGGGTCACGTGATTGCGTGTGAGTCGTTAGCTGGCCAGCCTTCGCGTCTAAGTAATTAGCGCGAGTCTATCATAACCCCCTCTCGTGTGCGTCCGTTTCCGAGGCCTCAGCGTCCATCCGAACAAGTGCGGCCAGGATCGTTCACACGCTCGCTCAATTTTCCGTCTCACCGGCTAAGCTAGCGTCATCAGGTCAGCGCAGCTCCATTCGATTGGCCGGCGTTACAAGTCGTCATCGTAAGCGTGCTCTAACCGTGCCAGCGACAATCTTATCAGGCAACTACGGAATTATCTCAAGAGGCGGCGTTCCTTCAACTATAACAGAGGCTACGCAATTATAACACCTTAACTATTCCTTCCATCACTCTCGAAGCAATAGGCGTGTGGCCGATGAGGTGGAATTTTGTAGAGGACCGTTACCTAATAAGTTTGAGTGCGGAGGCAAAAGACAATCTCAGGCAAAAACACAATGGTAGAACGACTTAACACACTTGCGTTATAGTTATTCCTTCACGCAATGTTATTCCGATGCCGACTAGAGATTCGAAGGCATAAATCCGACTACTGGAAAGGCATGGCATCAGCAAACGAAGTCAGCGCGACGCAAGCGCGTTGAACTTGTGGTATTCAAACTTTCTCAATTTAAACAAATGGTATAAAATGGACAGTAACAGAAATGGTAAAAACAAAGATAACCTGTAGTGCAATCTCAAGCACTAGAGAACTCCCCCGAATCATGCACTGGTAAGCAGCGCCCGATATAGCGTCCATGGAACATATTGTGCCAGTTTCATTGGAATGAAACAGCATGATCTGAACGTCCGTGGATAGAATCGTTCGTTTGGAGACACAGGGATTCCGAGGTTTGGGAATCAGTCATACGTTTGTCAGTGGGCAACGGCCCAGACACGTGAGGGTTGTCAGTGGTTGAAGTTGATTCTAAACCATCCAACGTTGACTCGATGTATGCTGGTTTAAGAGGATCAATGCTCACAGACTCCTTAGATCCATCCTTATCCAGAATAAAGTACTTTGTTTTCCGCGACAAGACCTAGAATGGACCTTCCTAAGACGGTGTCAAGGCTCCTCGAACAGCATCAATGCGGATAAAAACGAATGCACAAGTGTGTAAGTCAGGATGTATACGCTAATCGCGCGTGCTTAGTCGAGTTGGAATCAGTCTAATGAATCGAAAATGGTGCTTCAGGCAGTCAGCATAGGAAGGAGGATTCAATTCGCCTGTGATTCGTGAGTCCAGTATCATCTCGCCTTGGAGTCTGAGAGTTGTGCCAAAGACAAGTTCGGCTGGGCAGTCTCCGATATCCTCTTTCACGGTATTGCAAATACCAAGACGAATAGCTAGAAGGCGTTCAGACCAATGGGCATCAGGCGAACTAGCTGTAATGACAACTTCCAGTTGTCGAGGAAATGGTTCACCAATGCCACTGTCAGCAGGAGGATAGGCAGTCGTTGAAAATGAGTACAACCGAGCAGCCAACTCAAGTCACGAAAAAGGATGGAACGAAATTGAGGTCTTATGTCAGTAGTGGCAGTGGCTGGCACACCGAAGGATGAAATTCACGGTTCAACGAAAACACGAGCAACGGTTTCAGGCTATATATCACATAAGAGAATTGAGTAGGGAAAACGAGTAAAGCGATCAACACCAGTCAACAGATAAGCGAAACCGTAAAAGCTAGTAACGGTCCTCTACATGCAGGTGAATGTGTTTTAATCGGACTTCAGAGAGTCGAAAAGTACCAGGAGTTGTAAAAGTCGGTCTATAAACTTTGCTGGCTTGACAATTAAGACAGGTTTTGGACCATTGTCGGATGTCTGTGCGCATATTCGGCCTGATGTAACGGCCGGTAATTCGTTTCACAGTGGATCGAATACTGGGAGCAATAATACATAAAGATGGTCAAAAACCACTCACCGGTATGACTGTGGAAAAAACGATCTAGGTTTACCGGTGAAAATGTCGCAGTAGATTCTTGCGTCAGAATTGAGCACGGGCAATTGCAAGAGTTTTGACTATGTGTTCGGTCGAAGCTGTGTTAATTCTGAGTCACTAGCTTGTGCAATTGACATTTCCTGTAAATCGATGGGCGAACGTGAAAACTGATGGATGTGAGTACGGGCGAGTACGTTGGCAACAAGGTTGTTAGGATCATAAATATAGCGCATATCAACACAAAACTAGGAGAGATAATCAAGGTGTCGAGTCTCTGTAGGGAAGTAAGGGTCAGCAGTTGCATGAAAAGCATGCACAAGGGCTTATGATCTGTCAAGCTGACAAAAAGTCGACCCTTAAGGATGTAACGAAAATGCTTTACAGCTAGGTACATGGCAATGTGCTCTACCGAACGTACTGTACCTAGCCTGGACATTTTGCAGCTTACATGAGAAGAAAGATAAGGGTTGATTTTCGTTACCCCCGAGCTGCTGCAATACGGCGGATTGTAAAGCGTCTGACGTGAGAATGAGTGTGACGTTATCATCCGTTCTCAAGTAAGTAAGTAAAGTAGCTTGGCTCGGCTTCTGCTTGACTGTGATAAAGGGCTCTTTGGCGTCTGGAGTGAAGGTGAACGTTTAGGGATCGCCTTTGAGAAAATCAGTTAAAGTTTGAAGAATTGCAGCGCAGCCATGTATACACCCTCCGTAGTAGTTAACCATGCCCTGAAAACCGCGTAGGCTCTTAACGGATTGTGGCGATGGATAATCCAGTACGGCTTGCGTTTTATCAGTCAAGGGACTTTAGCGAGTAGCCTGTAGCGGGAGTCCGGAGAGCGATTCGAAAAGGCCAATCGGGTTGCAGGGAAACTTTTATTTGTAGGTCCAAAGGTTGCCTGTTACCTAGCTATAAATATGCGACACCGTTGACGATCTGGCTAGGGGAACGGAGGATGCACAGCACACAGGGCAGTCGCGCGTTGCAACCGAAACGAGCGTAAAACAAAAATGACGATGATGAAATCAAGCGTCGGAACTCAGCGATCAGTTCAACAAATCACAACGGTCGCCTAGGTGTACAATAAAATAATTTTAGTTAAATTTTGCACGGGCTAACCGGGGAATCTCCAGACGGCTACGTAGCCCTCCACCAGAAAGGATTGTGTAAGCAGTCCTTCTATCTATGTGAGGACTGTCCGTCGCGGGCGAGTCTGATGCGAGGCCAGGTTGTGAAACCTGATGCATCTGCTGAGGGAGAACCATGCAATCGGACCCTAACGGGCTGTCACCCGTGTCCTTCCTACGGCGTCTAAACGGTAAGATACTGTTTGTTGGGAGGGAACAGTCAGTAAATTTCACCTAGGTGGTTGAGCATGGAGTTCGTTCCACTTCCGGTTGACATGCGGGGATCCAGCGAAGAGTGAAACCAAGGTGCAACCAACCGATGTTGTATATGGAAAGCAACACGAAACAGCTGCGTAAATGCATAGCAATAAACAAAAGAGCTCAAAGCGAAAAAACATGCAAAGCTGTTTTTGGTTTTTAAAAAGTTCGGCTCTTTTCTTGGTAGTTGCAAAATATTTTGGCCTTTTTGTGGATTTTGGAAAACGTTTGTGAGCAGCAAAACATGCAAGGAATGCTCCATAGGAAGTAGCAAACGCTAACGAAATCAGTAAAGCGTACTGGAGGTTTCACTTACCTACCACTTCGATTGATAGGGATTGTGAAGGGCTGAAGTCGGTTGAGGCTGTCGGTTGATGCAGTTAGTTCGAAGTTTACTTGCAGAAAATGCAGCAAGAACGTGTAGTGGAGTGAAAACTAGTCTTACACTACCGCACCAGAAGGAAAGGATTAGTGTCAGATAAAAGTATCAACACGCTGACCTTCAGTAGTGACGGTTGGATTAACTCCACTGATATTGCACACTCCCTGATACGATATTCCAATGTTGGTTCCGCGAAGCTCAGACTTTCCAAAGAACACAGGCAAAATCTCAACACGCCGCCGCAGGAAAGCAGAACGCGCCGTTCGAGGTCGAGAATTGTGTATATATATACGGTGAATTAAAACAACTGTACAAGACGCATATAAAAAGCGAAATGAGAAAAGCGCAAAAAATGAAAAAGCTATGAACACTACAGGACTCCCCCCCCCTAGAGCGTGAGTGGGCAAGCGAATGCTCGAAATGTACGCCTCACTGATTGTAAAACGCTAGTTTAGAAGGAAGAACCACCGTACGACCAAAACGTGTGCGTTTGTGTGTGTGAGTGGTTGCAGGGGGAGCTGCAGAGGGTTGCGAAGGAAGGACACTGGGATCACACATAGGCTGTGTAGGGGGAGTGCTCGGCGATGGATCGTCTTCAGGAACAGATGCGTCTGAAGGTTGCTGAGACGGAAGAAGTTCGATGTAAGCGGGTTTCAAACGATCGATGCTTACAGAGTCTTTGCAGCCATTTTGGTCCAACACAAAATACTTGTCCTTGCGGTCGATGACCTTGTAAGGACCCTCGTAGGGTGGCGTCAGAGGTTTACGAACAGTATCGATGCGCACAAGAACGTAGCGACAATCGCGAAGATCAGAATGGACCTGTGGGTTACGACGCGTGAGTCGTGGAGGTGTTGGGCGTACAGAGCTGAAGTGACTCCTCAGGCGTGTGGCATAGGATGTAGGATCCATTTCACCAGTGACCCTTGAATCCAACACCATCTCTCCAGGAAGTCTAAGTGGCGTGCCAAAAACTAACTCAGCAGGGCAACAGCCTATGTCTTCCTTGACCGTATTACGTATGCCAAGTAGTATTATTGGCAAAAGCTCCGACCATTGCGTGCTCGACTGAGAAGCGGTAATCGAAGCTTTCAGTTGGCGATGGAAGCGTTCGACCAAACCATTGGCAGCGGGATGGTAAGCGGTTGTGCGTATGTGAGAACAACCGAGCAAACGTCTGAGGTCACGAAACAACGAAGAAGTGAACTGCGGACCTCTGTCTGTCATCATAGTAGCAGGTGTGCCAAAGAACGAAATCCAGGTTTCGATGAAGGTTCGCGCTACTGTTTCAGTGGAAACGTCCCGTAATGGCGCTGCATGTGGCCAACGTGTAAATCTATCAACACATGTCAGCAAGTATTGAAAACCGTTGGAAGGGGGCAAAGGACCAACGATATCCAAATGGACATGCCTGAAGCGAGCATCCGGTGATGAAAAGGTGCCAGGGACAATGATTGTATGGCGATGGATCTTGCTGGTCTGACAAGTAACAGTGCTTTGCCCACTGTTGGATGTCAGAGCGCATATTAGGCCAAACAAAGCGATCTGTAATCAACTTAACAGTAGCTCGGATGCCTGGGTGCGAGAGCCCGTGGTAATGATCGAAAACGGCTCGGCGGTAACGTTGGGGAACGTAGGGTCGGGGCTTACCCGTAGACATGTCACAATGAACTTTGGAGTCAGAGTTAAGAAGCGGCAGAAGGGTAAGTTTGATCGAAGGGTTTGACTTCATTTGCATAAACTCAGAATCTCCCTCCTGATGCGCAGCGATTTCCTCTAGATCAAAGGTCGGACGTGAAAGTTCGTGAATTCCAATGCGGGACATTGCGTCGGCTACCACGTTGTCAGTGGCGTCTACATGACGGATGCCCATAGAGAACTGCGATATGTAATCAAGAGGTCGGGTTTCACGAGGGGAAAAGCGGTCCGAAGAACCCCGAAAGGCAAAAACAAGTGGCTTGTGATCAGTTAGAAGAAAAATGAAGGACCTTCAAGGAGGTGTCGAAAATGTTTAATGGCGAGATAGATGGCCAAGCTTTCTCTTCCGAAGGTGCTTTATTTAGTTTGTGCGGGCTGTAATTTGCGGGAAAAAAGGATAATGGTTCGGGATGACCATTGATGAGTTGCTGCAGAACGGCTCCAAATGCGGTTTGTGACGCATCGGTTTTAAGGATGAGAGGTGTATTAACATCATTCCGTAAATGGCTCAAAGCTGTGACGTTAGACAAAGCATGTTTGATCTTGTCGAAAGCGTTTATTGCTTCGTCCGTGGGTTTGAATTTTCGAGTCTTGCTTCCAAGCAAGTCGGTTAAAGGTTGAAGCAGTTTAGAGCAATCAGGTATAAAGCGGCCGTAATAATTCACCATACCGAGGAAACGGCGCAGGCTTTTGTAGGATTGTGGCATTGGATACTCCGTGATTGCTTTCGTCTTCTCCGAGAATAGACTGATTCCGGTGCGATCGATTCGATGACCGAGAAAATCAACACTGCACTGGCCAATGACACATTTGTCCACGTTGTTGGTAACGCCATAGTGATCAAAATGGTCAAAGATTTGGCGAAGATGAGAGAGATGTTCTTCGTGGTTAGAGCTGGCCACGAGAATGTCATCGATATAAGCAAAAACGAAATCAAGTCCGCGGAGAACCTGGTCAATGAATCGTTGAAATGTTTGTGCGGCGTTTCGTAGTCCAAAAGGCATACGGACAAATTCAAAAAGACCGAAGGGTGTGGTTAGGGCTGTCTTGGGAATGTCATCAGGGGCGACAGGAATTTGGTAATATTCCCGGACCAAGTCAATCTTAGAGCAAATTGCTTTGCCGTCTAGGCCCATAGAAAAGTCGTGAATATGTGGTACCGGATACCTGTCAGGGACAGTGACATTATTAAGCTGACGGTAATCACCACAAGGTCGCCAATCTCCACGAGACTTTTTGGGGACCATGTGCAAAGGTGAAGACCATGGGCTATTAGAAGGCCGGACGACACCAAGGCGGAGCATGTGCTCAAACTCGGCTTTGGCGTTGGCGAGTTTATCGGGTGGTAGTCGGCGAGGTCGAGAAGTGACCGGTGGTCCACGAGTAACAATGTGGTGCACAATCTCGTGTTTAGGTGCGGGACAATTATTGGATGGCAGATACAACGCGGGAAATTGTTGGAGTAACTCGGTGAACACAGTGTTAGTAGGTAGAGTCCTGCGAAGTCCGATCGAGCTGATCGAAGTGGCTCTGCCCGGAGTGGTGAGGGAGGTGATATTATCACGAAGTTCCCTGTTACGTAAGTCAGCAATAAGACCAAATTGGGTGAGGAAATCGACACCAATGATAGGGCGTTGTACGTTTGCGATCAGGAAAACGAAAGAAAACGTTCGTCGAAGACCAAGATCGAGATTAAGCAACTTCTGACCGTAGGTCTGGATTCTCGTGTTATTAGCCGCCTGGAGAGTGGGTCCTGTGGGAATGAGGTAGCGTTTTTCCATTCCACGAGGCAGAACGCTGACCTCGGCTCCAGTGTCAACCAAGAATGAATGGTTGGTTGTGGAATCACGGACAAAAAGCAGGCGACTAGAAGATGTGCCAGTCGAAGTCGTCGCCATTACTGGCTGGCTGGGGCGTTTCCCTGTTGGGCCTTGGAGAAGGCTTTCGGATGAGAGCAACCAGGACGACAATTTTTAGCGGCATCACCAAAACGTCGATGATAATAGCAAATATGTTGTCCAGTGTTCCTAGCGTGTCTGTTTCTGCTTCTGCTTCTCGAAGAGGACCTAAAACTTCGACTGCGGGGCGACGTCCTCTCTTAACGGCGAGTTCGAGTATGGACAGTCTCTGACAAATGGATTCAATGGGATCCGATGACGAGGATGTCTCAGATGGGTTGACAACAGCGTGGCAAATTGGGTGTTGAAAGAAACACTCATGAACTTTGTCGGCCGTTTCTGCTAGTTTGTCAAGTGACAAATCGTCGGCGGATACGGCGAGAATCGCCGTAGTGTTGGATGGAAGACATTTTAGCCCCAATTGACGTAAGACACTGTCGTCGACTTTAGAGGAACCTACGAGAGAGCGCATATAACGGAGAAGCTGTGAAGGTGAACGATCACCCAGTTCGACTCCGGAGAGAAGTTGATGAAGTCTGCTCTCATCAGAAGCTGTAAGGCGTTTCAAAGCGGCAGCCTTAAGCTTATCGTAGGGGGAATCAGTAGGAACAGGGTCGAGTAGGTCAACCACATCGGCGGCTATGTGCGTGGGAAGATGAGCAGCGACGTAGGAAAACATGGAGGTTTGAGAAGTGATCCTACGGCAACGGAAAAGAGCTTCTAACTGTAAAAACCAGACACTTGCATTGTTAACGTCAAAAGCCGGTAAGGAAAAACCAAAATTTTCAGAAGAGTCAATGTGGGGAGTGGTACTGGACGACAATGTGCAAGCGAAAAAATGTTCCAGTAGGAAAAAAAAGAAAAAAAGGGGTCACCAAATATGTAGTGGAGTGAAAACTAACACTACCGCACCAGAAGGAAAGGATTAGTGTCAGATAAAAGTATCAACACGCTGACCTTCAGTAGTGACGGTTGGATTAACTCCACTGATATTGCACACTCCCTGATACGATATTCCAATGTTGGTTCCGCGAAGCTCAGACTTTCCCAAGCACACAGGCAAAATCTCAACACGCCGCCGCAGGAAAGCAGAACGCGCCGTTCGAGGTCGAGAATTGTGTATATATATACGGTGAATTAAAACAACTGTACAAGACGCATATAAAAAGCGAAATGAGAAAAGCGCAAAAAATGAAAAAGCTATGAACACTACAAACGGAAGTGTCTAGCAGACTAAGAGTGCTTAAGCAATGTGACTTCTTTCTAATTTGTGTCTTTCGCAACTCAAGACGATTTTGACCAAAGGGAGTCATGGATGACGTCATGTAAGACAAAGACCAGCTGGTTCGGCAGGTGTGGACAGGAACAACCAAAGTTATACTACGAAAAGGTGTCAGGTAAATCTCATATCCAAAGCATCTGAGAAAGAAGGGGACGAAGCAGTCAAATTAATGAAAGAAGAGTTGCAATCCATGCGGAGTAAAGTCTAAATAATCCATTGGTTCCCCCAAAACTGGATAGTCCATTTGAGGACATAGCTATCGCCATTACCATGCGGAATTTTGCCCTTATAGGTTTTGAAAATTCAAATTTCGCAAATGTTTTTATTCCGCAGTTCTGCTTCAAAGCCAACGCGCATTTTCTTAACAGACTGCCGGTAAGCAAATGGTTTCCCAATCAAAATTATGCATGCGGTCAATATCCCATTGTGCCTGCCGTTGTGGGTAAGATCGCAAACCTACTCATAAACTACATAACATATTACTTTGCATTATACAGCCACGGTTAGGAGAATTTTCCCTTAATTTCTTGTGCCGAAATCTAGCATCAATCGTATGTTTACCAGTTCGCATTACTGCGAAACACTGTTCCGTCTGTTTTTCGTACGACGCCCCCAATCTAGGCTGCTATCGCTAACTAAAAGGATCGCGCATCGATGCGACCCATCCTACGGTAATCAGGCAGTGTTCTACATGTCCTACCTTCAGTAAAGAACGAGATACTTTTGCAAAAGGCACGTGTCTACTGCTAAAGTGAGTCTAAAAATAAACGAACTAGCTCTTAGACTACATTGAAAGTTGCCTGAAAAGTCTATGTTTCTCACATTTACGTTGGAGATAGCAAAACCGATGACTACACAGCCATCGGATTCCGATATGCATAACGGGGTGCGCAACACAATCGTGTTTAATGTTTCGAGAGATTTCTCTTTGTTGCGTGTAGACGTGCTCTCATCGTAGTCAGCGGTATTGTACCACAATCCGTTGCAGGTTGCGTGGCCGGAAAAACGCCCTATTCCTTGCCCCAAAAGCTGAGAGCTAAGGATGCTTACTCTAACGTTACTGTTAGGTACAACGTAATGCAACCGTTCTCAGGCGGATGTTTTTTTAAAAGCCAAAGGGAAGCACATTTAGACCTGATTCATTTAATGGCAAAACAACCGCTCGTGCTATTGCTGCAAGTATTGAGTTCTAAACAAGAACGTTGTTCAATCATTCTAACCAAATTCGACAGTAGTACATCTGCTTCCATATTCAGATTGTTGTGACTAGCGCAGATATTCTAAGTCGCTCAAAGCACTTCTATTTATAATAAATGTTCTTTTTCATGACAAATAGGGATAAGTTACGGCAAACGCAAGCCAACATCCTACATGCCATAGTCTAGAAAACCGCTTTTGGGTATCCTCAGATTATTTCTAAACCGTCTACTAATTTCTCGTTGGCTACCAGTGGGTTTGTGCACTGACTGTAAAGCAAGGCCACTACTACGTTCTCACTCATGCCAATAGACGTTAGGTGGAATAACAATAAGACATATATGCAGCACCCAAAGCCCATCCTTACAAAACCTGGTACAATGCTGTTTCGAAAACATGGTTCACATCGGCGAAACTATATGCTTGTCAATTTTTTCCTGGCTAGCAGTTCTTTGTCTGAGTTTGCATACATAGAAATGGTAACAGCAGAGTCATGTACCTGAAACAAAGCTACCCCGTAAGAACTTCAGAGTTCGTAGACACTACTGTGACAATGGATTCCATATACAGAAGCGAACACACGTAGCTCAGGTTGTCCGCCAGTTAAAAGAACTATTCAACAACTTTTGTAACTTAGCTACCAGCATTTCGTCGCCGGTCAAGATGACAGTATCAAAGTGTTAGCGTGTAGTAGAACTCCGGAACACAATGAGGCATGGATGATATCACCTCGACTGAAGACAAAGTGTTTTCCGCAAAAAATTACCGAGTTCAGCGAACAGGTCGTCTAGCAAATGAATTCTATATAAATTAAAGCCAATGCCCAGGACCCACAGTATTTTTGAGTGTTTTAAAACGGCTCTTGAGAATTTAGCCGCTAGTTAAGCTCATGCGAATTTGGTCCACATCTAACTTTTCCATCTTCATTAACACCCTGGTTTCAATTGGTCTATTGTGACTTTTGTCTTGACAATACAAAGCCCCTTTCCACACACCTAGCATCATCAGTCTTGTAGCCTCCTACGCTTTTAATCCACACTTGACTCTTCCCCTCTTCATTAACCCGCTGGCGACTGCTAATGGTCGCGCGGCAGCGAAGCGGCGCTACGACGTATAGCTGACACATTATTATATTTTTATTAAAACTGTCGTTCTAACTGGAGTAATATAGTGTCACTCTTGACCGCCAAGGGTTCTCTCCGCACATCTATTGGCATTAAACTCGTAGAATTCACAACTTCCCTCTGCCTTAATCATCTGTGTCATGGTAGACAATCATGAGTAGTGCCTTGCTATTGCAAAGATCATCTTCACATGCCTCACAGCATCAGCCTCGAGGGCTTCTATGAATTCGATCACCTGCTGGCAATATTAACCCCGCATTACCATCATTTTAAATATTATTGATGATATTGGTTTTCCTACTTTCACAGGCCTTCCTATCATCCGCCACATAAAACCTACGGAATACCAAAAATACGGCCCCTATTTCCTCCGGTGCTCCGTGATCAAGGTTCACGCCTTTGGGTGACACTAAAGCGCACTAAATTGCCAACTGTCACATGGTAGATATTGGTCTCTGAAATTGTCCCTCAGCCGGTCACAGGGGTATGAACGACTGCATTGATGGCCGAATGCGTGGCCAAGGTGTCTGCAACCTCGGTGTTGGTGTACTGACCATGGATGGGCAAACATACTTCAACCGACAACATTTACACACCGATATGGAAATGGCACGCCGACATGCAAGGCTCGTCCATTGTTACAACGCTGGACCCATTCAGCAGGAAGTCACTGATCAGAGCATTCGACGCACTGATTGATCTTGGCACGATTGATGGACATGATGCAGGTTAATAAGATAACGACATCCACCGCTGTAGTTTTACTGTGTGCCGCTGGAATCAATAACAAGGAACGCCTCATGAAAGTTACGGTGCAACGCGCTGTGTCTGTGTGAACGTGTAGCGCCTGTAAATTTACTTATCTTTCATTGTACATTCCTTTCCTATTACAAGCAATTCTTGTACATTAACATTGTATACTTGTTTTGATTAATAAATAACACACTTTTTGAACCACGCGGGCAAATTTTAGAGGGTTGTCTATTCCGGGAGCCCAGAGAGCGATTCCAGAAGACAGATCGAGTTGCAGGGAAACTTTTATTGGTTCAGCTAAAGATTCCCTGTTAGCTAGCTATAAATGAACGACACCGTGGACGCTCTAGCTAGGGGAACGGATCAAGCACAGCACACAGAGCAGTCGCGCGTTGCAACCGAAGCGAGCGCCAAGCAAAAATGGCGATGAGCAAGTAAAGCATTCGAACTCAGCAAGCAGTTCAACAAACCACACTT
>OX104064.1:107320259-107363865 GCA_944474145.2 Dicrocoelium dendriticum | reverse complement strand
CCACGCAGGATCTAGTATCGCCGATACCATACGAAAAGAATACGGCAGCGTCGACAATTCAGTTTATTTCATGACAATCAAAAACAATCAGTTTAGTTAAGAGACGTCAGGAGTGAAGAAGTACGGCATGCTTGGCGTCATACGACAGTGTTGCCCATATCGGTCTACCGCCCACTCATAGAATACAATTATGCACTAATGAGCAGAGTCCCTTCAACACACAGTTCGAATATTCCACGCATCTGTAGGCTTACTTCGGTTAATTCGCTTCCAGTACTTTATTATCTGAGAAGAGGAGCTGTTGCACATTTTACGAAATTTTTGCTTCCTCCTTGTTATGCTTGAACAGCGTTAGGCGACCCTCGGTTGTGTTACTCAGATATCTTCCGCATCAGTTCGTCAAATATCACTTAAACCCGCACAACATGCCCACACATAACTTCACTTCCACCCATCCACGATAGCTTGTGTGTATGTTTGGCTAAGGATTCGTCGGTGTTTTGCAACGGACAACGACGTTTCCCTTCTCTAGACACTCGTCTGGAATTTCTTCAAAATGTTTCAGTGGCTTGGGCTAATGGACTTCTTCGAGACACAGGAAACTATTCCCTTCAAGTCACCTTCACATTCGAACACCGTCATGCGCCCACAATCCGCGTGATGTTGTGTCTGCTGGACTTGCAGACACCTCGACGTATCTCCACTGCTTTGGGGTGGAAAGGTGTTGCGTCTCGGATAGTCTGTTCAAGAAAAAATTTGGGAATTATTTGACCGTGCAACCGAGCAGCTATGTCATCACCAACAAATCTCTCCAAGATATCGGGGACCTGTCTACCCAAACTACCAAACTGCTTGAATAGCTAACTAAACGTCAACCACCCAAACTTTTTATTCTAAGCACAGTATTGTAGTTGCTGTTGATGTTGAAACGCGCGTCTTGCTCATATTTAGAGAACATCAACTCGAATTATTTCGGTCAACGATTCTGACGTAAACGGACACTCAATATCTATCATCCGAAGCTTCTACGAAACAATGCATCCGTGCCTAATCGTCAGTGAGAGGCTTTGATTTGATACGCTAGGAATTACTCAGTCGTCCAGTAGTTGCGCGTCCCACGAGAAACGATATCGTACTTCTCGTTCTGATAGGTCTGAGTATCCAACCAAGCCCTCTTCGTTCGATTGATTGCAATACTTTCTTACCTCGCGGCAGTACTGAGGCTACCAGACCTAATGGACCATAAATAAAACCAACGAATGAGAAAATCGATCTTTGAGTGTAACCCCCGCAACTGTTCTACTAAAGGCAAAGTAATCTTAAGAAACTATCTATTTTAATCCCAAAATCGGTTGGTTCTCGGGGTGGAAACTCAGTCGGAATAATTCATAATAACAAAGTTACATCAGTGAATTAAGAATTTACAAGAATACTGAGTAACACTTTAGATTCACACAATTATTGCAGCTAAAATGCGCTTTCATCTCAAAGTACTTCACCACTGGTGCTTTCACGTCACAACGGATAAGTGGTGAGAAAAAAATAAAGCATTAATTTTTATTACCTGCTTGCAATTGATTCTGAGATTAAGATAAAGCAGTGTTGCAGTGGTCCGCCGAAACTTGAAGCAAGTGCTTTGCTATGGTCAGAAAGCATTAACTGGAAAAACAGTATAATATTTGTAGGGCAGGCTGCGCTTTATGATTGCGATCGATCTTTCCTTACAAGTTTGTCCCGAGTGTAAACCATAAGGTATGTATTTATCAAACCAATTTAGTACAGTTCGATTCAGCAAGCAGGCTGTTTTGGATTAGAACGAAGCGCACTCACATGTGTGTCGATGTTTGCTGTACCACTTAGTAGACAGCACGGTATCCCACCGGCATCGGTTTCAGACGCTGCGTCGTTATCAGTGGACGGTTAAAAGCTCAAAATGACAGTCACACCGACTAAACTGTATGCATCAGTAACTATTGTAGTGTTAATAATACATGAAATGGAATATCAACTATTGATCATAAAGTAATTGAATAAGGTTTGACTACCAATATCACTAAACCCAATCGAAGAGCAGAAGAGGTGACTCACAGTGCTGCAGCTAATGGGAAATGTTTCTGCATTATAAATGAAGAAAAAACCACGCAGAGTGAAAAGTTTTACTCAATATCAATATAAGGTAAAATACAAATGGAAATTAATAAGATATTTTAATAGCGCAGTCAGAAAACGGAAGCTGGCAGATGTTGCCATTTCGCGTTGTCTCGCCAGTACCAGTAAAATAACAAAAATATTTATAAATACAGTTGATGTGTAGCCGGATAAGATAGAGATAGGGTGAAGGACAGATAAGTCACTCCTACTTTCATAGGATCCTTAGGTATAGGAATAGCTGTTTTTGCACGCAAAGTACGGGTTTGACCTGCTCCTCGCGACAGCCTCGGTAAAATGCGATAAGTAGGTGCAACAGTATCTCAACAGGATTGCAAACATTGTGAAAGGTCCAAGTGTATGGCAAGTGATTAATAAATGTCTGTCTATGCATAAGGCAGGTGTCTTTCGTGAACAGGTGAAAGACGGAATGATTTCACGCTGTACTTATTTGGACACATTTTCCTTCATTCTGGAATTCAACATCCTATCGGTACGGCTGATGTACCGTGCTTCACACTCACAAGTGAATTGGTAAACGCAATGTGAATCAGCACCGACAGGTTGGCTTTCCCTCTGTATGGGAACAGACAGTTTGTTGTTTCGGTTATTAAGAGCAGCTTCGGCAGCATAATAAGTCCTAGGAACAGCAGAACTTATGAGCTTTGCTGTCCTCATGGTTGCATAAGCACCCTTAAAAGGTAGTTCTATGAGGGCTTCCTTCCCAGCCACTAGGAGGAGCTTCTGTCTCACCACGCTTATCTGGCTAGTTTGCAATAAAGCGGCGCGCATAACCGTTTTTCAAGTGGTCATTAGTCAGCAGCTCTAGTTCTTTTCTTCAGGCAAGCAGGATTACATATTCTTTTCGCGTGGTTTAATACAATCTCGGCTAATGTGTGCCGTACCGCGTTGGAGTGTAAGTGGTGCAGTTCAGGTACCATCCAGACCATGTTGGTTTTCCCTAAACAAATTTCTTGGTGAGACCGTTTTCCCCAAGCTTAATCAATACGTCAAAAAGGAGGAACAATTGTTACCTTACACTTTACCGGTTATTTTCAACCATGTTTGTACTAGTAACGTTTGTCAAGACGCGTGATCTATTTTCCTGTTGAACAGAACACCAAAATGTCTCCCACGTAGCGTTTGTAATGCGAAAGGTGAGCAATTTCTGCGCTCAACTTTGTTTCCCCCATGAATATAAAGAATTCCGCTAATACCGGATCCAGTGGACCACCCATCGCCACTCCATCTATCTGACGATATAAAGCCTTTTGAAAGTGGAGGCTGATAGTCTTGATATAGTTGAGTTGATATTGGAAGAGATAAGCTTGTATGTTCCGTCAACTTACACACACAGTCAATGTCCTTATGTTGTGGAACATTTGTAAACAATCATTGTACATCTACTGAACCCTTAACAATATAGGACAAGTTTAGGTTGTCAAATGGTTCGATGAGGTTAAAGTATTCCTTAATACGACGTAGAATATCATCCCCGTTTAACGATACAATAATTTCCACAAGCCAGCGAGCAAACTTGTGTTACGGGGAGTTTGCCATTGATAGAATTGGTCTGAGCGGTGTACCACCATTATGAGTCTTCGGTAACCTGTGCAATTGCAGGGTGGTTAAGCCACCCGGTCTGTTTGATCGTTTGGTGTGTGAAAATTATTTTTGGTGATTTGCGATGTAACCTTTACTTCAAAGATTTCTTGCACTCTCCTTAGACATTTAGATATGCTGTTCACGTTAAGTATCATCTGCATTTTGTACACGTAACAACGGCTGGCCAAAGCGTTGTCCAGCCTACGTAACCCCCTCCCGCATCTTTGTTCTCTAACTCTCGAAGTACATACAGATGACGATTTGTAAGTGCACATGTTTCTTTTACTCGTGCACAAATCAGTTGACTCGTTTTTAAACCGGTTAGGTTTATTTGCACTATCAGGCTGGAGGTATGTTAACTGATCGAAGCAATGCTGAAACTGGTCCTCTGTAATTAAGCGGATTAGCTTGACAAAATCTTTTGTTTAGACCGCCTATAAATAGGTATTCTAGGATACGCCTATGATGACACTGATCCACCAGGCTAGCTATTGGATGCTGTTCAAACGCGCAGCAACGTAGGGGGAGGGGAGCACGATTCGTATTCGAAGACAGCGCGAAAGTGTGCCAAACTGTGAAAAAACCCTCTCGCAGACGAATACAAACGCGCGCATTATATCATTTGTATACAATGTAGAACTAGTTGTTTTCAAAGAAGCTTGTCACCGAATCTAAAGCGAGCATGGGAGTAATCCGGTCGCTACAGGAGCATACAACCACCGTGACATCGTTAAATAACGGGAAGGAAAAAAATATCGGTAGCTACCTTAGGACTGTGAAGCGTAACTTAGGACATGATACGTGGTACTTCATTTACTCGGAATTGACTACTCCACCCAGAATTTGTGGCCTAACAGAGTTACCAAACCCGACATCGTCTTACGGCCCAAAGTGGATGACATAGTCTCCCCACCACATGAATTTGCTAGTTATCTGACCTACCTAGAAAACGCGTGGACTTATAACAAAACTTTATGTGGTTGACTAAAGAAGTGAATAGTTTATATTCGACGTGCGATAGCTGACTATCGGGCATAAAAATAGTGATAGTCCACTTTACTGTTACTTCTCTGAATACTAATACGCTTAAGGAGAAAGCGTTAAAAATATCCGGCAGATGTCTAGTGTAGGACAACGGCCTAGTAGACAGAACAATGCTTATAGTGGATCAGGTGATCTAAGGGATAGCCTGACGTGTTAACTTAAGCTATTTCACTTTTTCGTCAAGTGGATGATCTGACAGTGGAATCGCCACTGTCCTTTTAAATATGATTGTAATGGTCTGAAGATGAATCATTGAAAACATTTGTTCACCTGTGGTCTCGCGTTCTCGGATTCTAAAGGAGATTTTTCAATTTGCTTAAACTACCCAAGCTTCTTTCAGTGGTGAAGGAGCTCAATCAGTTTCTGTGGTTCTCCACAAAGCCTGCTGAAGCCAAAACCTGTGTTTAATATTGCGATGAGTACGTTGAGCGTAATGAGTATCCTGCTAGATTTTGGAAACAGCCACGTCGTTATCGGCTTTACCCTAATAGCAAGGCGCTTGACGACGTGTGCTTAACCAACCTGATACGAAGGAATTTAGCAAAACGCCATACCGCAAAGGGGGTTTTGCCTGCAGAGGAATTCTTAGATTACGTCCAGTCTATTAGCACTAATCATGTACAGCGTAGGCGTTCGGCTTTAGAAAAAACGTTGTGCCAGATACGACTGTAAGTTGTGTTCCCGAACAGGCCCGAAAGGTACCTACAAAACTTTTTAGCATGAAACTAGATACAACTTTAATCGAAGTAATATCGCTCGGTTTAAAATTTTGGGTTCCTAGAAACAGAGTCAAGCAAGTTCCTTAAGAGCTGAAATTCAAAAACCTATATGACGTAACTAGAGGGTTAACGGCTAACTCTAATATGGACCTCGAACGCTCTAAGTGCTTCTGGATACATTGATGGTATCAATATCGTAAACACAGGTCCATAATCCTGGTCCATCAACAAGAAGGCACCTATATACGCTGAAGGAGCTTAAACGTAACGAGGTGGTCATTCTGTGCAAATCGAACAAGGGCGCCAAAGTTGTACTACTACTAGACAGAAAAGACTAGCTTGACAAACTCATAATAATTCTCAGCGATGAGACGAAGTTTTCCTGCGGCACGGCGGAAGTTGACTGAACGGAAAAGATTGAAAGGCAGATCACTAAGAGCCTCCAGCAGCTTCTGGCCAAGGAATACACTACCGATGTCTTGTATGACAGTCTTTTACCTTGTGGCACAGACGTCCCGAGGCTTTACGGGTTGCCAAAATCCATAAGACCTATTTCCCGCTTCGTCCTATTCTGTCAATGGTTAACTCCCTCTGCCCAATGGCCTGTAGAAATTCTTGAGCCGCTGAGACAACAGGTTGTGACTCACAGCTTACGTAACAGATTTCAGTTTGTGGAGAATATCATGGAGGTCAAAATTAAGGAGAACGTGATGCTCTCAGTTGATGTTGTCTCGCTTTTTACTAACGTCCCGCAGATTGAAACCATAGATTACATTTGCGAGCACATAATGAAGTCGGAAATGAAACTTTGTATACTTGTGCTTGAGCTGAAAAACTTATTACTGCGGTGCACGTGGAATGCGCAATTCTTGTTTAATTTCACAGGCAAAATCACGGCATAGTCATGGGAACCCTTCGGTCCGTTAGTATCAGATTTATACAAGGCCAAATTGAAGCGAACCAGATTTCAAGCGGAGATAAACAATTTTTACTGCTACCACAGTGATATAGATGATACATTTGTTGTGATGGGTAAATGCATCCATATGGATGAAATCCTCGGGCGGTTTAATCGAGCCCCTCTCAGCATTGCAATTTACCGACGAAACAGAAACATACGATCGGCTTCCTTATCTAAATGTCTTATTAACTAGGAGGTCAAGCAGCTCCATCCAGCAACAAACCTAAAGAAGGGATACGTGGATTGGTCAGTACACGGATTTTCACAGTTTTGCTCCTTCAAGTTATGAGCGAAACTTACTCCACTGCCTTACCATAAGAGCACGTAGAATTTACTTACTGGACACCCTGGATGAGGAACTAACCTTTATAAAGAATACGCTGCGCGAAAATCGCTACACTGATGGATTTCTTGCAAAGAATTTTGGAGAAAAACCCAATCCGGTGCCAGGTTTACCCGCGTTGAAGAAGTAGTTAGGTATAAGATTATCCTTTCAAGGCGATGCTGCTGCCGAGCGTCTAACCGAAAGTCTTTCAGCGGCCATCAAGTCGACATTACCAGCAGCCTGGTTAAAGTGTACAATTTCTACTGAACCACTTGTTTGTTCCCGCAGTAAGGATCTGCTACCAATGCAGACCTCGTCTATGGTTATTTATCAGTAAAAGTGCGCCAGTGACGCTACTTATATCGGTCGAACGGTAAGGCAGTTGTCCAAAAGCGTGAACGAGCACTGCCCACACTGGTTGCGTCAAGGTAGAACTAGGGCCATTAGTAGAGCCGTTTTCGACCATATTCTTGACATTGGTCACCAAGTTGATCTAAAGCTTGCCTTCAGAATAATTTATAGGATCCCCCAGTATCATTCCAGAGGTCTGTGCCTCCGTGCACTAGCGCAATCTGAATCGATTTACATTCGGCTGTGTTCACCCTAATGCTCGCAAAAGAACTTGATCCATACGCTGCAGCTTCTCTTGCCAACGAGGACGAACGATGCTGACACTGACTACTACAGCTCAAGCTCGGTACTATGCAAACGACCGGTTGGGTTAAAGGCCAACTTTAAGCCTCCCACACTGAACCGCAAATGAACTTCGTAATTTAAGCCATTGGGTGGAGTTTACTTCTTGCGTATACCATTAAATATGATGGCAATGGTCTGAAGATGCATAACGAAAACAATTTTTCATCTATGGTCTCGTCTTCTCAAATATACACACAAATAGATGCCCGCATAGTCGAATTGTCACTGTCCCCCACGTTGGCTATTGGGTACATAAGACTTTAAGAACAAGACACTGCCGAATTTTCGCTGTGTTCCTAGAGTAGGGTGGTCTTATTGTAGCAGTCGGAATATTGCCGTGATTTGCCTAATATCGTTCTATAAATTTCTAACTAAAATTATCATTGCATTGCAACTTAGGTGATCGGTGCTCAAGGTTGAACTGTATGTCAAGTACGCTGTATAAATCGAGCAACACATTTCTTTAGGCGCTCAGGTGGGTCACGGCGTGCGACCACTTCTTGGGCTACATTCTTTCCGGTTCCTTAGCCAGCTACATTCATTGCTAGCTGGGCCACAGGGAACCGTTTGATGTACAAAATAAAAGCTTCCCCGCAATCTGCACTCAAAAAGCACTACCTGGGCTCCAGCTAAATTGGGGACCTGGACTTGTGAAGAACTGAGAGCCAAATAGTTTACGTTTTACTCAAGTGGGCATGTATTATCTATCTTTCCGTATGTTTTGGTTTATTTTTGTTTACGATAACTTTTTGTACCTATTTTGCCATAGATTCTGCACACAGTTAGGTTCTGCAGTTGTTAGGATAATATCTCTATTTGTTCCACATATTAAGGAGATGGATTCACTTTACGTCTTGGCGCATCTTGAGGTTGAATTTTATCATCACAAAATACTTATTATTATAATTGGTTTTGGTCAGCCCTCCTTAATAACATATTCAAGCGCGTCATCCTTTTTCAGGCATAAAACGTATATGAGGTCCTAAAGGACGCCAAGATTAAGCATGTTACTACCTTCAAAAAATCCGTCTGCAGCAGCCTTTCAGGGACCTTTATACCAATCCACCATGCGGACGTAAAGTCTCCCACCTCCTACTTTAATCGGATTTACTGACATACTCATCATCATACAAACGTGCGTTCAAACGCGTTCGAACTAGCTTCATCAGCGCTATTTAGTGCCTTCCCTCACTCGAATCAACTTGTGTGGATCATCTGTAATCTCAACATCGCTGTTTTCACACCTTTCCCGCGGAAACGCAATCGAGAAAATTTCCGAACCTCATGCCATACAGTAATATTTTTGGTTTCAAACGAAAGCCAACGCAGAGGTATCTACGAAGAGCCTTCAATCACAGTGGTCGACCGCTAAACGAATTAGCTATCCGACTTTTGTGTCCCCATCGATAACTCGCTTTACTTAAACCTTATAGATAATAACGGGCAAACCATCCATCAGATTACGCCTACTCTGCCTGCCATGGGCGCACCGTAAACGTTGACCTTGAAACTGTAGCGAGAGATAGGCAACTACACCACTGACCGGTGCGACAACGATTGATGCAGTGCTTTTTAAAGGCCAAGCAATACTTGCCCTTATTCCACACCAAGACAGACAGCAGTATGTGACTATCCTTCATGCCATAAAAAGGTATCAACCGGAATTCAGTGTTCAAGTTGCCGCGGCAAGCTTCATTCGACGTGTTCAAAGCTCACAGTAACTCCTTTGAAGATACATAATAGTAAACCAGGTTCTTTAAGATTCTGTGAAGTATGTATGGTCATTCCACTGGTAAAGATTGTGCAGGAGCTGGTGTAGAAACACAAAAGACTAATAGCAATGAGTGAACAAATGAGGAGCACCATAGATGATTCCTTTGAGAAACGTTTGACTGTGAACAAATCCCAGCCGTTTCCCTTAGGCGCCGGTGGAAAACAGCGGAAGAAGACTGGGCAGCACAATAAAAATTCGTCACCTGTGGCTTTAGAACTCAACTTCGCCAGCTGCACCTGTATGCCTTAAACAACTACCGGCAGTCCGATCGGAGGAAGCACGGTCATGGCCTCATCCATCCACCTAACGGTTCCAAAATTTCAGAAGAAGGCCAACATCATTGATGAATAGAACAAGATTTCTGCCAAAACCAACCGGAAAACTAGGTTTCCTAATACCCCCGCAGGGCCTAAAGTAAGTGAAGCAAGTGAAGCTGTAATTCCATAGCCTCCACCTGTTATACACAGACCCGTTAGCCGGTCGATATTAATCCGAGCTACACTTATTATACCATCGGCAATCTCCACAAACGTTCCAGGATCAACAACAAATTCCTTAAAAGGAAAACAACACAATGATGTGAACCAATGGAACTTCATACGTAACATCATAGATGTTGTACTGAAGTCTCCCAAATTGACACGGTTCACGAGTCACCCAAACTCACAGCACTACGGGGAATAGAAAATTCTGTGTTTTATGGACTTCCGCCGTTGATGCAGAATCTATCCTGTTGTCAATAGCGCGCCTTCGAAATTGGTCATGTTCCATCCACATCTCGGATATTCCGTGGGTCCAGCGTAAACAGGCGAAGCACGACTTGAAAGAACACCGAAAGGAAACCGTGACTAAGATCATCCTTTTACACGGTGTTCCCGAGGCAAACATACGAAAGCAGTTACTTAGTCCGACCACCTCCAGACAACAGTTCTGACAAGTTCAATCAACTAGCAAACGAAACTGGCAAACACATCCATTACATTACATATAATGAGAAGAGCATAGTGATAATGGCGGAACCCCTGTTTCTGACGCAGATAGTTTTTCATCACTCCATCCAATAACCGATTATTTGTCAACCTTTCACTGGTCGGCGCAACATCATACCCAAAACGCACATATCCTGATTCATTGCTAAGAACAGAAAAATCTTCCTACATGTACCCCAATACACAAGGTCTCCTAAGCAAGCCTGTCGAACTGCGGCTAACTCAAGCATCACACGCCTGGGACCTCATATTCATAACCTTTACTCGGCTGTATTCAGAAATTACCGACGTCGAAGTCGAAACAGAGAGCATGTCCGTGCTCCAAAATAATCGCCTCCGTAGTGCGGTGGGGTTATTTTATACTACTGTAATGAGCTGAAGTGCGAACCGGTGGGCGATCCGGAAACGCTGTTCAGAGACTCACCCTGGTGCAGTCTGCGACTAAGTCTCAACGGTACCTGCATTTGGGCCGTTGTTTATCGTCCCTCAATGTCCACCTTAGAGATGGACTCCCGCCTGAGACTAAGATTGGGGAATGTATTTCGATGACGATACGGCCATTTCTCATTTCCGGTAACAGCAGTGTTCACGAGTTGCAAGTTCCGGCTTCTTTCAATGAACAATTCAAGACAGACCTGCAAGAGCTTATTGCAAGCATTGTGTTCTTTCGCCGTCAGTTTGTCCACCAGATGTAGAACGGGAAATAAGCCATTTGTGCTTGATTTAGTGCTCACAAACGAAGAAGTCATGATCGAGAAACCAATACTGGAGAGTCCTCTGGGGCGGATTGATCACCTAGCAACACTTGGCTACTATGTATATTATGCGGAATATCCACAAGAACATAGTGACTTGTTTCGAACAATCACACACTAAGTCACACTCACAGAAATTGGTGGGGATACTATTTGGGATTTTTCAGACAACTGCTCCATTGATACTGTTTGGACGGACTTTTCTGCCAACTTCATCGATCTGCTTAAATCCGCGTCGATAAACTGGCCCATTCGTTCTACAAGTGCACCATAATACATCTGGAGCTGAACCCGAAAACACATGGCGTTAAGAGACGCAAGGTTGCATGTGTACAGAGCGAACCCTAGCCCTGACGACTGGAGCTACTATTTAGTGCACCGTAATCAATGTACCACACTTGTACGTGAGGACAGATTCCTACACCAGCAGAGCCTAGCAGAATAGCTTTGTACAAAAAACTAGCTTCTGTACAGACATATGAACAGTCTCTGGAATGTGAAGCGTGCTGTTCCCCCACTTACCTCAGCACTTGGATATACTTTAATTGCCAAAGTTGGTCAGCGTTCTACGGCTGCAATATGCTACAATATTATGACGCACCACCAGCATATAACACATACCTGTTCCATTCCCCCAGACGCCAAAGTTCACACACGTCACTTTTAGTTCAGCGACCGGATTGGGGAAGATGATATCATTGCGCAACCATAGTTCCCCAGGAGTTGACAACATTCCCCAAAAAGCACTGCAGGTGGCAGCTACGAGGATAACTTCATCGTTAGCACGATTTTTCTAAAGATGCTTCGATGAACAGCAGGTCCCCCAACATGTGGAATCAGGGTAACATCATCCCAATTTTCAAGGATGATAGCCGTTCGGAGCCCGTCAACTAGCGCCCACTGATTCTACACCCGGTGCTCTCAAACTTTATGGAGTCCAGCATAGCTGAGGTTCTAATGAGCCACTTTGAAAGGTCTAACATCATATCACAGGTACAACACGGATTCTGTCAGCATCGGTCATGTGCCACAAAAATTCTGATTGCACGTGGCAGTCGGACTAAAACCACCGACAGTGGGACCGGCACTGCTGTCATCTACCGGCATTTTCTAAAGTATTACCTCGCTTAGGTCACCAGTTCATTCTCCAAAAGCTACACACATGAGGAATTGAGAACCCTGTCTTTAAATGGATAGGAGAATTCCTTCGTCAGCGGGAGCTTCAAGTTCGAATTAGGAGTTCCTATTCTGATCCTAATGACATAGACCGCGGTGTCTTAAATGCGACGGATCTGGGGCCACGCATATACTTATTCTAAATCAACGACCACTGGTGTGTTATACATTCAATTTTCTTGCCTTTTGCCGATGATCTCTACATATGGCGAGCGACCGGTAGTTAGAACGTTCACGACGCGGAGCAGAGACTTAGACCATGCCACTGAAGGGTGAAAGAGCTATGCAACACTGCATTTTAGTTATAACAAAAACCGAAAATCAGCTGACGTATCTTAGTGTTCTGTTAACTCATAGAACAGACGGATCCATCCAGCGGCAGATCTACAGAAAGACAACGTGGATTGGCCAGTACACGAATTTCCACAGCTTCGTCCCTCTGAGATATAAGCGCAACTTGACTCATTGTCTTACCTTGAGAACATGTCGAATCCGCTCGGAAGACACCCTAGACGCTGAACTGACGTCCATACAGAATATGTCGAGTGAAAAAGAAGCCTCGACAGATTTATTCTAAGAAACCTTGAGGAAAAGCCTAAACAAGTGCCAGTGTCAACAGCGGCAAAAAAAGAGCTATTCATACGACTACCTTTCAAAATGGACGTAGTTACTGAGCGTCCAACTCGAAGTCTTTTAAGTGCATTTAAGTCGACCTTCGTAGCTGCTGAGCTAAAGTGTGTGCTTGTAACGGAACCACTCGTTCGTTCACGAAACAAGGATGTGTTGCCCATGCTGACCGCCGCAATGGTTAGTTATCAGTTCTAAAGCGTCTGTGGCGCAACGTATATCGGTCGAACGGCGCAGCAATTTTTCAAACGCGTGAATGAACACCGTCCACGTTGCTTGCAACAAGGTGGCACTGGGGCCATTGGCAGCTCCATTCCGGATCATATGGTAGACAGTGGACATCACGTGGATCTAAAGCGTGCCCATAGAGTAGTATACAAGGTTCTACTGCACCAAACGAAAGATTAACGCCTTAGTTTACTTGCGACGGCCGAAGCGATTTGCATTCGAGTATTTCACCGCTCTTATGCTTACAAAGGAAGCTAGTCCATACTCTTCAGCTTCCCTGACCGACGAAAACGGAGGATACTGTGGTCAACGGCTTAAGGTCATACTCCGTAACACGTTCTTCTCTCTCTCCCTCGCTATATATATATATATATATATATATATATATATATATATATATATATATATATATATATGGTTGGCGGCATCCGGTTTCGGATTTGCCTTTCACTGTGGCCAGCCACAGGACACCTGCGCCTACAGAGGGACCATGGGTTGCTTGCGCTGCACCACCCACAGCCTCAACCACACACCCCATATCCAGTGTAAACCCGAAGAAATAAGTCCGGGAGGAATGTGGATGGGAGCCACGTTTCATCAACGGAGCCGGCCCACACTCCTTCACAGGTAAACATAAGCACGTTGTATTTGGGGAATCAAGCGCACACAAGGCGGTGGCTGGACCGTAGTCCGCTCCACAATGAGTGCATGCAACCGCTCTTTAAGCCTAGCACGGCCACAAGGACCGTGCACCCTGTCTCCTCCAGCAACGAGCAACTGTCTCCTGGAGCCAGTATGAACGAGGTAGTGAGTAATAGACAGGTAGGCACCTTGTCATCATGCACATCAAGCGCAGCAACACCGGGGATATCAAATAACAGCTATTCACTTTAAACGACAAGGTGAAATAAAATAAATCCAATAATGCATACGGATATGGTGGCATAACTCTTCCTTAAATTACCATATGAAGTAAGTTGGTTAGCAACGAATCCACGATAAGTACAAGACGTGCACAAGTTACACAAAAATGCTACAAACGCAACAAAATTACCGAAGATAAGCGCAATTAACGTAAGCAACGTGGACAGTTAATAGAACATTATTCAGGTGGGCAGAACAAACCAAATAAAGTGGAATGATGGCTGTTGAACTGTTCGCTGAGCTTGGCAATTTTGTTGCAAACGTTTCGTCACCAATCGAGGTGACATCATCAGTGCGTAGTGGAGTGGCGTGCAATAGCGTAGAGGAGCGTAGAGGAGCCTCGGTGAGAGTGCACTCTCACCGAGGCTCCTCTACGCTCCTCTACGCTATTGCACGCCACTCCACTACGCACTGATGATGTCACCTCGATTGGTGACGAAACGTTTGCAACAAAATTGCCAAGCTCAGCGAACAGTTCAACAGCCATCTGAACAACCTGAGCTACCAGCCTTCAATTCTATAGCCAAAGTGGAATGAAATTTGGCCAGCTTAAAAAGACCTAGTTTAAGTGTAAGTTGGTTTATCCCAACTGCGGCGAAGAAGCATCAAGAATGCAACATCAGCGTCAGCATATATATATATATATATATATATATATATATATATATGCAACCGTCTAGGAATAGACTTATATCCTTCAGGAACCAGGGAACTCAAAGGAAGGTACGGAAAGCGTAAATTAAAACAGGTCACAAGATATAGTATTCCATGGTTTCATCAGAGGGGGTGATGCTACCCGACTGCCGAAGCCGAGGTAGGGTGTTAACTCTTGCGACGCTACTCCGATCGATCTGTCGAATAGCTTGCGCGCAAGGCAGCGTGGCGAATTCAGGGAATCGCGCCCATTGGGGGTCGTTGACCGATTGCTCAGTTCGTACGCCTTTCATTTGTTAGTTTGTCAAACAGGGGCCCAATGCTTTCCATGTATTTAATCCGCTTCACTTCTTCGTCTATGTTACTTGTACTAATTAGGACCAATCAATACTATTTGTTAACCCTATATATGCCTGTGATGGTCTGAGGATGAAGCATTAAAAGCAATTGTTCACCAAACGGTCTCGTTGTTTCTATTAACTAAAATGGGTATTTTCAAGTTACCTAAATTTATTTCCGTTTAAAAGGGACAAATGTAAAACTGTAAATGTACTCCACAAGCCCACTTACGCATATAAGCTTAGAGAGCACATGCTGAAAACCACCTCACAGATGCGCGATCTTGAGTTGGTGAGGCAAGTCAATCATGGCTGTTTGGTACAGTCTTTGGAGGCGTCAAATACCGCTAGCCAACACGTCAGCCTCTTACGATGGGCGTTCGGTGGGTCTGACCCCTCTTTTTTGCCCCAAATGCTCGATGCGTATGTGATTCCCAATGTGGAGTACGCGATTCAGGTCTGGTAACCCTGGTTAAAACGCGATCTGGTTGCACTTAATACCGCACAGCGAATGACAACGAAAAGTGTGAAGGGATTGCTCCACCTGCCATAATTCCTGGGTTCGGTAATGGAGCCCCGTCTATTCTTGGTCTGCAGAAACGATCTATTGAGTCGAAATGAGTCAGACTGCGTAATCTACGCCAAGGACATCAAAGTTTGGCAAGCGCTCAGAACTCCAGAAGACCGTATCCACTTTCAAGATGAACTTGAGAAGATTTATGGTGGTAGGTCTATAGCCGAATTGTATTCAATGTGGCTAATTGTCGGGTGTTGTATTTATAATGCACCGACTGGTTCATACATAAGCTGGGGGACTAGGATCTGCAACATTGTTCTCTCGAAAAGGATCTCAGTGTGTTGGTCCAGAAAGATCTCGGCTGCTCGAAGCAGTTTAAAAAGGTATCGAAGAAGAGAATCCAAATCGTGGGGCTTTTACGGAGAGCTTTCAGACAATTCGAACGGTCGGTTTTCCGCCAAATCCTTCCCGCTTACATACGCCCTCATGTTGGATACACCATTCAAGCATGGTACTCTTGAATGAAGGGGGGCCACACGGCCTTTGGAATTCTACAACTTCGGGCGACCAAAAATGTCAAGGGGCTGCGCCACTTGTCATACGAACAGCGCTTCAGAGTGCTTGGCATTTTCAGCGGACGTTATCGACGTTTGCTTGGTGACCTAATCATGGCTTGCCAAATAGTAAGCAACACTAATCACCCGTTCCATCACTTGTTAAAGCTGACTCACAACAACCAACTGAGAGGTCATCATCTCAAATTGGCAAAGCAATATAGCCGGTTGGTGTTTCGAAGAAACATCCTCTCTCTGCTTGTGTGTGTGTGTGTGCCACACGCTGCTATTTCATCGAAACGATGTTGGGCATTTGCAAATCACGTGTAGACACTGCACTGGCCACGCTACACCATACCACCTAATCCAAACGAGGTATACAAACAGCATAAAAACAAAACAAACCAACACACTTTCATGTTTACCCGGAAACCACAGACGATAACCTTGGATGGTACATAAAACCAAGTGTGAACTGCTCAGACGGGAACATTGTAATCGGCAAGTTTGCCATTTGTAGTTTTTCATTATTTCCATTTGTTATTTTCGCCTTTATTTTGCTCTCCAGTAACCGATCATCAGGCGGGACATGTCAACCTTCGGCTTTTGTTTCCGGATTATAGCAGTGAGTATTGATTGCAAACTCTAGGAGTGTAAAGCGGAAGTTATTGCCATTCCCGGGATGACCTCATCCTGTTGCACAAAAATCATGAGAAACCCCGGTCATGCTTACCACCACCTCCTGAAACAGCCGCAATACAAAATTGAGGGGTCACCAGCTGAAACTGGCGGCGCAATACAGTCGGCTGGAATTCCGCATGAACTATTAACTTTTCTTCGAATTTTTCACCCATGGAACGCTCTTTCTACCTTTGTCATTTCTGTAACTATACTACGCGCTTTAAATAAACGACTAGACGATGCATTACACCAGCTGATTCGATTTCTGTTCACATAGTGACAACAGGACGCAGAAAAACATTGTACTTTCTAGCGCTCACGAAATTGGCGTAAACGGATACAAATGTGCGTTAACGAAGATAACTTGACATACTGTGGATTCACATTTTATACTACGAATACAGCAGTGAGTCCACCGATGTGCACTTAAATTTGCTGACAATTTTTCTATATTTCGCATTTCACCATGATAATCCTGCGGGATCTTCTTAAGCTTCAGCCGTCTCACCCTTACAGATCCATTGTTCCATTGACTAACTGCCTTTAACCCAGTTGCCGGAGACTTTCTTATTTTACTTTACTGCGGATAGCTCCTGCGACAGGATGAGCCGGCTTCATAAATGTCGCGAATTGCAGCCGCTTAAGCACAGCGGTCAGCGGCAAGCTCCACGCAGATACTGATCCAAGGATTCCTCCAGTGACGAGTACCATGCACAGCATGGAGTCCTAGGAGATCCGCATCCGATTTAACTGCAGTCAACCATGTTTTCAATTATCCACCACGGCGACAACATAAACACTGACAAGGCGAAATCACGGCCTTAGTGAAGTCAGTGTCTGATCTGCGGAGGACGTGACCGAACCACTGAAGTCTGCGTCGTTGGATGAGCGCTGAGAGCTTCGGAAGAACGTAACAGAGCTTGCGGATTTCGTCATTGGTGATACGCTTATGCCACTGCGTTTACAAGATATGCTTTAGACACCAAATGGTCGAAGACTTCCAGCTTCCGGGTGTCTTCGGATCGCAACGGCCATGTTTCCCAAACATAAAGTAATATGGCACGAATGGTTGCTGAGAATACTCGGACCTTCGTTCTTAGACTAATTTCCGTCCTTCGCCACAATGTGTTTCTGTTGCAAAAAGGCTGTTCTAGTGCCGTCAATACGATCCCGGATTTCGGATATTGCTTGACCATTGGGGAGAATAGTGGGTCCAAGGTACTTCAATTCTGGTACAAGCTTGATGAGTTGTCCATGTAAGGAGAGCGACGGGACGGACTGGGTGGCCAACAATGAGAAGTATTTCGGCTTGCTGACGTTAACTTCGACGCCGATCATAGAGGCAGATTGTTCGACCGATTTAGCAATGATTGTAGTGATATATCACTTACGCAAGGATAGCAATATCGTCAGCAAATTTTAGATCTGACAGCCAGAAATCAGGTCTAACTTGAACACCACGATAGCCCTAGTCGACTGTGAAGTTGAACAACACGGGAGAAGGTGGACAACCCAACCGGACTCCATTATTGATGTCGAATTCCTCTGTTTCTTCTCCATAGACCTGAATCCGGACCTTCGTGCAACGGTAGTATGATCTCAACAAGTTAACGAGATTAACCGATACGCCATCGTCAAGTAGGATTCTCCAGAGTGCTTCGCGGTCAACTGAGTCAAAAGCAGTTGGAAAAGCAACAAAACACAAAAACGTGGGCTGCTGGAACTGGTAGCGGTTTTTGAGTACTCAAAATATAGTGAAAAGTTGGTCAGTACAGCCTCTGCTTGGACGAAATCCACCTTGGTTATTGCGAGTTGGCAGATTCCTCACATTGGTGAAGCGGGAAAGTAAGATTCGTGCGAATGTTTTGACAGCCACATCGATTAGGCTAATCCCGTGATAATTACTACACACAGTTCGGTCACCTTTCTTGTGAAATGGCAGTAGTACTGAGGTACTCCACGAGGAAGGACAGATTTCGGTCCCCATATCGAGCAGAAGAGCTCGTGTAAATGGTCAAGCAGAGCTGGTAGACAAGATTTGTAGATTTCCGCTGGAATCCCGTCCGCTCCCGGGGCTTTCTTCGGCTTCAGGTGACGAACAATGCCTGCAATTTCTGTGGGAGATGGCAGTGAGCAATCCGCGTCATATCCTGGCTGGGTTAATGCTGAAATGGGTGCAGTTGGGTGTAGTGGGCGGTTTAGGAGGTTGCTAAAATACTCTACCCATCTGAAAAGTTTTCCTTCCGTATCGGGGATGATTTGGCCTTCCGAATTGCGCAATATCGGCTGTGGTGAATGGCGTTTGCCGGAAGCTAAACGGACGAGACGAAAGAGATGACCCAAATTACCAGTATTTGATGCAGCTTATATGTTGCCTGCGACAACAGACCAGTAGTGGTTGCTATCATTCCGTGCTGAGCGGGTTTCCTCACGACTGCAGCGACGGTAGTCTGGGGAATTCGTGAAACGATCTTCTCTCGTTGTAGCGGACAAGCGGATAGTATCTTTAGTGATCCAGTCCTTCACAGGCTTTGAGCTAGAGCCCAGGATAGACAAGGCGGCGCGTTGAACTGACGATTTTAGCCTATACCAACGAGCGTCTACAGATTCACCTTCTGCAAGTACGAGACGTGGTGCATTGGCAGAAATTTCCGCTTCTCTTGCTGTCTCAAAGGATCGGCAGCAGCCAGTATACTCCAGTGGGGCAGTGTTGATATGCTTTGGTGGAAGGGTCTTTCAGCGCGTTGTCAAGCAGAGCCTGAATTTGGTGCGCAGAAGCACATGCTCCGAACCACCTTTATTGCCTGATTCAGCCCCTCTGTACGCTTAACAGTCATCGATGGTGGACATCCACTTGGATCGGATTAACAAGTAATCTATCTGGCTTGCTGTACGACCATCGTTGGAGTACCACGTCAGAAGATGTTTCCTGGGATGCTGGAAGTGAGTATTGGTTACGCACAACCGGTTAAGGGCAGCGAAGCTGAGCAAGCGGTCTCCATTATCACAGCGCTCTCCAAGGGCTTATCTCCAGTGTATTTGACGGGTTTGATCGTTCCTAGGACCGGTTTGTGCACTCCAGTCCCCAGCAATAATGGGGATATCGCGTTTTGGAACATGGTTCATCACTGTCTATAGAGTATCCTAATATACATGCTTATCCCTTTCCGCTGAGCGTAGAGTTGGTGCGTTGACAGAGATTATTGTCAGATTCACCGGGTGACCTTTGAAGTGTGCAACTGCTATCCAAACTGATACTGGCTTCCATGAAAGCAGAGCGTAGTGTGCCTGGCAACTGAGAGCCATTGCAACCTCTTGATTGCCAGAATTATCTTCCGGCCCACTGTGGTAAAGCCAATATGAGGTGTCTACACCAGGGACTTTGATTTGTCGAGAGCCATAGCCGGGTATTCGAGATTCCGATAAGCATGCTATGTTGATCTGGTATTCATGAAGTGTACGCATCGTCAACGCTTGGCTGCCGACATTCAACAGGGTTCTGACATTCCAGCATCCAATGAATAGTGGCTGCCGGGGATTGAGGGACCCAGCTAGCTCACTTGTCACTCTGGTCACTGGGTTAGCGCAGAGCGCGTCCCCTACCGGGAACGCCGTAGCATGAGAAGGATCGCGAGTAACGGACATGTCATGAAGTTTGGTGGGGATTATGGGTACTTTTGAGGACCCCAACCTCATCCGGCTTTTGTTCGAGGGTTCACCTCTAGCCTTTGCACAGCCGAGTACTACCTGCAAAGCAGCAGGGATCTGGGGAATCGTCTTCACTTCTAGCCGTTGGATCAAGGGTCGTTCTCTTCCGCCAAGTTGTCAGGACTAATGTTGCACGCGAGTACGTAGTCACCGGGAATAGTATTCCTGACTACCCTCAATTGGTTTAGTCCGCCTGCCTTACGGCTGACCGGGGTGTGGCCGCTGTCGCATGCAAGCAGCTTCTTGGAACCACAGGTGAGAGCTGGGTGACAGGTGGAGACCAAAGATAGGCGGACTACTCCGGGGGGTAAGGCAGGTCGCCTGCCAGAGGTGTTACTCCTCCTTGGCACCAAGGACACCCCTGTTGCCGGAGATGCAACAGCTCTATGGTTTATGGACGATGGACCGGACTCTGCTTTGCGAACTGTGGCTACAGAGTCTGCCCGAAAGCACACGGACGGTTCTCGCAGTAATGAAATCCGTAACGCTCACCCAACTAACTCATTTGGCGGACCAAGTCATCGAACGATCCTAGCCACAAGCCGACGCCAGCAAGGTCAATGCCGTTGCGTCCCAGGGCACTTCTGTCACCTGATTCCCTAAACAATGTATGCTATACACGCACCAGTTGCAACATTTAGTCTCCAGCTTCAACAATCTGCTTTGAATCACCATTCCAGGTCATCTAAAAGAGCCTAAAAATTCAACAATAAACAATCATAATGTTGCTAACACCGTTTTGGCAACCCAACCCGCAAATGCTTCAAGTTATGCAACTTCACCGCGACTCGAACATTTCTCGACCGGACCGTATTGGTAACGAAATCAACCAAGTAAAACCAAGGTGATTTTACTTCCAGTGTCAAGTTCCTAGTGGACATCGTAGCCGAAGTCAGCGTCATGTCCTATAACTCAGATGAGGTGGTTTCATCCTCACCGACCAGACTACGTGCAGCCAATGGCACGCCAATTGCAACTATGGACGAGAAGCTGTGAGCGATCAACGGAGGACTTCAGTGAACCTATCGCTGGGACACAGGTCAGAATTATCATGACCAACGCCAACGTAACCGCCATCACTCCCATTCTGCGTGGGTCCCTGTCCCACCCAATCCAAGTCGAATGTGGTGTACCACAAGGATCGGTACTGGGGCCACGATTGTTTTTGATGTATATTGACGATATAGCGGCCCTCATTCTTTCCAACTGCCTACTCTATGCCGACGACATCAAGGTCTGGAGAGCGATCAATACACCAGACGACTCCGCAATACTTCAAGAGGATCTGGATAAGGTGTATGCGTGGTCAGTTCAGAACCAACTCCCACTCAACACAGAAAAGTGCAGAGTATTACACGTACGTCACTAATCAGCATTTTTCTATAAACTGGATGACCATGTGCTTCACACAACTGCTGAGGAAAAGGATTTAGGAGTCTTGATTCAGTCCGACCTTGGTTGTTCAGCCCAGGCAAAGAAAGCATCGAACGCGAGCGTTCGAAATTTGGGCCTTCTCCGGCACACATTTGGACGCTTCGATCCATCCGTTTTTCACCAACTTCTAGGTGCATACATACGACCACACGTGGAGTATGCAATACAAGTCTGGCAGCCTTGGCTGAGGAAAGACCTCTCTGATTTAGAGAAACCTCAACGACACGCAACGAAGAACGTGAAAGGTTTAGGCCAGTTACGCTACGAAGACAGACTGAGATTGCTCGGGATATTTAGTGGTCAGTATCGACGACTACGGGGAGATTTGATTTTGGCTTATCCGATTCTGACAGACCCCAATCATACCTGCCGCCATCTGCTGGAGCTCAGTAACAACAACAATATGAGAGGCCATCATCTGAAGCTGGCAGTGCAGTACAGCTGTTTGGAATGTCGACGGAATTTCTTTTCCGTGCGTGTTTGCCAAGCCTGGAATGCTCTCCCAGAATCTGTAGTCAGTGCACCCAACCTGATCGAGTTCAAAAATCGCGTTGATAGTGCACTCACTTCATTGCACTATCTCCCATAGTACAGTCTAATTTTGAGAGATCCAAAATCCCTACTTTAAAATTAATTTTCCCCCACGCAAATTTCAACAGTGGATTTATATTTTGACGCTTCAAACTCAAACACTTTGCCCCATGCGAATTTCAAGGGGCAGTGACTCTTTTAACCAGATACTCCATACCTCATGATCCCCTCCGGAGTTATAGTGGATCATTATTTTTACACTTCAAACTCGGTGAGTCCACAAGCTTGTAGTGACTCGTTGTTAAACGATCTTATTGAATTGGTTTCCATTGAATTTTTCACACTTCTATGATTTTCGCACTGATCACCCTACGGGATTTGTCAAGCTTTAGCTTTTATACTCGCATAAATCCATTGTTCCATTGTTCTATGATTTTCGCACTGATCACCCTACGGGATTTGTCAAGCTTTAGCTTTTATACTCGCATAAATCCATTGTTCCATTGTTCCATTGTGTCCCACTTCAAGCTTCACGTTTTAACAACTTTGCAACTCGCATATTACGGTCGTGCTCATCCAGAACGAATTACCCCCGTGGCGACAAACGTCCAGCAACTTATCTGCACTAAGCATCCACCTGTTCGTGCCTGCCTTTGCAGAATGGCCACAGACAAACCCAAAACGGCTAATGAAAAGTCCGCGCAAATGCCAGAACTGGAACTACTATGCCCGTCCAGGAGTCCATGGGCATCGCCATTACACAAGGTACCGAAGAAATACAGCGACTGGCGTCCCTGGGATGACTACAGGGCACCAAAAAAAATTTAAAATCCCTTATGAATACCCCACTCCACACATGAATGATTTAACCTCAGCTTTAGCTTTTAAGTCACTCTTTAGCAAAATAGACCTACTGAGTTGTTATCATCAAACACCGATGGCGCCAGACGATATACCTAAAACGGCAGTAAGTACACCATGTGGACCTTTCGAGTACCTCATAATTCCTTTCAGCCTTAGCAACGCTTACCAAATTTTTTAAAGTTGCATTCATGAGGTAACTTGCGGATTCGAAGTATTTTATCCTTACGTAGAAGATGGCTTTCACATCGCAATCTCATTTTGATGATGATTATCCTTGTTACCTTGACGCTCTTTACAAACGACTGACGCAACCTGGGGTTACAGCCAACCACGACAAGTGAGAACCTGGCTGAAACACAATCGACCTCAATAGCTATACGACATCCGCTGCTGGTATTGAAACACTGCCAGACAAAATCCAGGCACTGAAGGACGATCCCGCTCCTAGCTCTTTCGAACAACTTCGCTGACACTTTGGCTTGCTCGATAAGTACCGTAGTTTCATTTTAAACAACGCAAGCATTCTGCAACCAATCATTGACTTTTTCCGCGGTAAACAGCCCATTTTCCACTTCCAAATGACCATCAACTGGTCTTCAAGAAGCTCAAAGAAACTTTCTCTAACATAGCGCTTCCCCGCTCACCCAGATCCAATAGCAACATATTCTATGACAACTGGTACATCAGACACAGCCGTTGGTGCGGTGCACCAACAGTTCCTCGACCAACAATGAATGCCTCTGGCGTTCTTTTCAAAACATTTGCAGCCTGCCAATTTGCGTTACAGCTTCATAGGTAGTTAGCTGCTTGGATGTACTTAGGGGTAGAAGAAGTCCGAATGCCGCATCCTGTAATAGCTTCGTCCTGCTCAATGATCCCCTGGCTGTGATTCCCACTGCCATTTACACAACCCGTTTCTTTGTCCCAACCAAAGATATTTGTGTTCCGGCTCTCAATCCAGACTCTTTGATCCGATGTCAAATTAATTCTATGTTCAGTCATACGTTCAGAATTTGTCTCATCACATTCGTTCGCTCAGACCTAGACCTAGTTTTTAGCTTCTGAGAAACTTCATTTTCGCTGCTCTGGAGTGTTTCAATCCCCATCCTTTGCGCCATCTGGACATCGATGCATTGACCACGTCGCTACATTGATGCACCATGAGTGCAGCTCACGTTACCTAGCAGTATTAGGACCTGATAATATCATAATGTTGATTTAGGTTTGGGTTACGCACAAGGAAACTATTCCGGTCGTGCATTTTAATGTTTTCATTCCCCCTTTCACTTTGTACATGTAGTTGCTTACAATATCTGATAATCACTGTGCGTGACATGCACCCAAAAGCCCACGAATTTGTGTAGCTTTCCTTCTGATCGGTCAGTTACCTTAATTTAGTGTCCGGCATAAGCCGAGGCGCAATGACAAGTTTCTAGTTTCTTTCACGTGTGAATTTCAGCCATATCGTTGTCTAGTTTAATTGATTTAAAGTTGTTGGTGCGCTTGTGTCTCAAGCACGTAGTTTTGTGGTATCGTGTATTTGGTGTTTCAAATTTTTTGTTAATAGTACTGTTGGCTAGTGCCGACTTTATTGTTTGGCTTCCTTCGGGAACGCGTTTACTCAAGCCTTCCAGCAAGTCTATTGCTTACGGTACTCAACATTGCATCCGCGCATCGCAGTGTAGCAATGAGCGCAGTTATCAACAACGATTTATGGAGTTACGGTACTCGAGATACTTCTTCGCTTTAAAGTGAAATCAATTGATCAATTGTGGAGTGGCAGCACATGGAGCACATTTTGGAGGCATTTGTATATAAAGTAATGCATTAATGCGAATATGCATTAACAAAATAGCAAAAGCATATATGCTTAATAATTCATTATTTCAAAATTACAGACTTGTACAGCGATTTGAGGCCGGAACTAAACTACCCACACTTTTTGAGCACTTTGGCGGCATAATCTTTTGTCTCCATGTGCTGGCAGGAAAGTGTCATGCTTAAAAACTAGCTTTGAAGTGGTCACTTTAGACCACGCCTCTCATGAATAAATACGCTCGGAAATCCGTAGAGATTAAAGTTTCCCAGCAAATCACTGGCGAGTATCAGACGGATGATGGGACATGTTCTGGTTCACATGTTAACGGTAGGAGTAGATAATGTGCAGGTTCCAGTAGCACCTTCGCGGCGTTGAACTTAGCGGATCAGTTTTTAGCCAAGATGGAGCTAGACAATAAGAAATGTCATTTATTAGAGGAAACAAAAAAAGATAGCTAAGCTGAGTTTCGGATTATAGTAGGTTGACCTTCAAGAACCGCAACTGAGTTCTAATTGTTTACCAAAGGTTGTCACTAAACAACAGTATCGGTTTGTTGAAGACTGCCGCAGGTCGGGGTCTGAAGTGACCGGTCTTAAATATTCTGATAGTTTGCGAGAGAATTCTCGTGCACCAAAAAACTGGCTCAAGGTCAAGTTGGTGTTTTCTGAGAGTAACCCTGCTGTTAAACGAAACTTATTTACACCGTTTTAATACTTTTCGAAAGCCGTATGTTCGACAATCGGCAGTGGTTACTTTAATTAATATCCCATCATTGTTGTCCAACCGAAGAAAACATCAGAAAGTGCGTGCTTGAGAAGGCGCAGTACAATGCAAGTAGTTTTATTCGAGATTTTCTCAGTGAAATCTATGTATAGACCAAATCACATATTCATGACTTATTGACTAGTTTTGTGCCACACTCTGTTGACCCAGACAGCCTTTGAGTGCCGAAGGTCGACTGCCATTTCAGATCGAGGCAATAATACTCTGCTTCCACTTGGAGAACAGGCCAAAACCTGTACAGACAACTTGAGCTACAGGTATTCCGATTTATGGTAAGGACCCGTTGTTTTTCCGTGCATTGTTGTATGAATGGACGCAATAGATACGCTAGGGTAGCTTCTACTATTCCCTGCGCTTTAGGTTACAGTTAACGAATCCGGAATAACAATGAGTGGGCATTGTCGGGATTTCCTCAATCTAATCACTGAACTCAAGCAACTTTGGTATATCCTGGCAAATGTGACGTATGTGACACATGCTGTTGGTGCACCGGAATATTGTGACCTAGAACTTTTGCTGCATCCTTGGTGATTTGGGCACATCCGTCTGTTGAGATGAGTGTGGCCATGGTGAATGTCTCGAAATATGGAAAGATGTCGGCAAGCGTAAGTTCACACTAGTAGACTCACCTAGGCATACTCATTAAAAACCATAAATCCACTGTAATTGCCTGACGTATGTAAAAACCGGGCCACCACCTGGCGAACACGTGCAGGGGGTGAGGGACGTACTTCGTGCACTAACCGACAGTGAACTCTCCAGCAGACTTTAGTGTTTGACCATTGGCAACGAAATGAGTGCGTGATCCACACGGGCTTTGAAATGCACCAGCGTGGGAGCATAGATGACGGATTCCGATAAGGCCCCCACGCTTAGACAACATGTACGGAAAAGACATTGCGGCGACATTCCAAACGACTGTACTGGATTATCCGGTTGAGATTGGGGTTTCTCAGAGAAGTAAGGTCCATAACATAATGGCACGCGTGGTTGAGGTCCATCAAGGTCGACTAATTTATGATAAGACCCTCACATAATCGTTGAAAACATCAGCTGCTGACCCCGAACATTCGCAGATTTGTTCGCAGAGCAAATGATACCAGCTTTTGACGCTCTTGGTTATCCGGCGTTGAGTTATCCTTAAGGCGCTGAGATTTCGTTGCAGTCATGGCTAAAATGATTGTATTGCATATTCCACGTATAGATGGATGTATGAGACGCGAAGCACTTGACAATTAGATGGGTTGAGGTGTCCGAGCACTGGTGCAATGGTTTGTGACAGGCATAAATACAACTTCTCGACAAGTCCAGCAGGAAGGTTTTGGTGAAAATTACAAGATAAAAATCAGTTTCGATAATGTGCACGTGAGGTAAATGATTCACCAAGTAGTTTGTAATCGCACATGTGAGTCTTCTTACCTGGGGGTTAAAAGATAATGTTACCGTCCACTGTTTGTTGCGCACTAATGTCAACATCTGATGATCACGGGCTATACCTCGTAGGGTAAATGTGACGGGATATCGTCAATAAGTTTTGGGTATAGGGATAATGCGGGGCATTAATTACATGCGCCGGAAAGGCATTTTAATGCTGTGACACTAGGTGGGAGAAAATGGAGAAAACATTCCAGTTGGCTATACTGCGTGGCCAATTTAAACGCTAACCCCTCAGAAATGGGTTTTTGCTGTTTCCAAATATTATGGCATGTGTGGTTAGAGTTTTTAGGATCTGATACACTAATATGAGATCTTCCTATAGATGCCGATAACGCCCGCTGTCCATTCTGAGAGTTTTCAGCCTGAATGGGTAGGAAAGGCGGATAAAATTCTAACGTTCTTCGTCGCCATGCGTTGAGTAGTATCGAGCGCAGTGAGATGTCGCTTCTGCTAGAGTTGCCGTGCTTGAATAGCGTATTCCGCGTTCGGGCTTGCGTATGCGCCAATCATTTTCAGAAGGACTAATGCGTCGAACTTCCCGAACGTTCTGCATAGAACAATGAAGAGCTGGTTTGCTTTATTTGATGCCATTTCAGTCAGTCTCAAACAACTAAGGGCATCTTGCACGAGCACGCCAAGGTGACGCTAATGAGAAGTCCACTGTAGAAGTTGTGGCCCTATTCGGTATTTGTGAGTACTCTGATAGCCTATGTTAATGACTTTTCACTAAGTGGCATTGGACTGCAGCATGTTCTCGATCGATCACATGTATTGTTTATCCATATCAGCACGTAGGGCTGCGTAATCTTCCAATGTGGACGTAGCACACCATCTCGTTAGATCAACAGCAAATATGGAGTTTGAAAATAACACCCACGCGAGATCAATTATGAAGACCAGGCACAGGCGAGGTCCGAGTACCGAGCCCTGAGGCACGTGACACTGGGCATTGCTTGGTTTGGACAATGGGCTGAGAACCCTCACATTCAGGTGAGGTTGAACGAGAAATCCACCTACCCAGCCCAGAATGGGATCGCCGATTGCATACTTCTGAAGTCTGTGCAGTAGAATGCGATCGTCTAGGTAGTCGAATGCCTTTGAGAAATCCAGGTATGCGGCATCGGCAACTTCGTCAGCATTTACAGATTCCGTCCAGCATGCACGAGCAAGCAACAGTTTAGTAGCGCAAGACCGATTTTGGCGACATCCATGCTGCTCCGGAACGAGCATTTTTCTTGCCCTCTAGGTACCTTATGTGTACCTCGGCGACAACAGACTCCATGAAGTTGGCGATCACTGGAAGGCGCGTTATCGGGCGATTATTTGCTGGTTCTTCTCGGCCACCGCTTCTGTAGCTTATGATCCCGTGCATCTTGTTACGTTGTCGCTGAAAGGATATTGCTAACTATTCAGCTAAACTCATGACAGAGCTTGCAACACGTTCGGGAAATGTCGTCTGCCCCCGAGAACTGTACTAGCTCAAGCACACGATCCGCTTCAGTACAAATGCGGTAGTAAAAGATATGTGGTTTAGTTCCCATGGTGGCATGATCTGCGTAGGCAGGATATAAGATGATTGCACACGTTGGAAGGTACGGCCAAATTACTGTCCAGAACGTTGACTGACTCTTGCGCCGTTTGTGCTAAACCGCATGCTGTGTGCAGAACAGGAATTCCGTGCTTAAACCTGTGACCTATGTCTACGTGTCTGCATAACAGTTTGGGGCAAGAGCAAAATTGTTGCACCAAGTCTTATTGGTTATTTATTTTCTCCTCCCGGACGAGTTTGACGCAGTGGATCTTTTGCGTTGTGTAGACATCCCAGATGTCCTCGCTCAGAAAGGCTATGTGGGCGAGCCATGCCAAGTTTCTCAATGCCATGCATTTCCGAGTCCTGCTCCATAAGCAAGACTACACTTTCTTGGATCAGCGTATTTTGTTTTCTGATATGCTCCGCACTAGTCTGTGGTAGATGTTGACGAATTCGCTCCACGTCACCTCAGTGGAATATTCGGTTAGGAAAGACAAGCCTGTGCATGAATGACGTCGGACAGATCATCATAGTTGGTTACGACGTGAGATGCCAGGGTATTTTCATCAGGACATTTTGCGTATCAAATAAAATGAAACCCTATTGTCGCAGGATCGTTGTGGCCCCAAGTATTGCACACAGTTCTTACGTGGAATGTGAGTTCCTCGTTGGTATAAATGACGTCCAAAACGAATGGTTGTTTTCTGTCCGGAAAGGTGTTCGGGAATTGACATGGTTGCACAGCGTTGAAACAGCGATTAGCTATTGCAGATCCGGTTTGAACTGTTCACCGATAGTGGCCGCGCATTTTAAGTCGTGTAGATTGAAGTCCCCTACAATGTGAATCTCGCTGTAAGATAGTCTCAGCAGGCACAACATAGCGGCGAAGATACCATTTTATAGGCATGTTAGCGCACTGTACCCAGCTTTTAGCGTGACACATTTTCGAAATCGCGTGCAGTGCCTTCAAGTTAGCGAGGCTAAGAACGCTGTTTTGGCGTCGTTGACACTCGCATTGGTCATAGGACGTTAGCCCATGGGACACCGAATAAAGTCAAGTACCTCTTTGGATAGGCTTCCAAGGCGTCTACACACAATTACAACTGTAACCAGAACCAAGGATGTGCTAATCACAGCCGACAGAGCTTCAACAGTTTTGTCTGCCGACTGAAAAAAGCAAGTCATCGAAACGTTAATTTATAGCTCACATAAAGAGCGACGCCTCCTCCCTGCCGGCCAAAGGGGCGATCGCATCTAAATAGTGCGTAGCCAGATGGATATACTTCACCATCCGTGATGTCCTGAGACAGCCACGTATCAGTAAATGCGAGTATATGGGGATGAGACCCATCTACAAGCAGACCTAACTCGTACACCTTATTCCTTAAGCTGCGCACACTGCTAGCACTAGCTGAAGGTATTCGTTAGGTCTATACCTAGGTCGTGCTCTACCAGAACGGTCACTGGCAGGGCGGAAAAGTATCGCCGGCTGACCACCCCGAAAATCCAATAAGTGAAGATCTTGTTCATCGGCCGCTCGCCGGTTTTTGAGGTACTTGATGGCCTCCTTTAGCTTCAGACTATCGGCCAGTGGAATGTGCGGTTACACACTAATAATGGTACCTTGTGGCTTAAAGGTAAATCGCTTGAGACCGTTGGGTTCATCCGGCGTAGAGAGTACCACGCCAAGTAACCGCGGTCGAGGGTCTAGTGCATTAACTGGGACGTTTCCCAGTTTAATCAGCTTTCTGACAGTAACGCCTGGAAAACCAGGCGGAAGAAGCTTCGTTACGCACATTTTAAACCACTGAATGTCGTCCAACATGCGTTCGGCAGAAAGGAGATCAATGGATTCATCCGCGTTACGGAATATGACGCTACTATCCGTGAAAGAATCACCACGATGGGATGTATTTATCCCATGGGCCTTTGCATCGACACTTGGAGAAGATGGCTTCGACACTGGTGATGGGATTGTCCTTATCCCCTAGATGATGTAGAAACGACAGCGGATACTTTCTACTCCATTGTCGGTGTCCTATTTTTTCGTTTCATCGAGTTCACCGAAAGGCTAATTGGCAGATTTTGTCTGCTTTTCGTCTTGATAACGGGAGCAAGTTCCTATGTCATTTTGTCGCTTTAGGTAGAGTCAAGCAAACCGTCAGAACTTGCTTGATCGATGAGAGCCGAGATATCCGCACCTTCGACTGACAAGTAGTTTGTGTGGGAATTTTGCCTTCGCATAAACATCAGACGGCTTGACAAGTAACGACACTTGGCTTGTTTCCGGTGTCTACTCAACTACAGCTTCTTGTTTATCAGAGAGCTGACCGGGTTTCCTGGATCTCTTTCGCTTTACTCTAATAGATCCTTGAACTACCAATTCGGTGTCGAACAGGGTAGGGTTAGATCCGACGTCCGGAGCAGCCTCAAAATTTGGTCCGGAGCCATTTGGACTGGTGACACAAGGATTGGTGCCACAAGTTGATCTCCACTGTAAGTGATGGAATCTGCGTTATTGGAGACCAGAAGCGTCGTCATAAGCAAATCAACCTTGCGGTGAAGATCTGAGAGCATCGAGAATGAACGCTCTACATTTCGAAGCCGAGAATCAAGAGATTCGTCGCTTTTACGAAAGCCCAGGCGGCTTTGCCGACGGCTACAGCAATTGTCACAGCTGAAAAGCAGCCTTTAGCGGGAGGCCAGCAGTGCGTACTGCTCAGCATTCAGATCCGTGCAAAACTGGTGGTACCATCGGTTGCAGACATCGCACTGCATGCCGCGGGAATCGTCAGTTACTGACATATAGCAGCTTGAACTAACACAAAGTGCGATAGTCTCAGAATCCAAACCGGAAACAATAGCCTCGGTGGATTGAGAGACCGACATAATGGAAAACAGAGTGGAATTATAACACGTATACAATAGTAAAGCGACCTCAATAAAATGGCAAAAACAGGGTGCAAAACGTGATTAAAACTGGGAACAAACGGAAAAATTGCCAGTAAGCGCCAAAGACGTTTTGACGAGAACCGCTATAATCTATCCAAGATATGTTGGATCAGAGGATATTAGTCAATAATCAAAGTTCGTTTCAAGTGTTTTATTCAAACGCTGTTTTCCACAATATTGCAGCTACAATGCTCGATCAGTATGGCACACCAAAAATTCGAGTTACCGCGTAGTACTCACAGAGGATGGTAGTCGCGTAACGTATCCACTGTCACACGCAACTTTTGTTTAGTAGGCAGTGAAACTCTGAGGCTAATGTGGTATGTAGGTCTTAAGCACACACGAAAGTATTTATTAAATAGTATACCGAGTTATCAAAGTGAAGGTGAGTTTGTTGAATTTGCCTTACGGACCTTACTAACACTGTCACACAAAGCTAGTCTACTTAACCGGTTCATTGTTCAGTACTCAAAACTTACCCATTTTCACCTGAACCGGCTTGAAAGTTTGACAGATTGATATTACCGCTGAACGGCTCAACGGAGCTGGGTTCATTTGATGAATGCAGTCGATTACCCTGTGCATTTTATTAGCCACCCGTGGGCGGAGTCCCCGAAGTGGATTATGTGTCGAAGATATTTGGCTTCCCAGAAATCCCACGACCATAGTAAGATACATGTACGAACGTGGCATGTTATACTTTCTAGTTACTACTACCTCGAGCCAATGAAACGTGGAACCACAGACAGTGGGCCCGTCGTCTTTGGACTGAGCGGGAATAGTACCGGGTTTTGGGCTATCACACTAGTTGCTTTACTATAAGCAAACCAGACTTATACTCAAAGTTTACCGACATTTACCTTGTTTGGAAGCACAGGATCACCCCGACCAGTCAAACCTGCCCTTTACAGTACAGAATTAACACATAAAATGTTGCTTGAACTAAGTAACACAAATGAATTTTACTGTGCATGATGGCTCGATACTACGGCGTCGTTGACTGTAGTCCAAGAGCATGTTCAGTGCTTGCCACTAAACAGCTCAAATGACATATCAGTAATGAATAACGATCTAAAGAACAATCAAATCATGTCACCGAAAATCTAACTGCTGCCGGGGCTCAACTAAAAGGTAGTTATGCTCAGCTGATGATGACGACATGCTGCGCAAGCTAGGCGACGTTACAGTCAACCCAACTGAGATCCCATTAACCTTAAGGTGTGTAGACCCGTAGGGATTTTACCAATAATTTAGAGCACATACACTGATGTACCTTATGAATAGTATTAGCACGGAGTATTTAAAACACAATGTAAAGCTGCTATCACCTACAAGCTGTCGCATGCCTAAAACATTTCGAGTGCACAGAATTAAAAAGTCAAGAAACATTTTGCGAAAAAAGTCATATTTGTTACATAGCACCACGTCACGTGAATGGTGGCTGTGAAAATATGGACACATTCCGATGAGCAGGTGGAATTAAACAATAGTACAAGTTTAATGCCACATGAACAGTTTGCTTATAGAACCTCAATATCTGGCCTAAAACGTTGCGTCAAGTAATTTCGGCTGTGAGATATAAATTGTGTTCGAAGTTCCCGTTGATTCGGCTCACCATCCCCTGGAAAAGCATAGGCCGCCGGAAACAAATGCAGACGTTGTAGTTTCGGAAGACGAGCTACACGATAGAGGATACGATGTATTACATCACGCGTTGGGGGAACAAAAGTTTGTATGCATAGAACGCGTAAAGTTGATGTTGCGTATATCATTTTGTCCGATTTATCCTCTTCTTCAGCGACATTATCCTCGGTATCCTGCAAATATATGTGCGGAGAGAAATAATATTATTCTTCTAGTTTGCATGGATCGGATACCCAATCATGAGTGTTAGAAGCTACCAAACACAGTTAGAAAGAAAAAAAATTAGGAATTCAGGTAACGAAAACAAAAGAGAGCAGTAGCGTGTCACACTGATCCTTCAGGGTGGTGCTAGCCAAAATCGGGCAATATGTAGACGGTGGAGTTGTATCTTGTCATAATGGTACTATCGATGTGAAATTCAACCAAGACAATCGGACTCAAAGTGCTACAACTTCAGAACATAATTCATTCGGTTTCCTGGCAGTTCGAGTCTAGGTCGCCCTGCTTTTAGCATGCTTAAGGTTTCGGACACGAAACGACCACCGAGTGGAGAGCAGCTATATTAATTTCAATGGCCAGAAGTCAAGAAGAACAGAGAATCTCACATAACTTACGGTACCTTTCTCAGCGATCCCTTGTGTGTATATAGCATAGAATTCCCTGTTGGGGCCGGAGTTGCTCTAACCTTCAGGCTTGGGTGACCTGGTAGCACAAAACACCGGGAACCTAGTAGGATGCAATATAAACGCGAGCAAATTTCAGCCACAATCGTCATCATGTAGTCATTCACGAAATCCCCCCACTGAGCATTAAACAGAGTGCTTTAGTACTCCTGATGAGCCTCCTTTTACTCCCATCCTACCACCCTCGAAGTTGTACATTTTACCCACTTCCCATTTCTCTACATTAGGTTGTAAACAACAACAAAGTGTTACCCCATCCAACAGCATAGAAACCAGGTCGGTCACCTGTATGACCAGATGTATCAACGGAACGTGTAGTAGAACGGACGCTGAAAGCTCGACCAATGTTAAAAACCGAGCGATTTGCCGCACTCTCTGCCAAGTGGGTCGATCACTATCATATGACATTATTGCAATAGCTAAGGACCGGATAATTGAACACCCAGATTTCCGCAACGTTGCGGATGGTTGTGGCTTATACTGCACTGGTAGCCTGCTTGAAGCACTTCAGAGACAAGGTGTAAGAGTCATGCTCTCTGATCAAATTGATAGTCATTGGGTAGAAGAGGGAAATGAAGTCGTGACGTGGATGTTGTCTTTCCACCAACACATTGAACATTGTGAGTCGACTGTGCATTTTGAAATGCATGGGGCTATTGCAATTTTCTCGAGGCTTAGGGAGTTCTCCGTTACTCTTATTTATCCACTTGGAATCGGTTCAGGTCATGGAAGCACAGGTTGTTTCTGATGAGTAATCTCAGCCCGCATATCTGATGCAAGTACAGTGATAAGGCTAAATGTGGCGGGAGTATGTGTAGTGGATAAGGACGGTGAACGATCACTTTCGCCATGTGAAGCATGTCAGTCGAATATCACAAGTACTGTATGCCAGCGACATCGCCTCCTTGATACAGTGCTCGACCAGATCACTGCACGCCAGCTAGACGCGCGAACTCTGCATAGCACATGTGCCCAGGGAAGGTAAGCGTAAAATTGCTCGTAATTTAATAGAAAGCAACTACTTCATGCCTGGTTCAAAAACTGTCGACCAGTGTGAGATAATATCCATTACAGAGAAAAGTGGTGGAGGTTGGTGCAACCGATGAAGACACGCCTCATTGATGTCGGCTCCGTTTTTACTGTCGTTGCTCTGTTCAGAGTCTGAAAGTGCAAGTGATGCTGCAGATGAAAGGACCGCGAAAGCAAACTGCAAGTGTTCCTTTTGGTTTAATGAGATAACTTTACCGTAGGTTTACTGCCGTTGGGAAGGGGGAATGCAGTCCTCACTGAAATATGAGTTGTCTTGAGTAAGGCGGATTGCTGGGATAAGTTTGATATGAGACGCAGCCAACAATACCGAGCCTCCATCGGAATGCAAATGTGTGTCGTCCAGCAAATTCAGCTTAGTGACAAACAATGACGTAGCTTTCAGTTACGCTGCAAAGGCAGTGCAAAGTCTTACTGATAATCAGTGAGGACGAGTTAGTCGTTTCATACGCACGGTTCGCAAACGTAACACAAATGTGCAATGTGTAGTTCGGTGCTTTGTGCAATCGTTTCGGAGGCGATTGAGGCATGCTGATCTATTCGTGACCGTTCACTGTGCACAATGTGGCTGCGAACGATTTGGGAACAATTGAGTCGTGGACAACACTAGTTCAAATGCAGAATGGCAAGTTTTCCAATGCAGATGAAATATTGCTAGTCATATTGAACGGAACTGAAGCTTTCGTTGTCCGTGTCTAGCACTGCTTGTTGGAAAGTGTGCGCCTCCTGGACTGACGTATGCTCTGGTGCCCAAGCTGTTCCATCGCTAGAGATGCAAGCTGCCGGTCAACAGTTTACGCGGCTTGACTGGATCTTGCCAAAACACGCCATTACTTGTGAAGCGAAGCCAAAAATGTTCACAGAACAACACAACTGGCTTGATGTTTACACTTGACTGAATGTGGACGAAGAGCTATTTCACTCGTCGTTTGGCGGATGTAAACACGAAGCAAGGTAGTTGCATATGGCTAAGTTCAGATGTTCTGACGAGGGCATTCGCACGCCAAATTTCAGGGCATTAGGGTGTGAGCATAGGTGTAGAAAAGCAATAAATCTGGCACTGATTAGGTTATTTGGAAGTACTCGTTGTGTGGCTGGTTGGCGACACGCAATTTCAATTTGAGCTGTGATAAGCATTGACCCTGGTGACCCAGTGAATAAAGTGCCAGCGGTCCTAAATGACATCCCAATGATCATGGGTTCGAAGCCTGTGATCTCTACCTGATGAAATCAAACAAGGTCGAAACGCGAAGTGGATTGGAGTGTTTTCGTGCAGTCGACATCCAGATCTGCTGCTTTAATCTTGTCTCAGCACTGTAGCAGAGCCGTGTCCGAACACTCAGCGATTTTAACACAAGTTTCATCATCCTATTGTCGTACGCATGTGAAAGGTATGAAGGTGGTGTTCGCAATGCGTATCACGTAGAAGAATACAAAACATCCATCTCTCAAATACCATTAATTATGTATGCGCGCCATACACGCAGACATCCAACGGTGGACACTTCTATGGGTATGCATTAACGTGTAACGGCAAAAGCAAGTACATTGCAAGAGCAGAGTTTCATTTCCGCAGCCAGGCTATCCTTGACTGATTAACCGTGTTGCAGCTAGCTTCACGTCTACGCAGCATGTCCACATGTGTGCCGTGCGAAACGCTGACAATGTTCTAATCGTTTCGACACATTCGGCTCAAGTCGCTATCCCACGAACATGGTGGTCGATGCTGCCAGATGGGGCAAAGGTTGATTAGCCGTGATAAATGCGACGATAAGTTGGAACAAAGGAACAGTCGTATAAAATGGGGGTAAAAATATAGCCAAAGCTCGACAGGTCCCGTAGGATGGGTTGTATAAATCACACAGATTCAGAAAAGTGACACTGAAGTGAAAAGGGCATCTGTGAACTCAACATAATATCCGCGTTAACGCACAATTCGTTTCCCGTGATTTTGTGGACTCGGTAAGTAATAGGTTTGTCTACGTCGCATCATTATTCGAGGAGTGGTATGTAACTCTGGTGATGCAGATACTGCAGCGCACCGTCTAGTCGCTTTTTATGAGCCACGTGGGCGCGGAAATGACAGAATTCGGAAGAGCGTTCCATATCTCACAAACTCGAGAGAAAGTACTTCCGGAAACATCCCAGCTGGCTGTATTTGATGGCCAGTTTCAGTTGGTGTCGCCTCAGTTTTGTGATGCATCTACGTTTCACGAAGTGATGACAATTGTGACCTGGGTTTTCAAGTTGTGGCACGGCAGGATAAGGTCACCAAGTAGACGGCGATAAATCCTGTTGTACACTCTTAGGGATTTTAATCGCAGATATTATGGCAGGTAGAATAATCACTTAAAATATATGTTTGCCCTTCATTGTGGGACATCGAGTGCAACCAGACCGCACTTTTACCAGCGATACTAGACTGAAGCACAAAATCCACTTGGCGGTTAACAAATCCGTTTGAGCATTACCGAAGTGATGTGTGAGTCGAGCCACCCTAGTTCCATCTGTGAGATGGCAACATGTTGGTTCCCGGCATCGTACACATTCACACGTTGCGCTGCACAGCTTAGTCACCTTATAGCCATAACCCGCTGCCACGTTACTGTGAAACGGTCTTCAATATGTGGTTTCCCATTATATATGTGTGTTATTTTTCGCCTATCCGCATTGAAGAGAAGCAACTTAGTCTTTGACCATTCAAAAGCAAGGTCCTGGTCCTATTGAAGCCGGTCACCATCTCCCTGATTAACGATCGTCTATGGTATATTAATACCATCCACGGAAAGCAAGAAAGTCAACTCAAAGAGAAAATCAAGGTCGGTAATGAATAACACTGATGTTTGTGGAAACTTCACAGTGCACATCAATCGGATTGCAAAACCAGCCACGAACCCGAACGTGAAGCCACCACTACAGAAAGAAATTTCTGTCCTATTCAAGGATAGGGTTCCTGATTCAGCATGTTTGAAGCTTTTGGAGGAGGATTCGGTGGCCTATGCGGTCGAAGGTCTTAGAAAATTCGAAATAGATGACAACGGTCCTGGTCCCACACTCCGCTGTGACGCGCAACCGGAAGCTTGGTTTTACATGAGTTGTGTTAATAGAAGCCGTATTGCTCTGATGCCATAATGTTTGATCTCTCTAATTATCCCATTGGTGCCTCAGCACTGATTGGTTACATTAGCTTGGATAGCACTGGGCGATAGCTGTTGAGGGGCAACTGTCCTTAAAATTCTTTGTGCTGCTACCATGCTTTCACTTGGTAAGGACCTGTTGTTCATCCAAACATCTTTGGAACAAACTGTTCACGTATCCTAGAAGCTGCCGCTTGCAATACTTTTGGGTGGATGTTGTCAAATCCGCGGGGAACTATCAGTTTTCAACAATAACAGTTTCCTCAAACCACAGTCGCTGAACTGAAAGTGTGGTGTGTACATACTAGCCTGTGGAATAATGGGACTGGTATGTGTCACATGTTGGTCGCGTCTGAATATTGAATGCTATTTTAGCCGTTGAGCGTTGGGTGCATCCTGTGCGGTTTGAGCATATCCGTTTGTGAGATGGGTGGGGCGACACCACGCTTCACATTCGGGAAGCTGTTCATATGTTTGCACAGAAGCTTATTGTTAGCATACAACTTTGCCGCTGGCCCACGTTGGTGTGCTAAGCTGTCCCTACGGACAAGTGAGATACAGTGATTACCATGCAATAAATATTTTCAGTAATTACTTGACTAGGAATAACTCTATGCACGCCACTTTGCGTTTTGTACAACCATGCATTTCCGTGTTATGCTCCCAAAGCTTGCTGGTGTGGTTTCAGATGTATGAGGGATGTGCTTAGATCACTATCATGATTAATGGAACAGTCGGCGGGAAATTCTGCAATTAATTCCTCAACGGGTTCTCTTAGTATGTCGTAATGTTTGGTTGTACGTAACAAGTTAAGCTGATCCTGTGGATACTCCACATAGCATACACAGTCGTAAAGTATTGTGACATGGTCACTTCACTTCAGCGGGCACCCCATCTTTATCTTCTCGATTTGGAGCTCTTCTTTCGTGCTCACTAAATCAAGCACCGACGGGTTATTTCCCCCTCTGAATCGGCTGGGTGGATTGACATGGCTGAAGAACGGAAAGCATGCAATATACTCTTACAAGTCGAACCTTAATTGCTCGTTGGGGATGTCGTAACTTCCAGATCGTGAACATTGAAGTCATCTGGAACGAGAAAGTGGCTGTATGGTCATCGCATGGCTCTTCCCAAGACTAATGACATGCGCCAGTCCATCGCTTGGCCAGACATTGGGGGACGGTAATCAGCTGTCAAAAGGCAAGCATCGTTGAGCTTCAGTCTCAGACGACACCAGACTGAGTCTTTGATCAGTGTTTCCGTATCGTCTACGGGTTTGCCCTGCAGGTCACTACGCTAGTACATAACCACCTACTTACCTTACTGAGGGGATTATTTAGTACAAGAGATACAATGTATCGCGACTTCATGATCGGCAATTTCTGAGTTCAAGCAAATTTCGGTTAAGAATATGAAGTCCCAGGCATATGATGCTTGAGGAGACCACATTTTAGCAAGCTTGTTCAAAAGACATTTTGCGTTGGTTTATATGCATGAAAGTTTTTCTAATCTCAGTAGTGAGTCGGGGAACGTGTCTGTTGAGTTTGATATTGCGCCGACTGATGTAATGTCGGCCATTAATCATGTTTTGGTTGAAGCAGTGACGAAGCACTTAATTTCAAATCCTGTGATTCCATAAATTGCTCCTTTTCCATATCTTTGTGAGTGAAGTATGGAGTGTGACCAAAATTTTCGTTCGCTATATTAGTTATGCTATCCGAACCGTGTCAGGAAGTGGATCGATTAACTTGCTCATGTCGTATGTCAGCTCACGGGAGCGGTTGTAAACCGGAGCTCAGAAGGTAGTTTGCTGCGATGCGTGTACCAGCACTCAAACACCCCAGTTGACATCCGTGAACTGAAGCACCATCTTCACAATCGTTGGGCTAAGTCCTCTGTTAATTTAGCGATCTGCACAGCCTCAAGACAAAATGTGCTACGATGATTCCTAGGGACAGGGTGTCGTAAATACAGCGTCACCGCTCCTGGTTGTGCGTGCTCGCTTTGCGCTCATCATATCCTACAGCCTCGGAAACAACGTGCACAAGGATGCGCCTGGCTACAGATTACTTCCCGTAGTATTCAGAAGCGTGCTTCGCCTATGTAAGCACATTTGACGGAATATCGGGGAAGTTGCACATGGAACCTCACCCAATGCGGAGGTCAGCTGCCGGTAAAAGCACTGCTTTTGCAAACGAAAATTGGGTGTTGCCCACCCAAAAATACTGCACAACCACGACGCGTTTCGATGTTATTTTATCTCAATATGTGGAGATAGCAAGCCTCGAACCCGTAACCATTGGAATAGTTGCCAAAACCTCCACATCTTTGGCTACCGGATCACGGCTAGCAACGCTTGGCACAACAGTGGCGTCGGCGAGACAGCTTCCTTGCGGCTTTCATTGCTCCGCTTCATACTTAGCCATTACCCGGCAGATAACTCAGCACCAAACACACTTTAAACAGGCAATCCGATTAGGAGGCGACAGCAGATGCGACACTGGTGTCTACTGCGAGCCATGTCCTGTAAATTTTCGAGCCAAGCGCAAGGCGAGTCATCTGGACTCCAGCCCGGAAGGCGGGACGGATCAACGGCGCCCAGTTTGGTCGTCAGTGACTTAATTTCCCACTGCCAAGTCAACTTCTGTCCACATCGAGACTTGCGCCACCCTACACCTGACAGACTAAACAAGGCCCTCCTAGGTCAGCGGTGACCAAGCAGACGTAGCAGATACCCAAGTCAACGCAATTTATTCAGTTCTATCTGTTGTTCTATGGAGCTAGCGTAATTATCACTACCTAGTACTCGCCCACGCACATCATCGTTGCGGACACGCTGGTGCCATCCGACTCCAGCAATGCTTCGCAGACAAAGATGAGCGAAGACAAAGGCGCCTCAGATTTTCAGACCGAAGGGGCAAAGTTTCATTACCATAGAACAGGACGGCGCTCATTGTGGCCTTGGATACATGGCCTTTCAGACGTAGGAAACTCCTTTCTGCCACCAAAAATGCCGCAGGTTCAAGAAGGCAATTCTGGTCATTAAAATTCGTGAACTGACTTCAGCTTCTATGCGCCCATCGTTGCTGATGCAGCTAACTGGGTAGGCGAATCGATCAACCACCTCGAGTTCTACGTTAGCAAGCATCAAGGGGTCATCAGTTGGCTGCTAGCCCTGCAGCAAGACTTCGCACTTTGAAGGTGCGAAGTGCATACCAAATAATGGCACCATTCTAGATAAGCTACTCAGGGTTGCTTGTGCTGCCGTAACGTCGTCGAAAAAAAGACGATATCGTCCACATAATCAAGATGAACTAGGCTTTCATCAGGTAGGACCTCAACACCTGCATCGTGAGATTCCGTAAGGGAACACTCCGTGATAGAATCCACGACGGAATTGAACAGAAACGGAGAAATCGAACAACCATGACGAACGCTAGTTGTGGTCGGAAAGCTATCCGACAAGTCACCGTAAACCCTGGCGCGGCCTGTAGTGTTCGAGTATAGAGCACGTAAGATGTTCACATATTTCGTGGGAACACCTTTCCGCGCAAGTAATTTATCAGAATGTATCGAACGCACTCACGAAACCAAGGAACACAGCTATTGTCGACCTGCTGTATACGTGGCGCTGCTCTAACACCCGCCGCAAAGGAAATATGTGGCTTATACAGCCACGTCCTGGGCGGAAACCGGCCTGCTCTTCCTTAATCCGAGGTTCCGTTTCCACAGTGAGGCGACGAACGAGAATCGAGGCCAGTAATTTCGTCACAACCGGCGTTAGGCTAACACCCCTGTGGTTAAAACAGTCGGTGCGACTGCGCTTCTCATATATTGCCACTATAATTGATTTGCTCCAATTAGCCGGGACACTTCCTTCCAGATACGTTCAAATAGGGAAGTCAGTACTTTGCAGATGACCTCACCTCCATCCTTAAATAGTGCAGTTGGGAGGGAATCCAAGCCAGCCGCACGAAAACGATTGAGGGCTATGATCACCTTTCGGACCTCGGCCTCCGACGGAGGCTCTAAACTAACCGTCCATAGTTCGTCCTGCATCACCTGAGTAGGAAAAGGTCCGGGAGCAGGGAGCCAGCTGAACTGATTTTGAAAGTGTTCCGCCCAACGAACCATACCGCGTTCGTTATTGTGTGTCAGTGCATTCGCGCTGTCTCTGATTATCGCACCGACGCCTGGCTTCCTGAGCTCAGTGGTGCAGCTCAGCTGGAAGAACTTGCGATAATTGCATACCTGTCCGGAGGAATTAATGAACAAATTGCGGAGTGATTACCGAAATCCGTCGATATCACTCTCTACACACCTCGGCTCTCCCGATCGGATTGAACGCAAACCTTTCTTGACGATTCAAGTACAAATGGGATCGGATTAACCTTACAGTCCGTGTCCAGCAATATCGAGACATGAACTATTCATTTGTTTTTTTATTCATGACTACCGTTTTACACTCCCATTATAATGTTAACTATTACTTTTTCTTTCCCGGAGGCGACAGTCCGGGAACAGAGAATAAGTCTCATTGCTCAGCGCTATAAATTCCTGTACTTTTTGAACGCAAACCAATGATGAAACTGAAAACGTTTTTCAGAACTGTCTAGCATATCGATACTTCGAGCAGTCATCCGTTTTTGACACTTCCCCTGTAAAATTGGTCGGTCACTTGCGCACATATTTTATATTCTTCTTTACTTCACTGTAGACCCCGACTGGGTCGATCTCTTGAGGTAACGGATTTTAAACTTCCAACGCTAATAATAATAACTATGCAAGACACATTGCCATTGGTTCCCTGGCGATAAAAGTGCTTTACTCAACAGGACCAGCTGACGGTACGGGCTAGGTGGCTTGACTGTCCACACTCTATACACAAAAAGGTCCTAAAGATAAGTTAGGTAAGTGATGGCTTGCCTGCTTTAAAAGCCACACTGGCACACGCCAGATGGGGCATGGAAGTGCGAGTGAAGTCCATCGAGAGAATAACCTGCATATGAGCAGGTCCCCAGAAGGCGGTCCAATAATGGTCGTATTACTTCACTTATACGTTTTATTTATCTACACTTTTTATCTTTTAAAATTTCACAATCCTCCCGAAATATTTAACCGACCAATTATCCATGTCCGCCAAAAGTCTTGAGGACTGCTTCGGAAAATGCGAAAAATATAACCTGCACCTTGCGATTTTGCCGTCCACCAAAATTCGTAGTATACAGTTAGACCGTATCTCGCACCAACGAGAGATACACCGTTGTATTTTATTCACCACAAATTCATCTTACAAATGAAAGAGCACCTCAGTGAACAAC
>OX104064.1:107289941-107319779 GCA_944474145.2 Dicrocoelium dendriticum | reverse complement strand
GGGATATGAAAATAATTTGGAAGCACAGAACTTTTGTTGCTGTTGTTTTTCGTAACATCTTTACTCATTGCGTATATAATCTTTGGTCCATCCTGGAAGAACTCCTGTGGTGAATTACCCGATGGAAACATAGTCAGTATAATGTTCTGGTTCAGGAATTTACTAAGATGAATGTGGAACGTCCTTGCATTTGTGCAAAACCTGATTGTGGCTGGTAGGCTATTCCACACGACAGCGTATCTGACGAGGAAGAAGTTTGATCTGATAGCTGTCCTAGCTCTCGGCACACATAATGTACAGGTCTTGTTGTGTGTATTCTGAGTGAAGTTCGTCATCATCAGCACACGTTAACTGAGGGTGAGAAACACACCTCAGCTAATGTGCCGCAATACAAAAGGATAAGAACCTAACAATTACACTAAAATTACACAAATTGTATTATAAAATATATGGTGTTTAATATTATATTATGCGTCTTGCATAACATCGGGATTGGAAGGGGATGGACAAAGAAACTCATAACACAAACGCCATTGGGGCCGGCTCTTCGCCATATCAGCAATTATGTCCAACTAAACGTTTTCATCGTCCTTGGGACCAAAGCTAGGCAGTCGGGATGCACCAACCGATGCCAACTTCGAAGTGAGGGCTTCCATTCCTTTCGACCAAGTCATCACTTAGCTTCCCCTCCTCTTCTTCCAACCGCACCTCCGACGTGCAAACATTGCACGTTGCGGGATTCGGTGTGCTGGCTTACGCAACACGTGGCCCAGCCAACGGAGATTGGTGCTTAATATGATGGTGCTGAGCGGTTCAGTCGCTCTTCATGCACCAAATACGTGACACCGAACACGCTCACTGCTCGCGCAATGTTCGCACCAGGCATGAGCTAGACTGCGAAGGCAGCAGTGATCGAATGTGACGAGCGTCCTTATGTTTGTAGACCTGATGGGCCAGGTTTCACAACCATATAGGAGAGTTGAACGGACGGCTGCATTATAAACTTTGCCCTTCAGGGTGAGAAAAATGTCGCGTCTACGCCACAGGTGGCGGAGATTAGCAAAACACCTCGAGGTTTTGCTATACGGTTCGTAACCTCATCTCCGATCCCACAGGCGCTAACATAGTCGCCCACGTATTCGAATTCCTGAACGACTTCCAGCTTTTCCCCACCAAGCGTTAGCGCAGGGGTGTGTCCTTGCCAATCTTGGAGAAGTACTTTGAATTTCGATGGAGCAAAGCGTAATCCAAAACAATAGACAACCAGTGCTAATCAGTCTTGTGCTGTTTGGCATGTTTGGGGGCTGTCAAAGGTTAGGGTAATATCGTCCGTATACTCCAAGTCAAGAAGTTGCTCACCAGGAAGTAGCTCCACACCTTCTAGGTTGTGTCCAGCAATTGCTGCTTCCATGACTACGTCAACCGCGAAGTAAAAGAGGTAAGGTGACAGCGGACAGCCTTGTCTCACACCGCTGGTGCTACGGAAGGGTAGCGACAGTTTGCCATAAACCTTCACTCTGCCCGGACTATGCGCGTACAGAGCTTGGATAATGGTTACGTAGTTATCAGGCATGCCTTTCCACAACGGACAGTTCCAAAGGCATATCGATTGAATGAGTCGAAGGCACCTTTTATGCCAAGAACACGACAACGGAGGGTCATCAATAAATATGACGGTGCTAGAACTATTGACGCAAGATGAAGATGAGGTCGATACAACCCCGAGATCGACGAAACCCGGCTTGCTCTTCACGAATCTGGCTTTCACGGGTGCCATTCAGTTTGTGGAGAATGACAGACGCAAGCAATTTAGCGGCAGTTGAGATTAGACTGAGCTCTCTATGATTGCCGCATTTCGAACGGGAGCCTCCCTTGAAACTTGGGACAATGACAGAACAGCTCCAATCTGACGAAACAGTCTCCTGGTCCCAAAGTTTCACAAATAACACGTGTGAATCGTCTACTAGAGCAGGTCCTTCGAATTTGAAGAGAGCTGAGGGAATTCTACCAGCCCCTGCGGCCTTATGCAATTTCAACAGCCTGACCACACGTTCGACTTTTGCGCGTGAGGGCGGATCCAAGACGACCCAGGGAGAAGGGCACACAATGCCCGAAAAACTAAGCGATAACTTAGGTTGGTTAAATTGCCTTGCAAACTGTTTGGCCCAACGCTTCAATTGTTTTGACGGACTGTGGATCGGCTGCCCACTCTCGTCGTGTATTATCTCGGTAACACCAGGTCTCCTGCTGCCTGTTTCCGTAACAGACGGTGCTTACCAACGGCAGCGGCTGTTTCCATCTCCAAGGAACGATGAGACCACCAGGCTTCGCAGTCTATCTTCAGGCTAGCACGCGGTTTTGCCCTGAGATTTTTGCGAGTCTCATTGTATTCCTTTCCAGCCGGAATACATCGGCGAGCATCCATAAGTTCCAGAGACTGTGTAGAGACAAAATTCCCAGTTTGGCAATTTGATTTGTCCCATGAAGACATGCCTGCCAATAGTAATGTTTGACTAATATGCGACCAGTGATCTTCGATGGTGTTTAGTGGACGCTTACTCAGCCAAGATGCCAGCGTAGTTTGAAACGCATTCAGAACACCTAGCTTTACCAGCTGGGTGGTCTCAATGCGCTCAGAGCGACGTTGCGGACGTCCGACATAACACACCCGTAAGTCAGCACGCACGAAAGCGTGATCGGAGTCCAGTCTAGTGCTCCAACTCGAGCGACAATTTTGGACACTGCATCTCCAGCGGTAACTAATCGCGATATGATCGAGTTGCGTTCATGGCTGGCCCGAGACTGGTGGGCGCCAAGTCACGCTTCTGCGGGTGCTGTGTCGAAAGTTTGTGCTCGCGAGAAAGAGACGAGCATCTTCACACAGATGTAACAATCGCTCACCGTTATGATTACGGGAGCCTACACCATGTTGGCCACCCAGATGGAGCTCATCAGAGGACAATTTTCCGAATTGGGCGTTAAGGTCGCCAGTCAACACCACGGTATCGGTGCTTACTCCGTAACGAAGGAGATCCTGGTTACTGAGAGAAATCATCTTCACCGAATTAGTGCTACAGTTTGTAGGGGTGTATGCCGCAATGACAAACAGGCACCGTTTGTTTCCGCGCGACTTCGTAGCAAGGAACGAACCAGCTAATCTAACGGCACATATCCGACTGTTGACTGGGATCCAATCGATCAGGGCAGCTTCAGCCCGGGGACTCAAAACAATGCCGATGCCAGCTTGACCGGCATTTGAAGCTGCATCATCGCCAGACAGCCGCAATGAGAATGCGGCGTCAGTTTCGCATGTGGAGGATCGTAGGTAAGCACGAAGCTCGAATCATGCAGGCGGCTTTCTGAAAAACAGCAAATATCGATCGATAGGGTCTCTAGTGTGCGGGCAAGTGCTGCCTGTTGGCTAATCTGTAGCAAAGTGCGCACGTTAAGTGTATTACGTTGAACTTTCAGTGTACACAGGTTGGAGCATGTCTTGGTTTATGAGAATTTGTATCAGCACCAGGTTATGTTTCAGTCGTCGCAACCAAAGTGCTTCAAGTTTAAGCTGCTAGCAGCGCTCCTGACAGCTCAAGGTGGTTGATTTACTGAACAAACGCTTAGTGAATGATTTTTGCAGGTTTTCCAAAGGTTTCCTGTCACCCATTCGTATGTTCCTATAGATGATGCTGCAGTATTCAAGGACAGGAAGTGTAGGTAGCTTGAAAAGCAGTAGTCTGTCTGGAGTTGTGCAGATTTTATGGCACAGATCGTTTGGCACGTGCTATTTGATACTCAGTTTGTACTAAAAGTTTGTAGAGTATCTTGTGCCTAGAGCATAGTTGGATGGTTTCATACAGATACGTTCATTGTTCATTTTAACAGACACTTCAGGGATTAAGCATCCGTGTGATATAATGCATGATTTATTAGCTGAGAATTTTATCATCCATATGTTGCACCATTTCTCAAGTGAATCGAGGTCTTCGTGAACGAGCAGCATTGCGCTATTGAGTTCATCTCCACGAAATTTATAAACTATCTTTATGTCATCGGCGAACAAAATGGCCTGCCATGTTTTATGAACACCGTGATATGGTTAATATAAGGTAGGAAAAGGGAAGGACCAACTACACTTCCTTGGATGACACCACTAGTGATTGGACGTGAGAAGGAGTTATGATTACCCAGAGTGACTATCTGGTAACGCCCATGTAGATATGATGTCAACCAACCAAATACTGGGTCTCTGATCCCAAACGACCTGATTCTCTTCAGTAGCCGCTTGTGGGGCACTCTGTCGAATGCTATCTGCATATCCAGGAACAGTATTATAATTGTGTATTTCGAATCAATGGCTTCTGCTATGTAATCCAGGTAGTGCAACTGAAACGTTGTACAGGAACGTTTATCGAGGAACTCATGCTGGGATTTGTTAAGTAGCCCATGATGATGGATAAACTCCATGATTCCACTTTTAACTAATTTTTCGAGTAATCTAGCGATGACGGGAGTATGATGCATAGGTCGATAATTGGTCACGTGCTGTTTGGGCCCCTTTATGACGAGGAACAATGAATGATGTTTTTCATTGATCCGGAAAGTGGCTAGATTTTAAGGACAAGGTGAACATGTTCAGCAAAAGCAGTGGTATGTCAGGTCCACCGAGTTTAGTAACTGATGGGGGGATGCCATCGAAGTCTGCTTTGACCGATGGTTTACTGGACTTCATAGCATGTTGGATGGTCGACAGAAAAATCTTGACATTATCTATGCCGCTTATTGTAAGTTCCGAGCAGCAAGGTATAGGGTCGGTTTCTACGTTCATGGAAGCAACGAACAAACTGCTAAACGCTTTAAAAATAGCACGTGGGTCGTTAAGGTGGCGACCCTCCTCATCAATAAGTTCTGTAATCAAAGACATTCGATCGTTAGTCCTATGACGGAGGAAGTTGGCCAGTTCTTATCCTCTGCATGTCATCTGAAAGGCGTTCTCCTCCTCCCTTTCAATCCGTTTCATTTGTGAGCAATTGATGCAGGCGGTGGATTCTTGTAGCTGTAATACTAGTGAGAATTCCCCAGTTTTTCTGAATTTCCAGAGTAGTTTTCCCGTTTTCAGGTCACTCATAGTGTCGCTTACATTCTTAGGACAAGGAATAGCAGGTTTATAATGTGGGACAAGTACAGTTAAGATGCGATTGATTTGGTTGTAGAAATGTTCCACTGCAATGTGTGCGCTAGTGAAGAGAAAAAACCATCCCAATTAGAGGACTGGATCAGTTTTCCGAAATGTTCCCAGTCAGTCCTTCCCACAGTATGCTGGGTAGGTGAGTCGTTTGGTACCCATTTCCAAGTGGATGGAAAAGCGCAGCATCTTATGATCACTAACCGGAAGGTTATCTAAGTTGTCAATTTGTGCGTCAGGAATCCCCAGGGTGAAGAATAAATCCAGTATGTCGGCAGACCTAGTTGGCCTGGTAACCTACTGAGTCTAACCCCCAGCTCTGATAGCCGATAAGAAAGATCTGTTCAATGGTAAGGATGTTCATGTTGATCAAGTAGGCAGGTTGAAATCGCCAGCGATTATCTTTACACCATGTGGTAACACCGATGCGAAATCAAAAGCCGAGGAGATAATTGCGATATCCTTGGCTATCGATTACGGAAGGTTGTAGATGCAACCGAGAAGTATTGTGGAGGATACCGCAGCGACTGATGGCCATAGGGATTCTGGAACAATGTTTAACTGTGGGTCAGCAATGAACTCCCATCTGAAGTTCCGATGGAGATTTACGATGCACCCGCCACCTTTCTTTGTGTTACCATCTTTTCGAAATAGATAGTAGTTAGGAATATCTAAAATAGCATCCAGTGTATCAAGGTAGCACCAAGTTTCGGTGACGAAGATTACATGTAGGGTGCTCAGCTGAGTAAGCATGCTTACAGAATGCAACTTATTTTCTATGGATCTTGCATTAATTAGTATAAGTGAAAATGTAGTGTGCACAAAAATGTTTTCTGTGGGTACTTCAAAGGATTGGGAATCAGAAATGACAGGCAAAGAAGTTAAATAAGTACCTGGTGGAAACAAACCCATCGGTGGAATACTCAGGTGTAATGGCACTGTTCGCGCTAGATAATGCACTCGAGGCGAAAATGTACTCGCCTATTGCTTTTATTGCACCGTTGTTCGATTTAATTGCTCCTGGGGTATATCTCAAATAGTTGCCTCATGGATCCCAGTGCGTTTGCTAATTGAGCGCACTTGCAGACATTTACCCATCCATGTACGTGGTTTTTCTTTGCGCGCAATCACTGCACAATGCGAGCAGCACAGGAGGCGTGTGACATGAGCTTGCGTGCCGCCGAGTTACCTGTCTAAAGCTGCTGAGTGTAATGAATCACCAGTTTGACGGAGGAAGACAGCATTGACAAATTAATTGCAATGCGCTATGTGCGGCCATGAGATTTACGGGAAGGCACTGGTGCAACTGTGAACCGTGTAATGGGCTAGTGACACTTTGCGTTAGTATACTCACGATTTCCTGACCGATTGGTGACTGACATTCCTGCTACGTATCTGAGGATTGCACTATCTATCCTCTTAGGAATACGAATTTCTCTATTGGTTCTTGGAGTGATGCTATTTTTGAATATGGGGGTTGTAAAAGGTAGCACTCTGACTCACCGCAATAATGCCACAGTGAAAAAATACAATCCGCATAGTCGAGTTAGTGGCCGAGCATAAGCCTCAGCTACAAAATTCATCGCCCTTGAAGCTGCAATGCTTATTCTTTTATCAGTAATATCCATGTCAGAGGACAGAGGAGTTTACAGGTATGCTTTTATACGCTTCATGGTTGCAGACTCATTCTGTTACACCTGTTCACTGACGTATTATTAGCGTATCATTTCCTTAATATCTTTGACTGTTTAAAATCGTTGTTTTGTTTGCCCATCACAGTTCCACTCCAATGCTAACGCTCTCTCTTCTCCTTGTGACGGTAGCCGTTCACATCCGGCAAACTATCGCCTAGTGACTCTTCTCCCTGTGGTCACAAAAGTGATGGAAGTGGTCGTCGCTGAGGCTCTAATGGACTACCTAGAAAAATGCAGTATCGTGACACTGGAGCAGCAGGACTTCCGTCAACACCGGTCATGCACTATCAACCTGCTAATGGCACGAGGTAGTTAGACGGAAGTGGCTGATTAGGGGTCGCAGCTGACGTTAAATATCTGGACTTCTCCAAAGCTTCCCATCGCCTAGATCACCGCATCCTACTTCACAGCATACAGAGCTACGGAATCAGAGATCCTGTGCTACGTTGGATTGGCAACTTTCTTCACCAACGGAAGCTTCAAGTACGCGTTAGGGGATCACACTGTAACTAGATCGATGTGCAATGTGGTGTCCCAAAAGACTCAGTGCTGGGACCTAGCTTATTCTTGGTGTTTATCAACGACCTGGCACGAGTTATCTCCGCGAATTTCCTGCTTTTCCCCGATGACGTCAAGATATGGTTGGCGATTAGTAACAATGAAGAGCACGATCTACTCCAACATGACCTAGATTGCATTTTGAATGGTCAAAGAGGTAGCTGTTTCAAATGAACATATCTAAGTGCAATGTGATCCATCTGCGTCACCAGCCGGTCAGCGTTTACAAGCTTGGAGACCACACCTTGCAGAAGGTCTCTCAGGTGCGTGACCTAGGTGTACTAGTACAGGAAGATCTCAGGTGTTCAAAACAAGCAGAGAAGGCGACGAGAACCGGCAATCAGCACTTCGACTTGCTTCGCAGAGCATTCGGTCGGCTTGAATCTTTAGTCTTTCCCAAATGCTTAACCCCTACGTGTGACCGCATGTGGAATATGCTGTCCGGGCGTGGTAGCCGAGGCATAAACAGGATCGCGTTGCTCTGGAGACTCCTCAACGAAGGCAACCATGAACGTCAGGGGCCTGTTTCATCTGCCTTCTCAGCTTAGACTGAAATCGCTAAGAAGGTACAGTAATGGATTTCGGCTTTTGCAGGGGACCGCATAATGGCTTAGCACATTGTGAAGAACCAAAACCACATTTGACGTCCGTTGCTGGAATTGAATCACAACACCAACCTAAGAGATCATCCTCTGAAACTGAAAATACGGTATAGCCGGCTTGAATGTCGTAGCAATTTTTCCCTCCGCCTGTGTCAGCCTTGGAACGCCCTCCCTAATTCTCGTCTCTACTCCCAATCTGGAGATAGTTGGAAAACGAGTTGACCATGCCTTGTTCCACTTACATTTCATTTTATGACTTGTTTTCCAGGGGCCACAAAACGTAACCAAACGGTATCTTTCCTTACTGCAAACCAAAGGATTTATGGATTTATACTTTTAATACGCGAACATCTCCGCTCGTCTACATAAGTCTATGGTGAGTCCACCAAAACGCTTTTTACTTTACCAAGTAATTTAATTTACGCAATAAGTTCCATCCCCTTTGACTTGTTAACCATTACTATTCTACACCTAATGCACCATTGTTCCACTGTTCCATTTTATTACTTCCTTTGCTGCTCGATCCTTCGTGGCTTTGCATATCCGCGAGTTTTCCCTGCGCTAGTTGGTTTTTAGAATTAGGGTCTGTTTATGTAAAATAGTACCGTTTTCCTAGGAAAAACTATGATTCCTGTTAATACTTGTTTGTGTTCTCACTAACTTTAGCGCATTGTAGCAGCCGCGGGGCCGACACGACAATCTGCATCCGACCATGTCCACCCAGTTATCCAAGCAGCGTAAGTTACGTGTTCTCAATTCTCCCCACGTTTCTCTATTGTGTGCAGTGTCCTACCATGTTGAAGGTGGCAAACCAGACGAACATTTTATTTACAACGCGTTCCCCTGACTCTTTTGCCAAACAAAGATTACAACTAGACAAATCACTGCATGCGGATATGAAACTGATACTCGGTGTCACACTACTGTCGTATTTACTTCTTTGTAACGCCACTGCACAGACGCTGACTTTCCTGGATCTTCTGATCGAGTATGCTATTTAAGTTAGTTAACCGGGAAACCAAAGCAACGAGATAGATGTAAAACTAATGACAGTAAATCCACCTTTGCGTCCTCTAATATATCCCTTACCGGACTCACGGCTAACTGCTGTCCTGTGCACAGTTCGTAACTGGCATGGCATTGGAAGATGAGGCGGACGATATCATGGTCAACTGTCAAGCATGCATGTCCGCGGCCGTCACCTATGGCTAAGTGACACTAGCTGCTGGCATCCGGAAGTCATGGGGGCGGAACTCTGTAGGGGTCCAACGGAAGGCGCACCACTGCCGAGACACAGTAAGTTGAAACAGCGCTCCCTGGTGTTTTTCCGGACGTGCCAACGACTGCTGACTGAGAGTGTACTTTGATGAAGTATCGCTTAAATGTAATTTGTTTATAGAAGACTAGCAGAATGTTGCAGATAGATGACCACAAGTCTTATTACTTTGCTACTGTGGTACATGCTTTCTTTTCCGCTGACACTGTCCAACGTAAGCCCAAACCCACTGTGCATTCAGCTCTGGTAGCGCGGCACGACGCGGTAGGTGACAGTATTACAGCAGCATGGTGAAGCACAGTCTGATTCCCGGTAGTAAGGAGTTATCGCTTAGCATAACGAAAGTGAACTTGAATAGACGACTGATTCCGGCGTTTCACTCGAAGCTAACTGCATTAAGTGCTAAGTCCTGCCCTCTCGAAACACCACTCCTCTGCCGGTTTCGCAATAGAATTCACCCATCCAGTGGAGAGAGTAAGACTGCGATTCGAACACGGTATGCACTGGAACGCCTCAGAACGAGCTCAGAATTATTTATTAAGCTGTGTGACAAGCACCGCTGGGGAGTGACGTTGCTCTGATGGTTTCGAATGTTAATCCCTACGTCCCAGGTTTAAACCGTAAATCTGTTATTTCTACCTGACGATGCCGCTCGCGAAGTGAAACTTGCGAGTTGAAGTAACCCAACATGCAGTCAGCACATATACGGTTCCAATCACCCAATCGACCGGGATTCACTTCAACGTTCATCGTGGTGCGGGCTGGGATCATGTGTCCCAATCCATTCACACGAGGAGTATTTGCTAATAGACCCAAACTAGATGCCTAAATTTGATCTATAAAGTATACTGCACACTGTATGTGGGAGCAAGTAGAAATGTAAATCTGTACAACTCCACCGCAATATAATCAAAAAGATTACAAAAAGTGTCTGCAATCCGTGCCAATCTAGTCGTTCATCAACTTCTTATGTAGCATTTTAAAATGTTTGACGTACAGTTTCACTGGGTTCATGTAGTCGGTGCGCAGGCGTCATGGCAACATGTTAACAAGGGAGAGGTCGATGAGTTTTGCTTTCTGTTAACCTTACCCTCTTATTCCTCTCCGGCGCCTTTCCTTCCCTCTTCCGTGTTTCCTTAGATGCTTCCCTTAAATCGGCCTCTTACTAGGCACTTGATCATGCAGCCGTCTACGAGGTGTTTATTTCGTGTTGCAGCTCTAAGAGTCTATTACGGCCGGTCGTGCTATTTGGACACGGAAGAGCTTGGAACGCCGGACCGGAGAAATATTACAGTTCGCAAATGCAAGATGTCATTATTAATGTGCAGTCGTTCTCTTAATCGTATGGTGGTGAAATGTAAATCTAAGCACGTTTTGAACTGTTGTACAGATTTACCCTCTACGACATGTTCGGGCAGAGTTTTCCAGACATTTACCACTCTCCGTTTAAAGCACAGGGGGTGGGGTACTCTTTTTATGTCCGGCCCCACACGCTTGCACCGGTGTCAGCGTATGCTGCATGCCTTTCGCAAGCGAAACAACAGACTCAACATAGAGAAGTCACCCAGATGTAATATACGATAGATCATGATGTGATAGAGTCGCACCAGACGATAGGACAAAGTGTAGGGTCCTACTATCTCGCACCGGTCTTCGTACGGTAATCGTCCGTAAACTTTGTATTAGCCTGGTAGCGAGTTGTTGGACCAGTTCGATCTTCTGTATCTTGCATCGGGTGATGGAGCAGTAGGCTGGTGAGCCGTACTCCAGTATTGGTTTTATGATGGAAGAGAAGAGGAGAGCAGCAACCTCTTAAAACCAAGTACAGAAGTTGCGTTTGATGGCCAAAGCATGTGCAGTCCGTTACGATATAATCTATTCGTCTTGTCAACGACCTTCAAATGGTAGCGCGACAGTACATCTAGGTCCTTCACGGAGGGTGGGGGATGTAACGGTTGGCGGTCATTGGTGTTATTCATTCGTCACCACCCTTCCCCAGACTCTTAACTACCGACTTGAATGGGTTGACCGGGAAGCGGACTACTGCAGACCACATGGAGAGGCGGTTAAGGTCTTGCTGAAGTAGGATGCAGTCGTCTTGAGTGGTAATAACTCGCTAACTCTTCAGGTCGTCAGCAAACAGGGCACACGGCGAGTGAAGGAACTAGTTTTGTCTAGTCTGGTAACGTAACGTCGAGCTTTGGATTCAGAAATAACCATCTGTAACCCCGCACACTTTTGTCGCTCTGAACCGCTTCGCTTGCCGTTTTGCGTCCATGGAACCAGGTCGAAGAAGGTGAAAGCTTGGATCTAGGGTGCCGCTGAGGCCCGTGCATTCCATTGCGTTGTGGCAGGCATGTCCTCACAATAGAATTTCGTTAAGACGATTGTCGTGCATTAATCGACCTTTGCACGCAAGAATGGAAGCTCATCGTACCAGGGAGCACATAACCGACAAGCTGAGATTGCCATACCGGGTATGTCACTTCTCCGGAACGACAGAACGGGCAAGGACGGTGGTGTGCTCATTTATTTCCGAAGGAACCTTCGTTGTGAGCTCATAGACGATCCCCAGACTTGTGTCACCGACGTCCTTTGGTGCAAACTGTGGTTGGAACGCAACGACGTATGCCTTCTCTCTGTGGTTTACCGACCACCGAAATCCACTCCGGAAAGGGACAACAGACTTATCTCCGCTTTTCGCTCCGTACTTAATCAGAAGTACAGCCACATCCTCGTTGCAGGAGATTTCAACACCCATGACTTGGAAAATCCAGCATCCGAGACAGAAGTGTTCAAGGCATATTTGCAAGAGCTACTCTCTAGCACCTTCTTGTATAACCACGTCACCGTTCCAACCAGGTTCAGAACAGGAAACAACCCATCGATATTAGATCTAGTGCTCACTAACGAAGAGCTCATGGTCGATGGACTAAAGGTGTGCAGTCCATTGGGCCGTAGCGATCACGTGACTTTGCAGTTCGATTACATCTGCTACGCCAAATATCCAGCTGCGGAGCTCGAAACGAGGCAATTTGTTACCCATTACCACGTTCTGTCTGCTCTAGTTGAGAATACCAGTTGGACGTTTCTAGCTAACTGCACCCCAGAACTAGCCTGGGAGACATTCGTGAACACCATCACGTCACTAGTCATAGAAGCCTCAACACCAAAAGTTTCCCAACATCCACGCACAGCGAAATCATTCTTGCGAAGCCGGACGCGAAAATGCATGACTCTAAGGGATCGGGCATGGCGCATGTATAAAAGCAACCCCAGCCCAGAAAACTGGACGGAATATGTTTCGCATCGCAACTACTGTGTGCTTTTGGTTCGCGAAGACAAGAGAACGCATCAGCAGGAGCTAGCCAAACGATTCTGTTCGAACAAAAAGCTTCTTTACAAACATGTGAATGGACTTCGCAAGGTGCAACGGGGAATCCCACCACTTAATACGACCAATGGGTATACACATACTGCGAAGGAGGCGGCCAACGCATTACCGGCCCAGTAGTCCCCAATCTTCCAAGGTGCACAAGCCTCGACGTATATTCCGCCACTAGTTACCCCACCGTCCGTTTTATCCAACGTCACGTTCACTGCAGAAATGGTGCTGCAAAAGCTGCTATCCTTGCGTCCACACAGCTCTCCCGGGGCCGATAACATTCACCCAAAAACATTACAGGTAGCTGCCATCCACTTGGCCGAACCACTAGCTGCATTTTTTCAGCGCTGTTTCGATGAGAACATCGTACCCTTGAGGTGGAAACAAGGTGTGATAACGCCCATATACAAAGCAGGAAGTCGATCGGATCCTGCCAATTACCGCCCCGTAACGCTTCTGCCTGTGATCGCCAAAGTCATGGAAGCGGTGATAGCAGATGCGTTAATGTGATACTTGGAAAACTACGGCATAATTGCGCCAGAACATCATGGGTTTCGTCAACATCGTTCATGTACGACGAATCTGCTGATAGCTCGTGACAACTGGACCGAGACTGTCGATGAGGGAACAGGAGTCGATGTTGTATTCTTGGACTTTTCGAAAGCCTTCGATCGCCTGGATCATCGAATTCTGCTCATTAAACTCCAACAGTACGGTATCGGAAACCCGTTGTTAGGGTGGATCGGTAACTTTCTCTCTGAACGGCAGTTAGAAGTTAGAGTTCGATCATCCTTTTCCGATCTGATTCGAGTGGGATGCGGCGTACCGCAGGGTTCGGTACTTGGGCCTCGTTTGTTCCTGCTTTTCATTAACGATCTAGTAAGAGTTATTACGTGAGGTTCTTCGCAGCCAGTTTCCAAATCAGATAGTCGTCCACATGCCCGGAAAAGCACTAGACTGCAGTTTCAGCCTGTTGGGCATCATCAGTAGTGCGCATCCATCGGATCCATCAGGATTCGAACCCATGATCACCAGCGGCTTGAACCGCCAGTCAGCAGCTTATGCCATTGGGCCACGGGGGACAGCTTCGGACCGTCATGATTTACAAGCTAACTGCGATATAGCGCGCCTTATCTAACAGGCTGAAACTGCAGTCTAGTGCTTTTCTGGGCATGTGGACGACTATCTGATTTGGAAACTGGCTGCGAAGAACCTCACTTAAGTACATCAAAATCCCCTACTCATGAGTATTAAGAGTTATTACGTCGAAATTCTTACTCTTCGCGGACGACCTCAAGGTTTGGCGGGCGATAAAACGATCGGACGACCATGAAGTCCTACAGCATGACTTGAATGAGGCCTGGAATTGATCGGTGAGAAACGCCCTGCCGTTTAATGTAAACAAATGTCGCGTTGTTCATATCCGCCATCGACAAGTCCACGTCTACCAGCTTTGGGCACACGATCTGAAGACCACCACTCAGGAACGCGACTTGGGTGTGTTGGTACAGAAAGACCTCGGGTGTTCCAACAGTCAGATTCCGCTTCTAAAAGGGGCAACCAGCAGGTTGGACTCCTGCGAAGAGCATTCGGAATTTTAGATCCATCCATCTTCCCTTTGATGCTGAATGCCTACGTGCGTCCTCACGTCGAATATGCAATCCAGGCCTGGCAACCCTGGCTAAAACGTGACCTTGCAGCGCTTGAGACCCCACAGCGTCGAGCAACGAAAATCGTCAAGGGCTTGCGCCACACTCCTTACCAGGAACGACTGGAGCTACTCGGAGTGTTCAGCGGACGGTACCGGCGACTTCGTGGAGACCTCATACTAGTGTACCATATATTGAGCGATCCCAGTCACGTATGCCGCCACCTCTTGAAGCTCAGCCCGAACACTAACCTTCGCGGTAACAGTTTAAAGCTGAGTCAACAGTACAGTCGTCTAGACTGTCGGAGAACCTATTTCTCCCTCCGGGTCTGCGGGCGCTGGAACGCCCTTCCAAACTCAGTTGTTTGTGCCCCCACATTAGATACGTTTAAAAAACGATTGGACGTCGCACTGAGCGCCCTGCGCTTTGTTTTATGAACGAAAACGCTTGTATATATTTAGGCTGACCAGCCTCTTTGGATTTATACCCCAAATTCACGGTCGTAAATCTGTGCGAACCGGTGAGTACTCCATTTTTATTTGCTACCATCACCAACGATAACAATTTCTTAGCCAGTTTTGCGTCGTACCACTTTATCCCCCTAAAACTGTTATACTTCTGCCTGTTATCTCACTGACGCTCCTTACTACACGCACTTATGTGGTTTGTCAATCTGTTTGTATTTCTATTGCCAACCTGCAGGACTCGTTAAGTGTATGCTTTTTTACCCGTCATATACCATTGTTCCATTGTTCCATTGTACAGTCAACGACGCCGTAGTATCGAGCCCTCCTGCACAGTAAAATTCATTTGTGTTACTTAGTTCAAGCAACATTTTATGTGTTAATTCTGTATAGTAAAGGGCAGATTTGACTGGTCGGGGTGATCCTGTGCTTCCAAACAAGGTAAATGTCGGTAAACTTTGAGTATAAGTCTGGTTTGCTTACAGTGAAACAACTAGTGTGACAGCCCAAAACCCGGTACTATTCCCGCTCAGTCCAAAGACGATGGGCCCACTGTCTGTGGTTCCACGTTTTATTGGCTCGAGGTAGTAGTAGCTAGAAAGTATAACATGCCACGTTCGTACATGTATCTTACGATGGTCGTGGGATTTCTGGGAAGCCAAATATCTTCGACACATAATCCACTTCGGGGACCCCGCCCACGGGTGGCTAATAAAATGCACAGGGTAATCGACTGCATTCATCAAATGAACCCAGCTCCGTTGAGCCGTTCAGCGGTAATATCAATCTGTCAAACTTTCAAGCCGGTTCAGGTGAGTACTGAGTACTGAACGATGCACCGGTTAAGTAGACTAGCTTTGTGTGACAGTGTTAGTAAGGTCCGTAAGGCAAATTCAACAAATTCACCTTCACTTTGACAACTCGGTATACTATTTAATAAATACTTTCGTATGTGCTTAAGACCTACATACCCCATTAGCCTCAGAGTTTCACTGCCTACTAAACAAAAGTTGCATGTGATTGTGGATACGTTACGCGACTGACATCCTCTGTGAGTACTACGCGGTAACTCAATTTTTTGGTGTGCCATACTGATCGAGCATTGTAGCTGCTTTCGAATAAAACACCTGAAACGAACTTCGACTATTGACTAATATCCTCTGATCCAACATATCTTGGATAGATTATAGCGTTTCTTGTCAAAACGTCTTTGGCACTTACTGGCAAGTAGCAAACCGCGTCCCGATTGAGGCTACTGTAACGCTAAAGTCAACTCGTAGTTGGGAACTTTGTACAGGCACACATTGGAAAGAGTGTAGCAGCCTGGAGATTCCCCGGTGCCCCTGTGTAAAATTCTAAAGAATAGCACTATTTCATTGCATACTTAGGCGACCGGTGCGCAATGTTGTGCTGGTGGTTATGTTCCATTGTTCGAGTTGAGCATCGCCATTTTCGTTTATCTCTCCTTTCGGTTGCAACACACGACTGCTTTGTGTTCTGTGCTCATTGCGTTCCCCTAGCTACAGCGTCAACGGTGTCGCATTTTTTAGTGTAAGGCAACAGGGAACGTTTGCTGTACCAATTAATGTTTCCCTGCAACCGGATCTGCCTTTTAGAATCTCTCTCCAGGCTCCCACTAAAGGTTACTCGATAGAAGACGTGCCTGAGACATAAGCATTATGATTTGTCGATTGGCAGCCTTGTATGCGTAGTCATTTCAGGTGTGAGCCATGAGCGAGGCCACTCGGGACCACTACAGAAGCAACGACGGGTTCTGCAGAGAAGTACTCAGAACCGGCGCAGCGTTTGTAGGTACGCTACATTCGATTTACTAACCGCGTGCTTGCATGTTAAATCTCTTTATTTCAGGTGGCAGGTTTTCAATTTTGCCTAAATGCTTTTCTTTCTCATGTAAATGTCTACATGTACTCTATTCCATTAACTTGCACACGTCGCTTAAGCCAATTGTATTCGATTTCCATAACATTTTTGTGTTCGTGGCATTCCGTAAAGTATATTTTCTGACCTCCTGAACTTATCTAGGATTCGTGTGTAAACAGCTTATTTCATATGCTCATTAACTTAAGGTTTATGTTACCGTTTTCTTATGCATTACACGATTTATTTTCTTGTTTATCTTTCTCTCAAGTGAAGGGCTGTTGTTTGATATCCCCGGTGTGGCTGCATTTGATGTGCATGTTGACAAGGTGCCTACCTGTCTATTACCCACTACCTCGTCCATACTGGCTCCAGGAGACAGTTTGCCGTTGCTGGAGGGGACGGGGTGCACGATCCTTGTGGCCGTGTTAGGATCAAAGAGTGATTCCATGCAGTCAGTGTGGAGCGGACTACGGTCCAGCCACCGCCTTGTGTGCGCTTGATTCCCAACTACAGCGTGCTTGTGTTAGCCTGTGTAGGAGTGTGGGCCGGCTCCGTTGGTGAAACGTGGCTCCCATTCACATGCCTCCCGATATTATTCCTTCGGGTTTACACTGGATATGGGGTATGTGGTTGGAGCTGTGGGTGGTGCAGCGCAAGCCATCCATGGTCCCTCTGTAGGCGCAGGCGTCCTGTGGCTTGCCACAGTGACAGGCAAATCCGAAACCGGATGCCGCCAACCATGGGTGGTCATCCATATTTTTTGCCATAAAGCTGTTTTACAGCACCAAAGCAGAAAAACACTCTTGCCATTCCATGCGTTGGATGTTCCCTATAAATACAGTGCTGCTGAATTGGCCGTATTCAGTTTGCCGCCTAAATACAACGTGAAACTTGTCCCGTTTCACTTTGAATGAACCACTTCTCATGAAGCAAAGCTGCAGCAGTGTTGTAAAGAATTCATGGATACACAGTAACGTAGCACCGAACGTCTTGTTCCAACCTCTAATTTTCAAAATGTAACAGCACATTGTGTTTCTTGTTGCCAATAGCAAGCAAACCTGACACGTATAATCTCTGTCATTTCGGTCACCAATACATATCGATAATGGAAACAAGGTACTGCCGGCAGTCCTCAACCAAAAATGAAATAGTTATACAGGTAAAGATGGGAACTGTCCATTAAACTGCTACTAATACTACTCACAGTACACGAGTGCTATCCCCGTACAAACGGAAACATCCCGCTGGCGGGGCCTTTAAATCATCCATTGCCATTTCACTGGAACACCGTTGTTACTTTATCTGCCGCGGATTCATCAGACTTCACAGGGGATTATTAAAATTTTCTTCGGTTCTACTGTTTAAATGTCATTAGCGATGTACTGCGCTAATTTTTAAAACGTGCCTTGAGAAGATGTGCGTTCTACGCGTAAATATATCAAAGGCGGTTTTAGAACCTAAAGAACTAGCGTCCCGATTAACCGGCAAGGATCCAATACTGTAACTTCAACAGAAAGCAAATGCCAACCAATCATTTTACTATTTAAATAGAAATTATTACTTACATAAACGGGATCCTATTCGGGTGACACCTGTGCACCCGATGCCAATTTTTTCATCGATAAATTTGCCATTTTTATCCATCCGCGGTAGTTGTTGTAAAGAGCTGTAAATGCGCGCTTTCGGATACATTAAAAATCATTTTGACTTGATATGATTGACTAACTACCGCAGAACTCACATTGCAAATTCCTCTACCAACTCCAAACGAAACACAGATTACTTACTACCACTACTAAAAGTGAGGCTAAAAATCCTTTCAAACATTTTCCTTGCATGCTATGCTCATTTATTAAACAAGCTAGCATTAAAAGTACGGGCAAGTAAGGTCTAAGAAAAGTTAAAAAGAATTTGGTTGCCTTTCTCACCATGCAGAATACAAGGAAAATATTCGGTTTTTAAGTATCTACAGTTGTCTTAATAACCTCTGGCCCAAAACAGTATACGATAGATGATGCTACATCACCTCATCCCAGCATATCTTCTGTTCTAATCAAACATGCCAACCCGGAAGCTTCACATGCAGGTGAAGAAAAATATTCAACCCTGTATCGCTTACTTCTCACACAACTCGTACGCATTCGCTATTTTGCTTGGTCATGCATACCTGACAGATTGCACTTTTAGGCGAAATGATAAGTCAACCGAAACGCTTTACCTCTCCCATGTCAAGGTTATTCTTCCCTTTGCGAGGCCATGCAGACCTTCTATTTCCCCCATACAAGTGAAAACTGAAAAGAAGTCACTGAGCCTACCTAGCTTCTCAGCTGTTCATTAACACACAAGACCTCGTCAATCGTTTATAATGGGATAAGAAGCATAACCTTACAAAACCCACAAGATAGCAGACGCCTGATCATACGAACCTGATATTGAGTTCTGTAAACGATTAGCACTTACCCCTGCCTTAACTCCCACTGTGTGTACTTCTTCACCTTACTCGGTTAAAGCAGCAAATGTATGACGGCTCATAGTGTGCCACATTAATGCATTAACCCCCGATTCTCCATTTTTCCACCCCAGTCCAAATGCTCCAAACATAGAGTATTCGTTACATCCATGATTGAGCAATACTTTTCTGATTTTTTATTAACGGCTCCGAGTGTTTCTTCCTATTTAATGAACCTGCCTTCATCATGCTCTCCCAGACACGCAGCCGTACGAAGCAATTGGGAATGCACGTGAACTGGAGGGCGATGACAGTGAAAGCCCCAAAAGGAAGAGTTTCATCAAAATGTCCTTGTTGCATCCCTGTAGAAACTTCAACCGTCGACAACTCTGCGTGCGTGAACACGGTGTACGTCTATGAGTAGTACATTTGTGGGCCCGATTTCTCGGTACCATGATAAATGTACATTCTTATTATTACATGTTCAAGCAACTCACTTGAGAACCATTGACCATGCCGGCCATCAGACCCACAAGCCAGGTTAATCGGTCGGTAGACATGCATGTGTATGCTATCGAGAGACAGACCAATTGTCCAGGTGGTCTTTTACACACTGTATCCACCAGGTGAACGAACGTCTCGTCCGGTACCTTGGATAAATTGTTTCTAGACAGATTCAATTCGTACAGGCCGTGCAGAGGTCGCCAGTGGTGCACAAGAAAGCCCACATCCTCCGGAGCAAGGCAGCAATCCTATAAACCGGGAAATAAGAAAAATAAGACATTGTAGTCCAATATGTTTTGTCCTTAATCAGGCACATGTGAAACCTTAATCGATGGAGGGACGTCGAACGGGTGCTATGCCCTAGTCCCGACCAAAGGGGACGCACACGACAAGTGCTCGATCGATGGGTGGCGCTCCCGCCACCGGTGAATTGCTTCACATGTAAACAAAGACAGTGGTGTTGGTGCATATCACAGTTTCCTGACAACGTCAGTCGTACAAAGCAATTGACGTGCGATCACTCAAAGGAGTTGGCAATAAACTTGCTCGAGCACTGTTTGAAGAAAAAGTTAGTTATACATTCCAAGTTTGGTATTTTACCGTGCATTTAGAAAAAAATTTGAACAAACTCAAGCTACGGGCACCTGCGCTGATCCGGATGAAATTCACCAAGAAAGATACTTACGGACAGAAATAGCGAAACACTCGATGCAGTTGAAATAATGCGTAAGTCACTGAAAACTTCCCATTTAATTATCAAGTACAAGGGACCGAAGTTAAACAAGTTCATCGTCAGACGTTCATAATCATATGGGTACAACAGCCATGGGCGTAACAGTGGATTCGATCAGTTCAAATAAAATTAGATCACGTGCCAATCAAGGGTAAAAACCAGCAACCGACGCAAACGATAAGCGCTAACTAGGGCAAATACGTAATCGAAGTATTGCTCCTGGCATCAGAATTGTTTGTTTATCTGATCAGGGTAGCTTAAGAGCTTCTATCAGCTTCTTTTGTGAACATAAAAGCGATTGCTACAACCGAATGCTGATCGCCTCGGCTTTGGCGAGGGTGCGGGGGCGCAGGTCTTTCGACTGGAGTGGAGGAACCTTGTATAATATTCGAAAAGCGCGGATTGGGTCGAATTCAAGTCCAATAACGGAGCTAGTTATAGCCCCGAGACCGCCTCGGCGCAAACAGCGTGGAAGGTGCTCATTGATGCACTTCGACAGGTGCCGCGCCGTTCGACCGGTGTATGTGGCACCACATGCGCACTCGAAAGGAGAAAGGACCATAGAAGCGATAAGCTTCGGCAAAATGTCCTTGTTGTGAATACGAATGAGAGAGTCCGTTGCGAAAGTACACTTGAGCTTAGCAGCTAGGAAAGTTGACTTGACAGCTTTTGTAAGGCTTCTGGGCAAACGTTCGGCAGCTGAGTCCCCTTTGAAACGTTATCTTATAAAAGTTTTTTCTTCGCAGCCGTTGGAACCTGCACCGGATCGATTTTGTTTTGCACGTTCTTAAGAATGGATCGGTCAGGATACCCGTTTTCGGGCAGCACATTTTGAATGAACCTCAACTCAGTATCCAACGTGTTTTCAGAACAAATCCTACGGGCCCTCGTGGTTTTGTTTGTATCTCAAAGGAATGCAAATATGAAGGTTCGTATACTGGCTACTCCAGGTTTTTTTCTGTAGGCTTGCCGTTGAATCGAGCCATCTACCATTCGAGTTAACAACACATCAAGGAAGGGCAACCGATTGTTCGCTTCTTTCTCACAGGTAAATTGCAGCGCTGCGTGGGCCTGATTAAAACGCTCAATAACAGCGTCGAGTTCACTGGAGTGATCAGCCACAACAAATATGTCATCCATATAGAGATGGTAGTAATCAAAGGTGGTGATCTTCGCATGTAGTTTGTCGTTCTAGAAGTTCGCCATGAAGACATCAGCCAACAACTAACCTAGTGACGATCTCATTGCTACATCATCTTTCTGACAGTAGTAGGTACCATTGAATAGGAACTGTACGTGCCAGGTACAACGCAAAAGGCTTTCCAATTCATACAATGGTATTCTTATCGTTATTTGCAGGTGCAAATGTAATCAATTATCTCGAGAAGCGGGACGCTGGTGAAAAGTGAGACAATATCCAAGAAGAACATTATTTATTTACCGGTGTTGCGGTCGCTGATGCTTTCGATGGAATGAAAAGTGTGCCGAAGGCTGTATTGTGTAAATCTCTGTCATATTGGCACAAGATTTTCCAGAAGCCATCGGGCGACAGCACGTTAAGATGAATTAACCACTGATAAAATTGGGAAAATTTGGACATTAGTCTTTTGAATTTTCGGTAATCAGTAAAGCATCGGAACATCTGTGCCACTCGGCTTAATGCTATCATAAAGAGGATTTGTGATGTATCCTCTATTCCGAAGCTCTGGCAAGCTTTTGATAATCAGTTTTTCGGTTCTTTCCGTTTGGTCCTTTTCTCCAATAGTTCGGGAAAATTTCGCTTCATTATTCAGAACTCTTTCGAGCTTGTTTACATAGTTTTTGGGTCAGTAGAACGACCCCCGGTATCGCTATTATTGCGTCTTAATTTCTTCAGCGCATCAAAGTACTTGCATGTCAGTGGACCGTTGCTATTGTACCCTCATGATTGTAAAGCTCTGGAGATGAATTTCTCGAAAACAACTGTTTACATTCGGCCTCTTGTACTTGAAAGCTTACGTCGTCCCAAATAACACGTACATCCGCTTGTACGAAATTGATCATACCTTCTTTGGTGTGTCTCGCGTAACATTGAGAATATACCTTTCATTTGTTTATTTTATCTATACTGACAACCTTCATGTTGCGTTTAAACGTGGTCTTCGCGTGCTACCCAAAGCGTCTATCACGACTGTCTGCATCACTTCGACCAGCCGAACAATACTGGGTCGTGCAGCCGTCGGCCTACTTGGTAGCTACTCCTACCAAATTAATCAAAGACCAGAGGAGTTGCAACTTTAATGGCATCAGTTCTGCAAAATCGCAAAGTTGTCGTGCTTCCACAAACTTAGACCTGCATTTCTGAGCCAAAGGTTTTGGTTTAGCTACCATCGAAAAATCACGCTGCGGACCAAAATGTGTAGACCTAGCGAACTAGTCTGGCTAGGGAAATGGAGAAGGTAGGGCAGTGGGTACTTACCTCAGACTCTTCCAAATGATCCACAACACGTGTCCCAGGAACTCATGCGACCATCAAGGACAGCACGGGCGCTCTACTTCAGAATGAAGGATATTATATAACGCTATAGTTGATGCGCGAACGAATCGACGACTGCGGAGAAGCAGAAGAGCACGAACATGAGCTGCACAAAACTTTATTACAATGGCTGAGGAGTTTTGAGCGCATGCGAAATCCGCAGATGGCCTCTAGTTGCCCATAACAGTCCTTGTCGGAGAGGCGTGTATGTGTAGGCTCAAACAGACGCCAGAAACATTCAAACAAGGTAGATAATAAAAGTAGAATAATAAACTATTTTAGACTAAACTCCGCAGCCAAGCGGGGAAAATCCTTAGGTCATACCAGTCGTCTGGCTCCTCGGGTGGGGCACTTTGAGGATCAAATTAGTTGATACCTTACATTTGAACCTACATGTTCTAGTGATGCCAGTTGAGCCATGGCTGGTCATTTGGTAAACTCAATTAGAGGCAATGCCGTGGTTCAAGTCCTGACTTCCGCACCCTCACCACCTCACCCGCAACCAGTAGTTGAACTGAGGGTGTCCAAATTCATATTCTTTGGATCAGATAAATCGAAAACTCCCGAGAATTTTACCACCTGGACCAACAACAATAGGTGACTACAACTTACGTGTTGCAATACCTGGCTTCACATGGAAGAATAACGCTTGTTGAGAGTCCTGTTAACGGCTCATAACGATTAAGTGAGAAAAATTTCCCTCATAAGTATACCATGAAATACAACACTAGCGACGCAGTGTCCACGAATTACTCAGTCGAGCACTCATGCAATGCACCCCTAATCTAGTTGTAATGCTTGGCGATGTCCATTATTCCCCAACGACAAGGGTCTTACACTGATTTTCGAGTATCTTAAAATAGTTAAATGCAAGTCTCTGGAAATTGCATCACCAATTGCGTCTATCTATTCGAGAGTAATCCGCTGCATTCTGATTAACAAAGCAATGTACAAGGTTCAAGAAAGATACTGACTAAACAGTCTGACAGAAGTACAAAATCTTTCTAACCAGCGTCGACGACACTCTTCCCACATCGCATCAACTATCGGTTCAAGGTTATGAAAATTTGCCTCTATCTGGATGACTGTAATTGGTATAAACGAAAACCATACAATTGTACTGATGTTTTCGACTCCCGACAGACGTTCAAGTACTCTCAGTGCATCGCACCTAAATCTCGACATGAAATCATACGTCTCAATTTGTTGTAATCTATAGTCGAACCCGCAATATTGCCCACTATCGGGATATTTCTGAATTGGGCACTAAATCGGGGTGGGCAATTACCCGATATTGTCATCTTTTCCAAAAGGGAGACAAACATTGAATTATTGTACAGTATCTTACTTGCATTGTGACGAAGGATAACATACGTACTTGTAACAAAATCATATAAAAGACGTTTATTCAGAATAGCATGACCTATAATTTACAAATTATAGCATAAAACATCTTATCTGGATAGCTATAGAAGCTGGCGCTACTGAATATTTTTGCAGAGAAAACAATCTATAGTGTTAGCTGGAAGTCCTAGTTGGAAAAGGAATTCTTTGCCTAACCAATGCAAAACTCCGTAGCTACAGAGATCATCCTTTACTCTTAAACGCGACACGTGCGGATCGTCGTTACTCACGGAGACATCCGGCACGTCATCCTCTGAGTCGCTGCCTTCTTTCTGTTCTAGTCGGTTCTCCAAACTTTTACTGAAGGTTTCATCTTCAAAAGTTGTCAAATCTGAGGTACATACCCCATTGTCGCCAATTGTGACGAACTATTCCGCATTGATGACTGGAATTGTGCAAGCGCTGGACTCATCGTCAGCGATGACGGCGTCATCAGAAACTGCACCGGATGCCAATTGACTGAAGCCAGGATACGGAAGGCAATATTTTATTGTTGCACCGGTACCCTTTCTCCAACTTTTGAAACCAACTAAATTGCATCGAGCATAGAAATCCTGACGCTGACATACACCGCCAACGATCAGCCAGATGACATTTTGTTTTCGATGTGATAGAGAATTCGGTCCAAGATTTTCTTTTTGTAACGGATTTTCAGATACATAATCACGCTTTCGTGCATGGGTTGAAGAATGCTTATCGTGTTTGCCGGAAACAATTCTACTTTAATGTTTTTCAGGTATTCTACCTGCGAATGTGTTGTACAATTATCCAAGTGTAAGATAATTTTTCGGTTACTTTGGCCTAGCTCTTGTCCCATTCGAGTACTCGTGTGATGAAAAGTTCTTTTGTCATCCACACATTTTTGTTAGCACTGTAAGTTACGGGAAGTGTGTCCACCTTCAAGCCATTATAATCCGTGGTTTCTTAATTTTTCCAACTGAAACAAGTATTCCATTATCCGTGTCTGACTTACGCGCAGCAAAGGAGAGTGATCTTATCCATGGCTTTTTTGATCCCGCTGAGCTTGTCGATAGAAAAACACTAAGAGTCCTCTGAGGGTATACGTGTGTTCTCCGAGCTGGTTGATTTGGTTGCAGACGTTTCATCGTCAGGCTAGACGACATCATCAGTGCGGTTTATGCGAGCCACTTGCAGATCCAAGAGTCCTCTGAAGTTGTTCAGTAATATAGGTTTGTTTCGTCTACATCGTAAGCGTTGTCATCATCAAATAGGTTTAAATGTTCAGGCAATCAATCTTTTAACCAATTTTCACAGAGTGCTCTATCCGCGGAACTCTTTTCGCCAATGCGCACGTTTACCCGCAATTTGATTGTTACTTTGCCATCTTTGCAACGATCCTTCTGTGGCAGCAAAGGTTTTGCTAAGTCTTTCACCGAAGTTGTTTGCCTTCTTCAGAATCGAGTCTATAACCGCGTGGCTGCGCTCACGATCCGATAATATCCAGTCTTTCAATGCAATTACAACTTCTTCATCCTTTCCACAGCGCATCCTTTTCTGATAGCTTGCAGTACCATGTGAGAAATTCTGCCGGCGTTCGTTTTCGCTGGCAAGCAACCTGGCTAGAGTACAAGGAGAAGTGCGTAAATCACGCGACAACTTGGCCTGCGAAGTTACTGTTGGTTAGGTTTTAATTTCTTCCAAAACGTGCAACCTTTTGTCGAGGACAAATGCTTTCTGTTACTGTCCATGCTTGTGTGTAACCATTAGAGCACCGACAAATGTGGAGCAGAAAGATTACACGACTTCGCTCAGTTCTCGAGTTTTGAATAAAGCCGAATACTTGCCGACAGCCGTCTGTACATTTACGTGGCTGGTGTATTGAATGACATAGGTAACCATTTCTTTTCTGTCAATAACATCGCCGACATCTTTTTTGTCCTTGACTCGAACGGACTGGCTAGCTGTGGGCTAATCGGAATAAAAGCTAGTAGGAACGGGTGTAACATCGATAAAGCGACAAGAGCACAGCCCATGCATATGGGCAATTAAGCGGTGGGACGACTCCGGCAATGGAGAATTAAATGGTGAAAATTTAGCATATTAATGAAAAAAGAATTTGTATGTTGCAAACTGGGCAATAAAGCGGGATGAGCTATAAACTGGGTGGGCAAGAAAGCGGGTTCGACTGTATCTCCTATTCTGCATTTGCACGCACTACCGAGCAGATTATGATCAAAATGTTCTTCCCACATGTGTTTAACTGATCACACTTACACAGGCATGCCTCTTGTGAAACCGTGAATAAAACTACTACAACTGTTATTATTATTAAGGGTGCGGATGATGTCCTTTGCAAAACGATGACCAACCTGTGTCAAATGATATAGTAGGAAAGACAGTCCCATCCAATCGTGGCGAATCAATCAAGGCGGAAGACAAAGTGAAAAAGTCGCACTGTCTGTGCTATGGGGCCATCAGCCTGACGCAGGTAGAGACAGTCGCTGACCACAATTCTTGTACTTTGCCATTACTACGGATCCAGAATCGAGGACGAAAGAAGAGCAGGCCGGATTCTTTGTTGATCATGTCCTCACTAGCACAGCTACTAGACCAGTTTCCCACTTATTACAAGCCTACTAGCTAATTTTTCTTCGATTTCAAAACTAACTTCTACTCAATTAATGGATCCTCCCCAAGGTATACGCACTGAGAGTGTTGTTTTCATCAACTGCGTGCACAGTTTACGAGTACTGGAATCGAAAACTGCAGATCTCCCCAGGGTGCATGGCGAATTGTCGGACACCTTTCGAAAGTAGTTGGCGTCCGTTATGGGCTCTATCATGGCGGGTTCTCTTGCATAACCTGAGGATGCAGGTATTATGATGCTACCTGGAAACAAACTGATTGCTCTACATTATGCGTTTAATATCGCCTTGCCGATGGGCAGTACATTCAGCACTGCATTAGCTTGCAATTGTGGTCCTATCCTTCAGGATGCGTTCAGTACCTTCAGTTAGTGAAATGCTGTTGAAGGGCCATTACGTGCTTGCTAATCCTTTAACTGTTGAAGTCAGAAAACTGGGGATAGTTAACCAATTCATCTAATTTAGCAGCTGCATAATCACTAGAGGGCATGTAGCTGCTGGGGCTAATTTACTTATTACGAAAATTTGACATCCATCCCTTAACGTACGACGACGTTGTAACTATTAGGGGAGTTCGCTGCGTCTGAAAACCGCTCACAGTTGCTAGAAATTTAAGTTGTTCTTCTCTACCAGAATGCGTTCTAACTTCTTCCGCTTGGTGTTATGAGGCACATTCAGGTCGTTAATGTGGAGCACATTGCGTCCGATGGTAAAAGTGTTCAGAATGGTGATGTTCACAGCGACTTTGATCAGGTCGGTTTCTTAGAACAGCAAATAACATTTTAAAGAAAGATGGTGGTAGGAGGGTTTTGATGTCCAATGCATTTCTGGTTGGGTAGGATCTCTCCGAATAGTGATGTTGCGATACACACCCCCTCCCCCAAGATACTGAATGAACTGCGTTTTGTCTGGGTACGTTCTAGATATACGCGCTCGCTGTTTACCGAAGACAGTCTTGCTTTGTTTACCTGATATAGGTCGGCTCAAGGCCCATGCGGTAAATCATCTATCTGGTAGCGGAAACAAAGTCACTGGCGGACAAACTGTGTGTTGTTGGACAGTTTTGCCTTTCGGACTGGAGCGGACAATACGTAGCTTGTGCTTAGCTCCAGAGGTTCCATGTCATCGTAGGAAAGAGGTACCAGTGATGCATTAGTTGTTTGTCTTTGACCGAACCTACTGTTTAAAGTGTATCGTATGCTGAGTTATCCATGAAGTATGACTACTTGCGACGTGGGGCAGTGAAAGTCGTAAAAAGGCTATATCACCTAGATCGACTTATCTTCACATGTTGGCCAGTTGCCCGTAAATGTGTCTTCCCGACAGGATGTAAGCGCACTGCTGCTACTCAACGTTTATGATTCACTGCTAGATGAAACACTCAAGTGCACTTACGCTGTGAAAGTACCATGCAGTAGTCAGAACTAGTACCCTAGTACTCATTATTACGAGTAAGTACAGTTAGTAGTTGGATGTGAACAAATTGTAACATAACGAGTGGACTAACTTGCAAATTGAGGTATTCCAATGGTTGACTCAGTCCGCTCAAAAGAGTTTTCAACTGCCCTGTCAAATGACATCTAGCGAGTCCCAACCTCTGAAGGTAACGCAATGAAATGAGCGCACGATTCAATAAGCGACAGGCGGCAGTGTTTGAGGCGAAAACTGGCGTACTCGATGTGTGTGCACTTGAGGATGAAGAACTCTGGAACCTGTTTGAGCGACGTTGTGGTATTCCAGGTGCGTCTTGAACAGGAGGGAAAAAGTTCGTGGATGTCCGAGAGGGTGGCACAGAGGTCAGATCGGGTGGTGGTGGAATACACGCGGGCAGTGAGCAGGCACGCAAATTTCGTAAGCTGATGAGCCAACCAACAGCCGATGGTAAAACGACGGCTAGGCTGCTCCCCAAAGATGGATCTTCCATTTCAAACTGCGTGATAGACTGAAAATATCAGATATTATATGCAACCTTAGCTAGTACAGAGTACGGAGCTGAGAGGCGGGTGGATAAAGAAGCGTTGGAAAACTGCTGGGTTATATGCAAACAAATGAAAGATCCGGACTTAGTAATTGGTGCTGAAGCTCTCGGAGAGTTTACGACCCCTGAGCGAAATCTCCTAAAATAATTATTTCATAGCAAATAAAGTCAAACTTTCGATTTTTACGTTTGCTAAAGTGCAGCACTGACCCATCATGTGAAGTAACTCGGACTGTTATTGTCCTCCTCCATAGTTGATACGTTCTCCATCGTTGTTAACCAAAGTTGGTAGACGGCGAGCCGTGTGAATTGTGGTTCGGTAACCCCCCCACCGTGATTTCCTTCACCCATGCATGTGTTATTGTCTAACCTTAGTCTCTGGCATTAGATGCTTGCTTTTGTGCAAATTTATCTTTCATAATTTTCCACAAATTGTCAACCAAATGGAGATCATGGCTATCTGTAGGTTAGTTCAGAGTGTTTCCCTCTGTTCCGAAAATAACCGACATTCGCTGCTCTATGGCACGTTGCATTATCATGCACGCAGCTTTCAGTCACGAGCGTGTATTGGAATTTTTAATTTCTCCTCTAGCTTTGCAACATATATATAACCTTTTACGTTAGTTCTTAGGGTAATGAAACAGAGACCAACATTTCCACTGTCTGACGGCACCCATCAGTTAATCTGGTGTAGAGCATATTTCATGGTCTAAATCGTGTACTTTTTTGTTCTATCACGTTCCAGACGGCCTAGGCAAATTACATTTACCCTCAGCAAGATGTTGCAAGATTGATTAGAAAACGAATTCTACCGTAGGGGTCCAACAATTGTGTCTAGCAAGATCTAATCGCTTAGCCTGCATTACTGATACCAGATTTAAGTTGCAAACAGATCTGCATGATTTCGGTTTCAGTTCAAAATTTAATTGACACAACGCAGACATTTTACTGACGTGAT
>OX104064.1:107175896-107289771 GCA_944474145.2 Dicrocoelium dendriticum | reverse complement strand
GCATGAATGCAGCATGTACCAGGAAATAGTCGGGACAGAACTCACCAAATGGTTCACCGTGACCTAGCTCCGATTCGTAAATTGCGTAAATTGCCGCAATGCGTGAAAAATAAGTTTCAAGTCGTTTCTTCGGAATGCCAATATGAAGACTTGCCATCAAATGCCGCCGGACGTACTCCGAATTACGACTTTCTGGTTTCATCCAGAGAATAGGTAAGCGGGACAGTTCAATGCTCACCCGTAAATCTGTGGTGGTGAATTCAACAGAAAGATTCATAGTGCATGTGAGTGCGCTCGATCATTGGCACAATCTTACAACTCCCGTGTAAACTTCAGGAAATATTGTTATGGGGTGAATAAGTGAAGGAATTTATAAAAGAACATTTCCGTAACGTGACCAGACACATCACGAAAAAAACGTGTTTTCGGATGGAAATCATTACGACTGTAATCATTCTGACAGCTATAAGCATCCCACCAATGCATCAGACGGCCGTTTTCCCTCCACCCAAAACCAATCAGTAATGTGCATTTTACCAATTCCGCGTGTGGGCTTGAGTTTGCCAGCTCTTTGTCACGAAATACCGATTAGGACCACGAGGCCAAGTTGAACGGCGACAGGTAACCAGATTAGGTCGCGACTTGTGATGTCGTGCTGCTCGCTGTCTACACATTGGTATTTAACTTGTACGTGCGGATCACAGAGTAATTAACTCAGGAAATGGTTCCCAAACTTGGACAACCAGTCCATCAGTAGTAGCATATTCTTGGGTAGAGAGCTTAGCACAACAATAGCTCACAGTTGCTGACGGTGAATTAGCTGGAATATTCCCACTGTGACTTCAAGATGATGTGACATCTCGGGTTTTAGTTACAATGGCCCTGTGACAAATGCCTGTTATCACGTATTTCGATCTCATCCACCATAAGAAGCCTCACTGTGTACGATTTCGTGCATCAGAGTTGGTAAAACATTAGGGCGGAGGCAGAATGCTGCTAAATAAATTGTCGACCGATTGATATGTAGCATCGCACTCTCCCGCCATCACAATACACGACCATTTTGTGCTTACTTGTCCACTTCAGGTGAAAGTAGTTGAATTACAAAGGAGTGGAGCGTATCACCTGATGCGTCGTTTAACATCACACTACGTGGTTCCGCGGGCAACACTTGTCACTACGGTTAACGTGACTCATGGTCGGTTTGTCTCGTAGCGCCAGGCGTATTTCTGGATGCTACACCGCATTCAATTTGGTCACTGTAGGACCGTATCTGAAGCAGTTGAATGTTAGACGGTACTTGCTGTTAAAATTGGCCGATTGTCTTCGAACGCAACTGTGATGGTAACTTGCCGATGAGCTCCAAACATACTCCAAGATTTCGCGTCTGGCAGTTAACTTGACCAACGGATTACGCAGATTCTGGTCCCTCCAATGTACACAGTTGAGAAGCTGTAGACTCAATGGCAACTGTCCTATCCTTTTGTTTAACTTTTAAAAGAATTCTTTCGTTGAGTATTGCAGAATATGTCGGCTGTTAAAAGGCAACCCGAGGCGGTGAGAAAGCGGCGATGGTCTGGCGACCTGCGACCCAAGAGGCACTGAACCCAGATGCTACCCAGTTTGCATTGCACTTTACAGTTGCGCCAATTTCTTTACCTGAGGCATCCAGCGATCTCGGAGGTGATTGCAAACAGTTCGTTTCTAGTAGCTATTATAACACTTCGCTTGTTTGATGCACAGTCTGTTTTCTGCCGATGGAGTATTCAGTACGCTTTTTCGAGTTCGCCTTCAATGGTGATGGGCTGGGCCTGCGTACCCGTGTCTCTTCCCATTGTTACTGGGAATAGAGTTAGTATATATATTGGTGATCCCTATCTACTTTTTTGTATAAAGTAATACACATTGTCAAGCTCAGTATATCAACTATGATCTGTGTACTGAGGTGTCTTCGACCAGGTCACCTAAACGAACGCCAGCGAAGCATTGATATTGACAATGATAGAGGAGTCAGAGAGAACTAACACCAACGGCTGGAGGAAAGGGTTAGAAATATGAAAACGATGCAAGAGCGCCGCGGCCCTCTTGATTGCGCTACATCCTACAAGTACCTGGCCACTGAGCTTGTCAATCTCGAATCCCCCATGTAGGAATGAGACAATCAACACACGGACACATTCATTCGATGTGTTTCTTCATGCTCCTTTACTATATCATTAAGAGGCCATTGTGAGATTTGAACCATCAAGGTGATCTGTTTGCGAACAACGCACGTCACAGCAGCTGACTCATGGGCATGCGAAGATCATCGCCGAGATACTGGAAGCGATCCGAATTTAAAGGATGTTCTGCTGGCGAATCAGAGGGCCGATTATCACACATCATTTCGGATGGATAGTATGCAAACACGTTAGAAAAAGCATGGCGAATCGAACTCGCTATGGCTATGAATTCTTAACCTGCACCTCTGCTTCGCATCTAATGTTGTATCACCCATGCCAATGTGTCCGCGGCTCGAGTTACTGCAAGTTACACATAAAGGTGGGAAGGTTCAGACTCTCCCTAATTCAATTTCTCATGATGGATTCGTTGTTTATGGTTTGTAGTACACCCATTGCACCACAAACGCCGAGGAATAACATTTATTCGGAAAAGCTTTAAACTTACAGTTGACCGTCACTTGTGCACGTCCAAAGAACATACGAAAATCATGCGCAGGATTGGGCCGCATTGGAATTTGGATCCCTAGTCATCCATGGCTTTAATCACGAAGTTGTTGGAGCGGCGGCCTACTACAGATCCCTACTATCGTTTTATTCATTCACCTATTTCTTGAAATTTTCTGCTTAATTGTCATCCTTCAAATAAATAAACCAAATTCGTTTTCGGATGTGCAAGGCACGCTCCGAGCACTGTCCTAGCCTGGGTGTGACAATATGAACCGAAGTATGTTGATGCCATCTAGCCCATCCAGCCCTATCATCTGTCGAGATAAGGAATTTACTTTCCTTGCGAAACTGCGGTCACAATAAGGCCAACTATTTTCGTTTGGAGGTTAGTGAACAGGACGGTACTCTGTCGGCGATTATCAGAATCGACTTCCCTACATCCGTTATACTAGTCGCCACGGTGATTAGTTGGATGCACGCAGTTAGTCTTCCTGTCTGTGAGCTACAAAGCGATCGGTTATGTAATACGTTGGTGTTGTGAGCAGGGTATACATTCTCGGTTCTATAAGTAGCGTCAATAACTCAACGCTATTCTAAAACAAGCTTTATATGAGTCAGAATCTTGGCCAGTTGAGCAACACTTACCTTCTTCGAAGCCTGTGAAGTCCAGGGATGTGAGCTTGCAGACGGGCTGTCGGCTAAGGAGACCCAAAATGAATGCATCCAGAAGACTGGGACCTTTCACTAGTGTTGTTCGGTTGCCCCGTCGATTTTCCGGACTCACAAGCACAAACGACGGGTTGGTGAGGTAGTTTGGTGACAATGGGAACTCCTCTTGGGGTATCAAACGTCTGATAGCCAGCTGCTCATTTGGCCAATTTGCCACTAACCCTGCGATTGCAGCGCAGTCTCTTTGTAAAATAGCTTCCGTCAACAGATCACTCAATAGATTTATAGGAAGATCGTGATAAGTCATTGGTAGAATAGATCCATGAGATTCCGATGCATAGCCATTCTTATGTGTCGCGGAACTTGGGCACCTATTTTGGTCGTCTGAGTCATGGTTTGCTCCGGATGCCATGCTGGCAGCTCGGCGGCCATTGAGTATACCAGATCGTGCATGGCTGGAAGCAGTGTCCGATCGGGATTCCCTTGCGCTGAAGAGGAAGCTGACAACATTTCGCAGAGACGGTTTTCTTGGGGGCAACATACAGGGCCAGTCGCGAACCAGCCTTGCCAAGCATATTTCTGTCAAGGTCCTGAATGGGGGACATTTGAGTTGAACATTCAGATCATCTGTCTCACACTCTACCAAGAGATTATAGCTGGGTACACAATATCATGGCACTTTTTGTGTGTTTCGTATTCATTATCTGAAACGTGGTGCACTGCTTTTGACAAACGTGGTTATGGAGTTAGCCATTTAGCAATACATTCTGTTTGAGCATGAATACATTTATAGGGGATAACAAGAGGGAATTTCAAGATATGCTCTGGGTATATGCAATCTCGATCAATCACACGTCACCGATCCACAGCGGCTGCTTCGCATCATTGTTTGTTTTACTAAAATGCCAAACTCTGTTCCCTATCATACTTATTGTTCTGTATTGTTATTTCTCATAATAATCCGTTCCCAGGAAATCACTCAGTGCAATGCACAGAATACGTCAGAGCCCACTCCCTACAGTTACTGCATTACGCGCTCGAGATGTTACCGCTAAATGGCTGTCCTTGGCTCTTGACTTGTCTTTAATTTATGGACTTGTTCTATAGTGCGGTTATTTTCTATACTGAAACAGTTCCAGTGATAGAATGATTAATTGTATTGGAAGAGTAGACTTCAAATTAGTCAAACAAAGGCAATCAGTTTCCCATTCACATATTATTGCAGAGACAGATTCTGTGTAGGCTGTGTAGGCGATGGTTCTTTCCCAACATGACGTGACCATTTTCCGCTCATGGCCGACAGTTGGCTTCATGAATACTGAATACTGAATACTGTATTATAGAGCAAGTAGAAATGGATTCTGTACAACTCTTTCGAGATATGGCGAAAAACGTTATAAAAGTTGTCAACCTTGAATATCATTGTCGTTCTCATGTAATATTTAAAATATGCGACTTACGATATTTCAGGATTCACAAATGTGATGTCATCGTAAGTGTGCAGCCGTTCTCTGAATCGAATAGAGGCAAAATGCAAATCTAACAACGTTTTGAACTGTTTCACGGATGTTGCCTCAATCACATGTTCGGGCAAACTATTCCAAATGTTTACCACTCTCCGTTCGAAGCACAGTGGGTGGGGAACACGTTTCATATCCGGCACAACAAGTTTGTATCTGTGTCCGCGTGTGCTGCATGGCCCTCGTAAGTGCAGCATTGGCCTTAACATGGGGAACTCACCGAGATGTAGAATTCGGTAGGTCATAACGAGGTCAACTCGCACCCGACGGTAGGACAAGGTGTAGAGTCCTAGTTTCTCGCACCGGTCTTCATACCCAAAGCCACGTAAACTCGGGTAAAATTTGGACTCGAGACTTCTTGCCCCACTTTCAGTATCGGTGGTATAACGAACCATAGCTTCCGAATGACTTACTGGCTATCTGTTCAATATGCTCAAGCAACTATTTGCCACTGGAGAACGGGTGTTCAACACTATGCTCCATCATTACCCGCAAGCACTTTTACCAGCGAAGGCCAAAGTTGCTGGAAGTTCTCAGCGGACGCTATCGAAGGCTGTGTACCAAAAACGGTGAGACCCCAATCACTTACTCCGCCAGTTGCGGAAATCCAGTCACAATAACACGCTCAGAAGTCACTAATTGAAACTGAGCAAAACAGTACAACCGTTTAGAGTGTCGATGGAATTACTTTCGCTCGGGTTTACAAACATTGTAACTCTTTCCCAAGCTCAGTTGTATCCCCCCTAGGTTGAACATCTTCAAAAAACGATTGGATGCTGCTCTTAGCAGCCAGACCATCATTTCTTAAACTATTGCGGATAACATTAATCATGTCCATCTACAGACTTTATGTCGCGTAGCCCTCCAAGAATCAAGAGCATACTCTGGGCGACGATCAAAATCGCTATAAAGGAGCATCGTGGTTTTTCATGCACTCCATACGGTATTCTGCTGTCGTCCGTCTTTGGGCTGTCCCTTGTTAATTGGCCCTTGGCGTTACCTCCATCCAATTGGTTCGTGCTCGTTCTCCATTTGAACCGATTCACACTTAATGAAACCAGGATTAGGTCGAACCGCGTTGTTGTCATAGCCGATAGACTGCATGGTGGCGTCTGATTGGCCATTGGTCGATTAGCCTGATGCTTCCCCTGCTAGCTAGCTGACACACCGATGCATGTCGATAAACTGGACTCCGGCGTGAGATGCCCACTCACACTAAGGCTGATCAATCCGGATCATAGATGCCGCAAATCACGTTCCTTTGTTCGTGTGCTGAGCCGCACCAGTTGTGCGCTTTTCGCCTTCGTTTGATTGACCCCCAGACCATCGTTACCGCGACGATTCCCTTCACCCTAGATTTCCGCCACCATCACAACCGTTCCTCCTTTTCTTATTTGGTTGCAATAAGTTCCGCACGGTCTTCCGCTGCGTATACTGTTGATGCCATGGGCTGAGGTTGCAGGTTCCCTTTCTCGTTGTTGCTGCAAATCCTCCTTTAGCAGAATCCGTCCATTACGTGCTCTCCTAACTTGCACCCGAGTCCGTCATAATAACTTGCACCCTATCCTGACTTCTTAGATCCTTTCATCCCTGCGACCCTCAACCACTCCCTTCCGCCAACGTTCTTCTGTATCTGGTACTGGTTACACCCATACTTCTACTACAGCTAGAACTGGAAGGCATCTCGATCCACCATCGTAGTACTTCTTTTGTTTTAGCATTCTATTCCGTATTTGGTTGTGCCAAACATGAACATGAAAGAGGCGGCACACGAGTAAACGATTATATTTTACTTTTCTCATGTTCTACGTCGACGATCTTTTGTGTGTTTGCATTCAAATTTTATTTTACACTAACTATATTTATCAACGCATTAAACTCGGTGGACCCACGATATTCACCTTAGCTATCGAACGTGACATGTCAAACCCTTGCTTGTTAGCCAATGATAAACCATATTTCATTATTAAATGTTCATAAGCCACCGAATAGGGGATTCATTTGTTATTTTCTATGATGTGCTTTAACCATCTTAATGAAATATAAAAAATAAATTGCCAGCTGCACGCCGCAACGGCGCTTCGCTGCCACGCGACCACCACCATTCGCGCGTGGGCTGAGTATACCGCGAGGACGACCGACCCAACACTGATTCGAACCGGTGACCTTATGGTTGCAGACCAGACGCGCATACCACTCGGCCACCGGGTGATCTTGGGTTGGCTATAACTAGGCAAAATAGAGGGATTTGCTGCCTGTTACATCAGACTCGGCACCTGTATGGAGTTGACAAATACGTCTTGTCCAAAAGAGTCTGGGTATTGTGCTGGGTTGAGAGAACGAGCATCCGACTTGGTCGCAAAGTAACGATACAGATTAGAAACCTACAGATTCGCCAATCAAGGCTACTAATATGGGGAGGTGGACACCACGCCACAATATACATGCAGCACTGTAGAAAAGTTGTTCGCAGATTTCTATATGATTGGAGAATCGGTTGAGAAAAAAGATTAGCAGAGTGACATTTATCTTTAGCTAGGTATACATACTGAAGCAAATTAGCTGGAGGTCTGGAAACCGTTTGGTAAAGTCGCTTTAAGAGCAAAGTAAAGCTCTAGATTCGCAGTGAAGGAACTGACCAAGGTTCACTTCAGGGAGAATAATTCTCCTGATATTGTAAGCATCGCGGTTTATTCGCATAACGAGTGTTTCAGAAAGACCAGTCCAAGAAGTCATTAACCACTGGAAAAAGCACTGCTTACCGTGAATCAGTGGATTATTAGCAGAGGCTTTGGATAGTATCCCAAAAGCTAGGGGTTCGAATGCAATCCTGCCAACTCTAACTGATGAGCAAAATCAAGTACGAAGTCAGTACTTTGATGCATGCTTACGAGCGGACAGTACCCGGTAGTGCGCCTCTACCATGCAGATGCATTTTTTCGGCTCTCAGACTTCGCCTAGATTTATTCACCGAATTCTCATCACGCACACATGTATCTACACTCATTCGAACCAGCTCAAAACGCTGGATATTTATTATCCAACTTACACGGTTCACATTTCAGTTTTACATCACTATTTCGAACCACCTCCGCATAAGCTTACACGAATCTCCAGCTCCGGTGGAGTACAGAAATATTTTTGGTCTCAAACGAAAGCGACGTGTGACACCTATATAACGAGTCACCAATTACAAGTGGCGACCTTAACCAAAAGACCTATCATACATTTTGAGACTTTATTGTTCAGTCGCTTTTTTGCACAACAGAGCGGCTCTTGAACGGCTGATACACTCGCTCAAAATGCCATGTGACACATCATTTCACGCGACCAATGCGCTGACCTCAGTGCCTCCAAAATTAGCGTGAAGACAATCAAAAGTACCTAGTCCAGGGACTTAAACAGATGACTCATATATCGTCTGATTTTGTGGCTTTTATCCCAATCATTCTAAGAGACTTCTCAAACAACTACGTTTTATCCGTTGTATATCAATGTTCATAGTTGTTTCTCGTCCCCTAAAGTCCACAGAAGCGATGGACTCCCGTCTGACCTTACCCCTGGGTAAGATCATGCGAACAAGATACAGTGAATTCGATGTTCATGATCTGTAAGTTCCGATAACTCGCAGTAATAATTATGAGGCATACTTTCAAAAGTGGATTGCAAGCATTTCGTTCTGTAACAATATCAACTTGCCCACCAAATGCAAACTGTCAACAAACTATCAATACTAGATTTAGTGATTAAGAACGAAGAGGTCTTGATCGATAAGCCACTCACCCATTACGACATGCTAGTAGAACTGGTTGGAGAATCCATCTGGTAATTTGTGGGCGAGGGTTACATTAGTAATACTTGCGTATAGTTTGTGGACAAATTTAGTGATCTAATCACATCAGCGTCAATAATCAACCTCTTCGTTATGCAAGAGGACCTTGAGGCAATCGGTGCAAAACTCGAAAATGCATGGCGGTAAGAAATGCAGCTTGCAGTGAGTACAGAGCCAACGACGGTCCTGACAACTAGAGAAACGGTTTGGGGCAGCGTATTCCCTGTACAACACTTGTTCACGAGGACAATTTGGAACACTATCCGTGCCTGGTGAAAAGACATTTTATCAATAAGTAACGTATGAACAGCGTCCGGAAAGTGAAACATGGCATTCCCAAATCCATATTAGTAGACGAATATGCTCAGATCGACGAGGATGAAACAGATGTTCTACGGCCGCTTTACTCCCGCGTGACACCAGCATGTGGCACTTTGGATGTTATAATCCCTCAGAGTCCAAGATGTGTCCAAGGTACGGTTACTTCGGTGATTGTATTGAAGAGTCTGCTATCGTTGCGTGCCCATAGTTCTTCTGTATTTTATAACTTTCACTCTAAAGCGCTGGAAGTAGCAAACGCGAAACTAGCGAATTCCTCATTCATTGATGAATAACAGATTTTTATCAAGTAAAGTTGGGTATCAGTACCCAAATTTTAAGGGTGACAACCATTCGGCATCCGCCAACTCTCACGCAGTGCTATCAAGGTAATAGAACCCATCTTTGATGAGGCGCAAACCGATTTATACTATAATGGTATCAATTTTTTCAATTATTGATTCCCTTTTTTGAATGTTTTGCTGTATCGCTGAAAGCGTGTGTGTTACGGCTGAATATTTACCCCTTCTGGGTGCATAAAGCACTTACTTGATTTGACTTGAATGTTCAGAAAGAGCAAACCTTAACGTGCAGAAGCAACACCGTTTCCATCAGCACAGGTCACGTATAACCAACCTGTTGCTTACAGATCGCAAAGAGACCGGAATTGATGTCGTCTACCTCGTCTTTTGCAACATCTTTGACCACTTGGACCACAACACCCTTTATACTTTGCAAAGCTACGGAATCAAGAACTATATCATGGATGTATTGGTTACTTACTTCTTCAGTGACGACAGCAGGTTCGGGTACGCTGCTCATTACCTAATCCATTTGAGATGCTATGTAGTGTTCCACAAGAATCATTGTTTGGCCTCGCCTACTTTCGTTCTTTATTAGTAACCTCGCACTTTCATCAAGTTGCATTTCTTTCTTCCTCTTGATGACATCAAGCTATGGCAGGCGATCGGTAGTCAGGAAGAACGTGAATGCCTTCAAGGATTCCTGGATACTGATTGTACATAGTTACCAATGAATGTAATATTGTTTAACACATACAAATGCAAACTGGTTTACCTATGTCATCAGCCAAGTAGTATACATATGCTGAGGCCACATGTAGAAGACCGCCCAGCAGCAGCGCGAGCTTGGTGTAGTGATCCATTATGACTTCGGCTGTTCGAAGCAATCCGTGGTGTTCAAAACCGTGAACTAGCATGTCGGTCCATTAAAAAGTGCGTTCGGACGGTTTGAGCCACCCAACCACCTATGCCATTCCCTTCTAATACTCATTCAAAACACCCCGCTAAGAGGTCATCTGTTTAAGCTGGTCACGCAGTACAGCCGCCTGGAATGTCGGCGAAACTATTTCTCCCTTCGAGTGTCACAGCCTTGGAACGCCCTCCCGGAACATGTAATTAATGCACCTACCCTATCCCTTTTCAAAAAACGCCTTGACGATACTCCGTCACATTTACACTACGTGCTATAGCTCATGACCACCAGATGCTGGCACTAATGCACAACAGACAGTGGATAGTGCCATAACCCTACTCGAGAATGAGTCACTCCAAACCCCTTGCACAAAATTTGATAAACGTTACTACTATAGAAACTGAATTACTGTATTCTGTCGACCCAAGATGGTTGCACACGAGTAAGTGTTATCCATCTTATCTTTTTTATTTTTTTCTCGCCTATTATGTGATCAATAACCACTCCCCTTATTGCTTTGTGTACGTACATTCTGATTTCAAACTCCCTTTACACGGCAGTGCAGTTAAATCTGTAATCGCGCGAACTGACGACTACATTAACCCTTGATCTATCATTTTTGTCACGCTAAACACCTTACGGGACATGTCAAGCACCTGCTTTTTTACCCGTTATAAATCATTGTTCATTGTTCAAATGCTCAACGCGTGCGTGTGGTCGAATATGGAGTCCTGGCAACTCTGGCAAGAACGTGACATGGCTGCACTTGAGATCGCACAGCGAAAGGCAGTCATAAACGTACTGGGCTTGTTCTATCTGTCATACCAACTGCTACTGAAAGCACTGGAATTTTACAGAGGTAGTCATTGTCGTCTGCGAGAGGACTATGAGAAACCCCACTCAGGTTTGCAACCAAAGCTGTAACTTGATCATAACACTAATTTAAGGGGTCAGTAGCTGAAACTGGCTACCCAGTACAGCCGGCGAAATATCGCCAAATTATTTTCGCCCCGAAGTTGTCAGCTGTGAGGCGCTGTTCCGGCTTGTGCTATCTCTGCGCCCACGTTCCCATTCAGTAAGAGACCACACGCCGATGCAGCATACTATATGCAGTACGTGACGTGACTCGCATTTATCTGGTAACAACAAAACACAAGATTGTGCACACCAGCCCACACGAAATCGGGCTAAGCCGATTTGCATGTGCTGAAATCCATATTATGGGGAGTACACAGGTGTGAGGTTTATTTTTCTGGCAGAATCTTTCATTCAACCTGCGTGTTTCACGTGAACCATCTTACAGGACATGTGAGCTTTTAGTTTTTTCCCCGTATGATACCGCTTTTCTATTGTTTTTATAATGAAGCTTACTTTGTGACCTTGTCTAAACCATAGTGTTGCCGAGTAACATTTCGACCAAGTGATGTTGCAGAAGTGTGTTAGCGCCTGCGGAAGTGGAGAGGTTTCAGATCGATCCCCTTCCTTCTAAACCGGGTGGATATGGAAGAGACTGGAGCTCCATGCTAAGACGACGACACAAGAGCGAGAAGGGGAGCTGAACCGTTTTTCTGGCCTGAAGTGATATCGCTGTAGTGTTTGTGTCTTGATGGTCGATGGTGGCCTAATATTTTGGCTTTAAAACATTTAATCAGCAAACACATGGAGAATAGCCAACAGACCCTTTGGTATACTACTGCATTCGGTGGTTACTGAGCAGTAATCCGGTCGAATAGATTGGGAGAAGCTGATTAAACTTGCAAAAGGTATTCATGACCGCAATTTGTCAGTTAAACTGTACTCCTTTTGATTTTAGATCAGGGTTTGTTTAGGATGAAACAACCAGTGCAGCCCACTACTTAGTACAGGTGAACGATCCTGTAGCATTTGAAATATATTACACATGCGACATGGGATATCCATCGATCTGGTCGTACATGATTAGGACCGGTGAAGCGCTGGCCCAAATCATAAATGCGGTACGACAGAGATCACATTAAACACAGACGTCGCTATAATCTGTACTATGCACTGGCCTGATGCTGCAAACGAAACTTGTGCGTCTTGTTCCGATTTCGACAGCTCGGCGGCGGGTACATTGACGTAGCTGGAAGTTATACAAGTGAACAGGGAACCCAATCTTATTGTAGTCCAGGAAATACTAACCAAACCATGTGCGCAGCGTGCGCCCTCAGCAAAAATGAGTGTTTGGGGCTCGGTTACAAACCACAAAGTAATACTGCAACATCATAACTGAACCATTAAACTGAAAAACAGATTGCTGCATGAAGAAGTCCGACCAGAAGTGATGGTGAAGTTGCTTGGAAACTCAGCTGTACGCAGGGTTGTGCCGCAAACGTTAACCATCAAAACGAGATGGATAGGATGGTAAAAAGCTGAATGTATGATCTCCGATGTGCCTAACTAAATGGGCTCTCATTTGATAGGGTCAGTATGAACTGCGACCTAAGATCACCGTTTCGTTGGTGCACGCCCCCGTTAACCCCAACGAAACTGTAACTCTAATGTGATACTAATGAGGAGATCCCACTGGTTGACCGAGAAACAATGACAGGATCTCCATCTGTCCGAAGAAACAGAAAGGTCCAAAACGATCAGAATCCGGATTTGTGATCATTAAGGAACCGGAACTAACATGGATGTTACTACCAATTTCAACAGGTGAGTGTCTTCTATTTCTTGTTGGCTAGACATAGTTTTGATTGCAAGTGAAAGTGTCATGTGTATCCACCCTGTACTGGGTAAAAGTGAAGTCAACATGCCCAGTTTATTTCAGTTCCAACACACGATAAAGTATTGAACGAAAATGTGGCTAGGAGTCACAGCTTGACAAAATCATAACCAGACATACTCAGCGGCTACCACAAAACCACGTGAAATGTTTAGAGCTTGGTAGTCACTTCCTGGCTATTGCGTCATATTTACGTCAATTATGAGCTCGAACTACCGCAAAAGATTCTACATCGATGGTTCCTTGTCGCTTTATGCCCTGCGTCATCTTGCTCACTCCTTTCTCAGTGATACCTTCAACTCACCAGATAGGCTGAGTCTGCTAACCTACTTAATAAGCAGTCAGATGTGGGTGCTCCCTGGCGTGACTGAATTTTCGCCAGTACCGTCATTTCCTAACGGATGGTTAACTGTTCTCGGACCAGTGGATGGGCCTACTGTTGTGTCGCCACTGACGCCTTCACCCCACGACCGCAAGAAGACGTCCAAAGACGAGCCAGAAAGAGACTTGTATACAAGGAATCACAGTTGCTTATGAAGTTTGAAGTCAAAATGAAGGGAAGCCACTAAATTACACTTGAGACAACCAACAGAAGGAAGACGTCAAATGTAACGGGCGAATAAGCAACCGCATAATCAAGAACCAATCGCATATGTTCTTAAAAATAGCATCATGAGACCCCAAACGTAAAGCGAACACCCATTTACAGTGACGGGCACTGGCCAATTGGAATAAGGAAATGTAGCGTGTAAACAAAGGTAAGGAAACAACCGAGAATAAGAAGTGCAGACACAAAAATAAAAAACCAGTACAATAATTGTGTGATAACTAAATATTCCTTTAACCTAGCCAAGTAGAAGTGATGCGAATAAAAATCAATGAAATGTGTTCTTACAAACAGCACTGCTGAGGATGACACGGTGATGAGCGTCCATTAACAATGACGTGTGTGTACCAATCGGGCTAACATAGTGGCGCGTTTAAACAACAGTCAAGAAGTAGAAAATAGGAGGAATAAAGAATGGCTATTAAACTCGTTTACAAAATATGAATGTCAAATAGCTATTCTCCTAACACATACCTCCAGGAGGAGTATGAGTTTCAAAACGGTTGTGTCAGCGCGCGGTAACAGCTCGGACCGGATTAAGTCATCGAACCATTCCCAGGCGGGGCAATGACACCGCCGTGACTTGCTACCCATGGACCGGTCGACTAGGCTATCGTCTAGAGTAAGTGACCAGTTTCTGGATGTAGCACGATAGCCTTATTACGCCCTCTCAATTGGAGGGAACAGTGGTGACTGTTACTAGGACTGCGCGGAAGTGAACCATAAGGAAACCACAAGTGTATGTTGCGTGAACGGCGTTCCCGAACACGACAGCAAGCAAACTTGGCTTGGACTTATCCCGAAGAATTTCCTGGAGACAACTTTCTCTCAAGGTTAACAACCTAAAAATGCCAACTAGAACATTATATCTTTAAGTTTACACAAATGGTGTTGGAAAAGTTGGTCCAGTTTTGGTTCAAGGCTCATCGCAAGGAATTAATTTGACGTTGGATCACATAACACATTCTCTCGACATAGGCTTCTCTCAATAGACCATGTTCTCAATTCCGTTGTTTGGACCCTACCACTAGTATGACATGCTGCACCTCCGATGGGAATTGTCATATTCTCTTGATTATGCATTCCCGCAATTGCCCTAAACATCAGCGGTATTTCAACGCTGCACGTTTTACCGGCTCACCAAATATGCTGCACAAGCGATGTGCAGTAACTCTGTGGTACAGTTTGATGGCAATAGTGTTGGCCCAAGTAAATCTCTTGCGATGCATTACTGCGTTGTTTTCAATAAAGACAACCGTAACATGAAATTCCATCTACCAGAGTCTGAGTAAACGCTGTACTAAATCCTGCATCCGATCTGTGAGAAGAAAGCCAATGGAAGCCTTCTTCATCTCAACCCATATTCACCTGGTCCACTTCGCTTACCCAGTGAGAAGGAGTGTATGGTGCCGAACCTCAGTTTATGCATAGATTTCTAAGTATGAAGACAGATCCCCTTCTAAAGAGACAGGTTTTGCAGTTTAAGTGCAGTGTTCGCCATCACCTAACCCCACAGTAATGACAGTGGACTTACACCGTTGACGGGGAACCGCCAGTTGTCCGTACCACACTTAACCCCGCCCAGCGTTAGTCCCGTCTACTTTAATTGCGTCTCTCCAGACAGCATCGGCTGTTGCATCAGGAGCAAATATGATTGCACCCGGTGCACGTATTATGATGTGAATAGTCAAACCGGACGCGCACGGGGCAACCATAGACCACTCCAAAGGCCTACGACAGGCTACACGACCAGCGAACACAGATACAAGTGCAGCACATTAAGGCACAGTGTCCAGAAAAAGCGATTGGTGAATTACACAGCCATATGCAACTGTTTACTTTCGCAAACGGCAGTCTGATGTACTATGTAGATGTGCGTCGTCCCACCAAGCACCTTTCGCACTGCTTAGGTTCTTAAAACTGTGATGCACTGACTGTGTAGTTTTGGACGCAATAAGACCCACACTTTATTCTGAAAGCTCCATCTAACGTTACCAGTGCTTGGAAACCCACGGCGTGCCGCCAAGGTTCATGTTCCTTTGAGTGCCGATAAATCTCACTTTCGTCTGACTTTGCTGGAGTGACAAACTTCATTGGCGCCTACTCTCCACTCCTATTTGCAAGCCGTGAGATCGCGGTAGCAATTTGAACAGCAACGTCAGCTGGGAGGGCAGAACAAGAAATCAGTTTACTTTTGAGAACCTATGAAATACCTTTAAAATCGCTTAGGCGTCCGAATTAAAGTAATTGAGTAGTGGAGAGATTACTGAAGCTTGAAATCGCTCGAAACACGGTCCCCTAAGAATTTCAGTTTCAATACGTATGCGTGCCTCTTACGAAATGGTGTCTGACCACAAATTTCAGCACTGCCTAATAGCGTTGATAGACGGCGAGGGCCCGTTAGGAACAGCAGAATACCACTCTAGCTCTTTTGACTCGCGGATCCAATAGAGTGACCCGGGAGTAAAACTAGGAACGAGGAAAACGGACAACTGATCCGGTCTCAGTGGCATCAGCCTGAACACACACACTGCCTGCACACTTCATTGAGTTGCATCTGTAGACTGCTGTCTCCTAAGGGCTACTCGGGTCACTTGAATCCACCTAGAACATTGATATCACAGCTCCCACCACCGACGGGCAGTGATATAAACTGCCATTTTTTAAATGGAGTAATTCACTGCCCCACATAATTATCTTTTATAGATGTCGAAAGATAGTGTCAACTCGTCGCTGACAGACGTCACTAATAGTTTTGGGACCGTTTTCTGAAAGAAGGAATGCCACCTGGCTGGTATGTATTCATCCTATCTTCACAAAGACCGAAGGACGTGTTATGAAAACCAAGATTGCATTAATCAAATCTCACTTCCCACTACACTGCTCGCATACAACACGCTGTAGTGATCCTCTTGAGAAACCAGTTGTTAAAATCAAGTTGATTTTCGCCCAACTATGACATGTACAGGTCACAATCTTACTCTTCACCAGTTGTTTAAACAGCACCATACATATAAACAGCTTATTGCTCTCTAATACAAACAGATAGAAGCTGTGTCCGTACAACCACACCGAAATGTGTTCAAACCAGACTAGCAGTCTGTTCATTTGCGTTGCTATTTATATTCTACTCAGGCCTGAGTTCGTTAGTACAAACACTATTAATTCATACTGATGCGCTGTCACAGACAATAGGGGTGTCTCACTGTGACAAGTACCTGTTTTATGGTGCGCTACTAATTGTATCTCCACAATGGATCTTTTACGTGCATTACAAAAGTCACGGTTCACCGTTCGAAGCACAGAGGCTCGCCTCTTATCTGGCTCGGCAAGCTTGCACTGGTCTCGTGGGTTATTGCGTTATGTTCCTGCTTTTTCATTAACGATCTAGTAAGAGTTATTACGTCGAAATTCTTACTCTTCGCAGACGACCTCAAGGTTTGGCGGGCAATAAAACGATCGGACGACCATGAAGTCCTACAGCGTGACTTGAATGAGGCCTGGAATTGGTCGGTGAGAAACGCCCTGCCGTTTAATGTAAACAAATGTCGCGTTGTTCATATCCGCCATCGACAAGTCCACGTCTACAAGCTTGGGGCACACGATCTGAAGACCACCACTCAGGAACGCGACTTGGGTGTGCTGGTACAGGAAGACCTCGGGTGTTCCAAACAGTCAGATTCCGCTTCTAAAAGGGGCAACCAGCACGTTGGACTCCTGCGAAGAGCATTCGGAATTTTGGATCCATCCATCTTCTGTTTGATGCTGAATGCCTACGTGCGTCCTCACGTCGAATATGCAATCCAGGCCTGGCAACCCTGGCTAAAACGTGACCTTGCAGCGCTTGAGACCCCACAGCGTCGAGCAACGAAAATCGTCAAGGGCTTGCGCCACACTCCTTACCAGGAACGACTGGAGATACTCGGAGTGTTCAGCGGACGGTACCGGCGACTTCGTGGAGACCTCATACTAGTGTACCGTATATTGAGCGATCCCAGTCACGTATGCCGCCACCTCTTGAAGCTCAGCCCGAACACTAACCTTCGCGGTAACAGTTTAAAGCTGAGCCAACAGTACAGTCGTCTAGACTGTCGGAGAACCTATTTCTCCCTCCAGGTCTGCGGGCCCTGGAACGCCCTTCCAAACTCAGTAGTTTGTGCCCCCACATTAGATACGTTTAAAAAACGATTGGACGTCGCACTGAGCGCCCTGCGCTTTGTTTTATGAACGAAAACGCTTGTATATATTTAGGCTGACCAGCCTCTTTGGATTTATACCCCAAATTCACGGTCGTAAATCTGTGCGAACCGGTGAGTACTCCATTTTGATTTGCTACCATCACCAACGATAACAATTTCTTAGCCAGTTTTGCGTCGTACCACTTTATCCCCATAAAACTGTTATACTTCTATCTTTTATCTCACTGACACTCCTTACTTCAACCACTTATGTGGTTTGCCAATTTGTTAGTATTTCTATTGCCAACCTGCGGGACTCGTTAAGTGTATGCTTTTTTACCCGTCATATACCATTGTTCCATTGTTCCATTGTTCACAATCACAAGAGTGGCCTCAGCTTCAGAAAGTCCCTGAGATCTACCAGGAGGAAGGTTACGGGAGATGGACTCGTTTCCGACGATGGGATACAATTCAGAGCTCCAGTGGCTTTTGCCTGTCCAAATGTGAAATACTACGCAACCTGATGATTACTTTGGTACTAACAGGTGTTCGATTTTCTGGGACTGGCGATGGTCTATTGTACAGTAGGCTGATAAACCGTACTCTAACAGCGAAGGTGTGATCAATAAGTAGAGTATAGTTGCAATCTCATTAGACAAAGTAGAGAAGGCGGTTTGTGTACCCAAATTACGTGCAACGCGTTTCGGTAAACCTTGTGTGTGTGTGTGTGGATGAGGTCCACCGAAGTTCCTTTATTTGGCACTTGAAAACAATCATGCTTTGCAACTCTTTCTGAGCTCGAGTTTTCTGTGGTTTAGTCACTGACAGACTAAGGTGCCTGGAGGGTGTAGGATTTCTGAGTCGGACTTAGCTAACATGCCAAAGATGATGGTTGGCTTAACGTAGAGCACATGCGACGCATCATCCAACTACTAAGGAAACGGGGCCGGGTAGACATCCTACCAATCCCTACCATCACTAAGCAACTGATGGAACGGGTTGGCCGATTTGCTTATTTAGGCAGCTGTATCGTCTCTGGTGCTCGCATAGCATAAGAAGTTACTCTGTGAGATCATAACGCCCCGTGGCCTTTCAAAGCTTCAGTGAACTTCGAATACGGTACAGTACGGTGTAAGACAGGTGGCGGTTGAACTGTTCGCTAAGCTTGACAGGCTTGTTGAAGTCGGTTCATCACCGATCGAGATGACATCCTCAGCGCCTTGTTGCCTAGCGTGTAGTAGCGTAGCGTAACGAAGCCTTTGTGAGAGTGCGCCGAGCATAGTGTGGGTGCACTTTTGTATCACCTTGATTGGCGGTATATAGTGGCGATCCTATTGGTTGGGACTTCGATCCGCGTTCTGCATGTTCCATGGGCGGATGAATTTCCAACTTGACCTCTTCCGATCTACCATTCCTGAACTATGTCTGTTTACACTTATGAACAAATCTGCATCCACATCTGACTGTCTAGTGACCTGGCCCGCCGGATTCAAACAACTGGCATGGCGATCCCTCGCCATCAGCAATATGTATATTGCGTCTAGTTCAATATCTCGGTTGATTGAATTAGATGTGGAGTGCAATGATTCGTTTCCATATGCATGGCTAAATCGATTTGTCATCAGAACTGCTTACTTAGCGTTAGTGCAGTCCGTGCTGCAGTGACTAATTGCGTCCTGAAGGCACAAGGAGGCGGTCGTTAACCGACAATGTCGACAATGGACTGTTCATGTATGGGGAAAACAACGAAGCAAGGCGTTTGGTGGTAAACTCCTTTATGGAACACATGAATATCCGTTCAACTAAAACCCAACACACTTGGTACCTTATTTTTCGTGCATACTAATCAACTAACCTCCTAATCGTGCACAGTTTGTTTCTAAGACCTGGATGAAACGACCATGCAGAAGGACCGATTGTTTCAGTGGACATCTTCCGCGCTTGATGTTCACAATTTCTAACAAAATGGTGTTATCACGCAAAACGATTCTAAATTAATGCGTCTGTTGCCATAGTTTTAGTTTTAGTCTCACAGTTAAAACGACGCTTAGAATAATCCAACTGTATCGGTATCTCCGTTCATTCTTGACCCAGCACAGCTGTCATTAGATGGCTGGCCATCCATCGCGCGCAAACGTTTCATAGAGAACCTGATCAAAATCCTGCGTCATTTTCTTTGTCCGCAATCTGATCGTTACACTGGCACTTGGATTTGATGCGATCGATACTGAATCGTTCACCGACAAAGCGGCAGTATTACAAAGAGTATGAAAAGGTTAGTATTTTTCCCTGTGTAATTGTTGTTGCTTCAAAAACTAGACAGGGCTACTGATTATGCTGGCTAGTCACTTGTGTTCGTGTCTTTCACCATCCCTTAGTTATTTCACAGTAACAAGACAAAGTGCTCAACTCAGTGATTGCCAAAAATACACGTGCAATAAGGAACATATGTGCTTGAAACCAGATAACCGCGGAAGGCGGTACCGGTGTAGCTATAACTGGTTGTGGCAACCTTGAGATTCCTCTGTTTGTTTGTGTACGACGTGTAAAATATTACAAAACATATTGCTTCATCTTGTACTGAGGCAAAGTAGAAAGCTTGCCTGTTGGAACATTGCCAACATTTGTCGGAGTCAGCCAGATGAATCGCAGTTCTCGCGCGTTCGGCTCCCCGTCTCAAGAAATGCTCACGACGTCTGCAGTGGCGACCATACTTCTCCACCTAGCTAGAACCATTTTGCAGAGCCATTTGGTTAGCGGGACTGTACCTTTTAACCATAAACACCCATCAATTAGTCCTCCTCCGGCTTTTCCTTAAGTCGGATTGAACTTAGGATTATAGATATTGATAAGTTGTGCTATAGCTAGTGACTCTTACTAAATATTTGGTCAGATGGTTACTAATTTCATTCGTTTGAATTCCGTCAAATTCTGCTGTAGGCTTATCCACTTTTCCTTGTGTGCAATTTTTGAGTTTGTATATTTTTTATTATGGATGCTATTCCTATAGACCCCGACGGTCGGATTACTACTGTAACCATCGTCATTCCATTATCTCGTGAGGGCAACCCGAAACCTTGGTTTGCTGATTTGGAAGCAAACATTGAATTGCTTGGCGTGAGTTATGAAAGAATCAGCTATTATCACGTGGTATGCGCCCACATTCTTCATGTCCTCGACAATAACTGTGATAACTTGAATTTGCCAGCAGAGCAGAGAAACTACGAAGAAATTGAGGCGGATATACTCTGAAGGACTGGTCTATCAGATTGTCAGCGTGTCAAGAAGCAACTGGGCAAAACCGAGCTTTGTGACCTCAGGGGCAAAGTTCGGCCAAACTATCTATGATGGACGACGCTTAGACTACCACGAGAAATACGTAGCGTACTCTACGCACGTGTCGATGCGTCTCTGTCACAAATGACCAATACCGCAGACCGTATTTGGGAATTCTATGGCCAGATTTCGTAAGTTCGATGTACGCCAGTAAAACTAAGGCGCTGATTGCCGCACTCACAAATGCTTTGACGACTTCACAGTTCCTGGGAGGAGGTACAGATGCCACTCTTAGAGTCGCAAACGTCTCAATCGATCGATGTAACCCACGAAATAATTGCACAGTAGGTCACCCTACTGTTGGTATCATCAGCGACTTAGTCAGCATGCCATGTCGTGCCGCTCTCGGTAAATTCAAGCGAAACACCAGGGAAACGAGCGAACCAGGGAACAGGGACGACGGAGGTAAGTTGTCAACATACCTATTTTTCGTTACCAATCAGCAAACGGGAGTTCACTATCTCCTCGATTACGGTTCGAAAGTCAGCGTCCTTCCACTTTATCTCAACGACGTAACCGGAGAGGTGACTGGTTCACTACGCACAGCTAACGGGATCAACATTCGCATTTTTGGTCAACACTTGCGTCTGCACGGTATCAACTCGCAACGTTCATTTCGATTGATATTCCTCATCACCAAAGTCCAAAATCCCATCATCTGGATGGATCTTTCTCAGCACTTCAACTTGCTCGTCAACGCTAAATGACAGCAGCTTATAGACCAGACAACAAAACTTTCTGTCGCTGGATTATCCAGCGATGTAGCAGCGCTCAACCAACTCACCAGTCGATACATCGATACTTGAGCGCTTCCCATTTTTCTGCCCGCAACGCCTCTGTCAACGATAGCCGCCGCTACTCCTCATCACAAATTTACCAACTGTCTACATGTCTCCGTGAGAACCTACAGACTGACTCCGGACATGCTCAAAAACGCTCGTGCGGAATTTGAATACATGCTGGAAATTGGGAGCGTCCGAACATCTAACAGCCCTTGGTCTTCCCCGGTTAACATGGTGAAGAAACAGTGAGGAGACTAGCGACCTTGTCGGGAGTATCCTGCCCTCAACAACATAACGATTCCGGGCGAATATCTGATTCCTCGTATCCAAGATATTATAGCCGGTCTTCATGGTGATCACCTGTTTCCAACGTACGACCTCATGCGACCTTACCATCCAATCCTGGTCGCTGTCGAGGAAATATCGAAAACCGTCGTCTTCACATCACTTGGACAGGTCGAGTTTCTGCAAATGCCATTCGGCTTTTGCAACTCCGTGCAAACATCTCAAGGTTTCATTGACTCCGTCTTAAGTGGACTGAACTACGTCCACCCACAGGTCGTCGATAGCACTACAATTATACGTTTGCATTTATCTACACTTATTATGTTTTAGACCTCACGTCCCGTGACCATTGCTAGTTTGCAGTTCGATCGCCGCCTCTTTTACACTTATGTGGTAAATGACCCGCATTAAATTTTTTTATGCAGTTGCTGCCAGATTGGGTCTAAGTCAACCTGATCTACCATCACCTGCAAAAAAAAGAATTTAAAAGAAGAACTTACGGCGGGTCATCCACCATATGAGTGTAAAAGAGGCGGTCATCCCTTTTAGCCTCCCCATCCATCTACGATCTCATTTCCTAGGGTGAAACATAACATTTTTTCTTTTTGCTTAGTAGCTAGCTGGAAGCTTACCGGAACGATGCCTATCCGTTGCTGGTAGCTCAGCTGGCATGCAACTGTTGTATCTACTTCTCCTTTGTGTATTGTATGTATGTATGTATTTCCTTCATGTATTGCGGCACAATAGCGGAGGTGTTTTTCCCACCTCTAGCTGATGTGTATAATGATGAATGATGATGATGAAAAGAGGCGGTGATCGAACTGCAAACTAGCAATGGTCACGGGACGTGAATCGAAGTGACCAAGTTCAAACATCACTTTCGCATCGGTCAATTTTCGCTTAGCACGGACAGACGAAGTCAACTAGATTGGTGATGAAACGTCTGCAGCGAAATAGTTCGGCTCTGAGAACAAACTTAGACCGGAACAGACAACCTGAGCTACAGGTATTCCGCTTTATAGCTGGGTCAGTTGTTACCATCTTGTCTCGAAGAAGAGTGGCCGGTGCAGAACGATCATCACGTAGGTCGAAGGGTCACACACGGTTCTCTTCTAGAATGAGGACTGTGTAGCAACCTGCAAACTCCCTTGTTTTTTGGGTACAATGTGTAAAATATTATAAAAAATATAGGTTGATCTTGAACCTAGACAAACTAGAAAGGTTGCCTGTTGGGACTTTGACTACATGTGTCCGAGTCAACCCGACGAATCGCATTTCGCCTGCTTCTGGCTTTCAGCCACGATAAGTGCTCTCGACGTTCGCAGTGATGACCATCCTTCTCCATCTAGCTGGAACCATCTTACAGTGCCTTTTAGCTACAGGGGCTGAAAGTTTTAACAATAAACGCCCTTTTATTCGTCTTCTTCTGGCTTTTCCTTAAGTCGGGTCGAATCGGATATTATAGTGACCGATCGATTGCCCTATATGGTGTCAACGAACCAAGCTCTATTGCTCGCCTAATGATAACCTGTCCTCCGGGGTACGCCCCGATATAAACGAGTTTAAAAGGCCAGTGAAGTAGAATGCTGGTTAAATTATCGACTTTATACTTGTATTACCAGGCAAAATAAAAGTTTGGAGAAATTGTTAACTAAACTGAACGAGAAAATAGCGCGGCCTGCTTCATTGATAGATATTCTCGAACCGAGGGTATTGAGCTTACTAAATACCATAGCCTCTGAGGTTACCTAAAGAAGTACACATGAAAAGAGTCATTGTCCTCAACGTAGCGGACAACATCAACAATGCGGTTTTCAAAGCCAACAACGAAAGAATCAATGCGTTTTCCACGTTCTATTTTGTTTGGCTTTTGCAGCGTGTCTCAAATGTTTGTTCATTAAAAGCCTCATTCATCATCATTATATCATTATACACATCAGCTAGAGGTGGGAAAACACCTCCGCTATTGTGCCGCGATATATGAAAGAAATACATGCATACATACATAAAATACAATACAAAAAGGAAAAATAGATACAACAGTTGCATGCCAGCTGAGCTACCAGCAACGGATAGGCATCGTTCCGGTAACCTTCCAGCCAGCTACTAGGCAAAAAGCCCGTCTTGCAGGCGGGTTTCCGATAAGCAGCAGATATCGATCGAGAGGGTCTCCAATGTTCGGGCAAGTGCTGCCTGTTGACCGATCTGTAGTAGTGTGCGTACACTAAGGTATGCCAATCTGAAGGAAGATCGAGGGCTCCAAATGGAAGCCGATGAATTGGAATGGACCGCTTGGTTGGACATGGGCTTGTCGACAGGAGAAGAGTGACGCTCCGCGTTCACATGTGAGTTGAAATTAGAAGATAAATGCCTAGCAAAGCATGTTGTGGGTGGGCCAAGAATCGGGGGGTTGGAAACTGGGGGGATATAAGTGAAGTTGGAAGGGGACGGTAAGTGTGAAAAAGCGTAAGACGGGGAATAAGAAGACGGGAAGGCTTGAGCAGTAGCATCTAAACCTCTATCCACCCTGCTCGATGCAGCAGATAGGGCACTGTTGATTATCCTCTGCGGTGGCCAGAGCATCAGCAATTTGTTTGAGATAAGATTCATGGTATTGCGTGGGCAGCATACTGTCAGGTTGCCCAGGCCTAGACAGGAGAACGATTAGGGTTCTCAACCAAAGCCTTTGGTTCAAAAAGCTTACTGCAAGGCGGGTGGTTTGGCGTTGGGTTACAAGGAGTCCGTTTTAAGGAATAAGGTGCCACCCTCATTCCAACCCCCAACCTGGAGGACCAGGAGGCTGAGTTTGTCTGGCCTCTAACCATTGACCAATCTGGTATGAGTGACTCTGAAGGTGCGAAAAGCACCACCCAGCATAGCTCAATGGATCGCTGAAGCACACAAACCATCGCACCACGGTAAGATCCAGCCTCATTGCGATGAAAAAAGCCTCACTGCTTCATAGTGAATTCAGTAAATTTGAAAACACTATTAGATTTGAATGCAGGACACCTTTACAAGGGGAACTACAACATACCAGTATTTCAAAGTTCTTGTCTAAACCGAAGCTAAAGTCCTGTGTCCTACCTGAACAGCCATTAAGGGGACCAATTGGCATAGCCTTGCTTCTGCCCCCAGTGACACAGATGAAAAAAACCAGTCCTTGGTTAGCAAGGCCACTTTTCACCTCCTAAATGCTAACAGAGGCCACAACCTTGAGGAAGCTCAGTTGTTCACACTGTTATACGACGGCTTCTGTTGTGTGGACCCAGAGGGAAGTACAAATTTACACAACGCGCTACGTTCTAAAAAGAAATCAAACTGATAATCATCCTCATTCTACAGTTGAAACAGGTATATGTCTAAAAACCCCGAACGGACTTGAATCATCAACACGGCAATCCTTGACTAGTTCTTGCGGAGCTAGGGGCGGAATATTGTCATCCACTGGCGTAAAAGTTAATAGTGATGAACGTAGCCCATTCACTAAGCACTTTAGTCCTAGCAGGGTACTTCATGCTGAAGAGGCAACTTTCTATCGCCCAATGAGGTCATAGGCAATAATACTTCTTCACAGAATGGCAAGCTGCAACTCTCCAGTGTCAACTTACACATACAGCTTTTCATCTGGTATGTCTTCGAATTCCTATACCGGAATGTAAGCTACACAGCCATGCAAAAATTCATACTCTCTTCATCCTCATCTTACCGTACCTTCTGAGAGCCCTTTGGCGATAACACCGTGTCCGTCCAAAAAGGATCACATTAAAGTACCGCAGCAATTTTGTATTTTCCCACCCATTCCGCATCCGCTTTTAATGCTGCTACAGCTGAGGAACCCTACAGTGATGGATTTATTGCATAAGGCTGTAGAACTAATATGACTGCAAATACAAATGCTGGTTGTTATGTTGAACAACATCACAGCGGCGCCCTCAAATTCGGGCGTGATTTATGGTTACTTTCCATGTGATCAACCAACGCACGAGTTTCGGTTTCATTATTGTATCCCACCCCAGTTTTAATGCACTCGTTTTTTCCTGTTGAAATCGCGTCATGGTTACTTACGATCGCGACATTTTAACAATCTGCGCGCTTTCACGGACATGAACTTAGCGGCTTTTCCTGGTCAACCAGTACGGAACAAATAGAAAATAATCGGAATGAAACATAGTAGTTCCGCAAAAGGCACCGCGCATGATGGAGAGCTGCATTTTGAACGAAAATCTCGGCTCTCTGAGCGCGCTCCTCCATCTTCAGTCTGCTTCTGCCAAAGAAGCATGAGTCAACGCACTAGATGACCGGCGACAACTAGATGCACTCTGGCTTCAGCAAGGCGTTCAACAAAGTCCCACATAAACGACTGCTTAAACTCTAGAGAACTGGTGTCACTGGAAACGTACTTTCGTGGATTCCGGACTTCTTGGGAGATCGGACTTTTCGAGTAAATGTGAACCAAACACTGTCTGGTCTTATGTCCACGACTAATGGCGTCTCACAAGGCTCTGCCCTTAGGTCGCAACTTTTCAAGCCCTACGTTATTGACCTCCCTACAGCTCTTCAAGCCGAGTGTTTAGTCTATACTGATGAATCCAAGCGATGATCAGAAGCATCTAGCCTTGAGAGCGCTGACAGACTTCAAACAGCGCTAAACCAGCTGCGCGATTGGTCCATCAAATGGCAACTCCCCGTAAACAGCGATAGATGTGTCGTTCTGCTGATTGGTAACCTGGATTCGTTTGGTGCTTACCACATTGGCGGGTACCTTCACAAGAATGCCACTCACGAGAATGATTTGGGGGTTGTCGTGTCGTCTGACTTAAGAACATCACAGGACACGAGGGAAGGCTGCAGCCGCCAACAGGATGCTGTGTGCTTTGTACAGATCGTTCTCCTATGTCATTCTGCTGATTTTCAGAACCCTATTAACCTCACATGTTCGCCAGATACTATAATATTGGCTTCTACTTACCTATACTCTCTCAAAGTTTGAACGCGAGTTCTTAGAGATGGGTAAGTGGCATGGCCCAATATCCGTCATGGAGCTTCATCTTGCTAACTATCTTAGTCCGGAAAATAAACTTGCTCCCTATGGATTGTCATCGTCGTCGTCATGGAGATCATAAAAGGAAAACTTCGGAGTGAGCTCTGAAAATGATTTCGGTTCAACGTGGAGAGCTTGACACGGGGCCACAAGTCAATTGTATGATAGTTCAATTCAATTCAATAGTGTATGGTGGGATAAAAAGCAATAACTTTACAAGACCCACAGGATGGCAAATGGAAGAAAACAAAAGTATCACGTGTGACACAAAGATATCAGTAAGTTAGACACTGCAGTTTGTCATACCGTTATATAATGTGTATCATGTAAGTGCAAGTCCAATAGTCTTTCGAATGTCTCGATGTTTGGTGAGTTCACCACGTGCGATAGCAGTGCGTTCCAGTGCGGACAGACACTAAGAGAGTAAAAAAACTTTCTACAATCTAAACGGGAATATTGAGTCACAAGATTTAGTGCATGGCCTCGGCATCGTTTGTCGGCAGATAATGTTAACAGCGACTTACATGGATGGTCCTCTTCTCTTAGTATCCGGTAAGCGAGGATCAGATCACCGCGAAGTCGTCGGTATTCTAAGGAGTACAGACCGATCGAACGAAGTCCTAGTTCATAACTAAGGCCCGATAGACCACGTGTTGCCTTAGTGGCTCTTCTTTGTGGTTGCTCCAGGAGACGAATGTCCCGTTTTAACCACGGACGCCATGCCTGCACCGCATACTCGAGGTGGGGACGAATGTTGGCGTTAATCAATAATGGCACGAGTTGCCGCTCGAAGGTACCGAGCGCTCGCCTCAAAGGCCTTAAGTTTAAGTTCGTTATGTTAGCTGTCTTTGAACATTGGAGCGAATTACCCAGACCTTCTTGCACGATGACCCCTAAGTCTCTTTCGTTGCTCACCTGTTTTATAACCCGCTGCCCCAGGTGATATGTGTTGCTGCAGTTACTGCGCAGCGACAACAGGCGACACTTTTCGGGGTTCAGGGGTAGTTGGTTGTTCATCCTGCCCACATCAACCTATGAATTGAATGACTGGAACAACCTACCGGAGATCGCTGCGGATGCGCGCATACAGGAAAGTTTCAAACGACTTCTTGACTGCCATCTGATGAATACGACAGGATTCTGATACGTCTATCGCAACAGCGAGGATCCCCAGAGGAAAGCCGAATCGCAGCCAATTGTGGCAAACCTACTCTGAATTGGTATCGATGGAGCTGACAAGTATCTCCTCGCCTGCTTCCTACAGAGCAAGGAACCAGTGAAACAAACAAACTATTTTGACTATTGCTAATATCGTTTTGATTGTGGGTAAGATTTTAACGACTCAAACGTTTGACAAATAGTCGTGAATACTGCCGACTTTGTGCTATTATGCTGCAAGTAACCTGGCTGCACAGTCACGTGAAAGATGTGTTAGTGGCACTTAAGATATTTACGGCGCATCGCATTGATCGACAAGGTACATACGGGCAACGTGATGGTGACGTCATTGCATACGTAAATTCTTCATCATGCACGTCAAAAAAAAATATTTTTGTCAACATGTGCATCCCGCTAACTGTTTAATGGTGAGATGCCAGCTACGACACTTTTACGGCCATCATCCGATACTATTGGACAATATTTCCATTTCTCCCAGCCGTCCTATAGCTGAGGCTGAAAACTTTTGTGAAGAGTTTAAAGCTAACGTCACTGAATAACTGGGTTTTTAGAGTTTTTACCGGTTAGTTAAATAGGTACGACACCATCTTCATTACGAACCAGGTTACAGGCAGCCCCAGACCTAGTGCTTCTCAACAACGGAAAACATTTCAGTATGCAACAATGTACCTCTTGGAAGCTCAGTCCATAGCACTATAATGCTGTCTCCCATTATCTATGATAAAACGAATCACAAGGATAACATTTATTGCAAAGATCGTGAATTAACGCAAAGACAATGTATTGCTCACAACGTAGAGTTACTACGCGAAACTACTGCCTCCACAGACATCAGCCAATCTAACTCTAATGTATCGAAATACTGTGGTCATTTATCTATTTGAACTACTGCTTTGATGTTTCTTGTATTTTGGTAATCATTTTCATCCATGCAGACAAGTTCTCATCTCACTGCCTTAAAAGACTGCGTAGACACAAAGAAAATTGCTTTTAAACGCAAACATGCTACTTCCGTAAAGCTTTTGTGGACTGAAATGAAAAACGAATTGCTTCGCCTTAACAATATGTATGCCCAAACTATACTTGGAAGAATTTGCGGCGAAATATGGAGAATGATGAGGAACTGAGTGGAGTCGTCCGTAACGTCTCATAATCTACTCTCGATGTGGAAGAAATAAATCACAGCTCTCTTGGTCCTCTAGCCTTACACTTATCATCTGCTCCATTACAACTCGACCCACAATCTGTACCACCCACAGATAGCGTGACGATTCATAAGGAATTAATACAGATGCAATCATGCAAAGCGTCCGGTCCGGACGGACTATCGCCTATAGCCCTCAAAGAATCTGTTGATATCTTAGCAGACATTTTCTGCAATATACAGCATCTGTTTACACCAACACAAAATAGCCGACTGCTGGCGAGGAGTAAGCATCCTACTTGTACCGAAGATAGGAACCTGTAAGTATCGGCCCATTGCTTGTACGTCGCCGCCTTTAAAGATATTTGCGCGAATTATTCGCGGAAGAATGCTTGCCCATACCCACTCAAGTGATCCTTTTTAGTTTATCTACCGTAGTTCAAGATTTACTTTAAACGCATTAGCTTGCCTTGTCCACTTCGTGTCTGCTTCCTAGATTACAATAGTGCTTTCTATCGTGGAATCGTGAACTTAACAGGCCTCCATTGCTTATTACCTTAATATCCCTAAATAAGAGTTTGTCTGGCCTCTAACCATTGACCAATCTGGTATGAGTGACTCTGAAGGTGCGAAAGCACCACCCAGCATAGCTCAATGGATCGCTGAAGCACACAAACCATCGCACCACGGTAAGATCCAGCCTCATTGCGATGAAAAAAGCCTCACTGCTTCATAGTGAATTCAGTAAATTTGAAAACACTATTAGATTTGAATGCAGGACACCTTTACAAGGGGAACTACAACATACCAGTATTTCAAAGTTCTTGTCTAAACCGAAGCTAAAGTCCTGTGTCCTACCTGAACAGCCATTAAGGGGACCAATTGGCATAGCCTTGCTTCTGCCCCCAGTGACACAGATGAAAAAAACCAGTCCTTGGTTAGCAAGGCCACTTTTCACCTCCTAAATGCTAACAGAGGCCACAACCTTGAGGAAGCTCAGTTGTTCACACTGTTATACGACGGCTTCTGTTGTGTGGACCCAGAGGGAAGTACAAATTTACCCAACGCGCTACGTTCTAAAAGAAATCAAACCGATAATCATCCTCATTCTACAGTTGAAACAGGTATATGTCTAAAAACCCCGAACGGACTTGAATCATCAACACGGCAATCCTTGACTAGTTCTTGCGGAGCTAGGGGCGGAATATTGTCATCCACTGGCGTAAAAGTTAATAGTGATGAACGTAGCCCATTCACTAAGCACTTTAGTCCTAGCAGGGTACTTCATGCTGAAGAGGCAACTTTCTATCGCCCAATGAGGTCATAGGCAATAATACTTCTTCACAGAATGGCAAGCTGCAACTCTCCAGTGTCAACTTACACATACAGCTTTTCATCTGGTATGTCTTCGAATTCCTTTACCGGAATGTAAGCTACACAGCCATGCAAAAATTCATACTCTCTTCCTCCTCATCTTACCGTACCTTCTGAGAGCCCTTTGGCGATAACACCGTGTCCATCCAAAAAGGATCACATTAAAGTACCGCAGCAATTTTGTATTTTCCCACCCATTCCGCATCCGCTTTTAATGCTGCTACAGCTGAGGAACCCTACAGTGATGGGTTTCTTGCATAAGGCTGTAGAACTAATATGACTGCAAATACAAATGCTGGTTGTTACGTTGAACAACGTCACGGCGGCGCCCTCAAATTCGGGCGTGATTTATGGTTACTTTCCATGTGATCAACCAACGCACGCGTTTCGGTTTCATTATTGTATCCCACCCCAGTTTTAATGCACTCGTTTTTTCCTGTTGAAATCGCGTCATGGTTACTTACGATTGCGACATTTTAACAATCTGCGCGCTTTCACGGACATGAACTTAGCGGCTTTTCCTGATCAACCAGTACGGAACAAATAGAAAGTAATCGGAACGAAACATAGTAGTTCCGCAAAAGGCACCGCGCATGATGGAGGGCTGCACTTTGAACGAAAATCTCGGCTCTCTGAGCGCGCTCCTCCATCTTCAGTCTGCTTCTGCCAAAGAAGCATGAGTCAACGCACTAGATGACCGGCGACACCTAGATGCACTCTGGCTTCAGTAAGGCGTTCAACAAAGTCCCACATAAACGACTGCTTAAACTCCAGAGAACTGGGTGTCACTGGAAACGTACTTTCGTGGATTCCGGACTTCTTGGGAGATCGGACTTTTCGAGTAAAGGTGAACCAAACACTGTCTGGTCTTATGTCCACGACTAATGGCATCTCACAAGGCTCTGCCCTTAGGTCGCAACTTTTCAAGCCCTACGTTATTGACCTCCCTACAGCTCATCAAGCTGAGTGTTTAATCTATACTGATGAATCCAAGCGATGATCAGAAGCATCTAGCCTTGAGAGCGCTGACAGACTTCAAACAGCGCTAAACCAGCTGCGCGATTGGTCCATCAAATGGCAACTCACCGTAAACAGCGATAGATGTGTCGTTCTGCTGATTGGTAACCTGGATTCGTTCGGTGCTTACCACATTGGCGGGTACCTTCACAAGAATGCCACTCACGAGAATGATTTGGGGGTTGTCGTGTCGTCTGACCTAAGAACATCACAGGACACGAGGGAAGGCTGCAGCCGCCAACAGGATGCTGTGTGCTTTGTGCAGATCGTTCTCCTATGTCATTCTGCTGATTTTCAGAACCCTATTAACCTCACATGTTCGCCAGATACTATAATATTGGCTTCTACTTACCTATACTCTCTCAAAGTTTGAACGCGAGTTCTTAGAGATGGGTAAGTGGCATGGCCCAATATCCGTCATGGAGCTTCATCTTGCTAACTATCTTAGTCCGGAAAATGAACTTGCTCCCTATGGATTGTCATCGTCGTCGTCATGGAGATCATAAAAGGAAAACTTCGGAGTGAGCTCTGAAAATGATTTCGGTTCAACATGGAGAGCTTGACACGGGGCCACAAGTCAATTGTATGATGGAAGAATAGTTCACCTCCGTCTTCATCCTGCCCACATCAACCCATGAAGTGAATGACTGCAACAACCTACCGGAGGTCACTGCGGATGCGCGCATACTGGAAAGTTTCAAACGACTTCTTGACTGCCATCTGATAAATACGACAGGATTCTGATACGTCTATCGCAACAGCGAGGATCCCCAGAGGAAAGCCGCCTCGCAGCCAATTGTGGCAAACCTACACTGAATTGGTATCGATGGAGCTGACAAGTATCTCCTCATCTGCTTCCTACAGAGCAAGGAACCAGTGAAACAAACAAACTATTTTGACTAGTGCTAATATTGTTTTGATTGTGGGTAAGATTTTAACGACTCAAACGTTTGACAAATAGTCGTGAATACTGTCGACTTTGTGCTATTATGCTGCAAGTAACCTGGCTGCACAGTCACGTGAAAGATGTGTTAGTGGCACTTAACATATTTACGGCGCATCACATTGATCGACAAGATGCATACGGGAAATGTGATGGTGACGTCATTGCATACGTAAATTCTTCATCATGCACGTCAACAAAAAATATTTTTGTCAACATGTGCATCCCGCTAACTGTTTAATGGTGAGATGCCAGCTACGACACTTTTACGGCCATCATCCGATACTATTGGACAATATTTCCATTTCTCCCAGCCGTCCTATAGCTGAGGCTGAAAACTTTTGTGAAGAGTTTAAAGCTAACGTCATTGAATAACTGGGTTTTTAGAGTTTTTACCGGTTAGTTAAATAGGTACGACACCATCTTCATTACGAACCAGGTTACAGGCAGCCCCAGACCTAGTGCTTCTCAACAACGGAAAACATTTCAGTATGCAACAATGTACCTCTTGGAAGCTCAGTCAATAGCACTATAATGCTGTCTCCCATTATCTATGATAAAACGAATCACAAGGATATCATTTGTTGCAAAGATGGTAAATTAACGCAAAAACAACGTTTTGTTCACAACGTAGAGTTACTACGCGAAACTACTGCCTCCACAGACATCAGCCAATCTAACTCTAATGTATCGAAATACTGTGGTCATTTATCTATTTGAACTACTGCTTTGATGTTTCTTGTATTTTGGTAATCATTTTCATCCATGCAGACAAGTTCTCATCTCACTGTCTTAAAAGACTGCGTAGACACAAAGAAAATTGCTTTTAAACGCAAACATGCTACTTCCGTAAAGCTTTTGTGGACTGAAATGAAAAACGAATTGCTTCGCCTTAACAATATGTATGCCCAAACTATACTTGGAAGAATTTGCAGCGAAATATGGAGAATGATGAGGAACCTGAGTGGAGTTCTCCGTAACGTCACATAATCTACTCTCGATGTGGAAGAAATAAATCACAGCTCTCTTGGTCCTCTAGCCTTACACTTATCATCTGCTCCATTACAACTCGACCCACAATCTGTACCACCCACAGATAGCGTAACGATTCATAAGGAATTAATACAGATGCAATCATGCAAAGCGTCCGGTCCGGACGGACTATCGCCTATAGCCCTCAAAGAATCTGCTGATATCTTAGCAGACTTTTTCTGCAATATACAGCATCTGTTTACACCAACACAAAATAGCCGACTGCTGGCGAGGAGTAAGCATCCTACTTGTACCGAAGATAGGAACCTGTAAGTATCGGCCCATTGCTTGTACGTCGCCGCCTTTAAAGATATTTGCGTGCATTATTCGCGGAAGAATGCTTGCCCATACCCACTCAAGTGATCCTTTTTAGTTTATCTACCGTAGTTCAAGATTTACTTTAAACGCATTAGCTTGCCTTGTCCACTTCGTGGCTGCTTCCTAGATTACAATAGTGCTTTCTATCGTGGAATCGTGAACTTAACAGGCCTCCATTGCTTATTACCTTAATATCCCTAAATAAGCCGATCTAATTTTACTGACGAAAATCTAATGCCATAAATACATGCCAAACCACAATTTTCCATCGATGTTTACTGGTTTGGTAGAAGTGTTAGTAGGCAAGGGAGAAATCTGCACTTCCATTTAATTGCCTCTCTATGGACTCTGGTTGGTTGATCCGATCTTTCTCAATACTACTCGATCGCTTGTGGTTTTTATGCACTGCATTCATGGGGCCAGCCTAATTGAACAGAACCAGTTAACTGACATCATGGAATGCGTTTAAATAATTAAATTAATGGTTTATTCTCGATAGAACGAGGCACACCAGTAGAGGCATGATCAAACAGACGCGGTAAGCATAATTGCATTAGAAAAGTACAAATAATTTATGGAAAGTTAATGACCGGACAATTTCCACAGCTAGTACGTATAGATAAATTGTCCGATGTGTGCGATCAAAGTACAACATGGCGTTATTGCGTGGAAAAATCAACGTGAATAACTGTGGCAGCAGTAGCCAACTGTGTTGCTCCCATCTGGTAGCAATAACGAAGCGTACTGAGTCCATAACCTGTCTCATCACTGGTGAATGGGAGTCCTATATATATATATATATATATATATATATATATATATATATATATATATATGTATAAGCATGTGTGCGTGCGAGAGGTGAGTAAAGGAGAGCTATTTTTGTAACCACAAGCGCGTGCTCGATAAACACCAACGTAGTGAATAGTTTTCATGAATGTGATCAGAAAATAATCACTTGCAAATTTCTCACCAAGCAATCGCATGTGCGTCCAGTTATGGTCTCACACTTCTTGCGGAATGTCAATTGGGAAACATTCTCGTCTCTGCTTAGGTCTTAAAACTTGGGCCACTTCTTTCCTTCACATGATATCCAAACAGCCCTTGATATCTGTGAAAACGGGGATTTGAGCTTTTCATGCTTACATCCGGGTGATAATACAATACGCAAATGCACAATTTCCAAATACACTGTCAACAAAAAAGAAGCATGGAAAGTATAGATTTTAATTCGAATATATTAAAAAAGCTCCCCCTTTCAGCGTAGTACCGAGACTTCAACACGTAGCGGTCGAATCAACTAAGAAAACCCATGCCTAACTCAGGTAGGAGGATATACTCTCTGGGTGTATCTACAATACAATACAGCAGCTGTCAGTACAGTGCAGACAAGGGAGAGAGAGAGAGATAACAAAATTGACGTACCTTTCCCCTTATTGCCAAGCCTGAGCGCAAATGTACGCATTTACTACCTGAACTAAACATGCGTAATTAACATGGTAAAAAATGAAGAACACATAGCCCTACGAACAAGCAGTAAGGCGACAGAGCTTGTCAGAATATTACACTGTACAACCAGTGACTGCTATCCTCTGATTACTGAAATTGTTGACGATGTGGGTCACTTACTACGTAAATTCAGCTGCAATCTGCGAATCATTCAGTAACTCCTTTGCCATCTACATGGGTCTCGATGCTGATTCTGTGCCTGTGTACAAGAGGTTACGGTAACAAACCTAAACAGAGTTGATATCTCCCTTAACAGTATCCATCAAGTTATCAGATCAATCAGGCCATCCTCCAAGCTGGGACGGCATTTCACAGTACACCACTAAACTAGGAGGCCCTGATATACCAGTGCACCTGATGAGCATGTTTACCATATCGCTGGAATCTAGCCACTTTCCGGATCAATGGAAAATGTCATTTATCTTGACTCGGAACAAAGAAGATCCCAAACAAACGATTGATGACTACCAGCTAATTCACTACACACCAATAATCGTTCGGTTATTTAAAAAACTACTCAGTAAAGAGGTAATGCATTTTGTCGATTCTTTTGGCCTAATCCATAATTCGCAGCATAATTTCTTGGCAAGTGACCGTAAACTGCCTGTCAAGTGCATCATCTGAACTACATTTGAGAATCTATCGATTCAGGCTGTGCAGTAGTAATGCGATTTCTGGACACACCAAGCATTCAACCGAGTACCTCACAAGCGCTTGTTACGAAATGTGAGGCCTTCGGGATCCGGGACCTATTACTAGGTTGGCTATCGCCATATCTGAGTGGTCGTCATTGTGGTAACCATGTCAGTAACATCGATTGGCTCGATCTCATTGGTTGGCTTGCTGACTCATTACTATTGGTTGTGTGCGTCTGTCGCTTGACTCTCCGTTTAACAAGGGATTGACTCAGTTGTACTTGGTTAATTTTGCGAGATACATTTTATCTTTCCTACGGCTTTCTTGATACAACATTGTGGCGTCGCGGGCAGGATGAACCTACGCGGGGAAACCCCATTGGATTTCCAATCCAAGTAGTCACTTTAGTTGACTATCGCTAGTGGGATCATCCAAGGAAGCGTGCTCGGTCCTTCACCGTTTCTGCTCTACATCAGTGACATCACCGCATTTATAAAACTTGGATGGCCATTTGTATGTGCCCACGTTATCAACATCAAGTATAAGTTTCGGTGTGATGATCTTCGAGGAACGTTACTGCGCATTCCAAATGACTTACATTCTCTTGAGTCATGACGCCATGCGTGGATGTTGAACCACTCGACTAAGTATGCAAGCATCATGTCTTAAGGCTGTTCCATTCGGAAGGATCTATCACACTAAACCCTGAACTCGTCCCTACACAGCTGTCCACACGTGATCTCGTAATCAGGTACTCATCTATCATCAATTTCTCCGAACAGGCCCAGCACCAAGTAGCACGTGACAGACAATCTGTGTAAAATCTGCGCAACGAAATCTACACAAACCATGCTTGAGTTGAGCTTTTCAAACTACTCAATCGCTCCATTCTGGAATACTGCAGCATAATATACGGCAATATGAGCAAGGATGACAGAATTGCTGTGGAACAACTGCAGAGGTTTTTTACTAAACATCTGATTGGTAAGTACTTTATCATGACTTATCGAGAGCGTTGCAACGAATTTCAAATTGAAGCACTTTGGACTCGACGATTGAAGCATAACTTGGCTTAACTGCCACACAAACAGACCTATTCCGACCTATCTACAGTCGAAGTACAACATAGTTCAACTCGAGCGCTCCGGAATCAAATTTTTACACAGAATATACCAAAGGCTAGAACGAACGTTCGCTCTAATTGCTTCCTGGTCAGATATAACTCTGTCTGTGTAATAAACTACCATTTACATTCAGGGTATGTGACATTGTGGCAACATTTAGAAGCAGACTCTCCAGTTACCTTGATCTAAATACCATAATCCCTATATTCACATCGGAAAGATTCCTCGATAAGCTGCTACTGGAAGGGCCCAAAAACATATAAAAACCATATTTTCAAAACTAAGCTTTTATCTCAACCATCCACCAGAAGGCAATTATATGAAACGCAGATTCCAATATTCCACTTATTCATATCGTCCGTGCAACAGCATGAATACTTATGTGCAAATTGATAGGTGGCGCTACACATACAGTTTCTCGCATAAGGAGAAGTATAGTGATATTAATAATAATAATGATAATAATAATGATAATAATACTAATTCCATAAACGCTGTGGCCGAGGCTTTTAGAGCATGTTTCTTTAAATCCTTTACCACTTCTTTAATCCTGGTGACGATGTGATCCGTGTGGAAAACGAATAAGATGCCAACTCCTCCTGGAAAGTGCGGATGAATGGTTGCCGAAGCGCGTCTGCCGCCTCACGTGTGGTTAGCACCAGACCATCTGTTGCATGCTAAACTGGGATATCGCGTTGCACTGCGCGGTGCTTCTTGACGTGCCTGTACAGATCTTAGGTTTAGTACAGCATTTCATCGTTAAATCTTGTTGGTTCTGGAGTTTGTCTTCATGGATCAACTTGACACAGTGATTTTACTGAGTTATGCTACAAACCTAGGTATGTCCGCTAGAGCAAACTTTATAATCGCGCCAGGCGGAATCCCTAATATAATACAATTTTGAGTCCGGCTCCTCAGGATAGGGGTTTGTTTTGCTTCGGACGAAATAGTTTAATTCCCGACAGCATTTGGTACTAGCACGGTGAACTGGGTGACAAATCCCCTTCATACCACTTCGGGTGCCTACTGGGCCAGAAAACACAGGTTAGTTGCTTGGATCAGGTCAGATGGGATATCGTAATGGGTGGTAACATGGGTTTCTTCGTTATTTCTACTAATGTATTTCTCCTAGCGGATGTAACAGAAGAGCACCGTCGCATGGTCGATGTGATTAAGCGGTGCATCTATGACCACGGTTTCGACCAAAGGATCCTCGTTGTTTAGCACAAGTTCTAAATCAGGTGATCCATCACCCACTCAGAATCGCGTGATAGCGGTGACATGGTTGTATGGCGGTAACTAGATGATTACTTTTGACAAGCACCTTGAACAATTCACTAAGTGAAGCAAAGACTTCGATTGTGTGTGCGCTGAATTTCGGCACAAAATAACCTGATTACATGGCCGTGTCAGGACTCGTTCCCTAACAGAAACTAAGGGGTGATCCAATTCCAAGTTGAACACTAGAGTGCGGTAAAATAGTGCTAGTAAACTAACATCAACATTTCGCTGATATATAGGACACCAGTGCGAATCGACAATTTGCGTTTCTGTATTTTCGATAATAACGATATGCAGGTCAGCGTGTTTCGTAGGAGAATATTACTGGGTGGAAACATCACAGCACAATTGATCACTGATATTGGGCTCAGTGTCTGCTAAAAAGCTACTTGCCCCTTCCGTCCTGAAGATGTTACCTTGATTGGTGGCAAAATGTCTGCAATCAGATTGCTCAGATCGAAAAACCAATAAACACTTCAACCGTCAACCCGAGCTACAAGTATTCAGTCTTATTGTAACTCTCTATATTTATGTATTCATTAGCACGTTTTCACTATTTATACGATTCATTCTACTGAAGTCGCTTTCAATGTTATTACCACGATTCGCATAACAATTTCTCTGGACCCAAATGGTTAATCGCCTTGATGCTTTCTGCCATGCACTGTGGTTTTTGCTGAGGACAAGATCTCCGGTGATGCTTTGCCAGTATAGACCGAAACATTAGCAAACGTTTCTGAATCGTTCGATTGTGACTGCACCAAGGAAACTGGAAGCTAACAGTAAGCGTCCGTGCACCTGATCAGCAAATAAGCGAAACAACCTTTTAAGATACCTGCAGTTACGTTCTCCTTGTCAACTACGACCGACGTATACTACTCATTATAGCGCTCCCGAGAATTTGCTTTATCCATTCTGAGCCACTTTTGTCCCATTCATGTGTACGGTGTCCAGAACTCGTAAAAGGACTGCGTCTGAATTCACCGAGAGATACAGAATATTATTATAATTACTAGTGGTCAATAAGTGGCGACGACTAATAAAGACACGGCTTTTTATCTATATTGACCTAAACTTGGTATGAAGTTACAAGCAAAAGTGTTGAAGCGACTGTTGCAAGAACCGCATGTGCCCAATTTCGGCCTGTTTTATTACATACGCAAGGCAAGTGTGCTACCGTCATTGCACAATTCTCAATTACTGAGGACGCCACTTTATTTGTGCTTGCCATCCGGCCCTAGACGGGACGCATGAAACCAGTAGTGTCATGCATGAGCCGTGGAGACAATACCTAACATTCCAGATCCACACAGCTCTCGCACCTGAATTTGCTTTCATGTTAAAGTACTTCGCCACTGGGGATTTCATAACATAACAGATAAACGGCGGGAAAATAATAAAACGAGGATTTGTGTTTTGTTCTGCTTGTGGCTCGCATCCTAATAACTCCACAAGTATGCCTACGTGATTCCGCAAATAAGGAAACCAGTGTTGCTGTTGTCCACCGAAAACTGAAGCAAATGCTTGGTTGAGATCAGAAACTATTGACTGAAAGAATTGTGTACTATTTGTAGGACAAGCGGCGCACTGACTGCGACTGACATTTTCACAAGGTTTTCTCTAGTAGACATCATACCATGTTCCTTCATCAAACTTATTTACTGCAATTATTTTCCGCTAACTGCTGGGATTCGGATTAGAACCATACTCACACGTATGACGATAGTTGCTGAACCAGAGCGATCATTCGAAAGGGGGGAAGTCCCGTTTTCTCTCATTCTCGACACTTAGTAGACAGTACGGTAGGTCAACTGTATTCATTGCAGACACTACCTTATCAGTGTGTGCTCAGAAAATAAAGTATGCGATCCTACGCAGTACGGCCACTATCTAAAGATGTTCCGGTCTGGGAACCTGTTCAAGCAAGTAGGCACTTCAGAGGGAACACTTGTGGTTGGAGATACTTCTGGACCAACCTTCAACTGGTGTAGATTGTACAAACGTGTCCGTTTCTTAGCTTTCTACCTGATACAATCTACTAGCTAAGGTATGCAAATGTGATTGTGCAATACCTTCCACTTTATTGTTGGGTTTTGGAGTAGTGTTAAAAGGGAAAAGCTCCGAATCTTCACATTCCACTCTACCTTTATACATGTACGTAGTTATTAATGGTGCGACACTCCACAGTCTGTTTGATGAACTGAAAGCTTTTGTCTCTCATTGGGTGGTCAATGGTTAGCACAGTTATGTTCCATGTCATAATAACTGGCGGTCTGGACGTTCGTTATAAAAACAGTGAGCTTTGCAGAAACCCAAACGGATCACTTTGTTAATCACAGGTTCAAGTGAAGTCTAACTATCTCGCTAACGTGCAACCGTCAGATAAAGTTAGCGTTCAGGGTCATTCAAATGCTGTAGCCCTAAATAAGTGGATGCCCGTAAGGTCTAAAATATAATGCGGCTTCCGCTGAGCAAACTCCCAATGTTTGGAACGGCAGATAACCTGAAGAAAATTACAGGGAACCACTTCAAACGACAATGGTACAATATGAAGCTGTTTTATATGACATACTAGCCAAAATTGTGAAGCTAGCCTACTTGTTAATGGGTGAAATCTACCTAATGAACAAGGTTAAATCGATTCAAGTCTGATATAGTGAAGGAGTGCTACTACAATGGGCCATTAGAGACGGTGATGTACCGACCATGTAATGGCTCGAACCTATAAAAAACACTAAAGTCTATGGCACCAACCATTCATCATTTTTCCGACATCTTTTTAATTAGACGAGAGTTGTTACTTACCTTGGACTACAAAAGACTTCGTTAGATTCCGGACTCCATTGGATCTCACCGGTTCTAGGATCTCTATCCAGTAAATATCTGCAGTGACCAACAGGGGCCCAGATCCTACTGGGGCCGCGTGACAGGCGACGGGAAACCATATAAGTGGGCCTTTGTCTGCTAGATAGTAGCAGAACTGAGTCTTGACGCGGACGGCTTGTTTCTGTAACCGTGCCTTCCGATGATCTACCAAGGTTCGTTCTGAATGAACGATTAGTCCTCAAGAGCATCGCGGTTCTATCTTCCCTCAATGAGCTTTGGTCTGATGCATGCACATCCAAGGAGCGTGTAATACGTCTCCAACGCATGGCTGTTTCCTTTGCGCATCCTGTAGGCGAGGCCAAGTCACTGTCTTCACCTTCGCGGCAGGTGTAATCCACCAGCGTCAGGCAACTGTGCATAGTTAACTAACACGACGTTCCATTCTCTTACATATCCTTTCTACATCGATGTCTGAAATGGGCAGCCAGCCATCCAATCGGGTTCACTTAACCTCTCCCATTCAATCACATGACCAGACAGGGACAGGTTGCGTGTAGCACATCGGATCGTTAAAGCCGTTCTAACCATGTCCACAGGGATTGGTGATTTGCTCTGCTAGCGTGACCCACAAACCCTAGTTACATGGCAATGCCGTTGAAGCATAGCAAGGGGAGAGCATCTGACATTTGGTCTATTGCAGCTTTTATGCAGCAATCACTCTCCCAAGTAAAATCAATACGCTTTCTAGAGTGGAGTTTGTGAGGTTTCACTTGCATACCTAACCCGTGATCTTTGCGCTTTACTGACGGCTTACTCGTTTACACCACGATCCTCGCTGGCAATATCCGAACCAGTGCTGTAGAGGAGATAAAATAACAGAAGTCCAGCGCTTTCATTTCTCTTGGATTGCACTTGAGACATTTGCGTTATCATTTTGTTATCGTACTTCCAAAAAAGTTTCTGAAACCATAAAAGATAAAGGCCCAGTTGAAGCGCAATTACAGAAAACGTGGCGATAAAGGAAAACATTTCGCATTTGTCTTTGCATTTGTTCTCTTCAAATTAGCAGCCAATTACGTCAAGTCCAGAACGAGGAACAAAACACGAAGCTCCAACCGAAAAATTTTCGATTATATATATATATATGTATATACATGTTATACCCAATCTGTGGTGCAGATATTGTGTCATCGGAATCATGTTTGAATAGGAAAACAGTATGAATAATAAGAAAAGAGCAACAACAACAAAAGCTTTTTTGTCTAGTTTATCACTCACCGTTTTTGAAATATTTTTAGTTTTTTTCTTTCATAGGGGGAGGAAAAAGGGACGCCCCAACACACCGATGCCCCCGTCCGCCATTGACATTGATCTTGAGACACGACTTCCAAGGTCTTCAACCAGCAAGTATCCGCACCTCTCGGACCCCAACCAGGTAGTCGACAACAACCGGCCGAGGCCAACTGTTTCGTCATCTTTTTCATGCGGCTTCTCCAAGTTGTACGCTGTCCACCAGACCATCCCTTCCAGCCCTGTTCAGCAACCGCAAACAACGCACGACGCGTGTAACGCTGCACAGGCATGCGCAATACGTGTCCCAACTAGCGAAGTTGACGCAGTGAGACGAGCTCCTTGAGTGAGTGGCTTCCACGTCCCAAGACATGCTGTCTAACTTCCACATTGCTTACTTGGTGTTGCCACCAGACACGGGCAATGGACCGCAGACAGCGGTGCTCGAAGACGGATAGCCTACACAAGTCATCTTTACGAATGGGCCAGGTCTCGCGTCGGTACAACAATACAGCACGAACAGTTGCACAATAGACCCGCCCTATGATGGAGAGACGAATGTCGTGGCGACGGCACAAGTGCCTCAGCCTAGAAAAAGCAAGGCGTGCTCTCGAGATGCGCATCGAAATCTCGTCTCCAACAGCCGCGCCAGCAGTGATGCAAGTTCCCAAGTGGACAAAGCTCTCCACAACCTCTAATGTCTCACCACCAAGAATGAATTCAGGTGGAGGCACCTGCCAGCCTTGGAAGTGAGCCTTGCATTTGGATGGCGAAAGGTACATACCATACTTTGATGCTTCAGTCACCCAGCGGTTTAGTGCAAGTTGGACGACGTGTGGATCATCACCCAGCAAGACGATATCATCAACATAATCCAAATCAACAACTCGACTACCTGGGAGGAGCTCAACACCAGTGTCCAACGAATCGCCCAGTGCGTTCTTCAGGACATCCTCAATGAGAAAGTTGAATAGGAACGGAGAGATAGGGCATCCTTATCGAACTCCACTGGAGACCACAAACGTAGGCGAAAGTTTGCCATAAGCCCTAACCCTGCCCGAGGTCAGACTATAGAGAGCGAACAGTATGAAGACACCATTTCACATTAGGCAGTGCCACAATATCCTACGATCGACAGAATCGAAGGCTGCAGGGATATTCAGGAACACAGCAATCATTGGCCTCTGATACACATGGCGGAGCTCGAGGATCTGGCGGAGTGTAAAGATTTGAGCGATGCAGCCGCGACCAGGGCGAAACCCAGCTTGTTCTTCTCGCTGCAACGATTCGAGCATCGGGGATAGCCTGCGAAGTATGATGGACACCAGCAGCTTGCAAACGATGGGGACTATGCTTATGCCTCTGTACTTGGAGCAAATTGTGCGCAGGCGCTTTTTGAAGGTAGAGACGACTATCGATTCGCCCTAAGATGATGGAAATTTCTCTTTCTACAAAATTTTCGAGAACAAAGCAGCGATTTCTCGAACCAGTGATGCGCCACCATCTTTAAATAGAGCTGGAGGAATACAATCAGGGCCAGGAGCTTTATAACGCTTCATGTGGCGGAGCTCCCGCTCGAGTTCCTGGTGAGAGGGAGGCTCTTTGGGCTAGACTACTCTGCCTCAGCGCGAGCGCTAATGGTAGCAGATGGAGCTGGGAGCCAACAAAACTGAGAGCCAAAATCTTCGGCCCCTCGCTCCGACTGTCGCTGAAGATTAGTGATTAAAGTGCCATGCTGTTCGCATATTGTTTCACTTATACCAGATCGAACACCTTCGATGATTCGAATGAGATGGAAAAGTTTTCTGGTATTACCAGAGAGACTAGAAAGCTCCATCTCCTTAGCACGATCACACCACGAAGCTTCGCGGTCCATTTGCAGACTCCTGCGCAACTCTCGATCAAGGGATTGACGTTCTTCACTGTGTCTGGAATCCGACGGGATCAAGCGGCGTTTGTCCATCTGCGACAAGGAGACGGCTGAAGTCCAGTGCTTCGGTATGTGACGGGCAACTCCACAAGTGTCGATACTGGCGGAAACTAAAGCATCTTTGATCTGCACCCACTGCGAATTGAGATCACCGTCAATAGTTGAGCCAAGCAAGCTTGACAGTGAGGCTTGGTACCTGGTTGTAATCACAGGGTTTTGTAGATTTGCGACGTCCGGTCGGTAGTGAGCGCGCTTAGTTGATCCTCCGAAACGCATGCAAATCTTAGCACGAACCAATGCGTGATCGGAGTCTAGATAAGTTGACAAGTACGATCGGCAGTCCATTACGCTTCCGCGCCATCTGTAGCTGATTGCTATGTGGTCAAGCTGGGAGCACTCTTGCGTTTGTGAAAGAGGGCGCCAGGTAGCAGTGTGTCTTCTCGAGTGCCGAAAACTAGTGCTCGAAAGATACAAGCGATGATTAGAGCAAAGAGCAATCAGTCTGTCTCCATTGTCTGATCGACTGCCACAGAGATCAATGCTACCCCCAAGGTGGTGTTCGCTTGGTGGAAGGCGACCAACACGTGCGTTCAAGTCTCCGGCAAGTATGACTATATCAGTCCTTTTGGAGGAACGCAGAAATTCATGTAGCTGCTGGTAAAAGCTATCTTTAACTGCATCCCGGGCTGCAGTCTGTAGGGGCCTAGGCGAAGGCGAGAACAAGGCACGCTTAACGTCTAGACGCTTGCTTACGTTACATGAACCTCGTAGTCTGACTGCATATAGCCGACTGTTGACTGGAATCCAGTCAAGAAAAGCTGATTCAGCCCTGGCACTCAGTGCAACCCCAACACCAGCTTGGCCAGTGGCGGCAGCTTCTTGGTCTCCGGAAAGCCGCAAGTGGTATTTGGCGTCAGGTTTACCGGACAGGCCATTCCAATGACGGCGATACAGTCTTGTATTCTGGTCTCTGAAAGGCAACGGATGTCTACCGAAAGCGTTTCAAAAATACGGGCCAGACATGCTTGTCGTCCGATCTGCATTCAAGTTCGAAAAGTAAACGCTGCGAGGATGAATGTAGAACCAGGTCAAAGGAGAGCTACAGCTTCGGTGGAGTGAGAGGCGGTTGCGATCGTACGACATTTAAAACCGGGAGTTCAGCTGTTGTTTTCATTAGTTGCGGGACGTGGGTCGCTTGTGAAGGTGACCGTAGAAGACATAAGAATACATATAGGTGAAGGACGGGAGGTGGAGTGATTTGTGAGTGGAGGTTGGGCAGTTGAGTTAGCATAGAAGATATGCATAGCAGGAGCAGTAGTAAGCCGTATGGTCCATGATTCGTCAGTGGGCATGATACTAACCGGTTGCTTAGGCCGAACTAGAGGGTTGTCTTAGGAGGCCCTACCCCAAGCCTTTGATCAAAGGTCTAACCTACAAGACAGCATGGCGATGTGAGGGCGTCGCAACCCGTTGGCAGCCGGTGACCTAATCGATGGTTCTTACGCCTTTCGGTCCGTGAACTACCAGGGGCCCAACGCACTCTTGAAGTACAATGCCTCTCAGGGAGCGGCAAGGGGCAGTGACTTTATTTAGTGGCGTGTCACATCAGCCACGTCACAGTGTTGTTATGTATGTATGTAATCTCAACAGTCTATTAACTAGACAAAGAACCGGCAGTGTTGTTAAACAGACATTTGTGGCTTTTTATAGGGAGAACGCTTGCCACACGAAAACCCACCACGTCCTGCAACACTGCCGCCGAACCATTTGCTGGAACGGGAAAAACCTCTACCACCCAGCTGGTACCACGAGGAGGTTGTTCGGCAGGCCAGCCATCAGTCTTTTACCTAAATATGTGTTACGGTAAGGTCGGTTGCAATCATCAGCATAACAAAGATACAATTAGAAGATAATTGGCGAGAAGGACTTTCTTTTCGACAATGCACATCAGGCGCGTACAATTATGATGCTAGCAATCAAATGAACATAACGCTATTTCCAACCAGCCATTGTAAGGTAGTGGATGTACAATGGTTCAAATCAAACAAACTACAACAGATCGATTGCCCTAAGGTTATATGACTAGGCTAAACTCACGGCAAGATAATGGCTTGTACAAAAGTCTACTGTTTACACAGTTCTGGCTGTAGCCGTCTGATTGCAATGGCTTCAGCCGTAGTAAGCAAATGCCATTTGAGACCTTTAGGGATCCGCTTCGATACAGAGTAGTAAAATTTAAAAGAGCGCTTAGCTCTTATTTGGTGTCTAGTGTTAAGTAAGTGTTCTAATATGGAGCTGTAGACATTCTTTATCGTACCATGGTGCGTAGATGCGGGGCAGAACTCAGCAATCCTCTTCGATAGAGGTCTCGTCGTATGCTCGGTATACCTAGCACCACAGGTGCAGGTGAAATGATATACAACAAAGACGTTTGACTCAACCGGAAGTTTATCCTTGAGGCGCTGCGTAATGAGCGGAGCTGTTTCAGCAAAAACGTACACTCGAGCTGCTGCTTAGGTTTGCTTTACTACGGTCGACACCCTGCTATGAAGTAGCTCGGACGGGATGTCTCCCTTTAAAAGAAATTGAAAGAAATACATCCTTCTTCCTGACAGTAATCATACTCTTATAGTGATCCCGAACAACAGAATTCCTCTTGAAGAAAGCAGATGGATAGCCGTTGCTTTCTAGCGTTCTCTGAAGGAGATCCATCTCCGCATCCAAGGTTTGCGGGCTTCCGATTTTCGTGGCTCCATAGTGCAGAGTGCGCACTAGGTTTCTTTTGTGTTGCATAGGAACGAAACTATGAAGTGTGTGTACTTCCCAATCCAAGTTATCTTCCGGAGCACCCGTCTTTCAAGTGAGCCTTCGTCTTGTCGCTGCAGCAACACGTCTAGGAAAGCTAGTTTACCATTGTCCTCAAGCTCGCGGGTAAATTTTAGCGACGGATGCGCATTGCTGAACTGATCCAATAGATGAATTTGATCGGTTTTGGAGTCACAGGCGATGATCCTCCATGTACCTCTGGTATGATACAAAAGAAGGAATGAGATGTTGAAGTTGACCACGTTTAATTTTGGCCAGGGAAGCGTCTGCAACTAGTGGTCCCAAAGACGACCAAATAGCAACGCCATCAATTTGTCGGCTTTATTGTCCGTCGAATAAAAACTGCCTGTTGATAACGGTATTGTCCTTCTTTAGGTGGTCGTAGATATAATTCCCAATTTCTACCAAAGGAACATTGGTGAATAGGGAATTTTAAAGTTTACTACTCAGCGCCGAAGCGGACTCCAGAAACGCTCAAAAGGCAGTTTCTGACTACGACGGAAGCCAATGAAGCAGTCGACTACAGCTAGAACTGGTACAAGTAATTATCTTTCCATGAGCTTAGCGGAGCTGTATGCTATCGGGCGCGTCCCCAGGTTGCGGATCAGGAAATGCCTTCCTTCTGGAGGTAACCACGAATAAGTCTCGTTTGCTTTGCAGACGAGATGTATAAGCAGTCGCGGACAATCAGCGGCAGCGTCCCAGAGCGTGGGAACTACTGGGCTGGTCACATGGTTCTCCATCAAATATCACAAGACCTATTACGGTGCTGTGTCAAAGCCATTGTAACCGGCCATAGGGTCACTGAGCACTCACTTCTGCAACCAGAGGTGAGTGCCTAACGGAGGGCGGATGATCAACCTCGCTGGCCACCAGCTTCTCTATGGACTGCTTCCGAACACAAAGATGGCGAATGAGCCACTTGACTGTCAACGGTCTTCGTGAATCACCCCGCTGCCTTGCGGGTCAGTTCTTTAGACCAAAGGCTCTGGGTAGGGTCCTTTAAGTCAACTCTCTTCCTTGACCTGGGCAACCGGGAAGCTCAATGCCCACACAACATATGGAACTTTGCTTCCAGTCCTCTTACTCACTCTCTTTTTTGTTATTGTTACTCATGTGTTGTGGCACTCTGCCAAATGTTTATTGGACAAGTGTTAAATACAAATAAATAGATACATGTGCTTGGACTGGTCATGTGACCTTGAGGCAATTGACCCGTTGTAGTTTGTTTGATTTGAGCCACTGCACTCTTCTCTTATCCCTTATTATCTGGTTGTCAACTATCTTACAAAGGCTGGTTAGAAATAATGTCCATTTAGTTACCAGCGTCATAATTGTACACGTCTGATGTAAATTGTCAAAAAGAAATTTCCTCGCGCCAATTGTCTTCTAACGTTTAAATGGGCTTGCTCTACAATTTAAAGAAACAATTGATCAGATCCTTTTACTGATTTCCGTGATGAAACAATGCAACAATGGTTTATTACGGGTAAAAAGGCGATACTTAACAATTCCCGTGGGATGAAAATTATTGCGAAAAATAATTGCATAAAAAGTGAAAAGCGTTTTGATGGACACATCACAGACTGATGTAGAATAAAGGAGATGTTCGAGTATTAAAAGTCTAAATCCATAAATCCTTTGGTTGGGAGTTTGGTAACACACCGTTTGGTTGCGTTTTGTAGCCCCTGGCTAACAGGTCATAAACTGAAGAGCAAATGAGACAACGTCTCATCAACTTACTTCTTAAATATCACCACGTTGGGAGCAGAGACGACATAGGTAGAGAGGTCGTTCCAAGGCTGGCACATGCGGAAGGAAAAGAAATTTACAGCATTTAAACGGGCCATACTGTATTGTCAGTTTCATAGGATGACCTCCTAGGTTAGTATCGTGGTTCACTTCCATCAGCGAGCGGCAAATATGTTTTGCGTTCTTCAGAATCTGGTAAACCATTATAAGTACCCCCGAAAACGCCAATATCGACTGCTGTACATTCTTAGAGATTTCAGTCTAAGTTGCTAGGACTGATGAGAGGCCCCTGACGTTCTTGGTAGCCCTTCTTTGAGGAGTCTCGAGAGCAAAGACATCCTGTTTATGTCACGGCGGTCATGCCTGCATAGCATATACCACGCGCGGTTACACGCAAGGGTTGAGCATTTGGGGAAAGATTGAGGGTTCAAACCGACCGAAGTTTTGATTGTCGGTTCTCATCGCCTTCTCTGCTTGTTTTGAACACCTGAGATCTCCCTGTACCAGTACACACAGGTCAAGCTGCTGAGAGGCCTTCCGCAAGGTGTTGTCTTCAGGCTTGTAAGCGCTGACCGGCTGGTGACTCAGATGGATCACCTTGCACCTAGCTATGTTCAACTGAATCAAGTTCCTCTTTGACCATTCATAAATACATCTAGGTACCATTGGAGTAGATGGTGCTCTTCATTTTTACTAATCGCCCACCATGAAGTCATCGGCGAAAAGTAGGAACTTTGCGAAGATAACCCTTGCCAGGTCATTGACAGACACCAGGAATTAGCTCGGTTCCAGCACTGAGCCTTGTGGGACACGCCATTCCACCTCAATCGGATTAAAGAGTGATCCCTAACACACTCTTGAAGCTTCCATTGATGAAGAAAGTTACCAATCCAGCCAGGCACATAATCTCCGATTCCGTAGCTCTGTAGCATGTGAAGTATGATGCGGCGATCCAAGCGGTCGGAAGATTTGGAGAAATCCAGATATTTAACGTCAACTGTGACCCCTTCATCAGCCACTTCCTTCCAAGTACCTCGTGCAATCAGCGGATTGGTGGTACATGGCCGGTGTTGATGGAAGCCATGTTGCTCCGGTGCCAAGTTGTTTCATTTTTACCGGTAGTGCATTAGAGCCTCAGCAACGATCGTTTCTATCACGTTCGCGAACACAGGCAGGAGAGTCACTGGGTGATAGTTTGCAGAATCTGAATGGCTACCACCTTTACAAGTTGGGCTGAAAATAGCACACTTCCACATAGTGAGGACTTGCTGTTTATCAAAACATTTTTGGAAGAACTCTGGCAGTGGTTCAGCTGGCTTGGTGAACGCAACCTTCAGTGCTTTCGGATGGATGTTGTCTGCTCCCGGTAATCTATGAACGTGCAGTTAGAGTAAATTCCTTAGCACAATCGATGGGTTAAAAATTACATGTGTAAACAATAGAGTCGGTAATCTGCATGACGTTACTGGACCGATAGAGGCTGCGAGTACAAAAATTGGAGCGTATCGTAGCCGCAAGGCAGTGGCTACTTCTTTGGCGGGTTGTACTCTCCTGCCCCTCGTGAAATGTGAAGGGATGCTATGCTTTACTTTATAAAGACGGTTTACATGCCTATACCTTATTTTCTTGTTTGTCAGGAACTTTTTGGCTAGGCACTGTTGGTAAGTTTCTTTGTTCTCAAGGACAAGTGCAGTGCGATGGTTGCGATGGGTCAAGAAGTTGCCCCAAGTCTCTGAGTCGGGGTTAACCTTGTAGGCACGACATGCTGCATCGCTTATGGCCAGGCATTTGCGAGTTCTGCTCCTTAGAATTGAAGGACTTTTTTCAGCAAGAAGGGAATTGGTCTCTAGTGCTCTGTTGACGATGTCGCTGAGTCTTTCAACAAACCCTGTCCAAACGTTGTCAAGGGGACTGTTGTTTGAGAATTCCCAAGCAGATGCGCCGACGAGTTCTTTCAAGACGTGGTGGCACTTGACTTTATGAGTTAGTTTCGCTTTTTCAGAAGGATAGTTTGCATAACCCACATGTTTGTACGTTATCACTACATGGTCACTGAGACCTAATTGACTATCAATTAATAGCTTGTCAAGCATGAGCTCTCCAGTCGTGACACAAGATCCAATATGGACGGTTTGTTTGCTGTCCCGAATCGCGTGGGCGTGGTGACATCATTGCAAAAGTAAATATTAGCGACCAGTTCATTCAACGCTGCTTAGAACTGTTAACTGGTTGATGCTGATACTTCCAGATGGTGTAGATTGAAGTCCTTAGAGCTGAGAAGGTGGCTGTACCCGGTGCGTGATAGTCTATTCAGGTCACGTATCAAGCGGGCATCTATTTCCGGAGTGGACGTTGGGGGGAGGGGTGGGGCGATAAACGACAGCTACGCGACATGCGTCGCTGTGTCTTAGTCGGAGACGGCACCAGAGTGAGTCGGTAACGTATGTTTCCAGACCATAAAACTATTACACATTGCAAATCGCTGCGGTGGTACAGTAGGACCCCACCTCCTCTACTGTGGCGGTGGTGCTGGAAGAGTGATATTCCGGCTATCTCAACCTCAGCATCAGACCCCACTTGATGTAACCAAGTTTCGGTAATAGAAATTAGGTCCCAAGCATTCGCAACCTGACGTAGCCGAACTTCGGTACTTTTACTGAGGAACCCTTATACGTTAGTGTACATACATGAAAGTTTCTCAGATTTAAGCAATTTTAGAGGATGTGCAACTCATACGGGAAGTTTCGCCAAGCAGGGAGTGGTCGGTGACTAATCGTTTTTTCGGTGTGGACTTGGAGAAGGGTTTAACGTCTTATTCATCGTCCGCGTATCAAGTCCCGTCTAATCTACTATGTACAGTATAAGGTGTCTGGTCAATATCATCTTCTACATATTTTATGGGCTCATTAGACACACCACTGGTGCATCATTCTTTCCTAGATCCCATCGCGTTTGATTCTTTGAGTGACATATCATCTCTAGGGGGCATATAGCTGACTGTACTCAGCCGAAGCTCAGATGATAGCCTGCGACGGAACATGTACCCAATTTTTAGCAGCCGTGATACCATTTGTTTTGACTGTAGGACAACGTTTAACACTCTCAAGCCACTTCCTCCGTGGTTCGGTGAGGTCTGCAGCCGTGACATGGATTTCGCTAAAACATCATCCAAGCAGGGTGTTACACAAATATAACACTATCATTCTTTATCAAGGCTTATTATTTCATACTCATCACATGCTTCAGTTTCAGGAATCCTGTGAAGAATTATGGATCTGGTTAAAGTTTTCTTCCAGTATTCCTTTAAGTTGCGGTTAACTGGATTACGTTCTCCCCATGGGATGTCTTGAAATATGCAGATAGGACAGTGTTCATTTCTGAGACTACCTGTCGACAGTAGTATTGATTCTACTTCAGGGATGGAGTTCAGCACAAAGCGCAGAAGTCTTATTTCACCATAATGCTTAGAGTCGGGTTACCGTGTAATACGCACTACGTGCACAGATTTCAGTACAACTCCGATTATGTTACTAATTAAGTCCGATAGGTTGAGGTCTTTCAAATTCCTGCCTCATACTGATGACCAATTTGATTCCGGGATATTGGGGCAGTGGACGTTCAGTACAAGTAATTGTTGCTTTACTTCTTTCGACATGTCGCAGTTGGTGATTGTTTCATTCAGATATGCACCAAAGGAAAAAGTTGGTGCTTGCGTTAGTAAAACTCCTCCACGTTCCTCAGCTTCCGATCCAGTTAGAGGTGACATTACTTTTAAAGAATGTCTCTTCTTGGAAGCAACAGTAACCCAATTTTCATTAATGTCGGTAATGGAACAGCAGTTGCTGTTCTGAACTCTCATCTGATCGCATGATTGAATTCAGGTGGATTGGCGGAGTGACATCATTTCCGTCCCGTCTGCTGGTCGGCCACGAAAGTTACAGTGTATGTGCCATCGTCTTCTGGACACACTATTCCGGGTTTCTCAGGCGTAGGCATAATGCCTCAACGGTGGCAAGTAGGCTTGCTTTTACACAATGGTTATGCCTTGGTGGTATTCTGTAGCAAAGCTGAAAGGCTGTTTGTCTGTTTATCTGTTGTCCGGTGTTGATTACATGGTCCCTAATCGCACTGTAGCTGTCCTATTTTCGAGATTGTAGAACCAATCTGGGAGGTGTCGCTTGATTCTCGTACCTAAGTGCCTTGTCGTTCGTCCAACGTACCTGACCACACACGGGAAAGTGAATCGGTAGAGCAACATTAATTGGAGACGAGCAGGTAGTAAGCCTTTGAATCTCGGAACTATTAAAGGTCTGCTCGCGAAAACCGCATTCATTTGAGCTGTAGTAAAGGTCTTTCTGCAGTTTTGCTGTAGTCGACACGTGCACATTTCAGCCGCACTATTTCCTTTGATTGGAAGAGTCAGGAAAAGCTGTTTCTCTTCGACGGTTTGTTTTAACACTTTTTGTGTGGATCACCTAACTTGGGTCTCGATAAACCACTCCGGATAGCCATTTGCAAGAATCGTTTTTTTTGGTTCGTAGGAGTTCGGCTTTTATGGCGTCTTCGATGCAAATTATGTATGGCCGATCATTTAGTGCCCGCACCAGCGCACTTTTTCGGCTGAGTGGGAAGAAGCTGTGAACGCTCACTTATTGTCCTGCCCAATATGGCTTCCTGTATATTTTTAATTGGATTCTTCTGAAGAGGCTTGTGTCCAAATTATTGCTTTGATTGTTGTCTTTTTCCTTAGCCGTGAGGCATTAGGGTGCGCATTATTGAAACACTCGATTACATTCTGCGGTTTGTTGGTCAGATCACTTATACCAAATATATCATTTACATAACGCCGATAGAATTTCAGACCCGATATGACCTGTTTTATTGGACCGCTTTCTAGCATTCCCATATAAATATCCGCTAACAAAGGACCAAGCGTAGCCCCCACTGCAACGCCATCAAGCAGTCTATAAAACTCGTTATTGGATTTGAATTGAATGTTGTAGGTACATCTTGGTATATGTTGTTTCAGTCGGTAGGTTTGTATACCGATGTTTATGCTTTTTTGGTCAATCTACGAGTATAGGTAGTTAACTGTTTCTATCAGAGCCACCTTGGTAAACAATGAAACAACGTATAAGGAAAACATCTGATAATTCTGAACATTCACATCTCGAAGTTCGTTGACAAACTGGAATGTATCTACCAGTTAATGAGGTGCAATGATTTGCCTGATGGGATCCAGCATTTTTGTCAGCCTTGGCGCGATGTTGTGATCCGGCGAATTCCTCATATCTAGTATGGGTCTCAATGGTATATCCGGCTTATTTATTTTCGGGAGGCCATAAAGTTGAGGAGCGGTGGAGGCTATAGGACGAACTTGGTCGTACATTTCTGGTGATTGCACCGTCGCTTACTAGTGATTTCAATGACTTGACCAATTGTTTTCTACGCAGTTTATCACCATTTACCATTTCACAAATGGTGACTTATCCGACACTATCATTTCCATTTTCTTTATCTAAGCAGCACGATCCATCAGCACAGTCTCCGATCCTTTGGCAGATTCGGTTATTATGAGATCCTCATTTTGATGAACTTCTCTCACGGCATCAGTATGTGATTTTATCAGTAATCGATGGTGTTCTATTAGTTGTCTTTGGTACTGAAAGGAAACGTTGAGCAAAGTTGATGTGAAGTGCTCAAGATCCATCTCAGATTTGGCCACCAAGTCATTCTTCTGCATTAGTAGGTGTTCAAACTGTGTTTCCATTTCAAGACGAAGGTGAACACTAACCGATCGGACATACATAATCTGCATCCAAGACGACATAAAGGCCGAAGTCGTACGAACCAAAGAAACGATTCTTGCAAATGGCTATCCGGAGTGGTTTATCAAGAACCAAATTAGGTGATACACACCAAAAGTGTTAAAACAAACCGTCGAATAGAAACAACTTTTCCTGACTCTTCTAATCAAAGGAAATAGTGCGGCTGAAATGTGCACGTGTCGATTATAGCAAAACTGCAAAAAGACCTTTACTACAGCTCAAATGAATGCGGTTTTCGCGAGCAGACCTTTAATAGTTCCGAGATTCCAAAGCTTACTATCTGATCGTCTTCAATCAATGTTGTTCTACCGGTTCACCTGCCCTTGTGGGGCCTTGTACTTTGGACGGACGAATTTTTACTCACAAAACTGTAAATTGACAAATGTGCCATCCGAAACATGTTGGTAGAGACAGGAGAATATAATGTTCGACGAAGAGAGAAAGAGAGTAAAGGGTTAGCAAAGTGCTTTTTCCCCATTTTCACACACGCCGTTTTGAGATTTTTTCACTTTCTGTTCATAATCAAAATTTACATGATGAAGAGACGGTAGAGCATCATTAATGCCATTGACTCCTATCGCAGGCCATATCCCCCTAGTGTTTCAACCACTGAGAATCCGCTTCACTTGGTCCCCAGCCTGGGAGACACACGGATCCAACTGACGCTAGACACGAAGTTAGAATCTTCATGCTCCTTTTCCAGGTCATTTGTTGTCCGCCGCGGCTCTTTATCCATTTGCGTCCAGGAAGTACAAATACTGCGCGATGTGAAAGGCGGTGGGCCGGCATGCGCAGTACTTGTCCGTGCCAACGCAAGCGTTGTTGGATGATTAGGCTCTGGAGATAAGGACTGTCCGCTCCCAAGATTCTGCTTCTAACTTCCGCGTTGCACACATGGTGCTGTCACCATACGCGACTAAGCGAACGCAGGCAGCGGTTGTCCAAAGTAGACAGTCGTCTCAAATCTTCCGATCGAACAGGCCAGGACTCGCAGTCGTAGAGTAGGACAGCACTAACTGTGGCATTATACGCTCGGCCTTTGAGCTTGAAACTGACGTCGCGACGAACCCACAAGTGTCGCAGGTTAGTAAATGCAAGGCGAGCTTCAGCAATTCGTTATGAAATTTCCTCGTCAATAACGACACCTACCGTGATGCAACTCTCGAGGTATGTAAAGCTGTTAACGACCTCTAGGCTTACACCCGAAATAGTGAGAGTAGGCACAGGCGCTTGCCAATCCTGGTGCAAAGCTTTACACTTGGATGGAGCAAAATACATATCATACTTAAATGCCTTTATCCCTAAGTGGTACAGAATGTTTTGAACAGCCTGCAGGTCCTCCCTCAGCAAAGCGATGCCATCAGCATACTTCAGGTCCACTACTCTGCTCCCGAGTAGAAGCTCAACGCTGCAGCTCTGGGCTCCTTCCAGTGGGCGATGTAGGACATCTTCGATGGCAACGTTGAACAGGTACGGTGATATAGGACAAACTTGGCGCACCCCACTGGTAACAGGAAAGGAAGCAAAAAGCAGAAAGAGTATGACAAACTTGTCGGGAACGCCGTTCCGTAGCATACAGTTCTACAGTGACGACCTATCTACTAAATCAAAAGTGGCTCGGATATCCAAAAAAAACACCGCCATTCTTTGTCTTCGGTGGATATGAAGATATTCGAGAATTTTACGCAATGTGAACATTTGGTCAATGCAACCACGGTCAGAACGAAAGCCAGCCTGTTCCTCAGGACACAGACTCTCGAGGGTAACTGAGAGCCTACGCAGCAGAATGGACACAAAATCGTGGGGGCGACAAAAATTGAGATTCCTCGGTAGTAGGTACATTCACTATGAGATCCCTTCTTGTGGATCGGAACCACAACAGATTCTCCCCATGATTTAGGAACCTCATGGCTCCATACTTTTGTGAACAGTGATAGAATTTCGGTGCTAATTATGTTCCACCCATCTTTGAATAAGGCAGGAGAAAGACTGTCAACGCTAGGAGTTTCGTGGCGTTCCAGAGTCTGGATTTCTCTCCATATTTTGCTTCAGTGGGAGGATCTTTTCAGACTGACCAAGGATCACCTGATGGCAGTGGATGTGTAACCAGAGGTTGTGCTGGACAATAAAACTGGAGAGCAAAGTGCTCTGCCCAGCGATCCAAACGTCTGCGTAGGCTGGTGGTCTTTGTACCGTCTGACTCACACATGGTCTGACTGATAGCCTGAACTTTGCGTCCCATAGATCTGATGAGGTAAAACAACCTGCGGCCGTTACCAGCAGAGGCATCAACTACCATTTCCTTGGCCAGTTTAAACCATCAGGAATTAGCGTCATGGCGAAGACTCGCTTTCAGTTGTCTGGAAATATAACGACGGAGCTCAGCGTGCTCTACTCTGATGGGTAAAGCTCGCCGATATTCGAGAAGTTCCGCGGAAGTGGCCGAGATCCAACTTCTAGTTGTAAAACGAACAGGAAAGCAAATGGAGAAATCCGCTGAAAAGATACTTTGTTGTAATCGCAACTAATGCTGATCAAAGTTCAGAGAAGGCGAAGAAGTGAGGCTTTCAAGAAGCTGCTTTTGATATTCCAATGGCACGGCGGGGTCTTCCAGTTGACCAGAGTTAAGTCGAGTTTGTCTAGTCCTAGGCGAGCCACCGAAACGCGTGCAAACCGACGCACGCATCACCGCATGATCAGTTTCCCCACATGTTGACAATAGAATGTTAACAAATAAGATCTGCAGTCCCGAATACTGCCACGCCAGCGATGACTTATGTCGATGTGGTCAATCTGTGACCAACATTAAGGGGATGATGGGGAATGTCAGGTAGCGTAGTGACGCCTAGGTTTGCGATAGTTCGTGCTGGAGAGGTAAAGTTGGTGAACGATACACAAACAGGTTAGTCTTTCACCATTGTCTGAGCGAAAGTAGTCGTATCCGTGCGGGCCTCCAAGGTGGCGTTCGCTTGGTAACAAAGAAGCAACAAGCGAGTTGCAATCCCCGCCATAATAATGATGTTTTTGGGCCCTTAAGAGCAAATCATATAGGTTCTGTTAGAATTGGTCCATTATGGTGTTCAGGCTACAGTCATTGGGATCATAGGCGGAGATTACAAAACAGCACGTCTGTCTTCCTGACATTTGCTTAACTTGCACGAGCCATGGAGCCTGAGAGCACAAAGGCAACTGTTGATCAGAATCCATTCGAGAAGGGCGGCTTTGGCTCTAGCACTAAGAGTGACCACAACGCCAGTTTAACCTGAAGCGGTAGACCCGGCGTCCCAGAGAGTTGAAGTTGGAAACGTGAATAAAGGTGAATTGGTGACAACAATGGATAGACTGTATTAGAATCCTGAAGTCATGTTTCGGACAAACAACAGACATCAATGATTCGGAATACCTGTAGCTCGGGTTCGTAATTAACGTTTTGATTCGCTCTCCGAGCTGCGTAATTTAATGTCAAACGTTTCACCACTTCCCTCAGTGGCATCTTCAGTGTACAGCTCCGTAGGGGAAATCTCACGGGAAATGTCGTTGGGACGTAGCGTTTGAAAATAGCCTCGTCGATCTGTGTCCCGTGACCTCTGTTTGTTCGATACTTAGCCGTCCAGCTTCACGCTTTCTCAGCTGTAGGTACACGGGATCGAGATCAATGCGGAGGTTCAGGGAATTCTCCGTAGAGAACCATGCCTCGATGAATTCCCTTCCTTTTCTTGTCCCTCCGTGCGCCAGAATTTCTGTTTTGTCCCAGTTAACACTGTGTCCTTCCTCATCGAGGTGTGCTGAGATCTGTGACGATACATGATGATATCGACACGCACGCTTGTGCTCTTTTATTCTTGTGGATAGTTTTCTCCCCGTTGGACCTACATAGCCTTTGTCACAATTCTCGCATTTTATCCTGTAGATGACACTTTGGTGTTCTTGTGCCTCCAGTCTTTCTTTAGGTCTAGATAATATTCTTTTCAAAGTCCCAGTTGGTATGTGAGCTATCGTCAGGTTGTGCGGTTTGAGGAGTCTGGCTGTCTTTTCCGATATGTTTTTGATGTACGGCAAGGCGATGTGTTTCTTCGTCGTTGGTGCAGGTGTGGTAGTTGTGCTCCTTCGGTTTAGGTGTCTTCGGATGAAACTGCGTGGGTAGCCGTTACGAATGAAAGACCTAAACATATGTTCTTCTTCCTTACGTTTTGCCTCTGCAGTATTGAAATGCGTTTCTATCCTACGAAACAGGATCCGTATACAACTTATTTTGTGACACTTAGGGTGATTGCTGTTAAAGTTTAGGATTTGGTCGGTGTGCGTTGCTTTTCTGTAAACTGATGTCTGTAATTCGCCTTCTACCGTTCTGGTGACCAGCATGTCCAAAAAGGGTAGTTGGTTTTCCACCTCCTCTTCTATGGTGAAACGAATGCCTTCCATTGCATTGTTAAGTAGGTCTTGTGCGGTCTGTAGCTGGTTGCGTTTGAGAATCACAAACGTATCCTCAACGTATCGCACCCATAACAGACATCAATTGCAAAGAGTTTATAGAGTGCGCGTAAAACCGGCTTGTTGCCCAATCTGTTTTAAGGTGCACACATTGAACGCCGCCAAGATGAGCTGTCTTCGGTTACAGAAGTAGCGAGGGGAGAATCCGGGCCTGTTCAATGCAGGTTTAGCGCTGTGTGATTATGTCAGAGGATGGAGCGATAACAATGAAATCGGAGGAAGCAATGCTCATCGTTGATTGATCAGACAACGACGGGGAAGAATGACACAGGGGAAGAGTAGATAAGCGAGTGGCCTGTGATGGAAGTAGTACAATGAGGGTAAAGCATCAGTAGAACGAAGAGTGTAGTTCAGTTCCATGGTTCATCAGTAGGCGAGATACTACCCAGTTGCCTAGGCCGAAGTAGTGGGTTGTCTTAGGGGACCGCCACCCCGGCGTTTGGTATAATAGCCAACCCGCAAGGCAACGGGGCGAATTCAAGGAATCGCGCTCATTGGGAGCCGGTGACCGATTACTCGGTTCATAGGCCTTTCGTTTGGTCAATTACAAAAGAGGGGCCAAATCCTCCTGACGATGACGGCATCTGGCAGCTGGAATACAATGTTCCACTGGAGTGAAACAAGGGGTGTTGACTTTATTTAGCGGCGAGTCACATCCGCCAAGTCACAGTGTTGTCAAACGGACATATGTGGCTTTTATAGGGAGAAAGCTTGCCACGCGAAAACCAACCACTTTCTGGAACAGCGCCGACGAACCATTCGCTGAAACGCGAAAATCCCGAACCACCCAGCTGCCACCAAGTAAAGGTTGTTCGGCAAGCAAGGCACTTAGGTATGAGCATCAAGCGACACCTCCCAGGTTGGCTCTACAATCGCGAAAGTAGGACAACTACAGTGCGATTAGGGACCATGTAATCAACACCGGACAACAGATAAACAGACAAACAGCCTTTCAGCTTTGCTACAGAATACCACCAAAGCATAACCATCGTGTAAAAGCAAGCCTACTTGCCACCGTTGAGGCATGATGTCTACTCCTGACAAACCTGGACTTGTGTGTCCAGAAGACGATGGCACAGACACTGTAATTTCTGTGGCCGACTACCAGACGGGACGGAAATAATGTCACTCCGCAAATCCACCTGACTTCAATCATGTGATCAGATGACTGCCATCATGATAGCAAGTTAAATTTTCTGATCAATTGTTTCTGTTATACTGACGATTGCAACCGACCTTCTCGTAATGTGACTTAATGTATAAACCTGATGAAGAATTATCTGGAGCAATTGTTCAGACGAAGCTGCGTGTTTTGTTTCTCTTTCTGAAGTTGACGTAGTAAATGAGCATTCTGCAGGAGTAGGCCATTACCTGGACATCATCCTCATTAGACGCGACAGTTAAAGATGGGAAAGATCTCACTTATTGTGCCCCAATAAAAAAGAAAAGAAAAGGATGATGCAACAGTGGCACGCCAGTTGAGCTACCAGTAACCTATAGGCATCGTGATGGAGAGCTAACAGCTGGCTATTGTGTCGCAAAAAAGAGTTACGTTATGCCTTGTAATTGAGATCGTGGTTGGAAGGGGGAGACTAAACGGGAGAGGGAGAGACAGAGAAACTCACAACACAAACGCCACTGAGGTGAGCTCCTAGCCATGTCAACAAGTGTATCCACACAAACGTGTTCATCGTCTTTCGGACCCTAGCTTGGCAGTCGGGTGGAAAGAGTTGTAAATGTCTTGATGCAAGACCTGAATCCATCATGTTGACTTTCACGATCAGCGCATTCATTCATCTATTCGTTGTGTATGTCAGCCGGAGGTGAAAAGCACCTCAACCATTTTGCCGCAATACATAAGAAAAGTAAAATAATGTAACAGAGGGGTGGCAACTGAGCTATCAGTAACGGATGGGCATCGTTCCAAAAACGTACTAGCCGGCTATGGTGCCACGAAATAATTGATATTATGCACGCCAAGAATGGAGATCGCCGGTGGATGGGGAGGGTCAAAAAATTGCACAACACAAACGCCAATGAGGTCGCCTCCTAGCCATTTCAGCAAGTGCAACCAGCCAAACATGTTTATCGTTCTTCGGACCCCAACCAGGGAATCTACAGACTCTGACCGAGGCCAAATTCGAAGTGAGTATCTTCATTTCTCCTGACCTCGTTGTAGGTTGGCCATCATTCCTCTTCTCCAATCCACCCCACGGGTGCGCAAACAACGTCCGATGTGGGAGACGTTATGCTGGCATGCGCAACACATGGCCAAGCCACTGGCACTTAGTGCGTGATATAACGGTACTGAGCGGTTCCTCTCCTCTTCCAATGCCATAAATAAGGCGCCGAACACGCTCACTGCTCACACGGTGTTCCCGCCAGATATGAGCTAAACTGTGAAGGCACCGGTTGTCGAAAATAACACCTCTTTATACCTGTCAACCTAATGGGTCAGGTTTAACAACCGTACAGTAGGATCGAAGGTATAGCTGCAGTGTACACTCAACGCTTCAAGACGAGAGTAATGTCGTATGGGCGCCATAGGTGGCGAAAATTAGCAAAAAGTCTCATGCTTTTACTCTATGATTTGTGACCTCGTCTTCAATTCCAAGGGCGCTGATATAAATGCCTAGATAATGGCATTTCTAGCTGATCGCCACCAAGGGTCAGTACAGGAGGCGGTTCCTGCCAATAGTGGAGGAAATCTTTGCACTTCAATGGTGTAAAGCATAGCCCGAAGCGGTTGATAGGCAGTACTGGTCTGTCTAGTGCTGCTTGGCAAGTTTAAGCTGTTACAGATAAGGGCAATATCGTCAACCTACGCTAAGTCAAGAAGTCGTTGCCTTGGTAGAAACCCCACACCTTCTAAGTCGTGTCCTGTGAACGCGATCTACATGACTTCATCAATAGCGAAGTTGACGAGGGAAGCTGACAGCGGGCATCCTTGTCTTACACCGCTGGAGATGGTGAAGGGAAAGGACAGCTTGCCGTCAGCCATCACTCTACCGGACCTACGCGCGTGAAGTGCTCGGATAATATTTACATATTTCTCGGAGACACTTTTCTGGAGCAGTCAGTTTCAAGGGGCACATCGATCCGCCGAACTGAAGGCAAGTTTAATGTCACGGAACACGACAATGGTGGGCCGCCAATATCTGTCGCGGTGCTTCAACAATTGACGCAAAGTGAAGATTTGATAGATCCAGCCCGGACCTCGATGAAACCCGGCTTGCTCCTCACGAATCTGGATTTCACGAGTGGCAATCAATATGTGAAGGATGGCAGAGGCGAGAACTTTGGAGGTGATGGTGATCAGACTGATTCCTCTGTGGTTGCCGCATTCCGAAGGTGAGCCTCCCTGGAAAATTGGGACTATGACGGAGCGGCTCAAGTCGGTTGGGACAGGTTTCTGTTCCCACCATTTCACTTCTTACTCGTGCAAATCATTAGCAAGTGCAGGGCCCCTAAATTTGAAGAGGGGTGGAGGATGATGGTGTGGTCCCGCGGCCTTATTCAACTTCAGCAGTCTGATCCGACGTTCGAGTTCCGAGCGGCAGGGCAGATCCAAAGGGACAAACAATGGAGCAGGGCGATTAATAGCCGGCGAGGAATCTAACAATTCCGACCGATTAAATTGTCTATCATTTTTCTCAGTCACACCCACCAAGTGTTTTGCCAGGTTGTGGATAAGCTGTCCACTCTCGTTACCAATGGCTTCACTAACATTAAGTCTTCTGCTGTCCCTTTCCTGTATCAGACGGAATAACTTCTGTTGAAGCATAACCTGTTACTGCTTTTCAACATGTTACACAAAAAGATATATTCCAACCTGTCTACACTCAATTTACAACACTGCTCAACTCAAGCGCTTCGCGACCAAGATTTCCCACGGACTATACCGAAGGCTAGAACGACCGTCCGCTCTAATTTCTTTCTGGTCAGAGATAGCTATCTGTGGAATAAACTACCCGTAACCCTCATCTCAAGTGACAACGTGGCAACATTTAGAAACAGTCTCGCCAATTATCTTGATCTAACTACCCTAAGCTCTAAATCCAGATGGGAAAAATCCCGCGATGAGCTATTCCAAGAGTGGCCCAAAACATATGAACACCAAAGTTTTCATTACTAGGCTTTAGACTCAACCATCCGCCAGAATGTTAATACATGAAACGCATATCCCCATACTCCACTTATGTATGTCACCCATGCAAGGGCATCGATTCTCCTGTACAAATTGATCTGTGCCGCTATAGACACAGTTTCTCTCATCAAGAGCAATATACGTATTAGTATTAGTATTATGGGGCGACGGTCACTTTCTTCTCCGACGTAAGATTGGACTACCAGGATTAGTCATCTCTCTTCAGGCTTGCACGGATTTTTGCCCTGTGGTCTTTATGAGTCTCATTTTGTCCGCTTTCAGCTGAAATATGCCGGCGGGCATCGATAAATTCCAGAGACTGCGAAGAGACAAAATGTCTATGTTGGCTATTTGATTTACCACATGAGAATTTACTTGCTGCTGGTAAGGTCTGGTGAACATCCGACCAGGGACTTTCCACTGTATGCAGTGTGCGCTTGGTTAACCCGCATGTGAGTATACCTTGATACGCATACGGAACAGGTGGATTCGCCAGTTGGCAAACGTAAATGCATTCACAGCTTCGTCGAGGGCGTCCACCAAAATGTGCCCGCTGATCACCACATACAAGTGCATGGCTACTGTCCACACAAGGGCTCCAAATTGAACGACAATTTTGGGCGCAGGCACTCCAGCAGAAATTGATCGCGATGTCATCGATGTGTCCACCGTTGGTTTGAGGCTGGTTGGCGCCATGTCATCTTCTGACGAGTGCTCTGTCGGAACTTAGTGCTCGTAAGAAATAAGCATCTTCGCTCAAATGAAGTAATCGCTCACCGTTATCATTACGGGAGCCTAAACCATGTTGACCCCCAGATGCAGATGCAGTGGACAATTTTCCAACTTGATTGTTCAGATCCCCAGTCAGCACTAACGTGTCCATGCTTCTTCTGTGACGAAGTAGCTCGTTCAATTAAGAATAGAAGTCGTCTTTTACCGAGTCCGCTACAGTTTGTGGGGGAGTAGAGAACGATGACAAAGAGACAACTTTGAATTTGCCAGGCAGTCGGACTACACACGTCCGGCTACTGGTTGAGATTCAACCAACCAGTGCAGCTTCAATCCACGGACTCAGGGAAATACGAACACGGGCTTGGCCGCCACTCCAAGGTGCATCGTCTCCGGATAGGTGCAATGAGAACGCACTGCTAGTGTTACCTGAAGGGATTGCAAAATGAGCACAGAGCTCGAATATTGCAGGCGGGTTTATGATAGACAGCAGATATGGATCGAGAGTGTCTCTAATGTTGGGCAAGTGCTGCCTATTGACCGCCCTGTAACAATATGTGTACGTTGAGGCATGCCAATCTGATCGATCGATATGATCGAGGGCTCCAAACGTCTGGGTCTGATGAGATTTCACCCGAAAAGAATTTTTCACCCACGATTCGATTTCTGATTTTGATTGTGAACACTGAAATGGGAATACTTGGCCTGAAGAAGCGCAGCATGCCCCGTGATTCACTCAGACTCCAAATAAAAGCTGATGAACTGGGCTTGCCCGCTTGATTGTACATGGGCTTGTCGATAGGACGGGAGTGACACTGAGTTTGAGTGTGAGTTGAAAGTAAGGTTACACCGTATTAAAGCAACATGGGTGCGAACCAAGAATTGGGGGATTGAAAATAGGGGCGTACAAAAGTAGTTGGAACTAGAGAATAAGGATGGAAAAGCGCAAGAACGGGAAGGCCTGAGCAGTAGCATCCGACCCCTTATCCGCCCCGCTCTGCAACGGCCAGCACATCAAGACATGCTTTGAAGGTGAATTCATTGTATTGCATGGACAGGATACTCTCAGGTTGTTCAGGTCTAGACAGGAGAACGATTAGGGTTCTCAGCCAAAGCCTTTGGTTCAAAAACCTGACTGCGGGGCAGCTGGTTTGGCAATGGGCTACAGGAAATCTGTTATAAATAATGGGGAGCCACCCTCACTTCAATCCCAACCGGGAGGACCAGGAGACTCAGTTTGTCTGACCTCTAATCATTGACCAATGTGGGATGAGTGGCTCTGAAGGTGCAAAAGACACCACTTAGCATACCTCAGTTGGTCGCTGAGGCACACAACTCAGCGCACCCCGAGAAATTTCTGCCTCATTGTGATGATATTACCAGGGGCAACAGTTAATGAACACATCCAACGTCCCTGGTGCAAGCTCATCCGCCACAACCTCAGGTTCCTTACACCCGATATGGCGCTCTCAGTGTCCCATCATTCTCTACTCTATCTTTTTCACACTTGCCTTAAGTTTCACTGTTCGGAATTCAGCGCCATGGAGAGTAGTTCCTCCTGTGGTGTGAGAGTTTCTGACGGTAATTCTTCAATTCTGTGCACAAACCTGGAATCGCACTAACAGGATACAATTGAATTGAACAGTTAAACTAGTTAAAATTAATATAGATCAGAAATCACTAGCAAAATACATCCACAAAAGTACTACGAAAGCTTTTTCGGACGCCATAAACGAGGTTTCGGGTACCCGCTGTGCTGTTGGGCTACGGCAACCTCAAATTTGTACACCTTCTCCTTCGGAGTGCTATTCAGTTATTCCAAGCAATGGGACTGTATGCTGAAGTGGAGTTTTCGGTGTTCTTAGATCCCAGTTTTGCAAGTCGCGACCAGTTCCTTTATTGTCCGGACCTTATTACCTAGCGTTAACGTTGGCACATTGTGGAACTAGGCACCTGGTGGCTGATGCTTGACACACTGCTAACTAAGCCACTGAGGTTTAAGAACAACGTTCCTCGTACTGTTTAAGTAATCCTTGTTGGGTTTCATGGAAACCGCAGTGTGTCTGGAGAGCGGCAAACAACTTTTTGGAGAGAGCGCAGACTGTAGTTCTAGAAGATATGTTGACATAAAGAGGCTTTTATTTGTCCATTTAAATGCTCACTGTGTTCTAGCTAGAAACGGCACTTATTGGTGTGGTTAGGGGAATGGGAAGATGCAGTACACACTGCCGTTGCACGGGGAAGATTAGCCGAAGCACCTAACAGGAGGCAGTGCACGATTCAAGCAATCGAAATCAGCATGCAGTCCAATAGTTCGCACAAATCACCTAAATGAACAATAAGAGGATAATTTTAGTTAGAAAGCTACAGAAGGAACTTAATTAAATTGGGAAAATCTCCAGACTGTTACACAGCTCTTGTCAGAGGAGTGACAATAAGTCAGGTATGCTTACATAAAAGCTCATAAGTGTGGACCGTCTTTTCTGCGAATTCATGGACGTTTGCGTTACCATTTCATTTGTTAGCTCTTTGGCGGTTTAGGGTCGTTGTTCCTGTCTGGGGATCGTAGTTCCAATCTGACGGCAAAGCCAGTGAGTTTCTTCTTTTATGTGTATCTGACTTGCTCCACATTTGATCCGTTCTTATTCGCTTTGTTTGTTAGCACGCTTTCAGTGTTCTGGTAGATGTTCACATTTACGCCTCATGCTACGTAACACAGTGGATTCTATGTGGAATGAACTTGGATTGATGTTCCTGTTCGTACATGCTCTCACTCTCGTTAGTAGCTAGAAACAGTCCCAGGGCTCGACAAAACAGCCCATCCCACGCGGTACTGTGTAAACAATTCATTGATCTGCGCGAAGACTATCCGTTTTCAGCCAGCCGTCTGCAAGATCAGGCAGGCGAACCTAGACTTTGGGCCTTGTAGTGGTATGGAATGTACCCGATACAGCTGTTGGAGAAACACTGCTGCAAGCCAATTCTAGCGAGCTCCCACATATAATCTGTCTCGATCCACAGCCGTTCATATACTTATTCAACTAGCATCCTAGGCTGGTTCGCAATCAGTATACCTTAACGTGACAAGCGTAATGCGTCCAAAGGGTCCAAAGGGTTCACATGTTTCGGCCTGAACTCACAGACTGACCCCGGAGTTAAAACAAACGCTTTGTCAAGTCTCACTCCTAGTAATACGTATATAAATAAATAAATAAATAAGTGGCATATTCCTCGGTGATTCGAGGTGCAGTCCAACTATGTAGTCTGATCAATGTGTACAACAGGATCGCAAAAAATAATCAATTTGTTCACGCATTTTACAATGGATCCAAAACAGGTACTAAAGTAATTGGCAGGATTAAGGCATTAAAGAAACTAAAAGCCAGGAACAATAACGTATGCAGATTTAAACAGATGTCCAGTTAAAGTAATACGGCCACTCGTGGAACCATCCCCACGGGACCTGCTTCCATGCAAGGTATTCCCTCGAAAGGTTTCTCCCGCACTTCGATGCAATAACTGGCCGTGTGCCGGTGTGGCATAGTAGCATATGAGCCATCACCTGTTTATCATATGTTCTGTTCTTTTTAGAGCTGATTTTGTACATGTATTATGAACCATGAAGGCTCAGGCCAGTCCGTCATGCGGATCATTGTATTATGGCACTTTTTTATACGCCAGTCAGTTGGTGGTAATTTACCTTGCATAGGTAAAGTCTTTTATAATCTGGAAGCTATAACCCGTCACCACAGGAGATCAGCCCAGTCGTGACCAACTGTGAAATAAGGAAGGATGCAGAAAAGAAAAATTATGTGAAAACTATATCGTTAATGTAAAAAATAGGCAGGTATTTTTTATACATCGGCGTAGAAATGGATCGAGCCGATCATACGATAAATTGTATGGCGTGACAGCGGGAGCTTGATAACTGTACTAGTTGTCCGTAGGCAAAAGTCGCATAGGGAATCAGTTATTGCCACCACTGAATCCAAGTATATGTTTCTGGACTGTTAACTTCAGAAAAGAAGGGGAAATGATTAGCATTGGAGAACAAATGTAGCGAAGGGGATCGCAGAACAATATTACGAATTAATCAATTTGTGGGGAAAATTACGAAAATAGTTCCTGACGCCCCACCAGTAAATAATTTTGCTCTCGGTTTTAAACAGAAGACAGTTGGTATGAATTAAGTCTGAAAGGAGTAAAACCGCATGGGAGGTAGGTGTTAAGGAATAGCATAAGAAGCGGTTTGTAGCAGCTCATCCTAGCTGATCATGTTTTCTCTGGTGCAGTAGAGTTGATGTTCCCCGGTTTCATACATGATCCGGCCCTACTTCATACAGCTTTTCATCATCAAGTTGAATGTTTAAGATCCATTTCGCTCTGTCCGTTGACAGATAAGCCTTTATCATTTTCTTGAACATGCAGAAATGTTCACTACATCTAATCTCTTTTGGCAGCTTATTCCAAATGGAGCCATACCTAAGAAGATAAAAATCTCTCCTTAGGGTGATCTTGAAGTTAGGTAAATAGAATATGCATGCACTATCTCGCAGTTCATAAATGGTGTTTTCCCGAAAGTGCAATTGATAGGTTTTAGCATATGCTTTCCGCCACGCTAGTTTGGGAGGAAGCACAGATTTAATTGCATTCTTCGTAACCACAGAGGTTCAAGTTTCAACTGCTTGCACCTATCTCGGTATGAAAGAGCGGTTAAACAGCCAAATATGCGATTCGTAAAGGCGCGTTGGACGTTTTTAATGGCTCTCAAGTCACCCTTTAGCTAGTTACTGAACGCAACACAGCAATATTCAAGCAGAGGCCAGATACTGATTTTGAAAGCAATTGAACTTGTGTTTTCTGTACAGAATAATTCACCATCACATGCACAATTATGCTAACTGTGTCCATATGGCCGTTAACACTAGGTACGAGCTACGAAATAAGGAGACAACGGTCATGATTCCAAAGTTCAATACGCGAATTAGGGAGCGTTTCTTCTTAATACACTGCTCAAAGCTTTGGAACAGACTTCCAAGAGCTATCAGAAGTTGTTGCACATTGCGTTTGTTTAAGCTTTCGATAAAAGATCATTTAACCGTTCAAAATGTGATAATAATGTTTCGAACAGCACAGTCCTTAGATAACGCTTTTGAGAACGGAGTTAATGGTGCCTGAAAATGCATGTGGTCAAGTGCACAAGTGGTTATATTTTATTGGCCCGCAACACTTTATTCTCTTTTTTTCTCGTGTGCGATCAACTCTCATGTGACTGCTAAAAACTTGTCAGACGATAGAACAAGAGGAATGTAAATATTTTGGACCGCTTCGCGCTACACAAATGTTCATTTTGTGCTCACATTTTTTAAATTTATTATACCATGATCTGAAAATACTGTACCGTTATTTGATCCGTCCCTTCTGGGAACGGCTTCTCGCATCGTCGAGCCATATACAATTTATTTATTTATTTAGTCTGGTTTCTTTCAAGTTTAGCAGGTGGCATATGAGCCCGACCGACCGATCGGCCCTTAGCCAGAAGGAAGGAGGCAGCATGCGGACGAGAACAGTGCGCTCAAGCTCTGACGTGCTACGAGTTAAGAGCAATGAAGGTAAGTGTGTGGGTATACATGCGTACGGCCGTTTGTGCAAAATTGGCGATCGTTAGGAGGCACGTGACACCCTGTTCGTCCGTTAATCCACGGGCATCCCCATATTACCAAGAAGTCCGGTGGATGGCGTCCTTGTGGTGACTACATAATACTCAAGAGTTACAGTTCTCTGATAAGTACCCAATCTCCCATACACACGGCTTAACCATAGCTTTGGTTAGTAACTCAGTCTTCAGTCAGCTAGAGCTCCTGCGCTATTGTCATTAAATAACTGTGGCATCAGACCGTAAACCTAAAACGGCAGCTATCCCGAAGCTTTGTCTGCATGTAGGTTACTTACCGGTTCAGCGCTTTGTGTGCAGATAAAGCACTGGAACAATGGAATTGTCACATGCAAAAAAGCAGCTGATTATCAAGTCCATTAGGTGGAACCAAAAAGTAAATGTGCCGGAAATATAACTCTTATCGGTGGAATCATCGTAAGCTTCACGTGTGTACACAGTTTGGATTGCTATTCTCATGTCACAATAAGTCGGATTAAATTATGTAATGCAGGTGGAGTGATGCGCCATCAAGTAGAGTTCTGAATACTGTTAATGTAGGAATTGAAATAATGGAACTCAAACGGGTGTTCCACAGATGGGACGTAAGATAGGGAAAACGTTTCGACGGTATTTCAACCGGTATATTGCGTTGTCTACGATAACTGATTACTTCTCAGTAAAATGTTGTGACTGAGCTTCCATAAGCATCTGAGTTCGTGGTTAGTGCCCTTAGGGATCCAATACCTAAAGCACTCCACAGACAGTGGCATTGTGCGCTAGAAACTCCAATGGTCTGCAACTTAAGTAGATAAGGAACAATGGACACAATGGGAAAATGTATTTATCACGGATGGGAAAACAAACACTTCACATTTTCCTTAGTGAGAGTGAAACCAAAAAGAGAAGGTATCAAGAAAATGCAGCGCATAACGGTGGACTCACTACCATTTAAGCGTGGACACACCGTTTGGTCACCTTGTTCTGTGTCTCAGTAACGAATTAAATCCTGCAATGCCGTTAAAGCAGTGTAAAGTAGTTTTGAATTCAACGAACGCTGAAGTGGAGATGACGAAATGCCGGAGAACGTTCCACTCCTGCAATACACTAATGGGAAAAAAGTTACAGTGGCATTCCAACTTGCTACACGGTCCGGTCAACTTCAAGTGGTGGCCTCTCAGTGAAATTTTATGTATGCTTCAATAAGTGTGTACATAGTTGGTGTGCCCCTTGCTGAGGCTGATGTTGCATTCATGCTGCTTCTTCACCGCAGTTGGGCTAAACCAACTTACACTTAAATTAGGTCTTTTTAATGTGGATAAAATTCATTACCTGTTATTTGGTTTGTTCTGCGTACTTGATAATCTTCTCCTTACTTGCACACGTCGTTCACGCAAATTGTGGTAAACTTGCGTAATTTTATCGCGTGGTATTTTTTAACTAACTCTCGGACATTTTGTACTTATCACGGATTCACTTATAACCAATTTCTTCTATATGCTCATTTAGCGAGTATTTATGTCGTCATATGCATTTACTTTAATCGATATCGGCATTTCGAATGATTGGCTGTTGTTTGACATCCCATGTGTGGCAGCGTTTGATGTGCATGTTGACATGGAACCTACCTGTCTATTAACCATACTGGCTCCAGGAGACAGTTGGTCGTTACTGGAGGGGACGGGGTACACAGTACTTGTGGTCGTGCTAGGCTCGAAGAGTGGTTCCATGCACTCAGTGTGGAGCGGACTACGGTCCAGCCACCGCCTTGTGTGCGCTTGATTCCCCAAATACAGCGTGCTTGTGTTTGCCTGTGAAGGAGTGTGGGCCGGCTCCGTTGATGAAACGTGGCTCCCATCCGCATGCCTCCCGGTCTTATTCCTTCGGGTTTACACTGGATATGGGGTGTGTGGATGGAGCTGTGGGTGGTGCAGCGCAAGCAATCCATGGTCCCTCTGTAGGCGCAGGCGTCCTGTGGCTGACCACAGTGACAGGCAAATGCGAAATCGGATGCCGCTAACCATGTACATATTTGGTTAAGGTCCTTGAGGATCTGGTACACCAACATAAGATCACTCCGCAGACGAAGATATTGTCCACTGAAAACTTCTAAGGTTCTTAATCTAAAGTGCTAGGGGGGTGGACCAAGTGCTTGACAACTTTAGCCGCCCTTTGTAGTGGCTTCTCAGGAGCAGCAGGGTCTTTTTTACAAGATGTGCCACACTTGGATGGCGCACTCTACATGTGGCTTCACGTAAGCGTTGAGCTTTTGTTAAGTAATGGTAGGATCAAACCGGCCAAACGTCATATGTAGTAGACTTAAGTGTTTCTTGGTCTTTTTCACGGCTTTCTCAATATGTGTTGAGCATCGAAGGTCGTCATGCATGAGCACCCTAAGACCAATTTCATGGGAAGTGCGCTGCAACACGTGTTCTCCTTACCGATATGTGCAGTTCCGCTGGTGGCTTATGAACATTATTTTACAGTTGACAACGTTTAACTCGAGCACTTTCTGAGTTGGGCCCCCGTGACCTCTGTTAGGGTAGTCTTACAATGCTGTGTGCTAGTCTACTGTATTAATAGCCAACAACTCTTGAGCTGTTTCGCAAAGAGAAGAGAGTTTGAGGCCGGCGCTCCCAAAAGGTCGCTTACAAGCACCAGCAATAGCTGTGGACCTAGTACCGAGCCTAGAGGAGTGTCACAATGTATCTCTTTAGGGGCAGATAAGGCGCTACGAACCCGCACATTCGAGCGGAGTTGGAAAAAGTTTAGGAATGCATCCAGTTTGGGATATGATAGTTATAATAACCATCATCACTACACATTAGCTGAAGGTAAGCAACGCACTTCAGCTAAAATCTCCACAATACAGTAAATAAGATGTATGAAGAACGAGGTAACCAACATAACGGAATACAAAACTAACAAAACAAGTACTATAAGGTGGGTCACCGATCCCATAGTGCCGAAGCTTGTAAAAAAGAAGAATACGATGGTCTGGGCCATCATCGAATGCCTTCGATAAATCGATGTTGGGGGCTTTGACTCCTCTCTCAGCATTACCGGACACCGTCCAGCTGGCGCGGGCTAACAAAATGTTTGCGTTACATGAGTGGCACATGCGGTATTGCATGGTCACTGTGCTGCAAGAGTTTACTTGCTGTTAGTGTACTGATCATGAGTTCCTCAATAGCAAACTCCAGGTCCAGAATGGGCAGTTTTTCCCCGTACTGATTCTCGTAAGGAAGGTGACATGAAATCGAAGCGATTGGCTGTTTTGGCATTAAACTGTTCACTAACGGATGCCAGAACCTCTACATCGTGCAACTTGAAGTCTTGCACAAGGGGACATGACTGTTAGGCTGAGTCAAAACGGCTTTCAGGGCAAAAGATAGATGGCTGTCCATTTGTAGAGTGGACACCAGAGGATGGTATACGTGGGCAACCAAACGTGTCTCCATGTCTTATTTACAGGTGACACCTAAGTGAGTTTATAACTTGAATCTGTGGGTGATCAGCGATTTGGATACATAGGTCACTGCGAAAATATAAAAATATACCTCTGCCCCTACTAAGTCGATCTTTACGTAGGACGCACAAGTCTGGTAGAGTGATCTCGACATCAGTGACTTCATCTTGCATCCGTGTCTCAGTTATCCTGATCAAGTCCAAAGGCATCAAGACTAGACGAAATTAAAGCCCAAATAATTCAACGAAGTGGTCCTACGTATTGGCATATAGGGAGAAGAGCGCTACGAATGCCAGTAGCATATCTGGGGGTGCTAGTGCCAGGTGCTAGATTTTGTCGACCATTCTGAGGTTGGCAACTAATCGTTAAGAAGGAAACGTAGCCGTAATACAAGGCCTTGCAAAACCAATTTGTGTTGCAAAACCATCCAAATTATGAATTTCCAGCTGGTTCCAAGTTTATTCCAAAATAACGAATTAGCAGTTTTCTAGCTTTTTTATCATTCTTTGCACGCATTTCTCCCGGAGGGCCTGAAAAAGTAAAGAAAATGCACGCAGGGCATTGTGCGCTTACTAACAATCAGCAAGCCTGCATCTCAGCCGCAACCCTAAACGGTATTTCTTTGTAATTTAATTGGCAAATTCATAGTACATACTGTACTGTCATGTAGTCGGTAATTGCGTTTTTTATCGATGGTTACGATTCGCAGGCCCTTGTTTCAACATGAAGGCGGTTAAAAATGTTCAGTGTATTTGTTTAAGTAGAATTCTCCTCGGACATTATTTATTTTTAAATATAACACAGTTTCAACCAGAACCGATTTAGTACCGCAAGCCCGTCACTTGTTTATTCAGATTGCTGGAAAACTATCGCTGCCGTGGGATGATTGATGCAGTTTAACTGAACATATGCGTTCATCCGTCTGATTCAACGCATTCTCATGTACAAACTGCGTAGAAGTCGAATAGATGCTCCTGTCCTGGGCTAAATATCTAACTCCTTCTTCCAGTGATACCTGCATGTTAGGAGTCGCAGCGTCAAATCCGATTTCACTGAACTTCAGTGCGGAATGACCCAAGCCTCGGTAGAGTGCCGTTCACGGTCGATGTACTCAAAGGATCACTTAGCTGATGATCACAAGGTATGGCAGGCCATCAACGCAACATGCCATCACGTTGTAATGCAGTACAATCTGGGCATTGTGTATAAGTGGACGACTGAGTCCTGCTTAACTTCAAGCCGGTCAAGTGTAGGACATTGAGCATACGGCGTTAATGCACTCATGAGTACAGGTTTGAGTACAACTTCCGTAGCGTGCTTCTATTGAACGCTGCCCAGCAGCAATGGTACAAGAAGAACAGGAGTGTTTGTGTAAAGCCGAGAAAACATCACGTTAATCCAAACAACACGTGAAGTTTATATTTTGGAATATATAGGGAACCGATCGGGAAGTCAACGTTTCGCGCCTTTTTACCCTAACCTTTTTCTCAGAGAATCACAGCTTATATTACTCCGCATTCAGAGCACGGCATTCACGCCTGGCAGGCTGACAGAAGTGTGATGTTTCCGTACTCTAGATTTCACAGTAAAAGACAACTAAGAATGTAAAGGGATTGTTCCATCTCCCCTGCCTACTTTGACTGAGAACCCACGGGTCTACGGTGGAGAGTAGCGGCGCCTGCGTTGCGACTTGAAAATGACGTATCAGTTCCAGATGAATCTAGTTACTTACATCTCCTTCGATGCAGACGGAACCACAATGTCACACTGATATACCATCATTTAAGGTAGATTACACTGTTTTGCCAGTCGGAATATTGCCGTAATTTCTTTGTCGTAATACTGATATTCAAAACGCCCTGTAGATGCACACATATATGTGCTTATTCAATATAGTTCTTTTCTAACGTGTCTGTTTACAGTACCGTCAATTATGGGCCTGCAACTGAATTACTGTCTTACATTAAGGCAGGAGAATCAACACAAACAATAGGTGGAGATAAACCTATGGGTCAAGTGGCTAATGACACCGATCCTCAGCAGAGGAAGTTATCCCAAAAAGGAGAACTTACAGTAAAACAATGGGGAGTTATGGTCAGAAGTATTGCATATATTTAGCTTCCACTGTGCAGTTAAAGGGGGGCTTGGAGTGCTGAATAAGAATGAGTATCAGCTGCTTGCTATCCGTGCCGTTGCCTAAGCCAGAGCCCGTCCTATCGTCTTGTGCCCGAGAAATACGCTGTTATAAGAGTGTGCGCAGGTTATAACAAAACGTGTGTTTGGTTGTTCATTTTTGGGCTACTATTTAGTTTGCTTTGAGAACCTGTTCTGGGGCAAGGGCATATTATAACACGTCTACTAACGTATCGGACTATAGGAAGAGAATGTTAAATGTGTCCCTGCGACTCTTTAGTTATCACTTGTTAATGATTTTTAATGTCATGCTGTTGCAGCTGTCAGTCGATACAGGTTGTAGACCCGTCTGGATCTCCCTGGCTGTGTCTGGAGTCTAGAGCAATGCAAAGGGGTCTAAAGGGACAAATCGCTGTGGCCCAAAAAGATTGATTACCTTGTAACGGGGATGAAAATAGTATTAACCTGTCGAGTCATAATGTGACTTATAGCTCGGGCATAGCCGGTGGATTGATCAGTCCAGAACACAACCTATTCATAACACTTACGAAACTAGCCATATGCCGCGCTGAGAATAAGCCAGCTAAATAAAGCACTGTTAGTTTGTTGGACTGGTCTTCCGAGTGTTTACTATGGGCCAAAGATATCATCCACACTACATTGTTTGCATCGATCCAAATAATTCTCCAAGCTATTACGGTGCAAAGTGGAAATTTTAGATGCGCTAGGATTTCTCAATGGACCTGAATCCTATACATTGAAATTCACCATTTGTTGACTCGGTCAGATAGCTTTCACGCGTCTGTAAATCCTGTTTCATCGTTTTCGAAACCAGCAGTATTTCATATTCCTCCGGACCCCTGTGGGAATGGAACTCGCAACCCCCAGGGGTCTTTACTACCAAATGGTAATAGTTGGACTACTGGTTCTATCTTCACAAGGATCAGAGGGAATGCGAACTGCTGATGTTTCTTAAAATAATGAAACATCCGTCCAGTCTTCGTTTTTGTTTTGAACCATGGCGAATCTAGCACTGTGTGTGTCCGTATGGCTTCCATCTGCCAAATTTGTCCACTCACCATGGTGCACTTTGTCCGCGTTGAAGTGGCACGTATTGTGCTCTACGGTGCACGTCGCCACTATTGGTCCGTTAGCTAGAACAGCTTCGGTCTCGGAACGTGTGTAGTCGGGATAGTTGACGCACGTCGCACCTACATCGGCTGTCTGGCTTTTATGGTGATTCCCTACCCTTGTCAATTAGTTAGACTGGTGGTCACGAACTACGATGTCTTATCACGTCCAGTGCACAAGGACAATTGTATTCATTTTCTGTCTTTATTCTGCGTATTCTCCATGTTTCTTTAGTGGCTAACCAACTGCTCGATCTCCTGCAACCTTACAACCAGATTTTGTTGCCATGGCACAGAAGCCAAACGAGTGGTTATTGTCCTCCTTGTCCCGTACTTCTGCAAAAGTGCGATTGGTGTATCCGGAAGTAACACTATGCTTTACACATTATCCGTGTCTCGGAGTAACGTGACTGTCATGACCTGCGTGTGGTAAATGCTGAGCACGCCATAAGCGCTTGGGGCATAAATGAGATTGGCAGCTATACCATTTCTCAATTGCTTGCCTTCTTAACGCCATCGCTTGCATCCGTAGGGTAGCAGCTTGCATTCCTTAGCGCAAAAGCTATGATCCGTTAGTCACAAAAGTTGCATCCACGACGCCCTGAGTGGTCAACCGCTATAAGCCAGTGGCATTCGGACGATATGTTGGCGTGGCTACTTAACATAAACGCAGATGGGTCATATAGCCAAGGCGCTTCGAGGGGGGGGGGCGAACAAAAATTGGAAACACTTAATCTAGACCCACGCAACGTAGTAGACACCAGTGTGATCAAACTGAAGTCATTCGCGGTTGACCTCTCGACACAAAATCTCAGCCTTCCGCTCGTCTAGGTGCGCACCAGCATTGAACAGTACAGGGGGTGGAAGCACGTGTTTCTTAACGAACTATAGTTCCAAGCTATAGATCCAAACCCCAAAGCATGGGATGTGAAGGGGTAACGAAGTCAACACCGCTCCGGACAATGAAGAGGTAGCAGTGAACATGTCCGGAACGAGTGGTCACGCCCCTTGCCTTGAGCCAGCCTGTTGTGAATGTAGTCAAAACGGTCTCACACTGAGGGCTTGAACGAGCGAGCGAGATGTCCGTTTGAGTCGAACGGACTCGTGAAATACGGACGGCCGGAGTGAATGATGTCCGAAATGCTCTCTGCAAAGAGCAGATCCGTAACCTCATTTTGATGCCATCTCAAGGTATTTCAACCGGACCCTCTCGCCTAGAGGTGCAGTGCAAAACTACCGTTTACTCTAATAGTAAGTCTGTCAATAACGTAAGGAAGGGAACAATATGCAGCACAGCAGATTGTCTATCATGTGCTCAACCCAGCTTTTGACTTGGTCGATTAAAACTCACACAGGTAGCGGTTCCTCGGTTATAGCTGTCTGTAGGGCGGAAGGTAAGTACATTCATACTATTTGGCCCCATATGAATCGCTCAGGTCAAGTCTGCTCAAAATTGAGAGAACACGTCCCGGGTGGAATATTCACCAACTTTACTACTAAATAGGGCATCTGGTAGAAGCTTGCTTGCAGCCCTGCAAATTGCTTTCAAATGTGATGTTAGACCGTCAGCTATTCTACTCTCCTTTTCATTCTCCAAGTACGCACACACTGAAACAGCGAGCGCACTTGCACTGTTTCGTGAAAATAGGATTAGATTGCAGTCAGCTGGTATCGTGGGATTAGAGTATGCTCAAAGGGTAGTGGCTTATTGCGGATAAAAATGGTTAGGCTTAACGTGTCCCCCAGAATGGCGGGTTTTCATAAGAAAAGGAATAACAACTACAAACAGAGAGCAAACGAAAACACACACTTGCAGAGCAAACTTCTGTCCGTCTGATGAATCATACATATATGGTTTTATGCAACTTAAAATATCACCGATTTGCTTCTCCAAAGAAACAGATGTCGGTTGATACGGTTTTAATGCAGCGCGACTAGCACTTTGTGGACTTAGTCTTTGAACACAGTTAATGTAGGGGCTGAAATAACCGGTTCCGGTAGTGAAATCCATATGTGGCAAACACGTAGCGAGTAGAATTTCCGTCTACGCTCTAGCTTGCTGTATTGTACTGCCAGAATGAGAAGTTGGCTTCTCTTGTCTAATTTATGTCTGCGTTTTAGCAGTTCGTTGCACCGGTGATTAGGGTTATTTGAAATTTCGTTAACCGTGATGACATCACCACGCAAATTCCGGTAGCGTACACCGAAGACTCACAAAATACTCAGTCGCTGTTCGTTTTCGGTGGTGCATGCTTCAATTGGATATTCCAAGTGCGGGCGTGTGTATGCAGAATGCAGCTGTGGGAAAATAGCTTAGTCAGTAACCGAAAGTCTAATAGCTCCAAATTTCGGAGGCCCTTTTTGAGGTTAGCGCATATTTCACTATCAGCTGAGGTCTTCTTGGATTAGTACACCCAGATCTTTTCCGGGAACAGGACTGCAAATCATGGTCGTTAGAATATAGGTGTGAGGCATTTGGTGTAGTAAACGGAGTACTAGACATTTAGTCACGTTGAACGGTAGACGATGGTGAACTGACCATTCATGAAGCTTGTCGAGGTCGTTGGAGTTTGATCAGTTGACAAAGTTTGATGTTGTCGGCACACTACCTCCGATGTGAGGTAATAAAGCTCGCTAGATCGTTAATAAAAATCAGGAATAGACGGCGCCCTAATACCGTACCCAGTGCGGCTGTATATTAATGCAAAATTTGCCTACGGACTAGCGTGGCAATCGAACTTCAATAAGGGCTGAGCCTGTCCGCATTATGTACGCCGCCAGTCAATTTATGTACCGCCCCCTGCAATCGCCTACAGATCAGTAAATATAAAGTGCCGCCAGTCCGTGATCCGTTTGGTATGATGCCTGCTCACACTGATAACTGCATGCATCTCTATATTTTGTAACTGCCTTCAAGGCGTAATGCCTTAGCACTCCATTCGAGGTCAGAGTCCTGACCAGGAATACATTCGGTTGCTCACTCTGAGATTATCTAACCCATAATCGCTGGCCTAGCATGAATCACTGGGTAGGGGAGGCACACAAACCGCTGTGCCACACTATTGTACGATCTCATCGGTGACCGAATTATGCCGCATGGATAACGCTGACACACGTGTGGCCGTATTCAGGAAGTCAGGCTTGAAAACTCAATGAGGCTATGGTGTGACACTCAACGCTTAGCCTGATGTACACAAATGTCAATTACAGAATGCACAAACGCCTACATTCCGGTATCATATTTGGTTTATCCATGCTCAGTGGTTAGCAAGCTAGATATTTAGCGGCCCCACTGACCTTCAGCAAGTCAGTAGGTGACTTTGCGCAGATGTCTTCCTTGTAGATCATATTAAAGTGACTGTAACTTTTTGAGGGAACACTTTTAGCCGCAATGCCGGACCCTCTCAGCTGCTAATGTACATGAACTGACGAACAGAGAACAATAAGAGAAATACATTAGAAACCCGTCGCTGTGAACAGTGTTTTTGTGGGAATAATAATCATTTTTCATAAGCTGTCATCACAGTTTACACGAGTGATCTCCGTCTTCGAAAGAAACGCCGTAGGCAATATAACGCGAAAGCGACGGTGTACTGCACTTGAAGTGGGCTCAGAAGAACGGCACAAAACATTACTCTCTGACGTTGCACACATTCTCATTTTTATCAACTTTTTTCATTAGGCGAAGCACTTACCAGTCGTTAACGGGCCGCATTGCGCAGTGGATAGTGTCGTAGCTCCGCACAGTTTTTGCGGCATTGGACCTGTACTAACCATAGAGCCGCAGAATGAACAAGCGCTGATCAACAGGCACTTTCCATGACTGTGGTTGCAGGTAAATTGCTCCATTGTTAAGACAGTAACCCGATAATCATATGACAGGGATCGATCTCTCTTGCTTAGTAACCTGGCTCAGCGCCGCCATCCATCCGACTTAACAAGACCAGTCCCAGAGCTGTCACACAGCCCACCTTTTCCATACTCGTTTCATACCCCTGCACGTTACTGCGCGAAATTACGGCAAACCAACATTCGCTATTGGACAGTTGTCATTTTGTCGTGCTCTCGCAAACGCGTGCGGCGTCTCAACGTGCTACTAATGAAAATAGGACCATATTTATGAAACGTACTGTACGGCGATCAGAAGGGATGATAGTAAAATTTTTGGGGAGTACTCAGAATGGTCTTTCGTATTAGACCAAATGAGTTCTTGTTGGGTAAGAGGAAGATGATATTCGCCAAATAGCTTCAAGCACGGATGACTTCGAAATTGCAAATACAGCAAATGTAAGTGCTCAGCGCTTGGAAGATCTAAGTGGTGATGGGAAATAGGAGAGACTGGCGAAGCTAGGTCGATAGCTAGTGTGATAGTATTGTGTAAACAAGCGGCAAGCGTGCTGCTTGTGAACAGAGCGGTTGATTGAACGCCTGCACATATTTCGACTACGCCCTGTTTGGTTCGCTGGGGCTGGTTTACTTAATTGATTCAATGGAAAAATCTCATGAGTGCAACAGTGTCGTTGGTTGTGGACATGACTTGGCTATTTATCTCAAGGTTCCTACATGATTGTCAGGCTATTATTTTTCGATGAGCTCCCTTAGCTGCATAGACCGTTGCTCAATGAAAGGACCGAGTTCGGCGACCTGGTGTCAGAGAAAACTAAGCCATGATTACCCAGCGGTGCTCATTTCCTGATTGGAGCGCAACCACCTGTGCAACCACCTGCCCCATTAAACATGGAAGCACAGAATTTGGCCAATAATTGGAGAATGCGGAAAAGCATTTACTGCAAGCTCTTGATGACGTAAACGGTGTAACGTGTGTAGCAGACGATGTACTGCTTTACGGCTCAACCGATCAGGAACATGACGCCAATCTGCACCACCTCTTACAGTGTTGCGTGCAAAAGCACGTAAATCTCAAACGCGCGACAGTTGAGCTCCGGAAACCGCAACGGATTTTTCACGGGCACGTTCTGACATCCGAAGAAATAAACATCGATGCCGTCAAAAGCAAGGCAGTGCAGGAGATGCCACAACCTAAGGAAGTCAAGACTGTTAGTCGTTTACGTGGCATGGTAAATTATTTGTGCCGCTTCTTCTCAAGACTTGTTGAAATCATGACGCCTTTCCGGAGACTGATTCACATAGGTGTAAAGTGGAGTTGGGGAGAAGAACAGGAGACAGCCTTTACAACCATCAATAGTCTTATTAGCTGTGCACCAGTACTTGGTTACTAGGATCCAGCTCTTCCTTTGGAGTTTCATACATGTTTGTCAGGCTATTACTTTTTCCTGAGCGCGCTTCGCTAAATAAAACGTTTGTCCATGAAGGACCGGGTTTTCCGATAACCACTACGCAGGTGAAATTGAAAACATCTCCGATATTTTAAAGTCGCATAAAGCAGGAAGATAGATGTTTGCAACCGCGACGTAAGGCAAGCTCAACCAGTAGGACCTTATTTAAAGCAGATGGAAATTACCTGTTGCCGTTCTAAACTACTGCACACCACGTCACGTTTTGGTCTTATTTGATTTCATCAGGTGGAGACTGATACTATGTTAGTTGTGACCTCTACCCCATTAGCTGCCGGGTCACGACGGGGGACACTTGGTTATGAATTCCTCTTTTGGCTTCAGAGTGAAGGATACTATTTGATGTCGTGTTTAACGGTTCATTTAGCTCTATAACTTTCGTCACCACAATGTTGATCGGTGCTGCTACCGGACTCAAAGAAATCTTCCCTCTTGTTTGCAAGGAGGTAGCCGATGTGTACAATGCCGTCTTTTGTCTATGGTTGAAGAACTCTGGTTTGGAGCTTCCAACATTGTCAATGACTTCAAAGTGGATGTACCGATGAAAGGAGTGGATTCAGGTACGGTCGATGTTCGCTCGATTATGGGTATCCATTGAGCCAGAGGATTTGGATACTTAGACACTGCAGTGCGTTTGGGACGTCCGGTTCTATTCTTCAGCATTTAGACGGGACTTGAAATTGCTGCTTGATGTAGGGTCGTGGCTATATTTACCACCGAGGGTGTGAAATTGGTATTTACCAAATGCGCGACGGTCTCGGTTAAATTGCTGCACATCTTCCAGAGCGCACGAAAGCAGTTGAAAACCGGAAGGAACCAACATGTCGGACAAAACCCAAATGCATCGGCTACGTTGTTGAGCTACCTCACTTGTGGGTGAACTTTCCTATACCTTTAGGATGAAACATTCTGATGCAGTTTGAACACCTTACCTTCATAGGAAGAACTTGCTTGCATGGCTCTGAAGAGCATACGCAGCTTCGCAGCATGTTTGGGATGCTGGCTTGTGAAGTTCCGTGCAACTCCTAGGGCCGATATTGAGAAAATGTTTAGTATCGGTCACAAGTTGGTCGGCTCTTCTGGCGTGGCCACAGGATAATGACAGATTGGTCTGGTGCTCGAGCAGTGGGAGTAGTTGCTGGCGGACATGAAAAACAAACTGGATGTGTGTGAATCTGGATTCGAATGCACCAATGTGGGCTATTTGGACTCCTTAGCGATCGCTCTATCAAACGCAGTTGGTTAATGGAAACATTTGGGTGTCGCTCCTCCCAACACTGACACACCATGACCGCGGTTTCGCCCTGATTTGGACTCATCAGGTGGAGATAGCCCGGGCTTGGCTGGAACTCAGCTGGAACTCATTTCGCATACAGTCCTAGCGATCGGAATGACCGCGGTTTACCTCAGTGAACCGAGATCTCAATAGAGATTGCGAGTCTCAACCCAACCACACATCGTGTTCACTAAATTCAACTTTGAACTGCTTTCCGCTTTGCTAAGTATTGCTCGTGCGTCTCAATAGCGCAGTGTTCAGGGCGTCAGCCGTGACCTACTATGTCTTCGCTATGCGGAATAGAACCACTCACTGGCATGGTAGGGGCTGTTTCATTGGCCAAGCGCCTTCAGCAAAAAGGACCTCATGCGCTTGGCCAATGAAACAGCCCCTACCATGCCAGTGAGTGGTTCTATTCCGCATAGCGAAGACACAACTTGATTGCCCCGGAGGAGCAACCCCGTTGACCCCCAGGCGTAAATGTTTTGCCCGAATGTCCAACTTCAATGGAAAATGGTATAGACTCTGAGTTCCAGCCCAGCTCAGGCTATCTCCACCTGATGAGTCCAAAGCAGGAAGAAACCGCGGTCGTTGTGTGTCAGTGTTGCGCGGAGCAACACACAAAATTTTTCCTTTCGGATACCGTCCCCCCGCTCGGAATGACCAAGGTCTACCTGAAGTGAACCGAGGTCTCAATAGGGGTTGCCAGTCGCCACCCAACCACACAGCGTGTTCGCTAAATTCAAGTTTGATTCCTAGTTGGTTAAGTTGACAGCAGTCCAGAGATTTTCTCGGGTTGCCTGTGTAAAATTCTAACTACAATTACTATTCCATTATGCACGTAAGCGACCGGTGCAGATTGTTGTACTTGTTGTTGATTTCGTTTGTTTGAGCCGAGCACTGCATTTCCTTGACACTCGTTTCGATTGCAACGGGCGAGCATTCAGTGTTCTGCGCCTGTTTCGCTCCCCTAGCTAGCAGCGTCAACGTTGTCGTCCTTTTATAACTAGGCAAGCAAGGAACTTTACAATGTGCAAATAAAAGTTTTCATATCCGCGAAGCAATTTCTTTTCGATAATTCCCTTCAGGCTTATACGTGTACAAAAATGGTTAAGATTGTAATAGGCTAAGATAGCTGGATTAGGGCTGATACATCCGCAACTGGCTACTCTGCTGGTTGAGCAGCGTCACCAGCTGGTGATGAGGGTAAGGTACATGAGGCAGGGGATCACCGTTTGAGATCGAAGTAAGCTTTGTGCACGGTGAAATCAACGTCGGGACATATGTAGCGTCTGCAATAGAGTCCTCTATTCGCATAGTTCAGATTGGATCATCTGGATAGCAAGTGCCTGTACCGTCATGCGTAGGCGCTACTTAATCCCTTCTAAGTAGTGTTTTGATGCGGCTTAGGAAACTTTAAAAGCGGCTTTGCAACTAGATCGGTCATTCGGAATCGCTATTCAGGCTTCCGCTAAATTGGTGACACCGAGTTCGGAAGAACCTAAGCGCCTGATATCTCGATATTTTCTCCGGTGAGCGTGTGCCATTTTATTCTCGTATATTTTCCAGTTTAAGTTTGCCTACAGTACTATTTTTGTTAATTTGTTTTACCATTGATTAGGTAGACCTTAAAGTAATGTCCCCGCTAGTAGTGTTTAATTATTTTGGACGTGGTTTCCCTTTTGTGGTCCGCCCATCTAGAAGCAGAATTTCTAACCACAGAATTACTTCCGACTACGCAAAGTATAGCAAGCTTAAATCCTATATCCCTGAGGAGATACCAATGTAGGTTCGATACTTCAGCATATCTCAGAATGAAAACCACTATGAGGCCATCGAGGAGAGCATACTTAAGCGCTTTTTGTTTACGGGGGACGTCCGCCTGTATCAGCTTTACAGGAATCCGCACTTGGTGGCAAACTGCCCACAACGCTGTTAAGAGAGAAGCAACAGTTACTTGGTCCAGTAACCATGGATGATGCTCTGCTACGCGAACTATGGCTACCGCGGTTGCCGGAAGATGCACAAGTGATTCGCACCATTGTGAGCTCCGTATCACTTACTCCACTATCGAATTTGGCAGACCGAGTCATCAAACGTTCACAGCCACAAGCTGACGCCAGCAAGGTCAAAGCCGTTGTGTCTTAGGGCACTTATGTCACCTGCTTCCAGGCAACGATAAAAGCTCTGCAAATGCAATGTGCGATAAATATTCGCCAAGTTCGACAACTCACCGTGAGCCGTCGCTGCCACAGCTGATGCAACACACCGACGAGACGCTCTAAGTCTACCGACGGACGACCTTACCGTTGATACCACCAGGTGTTTGGCAGCGCAGTTAGCAAATGGGTAGGTATAACAAATTCGCCGCGAAGCCGGGAAACCACTCAGCTGGCCCGTATTGGCGACGGACGCAACCGGCCCAAACCAAAGTCACCTAAGCCTTGTTAGGAATTTACGTCCCGGTACCGAGTTCCTCGTGGACACTGAGAGGGCCTGTCGTTTCTCATTGCTCATAATAGGTGGTCTAACCTTTGCGGACCGGAGCACGTGCCGCCAAACGTAAACTAATTACACCTTTCGTGGAGAAGATGCCAACACTCAATCTAGACCTCTGGCGCAAATTTCGCTGGCCTTTCATAGTAGGAGCGCGGCCCTTTGCTAGCACAGGCATGGAATTTCTTCGACATCCTGGCCCTATCGTCGAAGATTAGAGGGGAAAGCTTGTCGACTCTCGGACACAGCTCAGAGTCCTCGGGACCAACGCCAACGTGGCCGCTATCACACCAATTCGTATCTTACCTCAAGATTCACATTATTTCTAGCAGCCATTTCAACCAGCATCCCAGGCCCGTTCACACTCAGAACGACTTTCCTCCAGTGACATCAAACGTCCTACATCACTGCAATGCGCCTTTACCTGTTTGGCAAGCCCTCGAAGAAGCCCAGGACGATCTCAAAGTGGCTAAGGGGCAGTTCGAATAAATGCTCGCACTTGGAGTAATCCACCCTTCCAAGGGACATGGGCATTACCAGTACATATGTTACCATAGAAATCAGGCGACTGGGGCCATTATGGTGACTACAGGACACTTAACAAAGTTACCGTTCGGGAAAAATACCCAATTTCTCATATGCACAACCTAACCTCAGCTCTAGCTGGCAAGTCGATTTTTAACAAAATTTCTCGCGTGCGCGCCTACCATCAACTACCTATAACGCCAGACGATATACCTGAAACAACAGTCATTACACCGTTTGGTTTTTCTGAGTATCACAGAATGCGTTTCCTCCTCAGCAACGATCTCCAGGCTTTTCAGCGTTTCATTCATGTAGTAACAGGAGGACTCGAAGGCCGTTATCCATTCTTAGATAGTATTCTTATCGCCAGCACTTCTGCCGATGAACATCTTCGTTGTGGTTATCCCAAGCACTTTCGGAAGATTCTCAGAGGTAATGGAGTTAAGGCAACAAGCACTGCTTTAAAGCGACACACTCTGAACAAGCGAGACTCGGTTTCTTCCCCGATTGAGGAGCTTCACCGCAACCGGTGGATCTACTCCTACCCACTGAGTGAATGGTACGGTGAGGAATATAAACTGTTTGAATGCTTCGTTCAGCGAATTATGACTCGGCAACTGGAAGTACGAATAGCCTTGTTACGGCAACAGATCGCTTCAGAAAAGCCGAGTAACTCATTTCCACCTGACCCTGAGAAATACGTGCACAATCTCTCCCCTTCGCAATTAGATAGAGCGCAAGTGCAAGTCCTCTCACTAGGCCCGAAATTCTGTTATCCCCGAGCTAATGTACAAAGGTTAGCGTTGGAAAATATTAGGATATTAGGACAGCCACTCACCGATGTCTTAATGAGTAAGTTGGAGAACACTCAGCTAAACGAATGTATCGACAACTTGGTTTACTATGGTCTATACGTTGATGATATATTTTGTGTTGCGGATGGTCGAGTATGCATCAAAGATCCGCTATCCCAGTTCAGCGCTGCACACAACAACATAGTGTTCACTATAGAACTTGAAAGTAACAACTTCTTGTCATTCTTAGACGTGCACATCACCAGGACATCAGACAGGACAGTACAAAGGAGAGTACACAGGAAGACCACTTGGAGCGGTTAGTATACCCTTTTCGCCAGTTTCATTCAAATGAGTCAGAAACGGAACCTTGTCCGTTGTCTAACGGAAAGAGTGAGGAAAATATGTACGGAAGACACGGTGTCGGATGAGTTAACTTTCATTCGAAACGTTCTCGAACAAATTGATTACCCGGACAAATGCATCCGGAGGCACTTGGAGCCACGAGCAACAAAAGTCCAACCAATCACCGCAGAAAAGCGCTCAATCTATTTAGCATTGCCTTTCAAGGGTGATATGATAGCAGAACGAACGACTCGAATGCTCTGCAATACAACCGCGAGAACTTACTTTGCAGCTGACCTCCGTGTCAACTTCACTTCTACGCCGGTCATGAGTCAACATTTCAAGGACAAGATAACGAGGTCGAATAGTTCCTTCCGTGTGTACCATTTTTCTTGCTCTTGTCGAGCAAGATATACTAGAAAGACGAGCAGGCGACTGTTTGAGAGAGTCCGAGAACATTGCCCGGCGTGGCTCTACACTTGTGTCAGAAAGACAGTAGTCGGCGCGGTGCTGTGACATTTGGTCTACTCAAATCACAAGTGAATGCGCGAGAGGACTTCCGGCCTATCTACAAGATATCTAGACGCCATACGCGAGCCCTCCGACGTCATCTATTGGCGACAGCGGAGGCACTCGCTATTCGGTTCCATAACTCCGACTTAAGTGCTCAAAAGAATTTTGCAAAGGCTCTACGGCTACCATTGCATCCAGCTTCCCCATGTAACGAAAACCACGCTTAGCCCTTCCACTAATGGTGCCCTAGCCAGTGTGGTCACTTTATCTCATTGACCGATCAATTCACTTCATTGATTCATCGTATTTACATACCATGTGTTGGTTTGATTCCTATTTTCTGTGGTGTATTGTCCTAATGCGAACCACTGAAAACAATCCCGTTCGCCTAGCCGTCTTTTGCTTCTGATATTTTGTAATAATTGGACACAAACGGTTTTCCGTTCTACAGGGGAAAAGAAGTACGTTAGTAAAGAGCATGTGGGAAATACGTATGGGAACTACCGGGATGAACACCTTACAAACATGCGTATGTGTCACATTACCCAAATGGGTGACATATCAGTAAGTTAAACTTTGATTTCCTTTTTTAAATAATACGTGAGGCTAGAGAATTACAAATGTCGCTTCCGAAGGAAAACTGATTCATTTTCTTCCCCATTTGTCGCATGCAGAAGAATGATTCTCTTGGAGGTAATACGAAAGAGGGTATCAATGCCTGATAGTTTCGCTTCGGACCTATGTTATATGCGGTGAAAGCTGGAAGACGCGTTTCATAAATCACAGTATTGAAATTAGTTGTAGATGAACAGTTGGCCTTTGCTCCACGAGAAAAGAGGACTTGTATGCTTTTCAGCAGTATTAGGAAATAAACCCTTCCTATTGCTGCGTTTTCAATCTGGCCTAGCAAGGAAACTGAAATGGTGTGTTCACCCAAAGCACCGCATTGATGGCACGCCCTTGACCCGTGCCATTATTGGTTAGTAATGCAATTGCATAAAACAGCACCGGTTTCAGACGCTGTGACACGAAAAAATTTCGCCGGTTGCGCTGCAAGTCTGATCGCCTAGATGATTCGCCGTTGAATACAACATGTCAATAAACGAGAGAATTATCAACCGAAGTCGCATGTAACACCCAGGCCAAGTACAAAACTCTGTATTAGTGTATTTTTATTACAATTTTCTTACTCTTTTGGTCTGCTGGTCTGAATAAGTAACGGGATAACGTTACTTCGTTTTATAACGTCGTTAAACGGCAGGTAGTTTGCGCGGAAACTCGGTTCAACGAACGTGGGTAGCTCGACATTTAGTTAAAGGGGAATAAATTTCCGTTTATCACAAACGTGTTTATGCTAACAGTGGTGAGTTTGGAATGCACGTTGAAGGATTAGGGGCTGCAGTGCGATAGTGGCGCATGTGGTTCCTGAGCTCTATAATTATGTCTACACGTGTCTACGTGTGCACGTTCGCATCCATGTAGTGATCGCAGAACTGCATTAAAAGCGGTGGAAATTAGTTAACTGTGAATTGGGGAGGGCTGTTACCATTTTTTATTGAACACCCGAAGTTAGTCACAAGTGCAACGAACTTTGGGCGCTTAAAAGGACCGCATATTTCCTTGCTTAGGAGTAATTTAGAACGCTGAAGAGTGTGTTCATATGCACGCTGCAGTGGTAGTCGAAATGCCTTACAAGTACTGGAAAATTGTTATCCGTGAATGGGGGATGTCGTCGCACTTTTTGCTGAGCGCCGGAATTTCTTTCCGTGGGAGTAAATTCCGGCGCTCAGCTTTGAACACCGCTTTTCCATACAGAGGAATAATTTGTGGTGTCCAATATGTTGTTCGTGCGCAACCATGCAGTGGTTGTCGAATTGTTTTAAAAATAATGGAAAATAGTTACACGCGAATGGGTGGATGCGGCTGCATTATTATACTGAGTGCCCTGATTTAGGCCCAAACGGGACTACATAACCCGATCGTAGTCCAGCGATTCGTGTTACCCTACGACGAGGAACTCACTGTACGTTTAGCTGATGCAACTATCTTTTCCAAGCTAGATTTGAAAAGTGCATTCTTCCATGTACCATTGCTCAACAATTCGAAACATCTAACTGTTTTAGTTGATCATGATGACTTATTTCAGTACAAACTGCTGCCAATGGGTTTGAGTACGTCGCCCGCTGCCTGGTAATAGTTCATGACTCAAGCTCCGGAAGGTATTGATGGACACGTTGCCTACTTAGATGGTCGCACGCCGGAAGAGCATGACTAGTGTTTACATGAAGTCTTTCATGGACCAAGTGAACTCGATCACCATCTAAACGCGGAAATGTCGTTTTAACTCTCCTGTGATAAAATGTCTAGGGCACAGCGTTTATCGCAGCCGCATTCGCCCAAATAACTAAAATATCCTTGCCATAGCTGACGCGCAGATACCTAGTAAGTTAACGGAACTAAATTGTTTCTTGCGGCACGTTCGTGATTTTTAACGGTGGCAGATCCATTACGGAAACTGACAAAAAAGAGGTCATCCTTTATTTGGGGAAGCAAACAACAAAATACCCACGACGATCTGGAAAGACGGATTTCCTCTTGCACATTAATCGCCATCTTTCACGAACCGTGCCGTACCTTTGTGTCAACTGATGCATCTTATGTCGGTCTCGGTGCTGTTCTTTCACAGCTTCCAAACAGTGAAGCAGAACTTATCGTTTATGCTTCGCGGATGTTGACTCAGTATGCCACTCCGTCAGCGAGAAGGAAGCTCTACCTGATGTGTAGGCTTGAGAGAAATGATATCTTTCCACTTTGACCGCCGTTTCACTTTAAGAACTGATCACTCAGCTCTATCTGTCCTTCCCAAGAATGTATCTAAAGGGTTCCGTCCGATCCGGATCAATCGTTGGTACACCAGACTTCTCAGCTACGGCTTCCGAATCATTTACCGGTCAGGATAGCAGAATCAGGTAGCGGATGAATTATCCAGCTTACCTTTGGAACTGGAGGATGGGAAGGTAGCACTCAGAGTGGCGGCAATGGTGTCTAGTCTCGGATCCGATTTGTGCGCCCTAACGATCAACGAACCACAAACCGAGAATGTGAGAGATGCCACGTTGTAGCAACTTGTGGCCCAAGTTTAATTGGGATGGACAAAGAACATTAAAATTTCCTGTGAGTTTGCTCCGTACTATGCAATTCAAGCGAAACTTTCAGTTGTAGATGCTTGTCTAGTACGACGTCCAGTATTTGTAGATGCATCGTTTCTGGTAAGCAAAATATTTGCGTTTGCTCATTAGGATCATCCGCGTATTCTCGAAGTTGATCGAAGTTGTTCACCTTCGTGCCTCAGCCTTTCAAGAACTATACCAATTATTTATTTATTTACTTAACTAAAAATAAAGTCCGACAGCGTTTATGGTAGCCATGAATGGCATCAAACGTTGAAGCATTTGTAAGAAAATCTCTTGCTTACCGGTTGGTGGATAAACCTACTCTCCTTGTGGAGACTCCCGTCCAACCGATACCATACCCGATGAAGCCGTGGGCCAAAATTGTAATTGATGTTATGGGTCCCTTCTCCACTGCTCCGGTGAATAAGAAAAATCTACTTGTTGCAACTTGCTTTTACAGCAGATGGCCTGAGGTTTATATATGTGACCAAATAAGCTCTTCCGTAGTGTTGCGATGGCTCAAACATCTGTTCAATAGCTTCGGATTACCAAAGGAAGTGGTTAGGGATAATGGTCTACAAACCTGTAGTAACGATTTCGAAACTTGCTTCCAACGTCTTAACTTAAAACACTCTCCTACTGTACCCTAGAATCCTGCAGCTAATGGCATGGTGAAGCACCTTAAACGGTATCGTATGGATGTAATACAGTCCGTCCAACTAGGAGGCGTATAATGGGAAGAAGCTGTTGTAACGGCGCTGCTATCATATAGAATCTGTGAACACAGAGTCACATAGAGAACGCCTACCGAACTGATGCTAGGAATCCACTTACGCATCAAGCTCAATGCTGCACCCAAGGTGTATTTCGGTTAATCCCGAAGCGCCGAAGCGCATAACAACACGCCAAACATACTACGCCAAAACCTCTATTCCTCTGCAGCCGGGATCATTTGTCGGAGCAAAAATAGAAGTGCTGTAAAGGGTCATCCAACTCTGTCTGCACCGCTGAGAATCACACATGCATATAGACTTGGCACCCATCGATTATAAAACGGTTTGGCGGTTTACGCCCGTCGGATTTACAGAGCAGCTGAACCGGCCTAGTAGTTTAGCCAAGATAGGTGTGAACCTCATATAAGGTAGGCTCCACTGTTCTGTGAACCATGCAGGTCAAGACGTACACCAAAGCCAGTTAATCGATACCAAACCGCATGAAGCAAGTTTTCTGACCTGGGGAGTGGTATTGTGATTCGTTACCATAACCTTGTCCTAATTGCTTGAACCCCGCTCAGTGCTGCTTGGTAGAGTAGCTGACTTTTAAGTTGAGTCCCGTTTCGCTCTGAGCGGGTGTACATTCTACTTGTCTCGTACAATATACTTTTTACTACATCTGCGTTCTTCTGATACAAAAACCTGCACCTTAAATATTTTACGAACATATTCGTTCAATTCCCAGATGCCAGGGATGAGGCGCTTTCTGTAGATTTGCGCACCGCCTTCAGGCAATTCAAGACTTTGTTATTATACAGAAGTCCCGAAAGTGCGTCAAGCGGGCTTATTAATTTCATTCGTACTCAAATGACCAATGGATATCTGGTTATGGTGATTTTAATGCTCCTGAGGTTGATTGGAAAAGTTTCTTTTGCCACCCGCGTCAGGGTATTTTTCCACTAACTTGCTTGACCTTTCTTTACAAACTTCCCTTCATCAGTCTGCACAAAAGCCAGCTAGGTTAAGGAAGAGCCAAAAACCATCCCTTTTGGACCTTATCTTTGCAAGGTCGATGGACTTTGTACGTGAAATAGTTTACGAATCCCTTTGGGCGCTAGTGATCAGGCGTGCCTGTTACTCAATCGTGCCCTAAGTCAGGGCCGTGAAGAATGTATTTCCAGGGGGCCCAAATTTCTGGCGTGTAAATCTCAAGCTGTTAAAGACAAGGCTGCAAATTACCCCTGCATTATCTCGAAGGCTGATACGGTCCAGATCACTTGGGACAAATACAAATTCTTTCGTTGTGAGATTTCGCATCCCCATATCCCAACCGCAATGAGAAATAAACTAGAAGCAAAACCGTCTTTGTTTGACTCTGAGGCGCGCAGGATGTTCAGTAGGGTACCCAGATGTTGAAAAGATTTACATAACAACTCCCTCGGAAAGTACCTACCTACCTACCAAAGCGTGCGAAGTGCATGTAAGCAGCACCTGCGGGCCACAGTCTGAGGTATGATCTGGAGTTGGCTCGATCTGCCTCAGCGAAACTGAAGCGGATTTTTGAATACGTCAGCCGGCGCTGCAATGCAAATTCCTCTACCCCCGTGCTGTTTGGGTCTGACGCTTTGAAGTAATAGCCTATCGGGACAAGGCCGGCTTTATGCGGAACAGGATGCAAGGTTGTTTGTCTACGAATCCCCTTTGCCGAATATCCACTTAGAGGAAAAGACCTCAGTGGATTGTTTCCCGACTGATCTTTCCATCTCGGAAACTCAGGTACTCACGATTCTGCGTGATCTGGGTCCCATTAAAGTTGCCGGGATAGATGCCACCCGTTCCATGCTTGTGTATGAGTTGGCTGAGTAGCTGTGTGAACCGATTACATGTTCCTTCGTAGCTGATCCATACCTGACGAGAGATGCTATCTTGTGCCCTGTTTGCAAAAGGTTGGTAAGCACCAACCTGAAACTTATAGACCGGTTAGCCTTACGGGTGTACTAGTTAAAGTATAAGAGTAGCTGGTAAGAGATGCACTCGTAAGTCCAGCCCGTCTCAACTTGGATTCCGCCGAGGTCACTCTGACTGTGCTGTGCCGAGGCTGTGGATCTAGGACAGACAGTTGACGTTTCGTTCAATGACTTTTTACTGCATTTGACACTGTCCCGTATTGTCATCTTTTGTTTAAACTGAAATCCTACGGCGTTTCACGCCAAGTATTTAGATGGATTTTAGCTTTCCCAGAAGGTAGGCGGATGAGCATTCGAGTGGATGCCGCGCTGTCTTTCAGACGAGCCGTCCTGAGTGGTGTTCCTCTTGAGTCGGTTCTCGGACCTCTACTGTTTGCATTGTAGGTTTACGACCACCCTGAGAAGCTTAAGTTACCATCCCTTATGTTTGTGGATGGCTTAAAAGTTTGGAATTCAGTGAGCGATGCCGATGGTCTTGTGGCTTTGTTGACAGCATTTGACAAGCTTTGGAATGGGTCAGGTTTGTGGCAGCTGCCAATAATTCTCACCAAGTGTTCGATGCTGCGCATAGGATCAAGCACTCCCCTAAATTCATAAATACATGGCGAAAAGGTAGCGCCTCAAGTGACTCAACAAATCGACTTGAATATCTCGCTTTTTCTATGACTTCAGTTCCAGCGAGAACTGGACGTTCGCTACTAGCGAATGTGTCCGAATGTTGTGGATGATCCGCAGGTCGTTCGGAATCATAACAACTGAAATGTTTGCTATATTTTTCTCAGCCTTTGCCAAACCATACTGGGAGTACTGGGTGCAGTCCAGCCCTCCATGCCTAGTCCGCGGCATGATGGCAGTCGAACGAGTTCCGAGTATTGGCACGAAAATGTTGCAAGGATTGAGGCAGCTCTGGTATCCTGACAGGCTACTCAGGTTGCAGATGAGATCGCTACACTATCGACGCCTTCGGGGCAACCTAATCCTTATATATAGTCTAATTTTGGGCAAGATTGGGTCTGATCTAACTAGACTGTTCCATACGGCCCAGCTACCATCTCTATGTGGTCACCTTCTGAAGTTACATAAGCTCCGAGCCGCTCGCATTAGGGCCGATTTTCTTTTGTCATGCAAGGTCAACTCATGGAACACACAACCCAGCGAACTAGTATTAGCGCCAACGGTGAATAAGTTTGGGCATCGATTCGACGCACTTGGGTTCACAACTTCTACTACCAGTTCCTTGACTGCTCACGTTTTCTTACCAGTGTTCTTATATACACATTTTCAATTTCTTTATAATTATAATTATTTTATTTTTGTTGTTTCCGGTCGCTTAGCCGTTATTTTCATTCCTCAGACTGGTATAGCGGGGACTGCTAGTTCAAGCTGTGGTTACGTGCTGTGATTCACGCATATTGATTGGGCTCTCATCGGTTTCAAATCGATCCCACAAACTCTATGCGGGTGCAGCGACGCATTAAAAATGGAACACCCATAGGGATTTCTTACCATTCTAGTCTAAATTGAACTAAGACTTGAAAGTAACGATGGTCCTTTGAGGAAAAATGAAGCTCTCAATTTTCCAAAGAGCACAAAACATTTACTTGACCCCAGTTGGAAGATAGATCTGCTACCTCTACTAACCATAGTGAAATCACTATAATTCTGGGCTCATTCTACCTAGCGGCAAAACAATTGGGTTCGACCCTATCTACATTTCACACTTAAACTATAATTAAATCTAAGCTATCGCATTCAAACTCGCATTCTTCGGATTATCGCTCCCGCTGTCAGTCTAGTACTGAGTTTACTACGGAATCTTTAAATCGCGTACAGTTTCCTGGTATTAAGCTGGCGCTGTTCTATGCCACCTCGCCAATGAGTCATATCTCCAAGAAGATTCTTCAGTAGTTTTCTGAATTCGTAAATAATATCTACCCCGAAGTTACAATCTCTGGCGATTCTGAATAGATATGCATGATCTACCGCGCCACTGGGAAACACATCGATACGCACCGTTTATCCTTTCCCAGAGCCAGTTAGCAACCCCCGAAGTGCAATGACCCGACGACTGTGATTAGCAGCAATTCGTTTAAACCGCGAATGGACGGTACCCACTTGCACACAACTTACATTTATCCAGCAAATTCTCCACCCTTGATATATAAAACGTTGCGTGCCCTACCACTGTATCGTCGCATATATGTACTGGTTTTGCCCTGTCATTCTGTTACGAACTTGGACGCAATTTTCACCCATTGGACTATATTCCGTACATCCTGATACGTATGACCGGAAGAAAGCAAGTTGGGAAGACAAGCTTCCGTTACGTCCTTTTCTTTTATGTCCTTTCATACGTCATTTTTGACCGGTAATCAGATCACTGTTCAACCTATGATCGAAATACTGTACCTATTTGCATCTACATAATCACACCGCCGTGGGCTGGTTTCGCTTAGTTAAAAATAATGCTTATTTATTGTTGCATTAAAATTGTGATATCAGTCTGTCCACATTGGTTTCTTGGGTACAGACCGGATGAATGTACTCTCTGGTCACCACTCCAGGTTAACATCTGCAGCAGTCTGGAGATTGCACAGGTTTGCCTGCGTAAAATTCTAAAATTACTATCTCAATGCAAACTTAGGCTACCGGTGCGGATCGTTAAACTGGATATTGCGTTCGATTGATCGAGTGGAGAACCGCCTTTGCTTGGTGATCATTTCGATTGCAACGCGCGATGGCGCTGAGTTATGTCATTTTTTCGTTCACGCTAGCTACCATTGCCAACGGTGTCGTCATTTTATACCTAGGCAAGCAGGGAATGTTTTGCTGCGCAACTACATGTTTCCCTGCAGCTCGATCTGCCCTCTGGAATGATTAACTGGGCTCCCGCTAAACATATGAGAAATGAAACGGCCATCGGATTCCTTTTTAATCGTAAGTTTGATTGCGTGCTGGCTTATGTTCATCATTCCTAGTATTCTGGTCAGTTGCGAATCAGTGTTAGTGCCGAATAACGTATCGCCCATATAGCGGTTTTACAACTGTGCATGTTGTATATAAGGACATAATATGGTATTTGCCGAATGGTCCGTTAAGCTATCCCCTAGAATTGGCACCACCGGAATGCCTGTCTACGTCAACAAATAGCCGGTACAGGGTTCTATTAAATCGAAATTGAATATATATTTTGTATAAACGGAGCAACGATTTGAGTTGGGGAGCTGGAAACACCACTTTGTCAGCAAGTCTTTCTATTACGTCTAACGTTTCTTCCATGGGGACGTTCGTGATTAATGTGCATAAAGCGAAGGAGACCATATACTTTCCATCTACCTTTAAATTCAGTATTCTATCAACAAACAGAAACGTATCTTTGAGGCTGTAGCCTGGTAGTTCCCTCCGGGTAGGCTAGATTGGATAAGCAAACAATTTGCACAACCTTGTTTTGGTGCGCCTACTATTGAAACGATCGGTCGTCGGGGTCTGCCCACCATGTGAGTTTCTGCAAGCCATACATATGAAGTAGTCGACATCCACGAGCGTGTAGCTGTGACAAAGCTCTTACGTCGATCAATACCGCCCTCATTAATTCTTTAACACACAGACTGTTGACTTCTCTACCTGTTCGGATTTTATGGCGGCCCGTCACATCACGAACCAGTTACCTGCAAAGTAGATGGCTTTGTACGCAAGTTGGTCACTTCACAACTTGTATGTGAATAGCTGATGAGAATACTCGAAATAACTGAATTCAGTTTATTCTGCTGAACTACTGTTCCTTTTTGCTTTGTTTAAAGTTTTTGTTTGTATTGTCAGTGTTAGAATGCACACGCCATCTTTCTTGAAGTATACTGTCGGCTGATTGCGACGAACAAAAATACCCACCAAAATCCTTCCATTCACAAGTAATACTGTTACTAGCTTGCCTACCTAATCGCATGACTCCGAAACTCAGGGACCTGTAGATATATATTGCTACTAAGCAGCGTAATACACTGGTCGGTACTCCAAAGCTGGGCCCCCTGATCGGTGCACTCAGGATCCTGGGTGTGGTCGCACAAGTGTTCACGGCAGACAACTGTTACATTCACATTTAGCAACTATTCTCCATATTACATTTAGAGCGCCTGGTGTGTCTTGACTGCGAAGGAATGTTCACCACACCGTTAAAGCTAGTTGCGTACTGGGTTTAAGTAATTTTTACATACAGTTAGGCTGTTTTGCTTTAGCATGGACTATTTTAAACCTACCTGGAGTTAGTTAGGTCAAAGATATTTACATGGAATCAACTATGTTTTATGCCCTTCTATTCAGTTTTTACTTTACCTATATTATATGTTCAAGTAGAGGGCGGTAACTTGCATGTTTGCAAATGTTTGCTCACGAATTTTACAACTGGCTAGCCGAGCAATCTTCACGTGGTGCCAGCTAGTTGGTTCGGGTTAATCCCGGTCCAGCTAATAGTTTGGCGTCAGTGTTCCAGGACGTGGTGGGTTTTCGCCTGGCAAAGGTTCTCCCTGTAAAATGCCACACATGTCTGCTTAACCACACTGTGACGTGGCGGATATGACCCGCCACTAAATAAAGTCACTGGCTTGCCACACATGAGGAGTTTACACGTTTCGTGAACGTCAACCACTTCAAATATTTCATCTGACCCCTTCATATATTGGCCCATTCACCGAACAAACTCACAAATCCACAGTAATACTAACAAATTCACACATCCTGGTTAAGTGTACATGCACCCACATACATACTGCACATCCATACACACATATCCAGTATGTACTGGTTAAATTGTAACATTTCTGAACCATTACTGATGTTATGCGTTTGTATCACCGTGATTGCGCCTTTGAAGGCGCGTCTCAGACCGTCGAGAATAAATCGCTTGGTTGGCGGCATCCGGTTTCGGATTTGCCAGTCACTGTGGCCAGCCACAGGACGCCTGCGCCTACAGAGGGACCATGGGTGGCTTGCGCTGCACCACCCACAGCTCCAACCACACACCCCATATCCAGTGTAAACTCGAAGGAATAAGACCGGGAGGCATGCGGATGGGAACCACGTTTCATCAACGGAGCCGGCCCACACTCCTTCACAGGCAAACACAAGCACACTGTACTTGGGAATCAAGCGCACACAAGGCGGTGGCTGGACCGTAGTCCGCTCCACACTGACTGCATGGAACCACTCTTTGATCCTAACACGGCCACAAGGACCGTGCACCCTGTCCCCTCCAGCAACGACCAGCTGTCTGCTGGAGCCAGTATGGACGAGGTAGTGGGTAATAGACAGGTAGGCACCTTGTCAACATGCACATCAAGCGCAGCCACACCGGGGATATCAAACAACAGCAAAACGCTTGAGAGAGAGAGAAAGAAAAAGAGAAAAACTCGATTATTGCATAAGGAAACGGTGATATAAACCTTAATTAAATAGCATTTGTGATAAGTTGTTTACAAACAAATCCTAGCTAAGTGCACGAGGTCAGGAAGTATAGTTCACGGAATGCCACGAACACAAAAATGTTATGGAAATCGAATACAATTGGCTGAAGCGATGTGTGCAAGTTAATGGAATAGAGTACAGGGAGATATTTATATGAGAAAGAAAAGCATTAAGGTAAAAACTGTAAACCCACCACCTGAAATAAAGAGACTTAGCATGCAAGCACGCGGTTAGTAAATTGAATTCAGCTGGCCTACAAACGCTGCGCCGGCTCGTCGTAATTCTCTGCAGGACCCGTCGTCGCTTCTGTAGTGGCCCGAAATGGCACAGCTCATGGCCCACCAGACATAAATCGCTTACTTACTTACTTACATATATCTACCTGACCTTTTGCTACGGTACATGTGCATTTGCTTGATTGGTCCAACGTGACATTTGGTACACCATTTCCTCTCTCTTTCCCCTTTATAAGAGTTTTGAAATGATTATCGCGTACTTCTTGGGGATCCCGCACTGGGCAGACGATCAAACCAGGAGCCAACCGCACACAACACCTTCACACAAGTCCAGCGTGGATAACTGGACGACAAGCCCTCGCAATCCGGAGAAGCAAACCAAGGCTGAAAAATCCAAAGCGCCATTAACTCGAAACTTTTTCTCACCTTTGCAATGCTTCAGCCTGTTCGGCATAATGCTACCTCATCTTCGACCAACTTCAACGATTAATGGCGGACTGTGATAGCCATCCGGTCAAACAACGGAAATTTCCGAATGCCACTCGACTGCGAATAGCCAATCGAAAAATCGGTCAGTAAGATGTACCGCCAGTTACACTAGCATTCAAACAGATCGACGGCAGGGTTCCAAGACGTGGTGGATTTTCGACTTGCAAGCGTTCTTCCTATATAAACCACAGATTTCCGTCTAAAAACACTGTACCGTGGCGGATGTGACTCACCGATGATTAAATGCACTGCCCAAGACTTCACACTGGGAAGTGGATAAGCGCAGCATGTTATAATTATTGATACCTACACTACAAGCTACTTTCTTATCTGCACCTAGTGTCACCACTTCATTGTATACGTTAGTATTGTTTGTCTTTACACTACGCACATATGAACACAGGTTATCGTCGCATCAAACGGTTGTCTCGCACCAATACTTTCCTTTTTCTGCAACACCTGCACCTTTTGAACATCTGCCAATGGCGTGTAATGCAGCTTGCCTGTTGCGAATAGTTGCCTGTAAAATGTTGACCACGCTACATATTTATTAAAAGCTTTTGGCATGCATGTGTCACCAAGAACCAGATATTTTAACCTCTTTCGCTTTCCCGCTCGGCAGGACCTTGACTGCGGAACCTACGTCTTACGCTTCGCTTGCTTCTCGGTTGTTCGGTCACTTTCTACGGTCGGCTTGTCAGTGAGCATTCAAGATGTTATTTGTCGACATTAGTTCCAAATGGGTGGTTGGGGTTTTACTTCCATCCAGCTACGTTCGCTTGTTTTCCATTGCAAGTCAGTAGGGCCATTGCGACTTACCCTGCGTGTCAGTTATGGAAGAACCTGGAACCTCCGTCCCTGACGAATATTATAGTTTCGGTGACTGAAATGCGGAGACTGCCGTTACTCGAACCAGTGCTTTCTCCGTGCGGTTAAATGCAGTTGTGGGGTAATGCAAAACGATTTTCATTGCTGATGTCTCTAGGCCTACTGCCTACTCGTTGTAAAAATGAAATGTGTAAATCGTGCATATAAACTGCAAATCATGTCGACGATAGTTTTCATGCGACTTCACTTAAAACATTTTTCTCTTTGGCAATTATTCGGAAGACGTCCAAACAAAACTTTGGATTTTATGTCGACTTTAATTATTATATACCGATATATATCCATTTGAATATTGTAGCATAAAATTCGCTTCTCAATAATGGTTAGAAGTTGGAAAATTTGCGTGTAAAGTCTATATCACTTGTTAGTGCGTACGGTTACCTTCTGCTGCATGACCAAAAATGTGCGGACTATTCGGTGCATTTGTCAAGTGTGCTGCAATACCAGACTTCCTAAGTGCGTTGCAGCTAGGTAGCGATAAGATCAGCGAATTGTTGCGTCACGTATACGATTTTTTGGCCTATAACATTTGCAGTCGTCATCAAGTCCACTTTAATTACAGTGCAGTGTGACACCATCCCCTTTACTGCGTAGCTACACATTGAGGGTAAGTCGCATTAGCAAACAATGTTACTTCATTTTAGTCGCTGCAATTTCTTATTCCGTAGTTGTTTGTTACTAATGGACTTATTACCAATTTGTTTATTACGCGCAAGGGCGTATCCACATTCGGTACATTCCCCCCTGGCTAACCCTATTTTTATATCATTTTGTTCATATTGTATATATCAAATTAGTATAAGCAAAAATGTTTATTCTCAATTTGACACGACACATAAAAGCTGACATGATCAGCTGTTTACAATCAAATATAGGTCTATAATAATTTTACCGGTGGCGTGTCCAAATAAAGCGATTAAGAAATTTCACGAGACTTCAAGATGTAATGACTTGTGCTTGTGAGCGTGATCCAGGTTTACCAGTTTTGCCGTGCTGTATAAGCAAAGATGTTTCTCGCTTTTAGAAATGCAGCGAAATGGGTCATTTTTCACGAATATGTGAAAGATTTAAATGCGTTTTCATTTCCAGGTACAGCCACCGCGATTACTTATTTTGTGTTGCTCACAAACCGATTGTTGTCGCGGTTATTTGCAGTCACTTGTCACCAGTGGTGTATCAACCCCTCTGTACCGCCCAGGGCGGTGGAGCTATTTTCTCTCTGACTGAGGACAGAATAGGCGCGTGAAGGCAACACAATCGAATAAGGGTAAAGAGCACATTAGTTTTCGCCGAACCGGATGATTGCTTTTGGAAATGAAGTAAATGTGGTAAAAGGGACCACAATGGGACAAGTAATATGATCGCCAAGAAGAACAGGTGCGCAGGTGTGACACATGGCGCAAAGGTGTTGTTGCTCATAGAGAGAAACGTTACAATATTCAACGCAAAGCTAGTGTGGGAAATTCGCCCCTTATGTTTAGTATCGAAAAATAAATGGTAATAAAAACGTCAAACCTGTCTCATGCCGCCTGGGGCGGACCACCCCTGCTTCTCTATGCTACTCCCTTATCTTTCGTGCTTTTTCCAACGGTCTGTTAATGAACATTGTTTATCGCAAATACGGATGGAGCATCTCAGCCCTGTTGACTGAATCAGTGACTTTCCGGACAAGCTAGCTGGATCAGGCGTAAATTGTGTAGTCCAAATCCTACAGATGAATATGTTGGATCCGGTGGAGCGCTTGTTGGTGGCATCAGAGGCACGTTTGCTCAATAACCGGTTATGGGCATAAGCTGGAACGTCGCACCAGTATCGTTTGAAGTTACTCGGCTTACGAGCCTACTGTCCCGAGTTGTGGGTCAACAAATTGGGGATTGTGGTGCAGTCCCGAAATAAGATACTGCTTGTAGCGACCGTTATTAAGACTGTGTGCTGGCGCACAGCGCAAGGACCAGATAGGCAACAAGGAACTTTAAGCCTAAGAATGAAGGAAAAGCAAGAGCGAGCCCGAGCAAAACTGCCAAGTATCTTGACCGAGATAGGTTAAATATTCGAAAATTCTGTACTGTGAAAGTGCTAGTCAAAAACAGCTTAAGTATGGAGCAAATGTCTTATAACTGAATTTTATCTTTTGTATTGACGTCCAATACCTGTTAAGTGCTAGATGACAATGCATGAGGTACGAAGGAAAGTAGTGGATTGCCCATGAAGTATTGGACGATGGCAGGGTACTAGCAGCGTTTCTCAATCGGTGCCAGAAAGAATTTGATGCTACGACAGGCGGATAAAACCTCAGCATGTTGGCTACCCGCTCAGGCAAAAAGAATAAAAGCGTTTCATGGAAAGTAGGCAAGAGGGATAATGAAGAACTCCAGAATGAATCGAGTTAAGAAAACGTGAGCAAAATGGATGATGAATTAAGTATAGCTAAGGACCAGCTGCAGCTGGAATAAGGTTATGGCAGCCTTAATAATGAAAAATCAGCAGAGGTACAGGACTTTTCTATACAGCAAGTTGTTCATGCCTCCCAAAAAGTAATTAGTAAATGAGCATTGAGACATATGAGGCTAAGGTGCAGTGACACGCTGAGTAACTATGTAACTTGACCCAATGAGTCGATTTCAGTTCATTATTTTACCCTTAAATATGATTGTAATGGTCTGAAGAGAATCATCGAAAACAATTGTTCACCTATGGTCTCGTGTTCTTTTGACTCTAAATGGGAATTTTCAAGTTGCTTAAACTATCCAAGCCTCCCTCAGTGGTGAAGGAGCTCAATCAGTTCCTGAGGTTTTCCACAAAGCTTGCTGAAGCCAAAACCAGTGTTCAATATTTCGATGAGTGTGTTGAGAGTAACGAGTATCCCGCTAGATTTTGGAAGCAGCTAAGTCGTAATGGGATTTATCTTGATAACAAGACGCTTAGACGGCACGCGCTTAACTAACGTGATACGGTACAGTCCAAGATAGCGGAATTCCAAAGGAATTTAGCACAACGCCATGCAGCAACGGAGGAGTTGGTCGCAGAGGAAAAGCAGATGTTCTTGGATTATGTCCAGTCTATTACCAGTAATCGTGTACATCGGAGGCGTTCGGCTTTAGAAAAAACGCTAAGTCAGTTAAAACCGCAAGCTGTGTTTCCGAACAAACCTGAAAGGTACGTACACAACTTTTCTAGCGTGAAACTGGATGCAACTTAATTTAAGTTCTATCGCTCGGTTTAAAATTTTGTACACCTAGACGTAGAGACAACCAACTTCATTCCAGATCGAGATGTTCTCTCCTGCGTCTCCCTGTCCAGTCAGTGGTCTCGAATGCTATTCTGTCTACCGCTCTGCAGGATTGTGGAGGCAAATAATTTACTGAGGATGCAGGTTCCAATGAAGTGCTGATAAATAGTGACCATGCGCTTGTTATCTTTAGCCTAATATTTCTAAGTAAGCTGGAGCGACGTTTCAACCAGCTATATAATTGGACTTCTGTCATTTTTTGGAGTGTAGCACTACGTTAACTATTTTTACACCATAGCGTTTATAGTTTTAAGTAAAGGAATTTTTGTTAGAAATTTAGCGCTGACGACGTCCAGAGGGAGCGCTTGTCAGATGTTGCGCCACTGCTCACGGTCATGTATTTGCACTTCGTAAGCAATGGAACCAAGTAGTTCAGAAACACAACGTACCAATACGGTGTTCTTGCTTTCTTTCATAGAAGACCTACCATGGTTTTAATTTTCCTTTGACCGCCTTTTGCAATAAATAGCTGAGTATGCGTACCCCGCTGGATGAGATGCGAAGATAAACTGCTGACAGTAAGACTATCTCTGTCTCCTCAGTTGTGTTCAAGTTTACGCGAAAAAAGCTAGGTTTGCTGTAGTTCACTAAAGTTAAGTGACGCGCCACGCGCCTTAGCGTAGTGGGCTCAAGCCGAATATATATTGCATCGCAACTGGAATTCTACTGAGTACGAGTACCTACCATCTTGTTCATTATTGTGACAAATCTGGACCCAGGAACATTAGTGCACACGACCGTTAACGCACTGTGGTTCGGTTTAGCGATTCACGATTTGAGCCTTGTGGCTGGTAACTTGGATTGTTTATTGGGCACTAAAGAATGTTGTGAAAACAGTGTCGCATCGCTCGTGTTTGGTCAAGAAAATTGACATACGGTTGTCTCTTTGGGCTTTTTTACCGAGGTGACCTATGCGTGTGTTACCCGGCTCAGGAGTGCCGGTGTTGTGCGCAAATCACGAAATGTGGCATTTAGGGATAAGTTAATAGGTGTCACGGTGGACGTGGCTTACCCAAGTAAAGGTTTAGTACTTGTCGGAGAGGTGGCGTAGAGACCGTTGGACGGTTAGCAAGACTGACTTTAGCCTTCTACTTAGTGACAGAGATCTGAGGGGTTTGCCGTAGAACAGGATAAACAAATAAATATATCTTTATGCTCGGCAGTGCAAGGCACGTCTGCTGCGGCCTGGTAGTGATAACCCAAACAGGTACATGTACAAATATGTCGCAAGTTAAGCAGTAAGATACTGGTTCTAGGTGTGCTGAGTTTCTTTACTTTAAGTGTTTTGCTTTGCTTTATTGCCTTAATTCCTAATGTATTACCACCTTTTTAGGTTTTCCAGAAAATCTTCTGTTTAATTACACACTTTGATTGAGCAAAAGCTGGATATCTTTAGTTCTATTCGCGTTTGCTGCAAGTATTTTGGCTTTTTCTGCCATCTTGAATTTCTCGCGGATATTTGGATAACACATTTATTTTATATGCTAATATAGCAAAGAGTTGTCAGTATGCGTTGTTCGATATTTTGTTTGATGTCATCATTTCAAGATATTGGCCATTGCTTGACATCCCCGGTGTGGCGGCGCTTGATATGCAGATTGACAAGATGCCTACCTGTTATTACCCACCAACATGTCTATGCTGGCTCCTGGAGACAGTTACTCATTGCTGCAAGGACTGGATGTACGGTCCTCGTGACCATTGTTTTCGAAGTGTGGTCCCATGCACGTCAATAAATAAATAAATATTTCTTCTCGAACATGCGAGGTACGCCCATGATCACGCAGTTACAACTGTACAAAGATTTTGTGGCAATTCTAACAGCGACAGTAAAAAAATGTTCAAACGACCATGATTGCAGCTGTACAATTGGTACAAATGTAAAAGAACTAATTGATTCGTCGTGAGATTGGCATACGTTCATAAGGACATAATTAGTCGGCCATTTATTGCAGTAATACATCAGACAATAGTAGACTTAGCATCCCGGATGGTCGCTTAGAAGATAATTGAAGAGCAAACTCGACATAGCTGGGATGATATACTGGGTTCGGGTGTATATGACGCAAAGATCAGCGGTGAAACCGTAAAAGAATAGTGACTGCAACATATGCAGATGTAGAAGTGTCAGTGTAACGATCATTTCAAGAATGGTGAAAGGTAAAGCTTGTTGACTTGCCAGTGTGACTTCATGCCCTGTGCTGTTATTCGGTGGCGAGTCAAATCCACCACGTCACAGTGTTGTTAAACGGACTTTTGTGGTTTTTTAGAGAGTAGACGCATTCCAGGCAAAATCTCACCATGTCCTGGAACACTGCCGTCAATCCTTTGCTTGGCAAGTTGTAACTGCTGATGCTACTTGTTGAAAGATTATTTGCTCGGTTAATTGCAGTCAAATTGCGTCCAATCTTTCCGTTGGCTGACGCACGTTAGGCAAGTGCCTGTTACGTCCCTGTTCTGATCTAATGGGCCTGCCTAGTGAGTCATTAATCAAATATTTTTAAAAGTGTACTGGGTTGATCGTCTGCAGAACCACGTGAATTCTCCGGGGGATATAAATGAAATATCATGTTTAACTTTTGTTGGAGCGCTGAAGAATGCCAAACTTAATTACTCAGACTCAAGAGGATAGCAAAACTTTTCCCGTTCAACAAATCGATGCTCCTTCCTTGATAAATTGTAAAATTGATAAGAAATATAGACAACCAAAGCCAATTGAAACCTCAAGCGGAGTGAATAAATCCAGTTGGGTGGTAAACAGAAACAAATTATCCAGTAGCGAAACATGGCGTACCCAATCGTTCTAGACTTAGCGTTTGTTAGCAATGAATCAGGATTTGTCCAATTGTAAATGACATTGCATCGACAGGAGAATCTGACTTCCGAAGTCAAATGGAAGGTCCTTGTATACATGTTGACAACAAATATCAACAATAGTGCTCCAGGTATAAGTATGTGATAGAGATATTATTAGACAAACTGTATTCAATTGTTCAGTCCTCTGAAAATTTGTATCCTAGCAGGCTAACAAATAATTTGTACAGCCGGTAAGTTATAACAACGGCGGCTAATCTACTATCCATGTCCAGGTAAAGGGACAATATACTTCGTAGTTTACTTTCGCAGCCACAGCGATGGACGATTCCCCGGGTGCTTAACGCTGTACGTGTAGAAATCTCGGGACAAAAGGCAACTAACACTGGCAGCCACACAACCAGACGAAAGAAATGCAATCGGAACGTAGTCGAGCACTTGAAGAGTTTCAGCAGCGATTAACCTACTGTAATCCTACACCATGTAATACTGTTAAGTAAATATATGCATGTGTTCCAGAACATTGACGAACTACTGAGAGAAGCAAGAAGCCCAGGAATCGGTAGAAACTGGAAGGGATATTCTAAATTAGGGATGAAAAATAAGAAGGGGTAAAGAGAGATTGAGAGGTTCTAGAGCGCATGCCCCATTGGTCAGGTTCTAGAGGGAGGCAGAGGAGATGCGCTGGAGAGGGAACGAACAGATTAATCGGAATATATGACAGCGACGCGTTGCCTCATGGTTTGTGGGTGGAGCGGGATTGGGATTGTGTTGTATTGTTAGCAAAACCAGCGCACATCAGACAGGTTGATTTGTCACTTACGTTCTCTTTGACCTGCACTAGAGTAGCGAAGGTAAAATGCACGGAAGCAGTTTGCCCCTAAGGCTATATAAACATTTTTAATAATATTGTGTATACTTGATATAAAAGTACACATCAGTTAGTGCATGAACAGCTAGACGTAACAGGCATAACTGCTTTGGAATCGCACGAATAATTATTTGGAGAACTATTTTGATTGGAAAACTTTTGCAATCGTTACGTGTACATTAATTGTCGAATAATCGCGGGATCGAATTACTTGATAATGCCGGTGCTCGAAAACATCAAAGTTACAACCTATAATCACGAAGCTAAAATTAGGTGAGGTTTCCTTATGTAGTAATCCATGGATTTAGGAGCAAAGTAACCTAAGTCAAGTTTTGGTACAACTGAATCCGAATAAAAGATAGGAATGTTCGGGGCCTTATCTTGACCTCAGGATTAACCTCGTTCATCATAGTGCGTATATACTGCCTCATATTAAAGATCGATTTGACTCACCAATTCAGGAAAGGATAGCAGAAATTACGTGCATAGGTTTGACGCATGCGAGGCATCGTTCCGTGGAGAAAAAGTACGTATTAATCATTCGTTTTGTAGATAACTTACATATTGCGCTTTCTAGTCTGTAAGATATCGTTTATTTGTGGAACCAAGAAATGTCCTTGGGGGAAATCCAGGTTAGGTCAGGTTCAGGGACGCCTAACAAGCATCCCGCTTCTTTCACTGGTAAGCAAACCATGCCCCGGCATTCCGACAGTACACTGATTCTCCGTATTACTGCGTTAAGAAAACAAAAGAGAGAAGGAGAGCAATTTGATACCTCATTTTAGTAAATTCACAGTCATTCAGGAAGAAGATTTCGTTAACATCTGCCTAGGCCAAATTTGAAGGCGACTGCGGTTTCGAAAGCTAGTAAAGCACAAGGAAGCCTGTTTCAGTTGCTCACGACACGGTTTGTGAAAAACTTCCCCGATGTTGAGCCGATACCTCAGTTGTTTGTGCTTAAGTCGAGGTGTAAGCAAGTGGTCTGACGAAGCATGCTCAAACAAATCTGTGGGATTGATCCCACTGAGACCTCTCTAAATTTTGAGCGTTGCAATTAGGCCACACGTCAGTCTGCGTCTTTCCATAGAAAAACCTTGGGGTTCTTAAACCATCTATATATGTCTTTCCACGCTGACTTTTGATCAATTAGGTAGCCAGTTTTTGAAACTTCTCATTGCAAATGTGGTCACTATATAAATAAGGCGTACAAGCCTGAACACAATTCTCTATATGTGGTCTAACCCCTGATTTATAAATCAGGGAAAACTTCTGGTTTGTTGTTACAGAACGTTCGCCTGAGACGAAATAACTCTCCTCGCGCCTTGTTAGTCACATGGTTTTTCCTCATTCTTTCCCCTTTCTGTGAGGTCCGGAAGTTGTTGGGGATCTGGGATTGGACTGAGGAACAGCGTTTTCGCCCGAGACGGACGGAAGAACCGACATGGATCTATATGGAGCATGGCTGTAAACCAAAGGGATTCAACTGCATTCACCACCACGACCGTTGTCTAGTGTGGATAGCTGGACACGATGTCTTCACACTCCCGGAATGTATACATAATCTGAAAAATCCAGACAAAGGAAACTTTGAAATTTTTACTCACCTGTACCCTCAACATGACGACGCTTGGTGAGTTTCAGCCTCGACGGGCCTCAGCGCCTATGGCTGCTCTGACCAAGCTACCTGATCAGCCAACAGAGGAAATTGGAAGTCATTTGACTGCGAATAATTGACAGTGAAATCAGTCGGCAAGCTGCTTTGCCAGTTGTACACTAATGTTCAGCAGGATTTACGGCAGTGTTCCAAGTCGTGGTGGGTTTTCGCCTGGCAAGCGTTCTCCCTATAAAAAGCCACAAATGTCCGTTTAACAACACTGCGACGTGGCGGATGTGACTCGCCACTGAATTAAGTCACTGCCAAGAACTACATACTGGCATGTAGACTAAAGTCATGTTTCAATCTTTTCTTGACACATACAAGCATAAGGCACTCTGTCTACATATGCCATTTTTCCCACACTTATAGTGCCTTGACTGGTTGCACTATGCTCACCTGAACCCAGAATATCGTCATCCATTGACGACTTTATTTCCCATGATTACTTCCTCAACCTCCACAATCTTTAAACTTTTGGACAATGCCAATTACATACATAGTAAGGTGCCGTTGCGAAGCATAACTGCCTGCAAATTTTGATCATGCCTGCCTTGGTGTGCCACAATAACTTCGAGAATAAACCATTTATTTATTTATTTATAATGATTTTATGTTCACTTGCTTGGCTAATAGTCAGCAGTGTCAGTAACCCAGAGGAAGTGTGAGCTGTAAATTATTTGTTCCTACTGGTCAGGGACTGACATTTATCCGGGAGGTTAGCAAGCGGAATATGCTCCTTGAAGAGTGCAGGACAGAAGCCAGGTGTTAACGCCACGATGGAGGGCAGCAACTTGTCCAAGAAAAAGGATCGAAATTATTCCGGATATCACATGTAAGATCAATAGGTGAAACAGCCATCCATGGTCAAATAAATTATCCATCTAAGGCCTTCGAATTAAATCCAAGAAAGTATAAGGTAAACATTTTCTGACGTGTGCACGTGCTGGTCGGGAAATTTTCGTTGCTCCTGACTTTTCAAGTTTTCGGATTCAAATCTTTTCGCACATCGGCCTGGGTACACTCATTCAATCGGGCTCGATCAGGTCTACCCATTTCGCGAACTCTCTCGAGGCTACTATTAACGGATCAACGTCTAACGCCGGTTTTCAATTCTGGCTGTGTTTCAGCCTTGTCGTTCGCCTACGAGTGCACCACTTTTCTACCTTCATCAAGGTTTTTGGAATTAACGGAAAGCTTATTGCTAGCTCTACTTCAGGAGACCTAAACCAACCCTGTCGGTAGCTGAATAAGGCGACTAGAAGCAATTCCATCTTCGTACACTGCCTTGGTTGACCAAGAGCTCTCACGCTGCATTGTGAATCGCGTTCTATCGAACGCACACAAATCTCTTTGTTTGGCCGGATTTGTGCATGTGCGCCTGTTGGAACTTGCGGCATAACGTGACACACGGAGTTGACCTCAGGGATACCTGTGCACGGAGCGGTCGATCACTGCAGGACAATCTACCCTTGGCGGAATTTGGACAACTGAGCACTCTTACATCCGGTTGGTTTGTATCATTGGTTGCATCTGAAACAGTGGCCTGTCTGTTGAATTGAATAGGTAAATCACTGAGACCTTAGCGACCTTTGTTACTCCAGAATTCACGCTTGGCTATAGCATATACTACCGTACGTTTAAGAAGAGTCTTTCGTTTTTGCTCAGTCGCCGCGCTGGTCAGGGGTAGATTGGAACGCACTAATTTGCCGACCCACCAATGGCATGTAAGTCTACTGTATTTACTCACCCACGCATGTCTGGGGGTGTGAATACGACGTGAGGACGCATATCGGTGCATGTGTCCTTGAAATATGTTAATGACCCTCGGGAGTTCGACACCGGTCAGTTCAGATTGGGTCGATGCCGACGTTTTTGCCTGGTGGTTTGCAACATCTCGACAGCAGTGCATAATGCACTGGCTACCGTGTTCAAATGTTGGTGGCGCTTCGACAGTTGCTTAATGTTATCCCAGCAAATGATAAAAGGGTTAGTGACAACGCTGTTGTAGACTGAATGTTACCTTCACATAAACCACCTTAGCAAAATAAGAATTCGTAACAATTAGACGGTGAAAATATGAGATGCTACTTCTGCATAAATGAGTCCGGAACAATGTCTACCAGCTACTGGAGGCTCATCGGATCTATTTGCAAGTGCGCGGCCACCTAAGGAGTTAATTCCAGCAGAATACAGAAATAAAAAAGAAAGCTGAGTGCAGTGGCTTTTGAACAGATTTTATCAAATCTCATTTTATTCCATCAGCTTGGACAATTGCATCAAAATCAGTTTCGCAATGAACACGAGAAGGAATTTTACAGTATTGGTATGGTAAAAGAATCCTAAAAGTAGATAAAGAAGCGTTTAGGTCAAATCTAATCACCCATTTTAGAAAGAATGGTGATGGAAGAATTCAGCGCGTACGATGCATTTATCTGATGAAACCAGTCTGTTTACGACTGAATATTCAAGCGTTGTTGGTGTATTAAGCATTTTATTGACTTGACTTGAGTTCCCCGCCTTGGCAGACTTGAATGTTTAAATATTCCCTATCGCCCAGATACGTATCCGGCCAATCTGGAAAACCTTAATATGCCATCCTACTAGAATTTTGGGTATTTTAAGTATCCATGGAAACTGTGTAAATAGATCACTGACGATTCACGCTCAACCGTTTGTTCCACGGTCATGACACATTCAGTAGTTGCGAATGACTTAACAAGCGTAAAAGTATTGCCCATTACTTAATTTCCGGTGGCCGGTGGGACTCGGTTAACTTCCGATATAATTCCGGGGGTGTACAGCTGAGCGGCTAATTGTACTCCCACAACGACAGAACAACAACAGATCATGGTGACGTGCTGGTATAGATTTGTTTTCCTATTTCGTTAGACTGCTGCTACCAAGAGAAATGCGGATGTTCTACGTGTGCCCTAAACCTCGATCCACCTGAGTGTTGGCGAAATGTGGGTGGGTGAGATTTACTGTTTTATGTGAAGCTGCCGTTTGCACTAATTACAAAATACCCAAGACAAAATGGACCGTAATCGCTTTCAGCTCATACGTGCTTTTGACACGTCAAAGAAATTGACCAGAGGTTCAAATTCCCTACAGGCCTTGTGAACTGGAAGCAGAGAGTGCGGAGATGATATCTGAGATTGGGCAGCACTACACGTCTGCTGGTAGACTCGCACCAAACCGCAATCAGATCCCTCATGTATGAATTTGAAGTTGACGAGCTGCTAACAACTTGTCATGGAGTGTGAGGCATGAATCCAGTAATAGCTAGTGAACATCCAGTGGCCCTAGCTTGGCGAAAGCTGCTGCTGTCACACTCGCTTCCGTAGCAGTCATCCTAGGAATACTGTAAACTGGCTTCCATGAACTTACCTGAGCTACAAATCAAGTGGACTGGTCACTACAGCAAGATTCATCTATCGAAGCAATATAGGCAATCCTAAAGGAGTATGGGAAATGATTGTGCGCAAGATCCGTACCCCTCAATTATCAGATGGTTGCACTAATGAAACTAAAATGGTTCGACAAGTATATTTTATTTGATTAGACATTGACGTGTACTAAGGAATAAATTCAGTCCGATGGGTTCTGCCGCCGATTACGTGGTGTCATAATCATGGCTGATTTCACGCAACAGCACCAGTGTTCAAAAATCCCAGCCACAACGAAGACGACCCACAAGAGGATCATTCATTAAGTGACGCTGCACTTGAGGAGTACAGATGACGGAGCAATGTTAAAGGGTTCAGTCGGACAGTCCCTGACTTCCAGGGGGGACCATGCGTCGGCACTTGTGGTGCACTTCAATTCCTTATTCGCAAATATTTAGGAGGCGGTACAGAGTTTGATTTGTGTAGGCCCTGCCCATTTTGACAGAAGAATTACGGCATAGTAGATGCTCGCCAAGATATTCATTGGTAATTGGCGGTGCTTCACATGCTATACCTAACGATTCGCATCTACTTGTCTGCTGCAAATCTTGCGAATCATGTTCCACCTTGAGATTGCGGGTCGCATTGGGGGTTTGGTAGCATCCTCCATCCAAGTATGCTTCACTACTTGTCGGTTTGACGCATG
>OX104064.1:107159560-107175402 GCA_944474145.2 Dicrocoelium dendriticum | reverse complement strand
CGAACCGGATTTACCAGCTCTACACAGTGATCCATCATACGTGGAAATATCTTCTACGATTAGAAGCTGTGCCATCAATAAGCGTTTTTCACTGGCATCTGTGATTAAGCGCAAGCGTTTAACTCAATCGTATTGAGCCGATTGCCATTCTGTGTGACACCATTCGATACAGAATTCTCGAGGCAGGCCGAAAAGCCTAAGCTTACTCCGATCCAGTGTTTCTCAACACAGCTGTGAAAGAATCTGTGATCTGTCAATCATTGTTCAGCGCTCTGTTCAGGTTCCAGTCACTCGCCATTCCTTGTGACCTTGTCAGCCAGTGCGGCTGCATTACCATTCACACGGACCGCGCGACCACGCCGACCGCTCAATTGACCTTGCAACCACCACGCTCGCCTGACTGATGTGCGCCGCTCGGCAAGCTGTAAAAGTACAGAACGCTAACCAACCCACTGGTTCAGGTAACGAGACCGAATTGAATGGCAGAAAGGCGAAACCGAAGAGACTCCCATCGAAAGGCATTTGCGGGTTAGGAGAATGTCATCGGGTAGTAAAAATCGGTCTGGCTTGTTCGCACTGTTTAGCATGGTACCATACGAAATGTGCAAATGTGTCCCAACAACAGTTACGGGAGCGAAATAGCTCCCAAGATGCATTTTGGTTCTGTACTGCGTGTTCCACCATCCCCCTGGTTAAGTGCTTGCTTATCCTAGCTGAGAAATGCGACCGGTTAATCGCAGAAGCAGAGCAGAGGATAAACAATGAGATTACTTCAATGGGAGCGAGTATGGACCACAGAAGCGTAGCGGCTGCTAAGCAACGGAATGCTGAACAAATCGCTTCGCCTGCACCGCAATCAGCCATGTCTCCATCTCCGTTGTCTTCTCCAACTTTGGTAGAACGCCGGGCGAAAACAGACTGTACCTACGTGAATCAAGCAGTACTCACAGCAAAGAAAATCAGGCACCATTCAAAACGTCTGGTTAAGCAAATTCCACTAGACCTGACATCTAGTATTACCTAGGATGGAGCAGCCAAACACCAACCCTTGGTACCTGTAGCTCATATATCTCTTGTCGAGACTAATCCTCCCAGAACAACGGTTACATATGCAGAGATTGCTGCAAGGGTCCACCGAGATGCCGCCGTTGCGTCCTCTTACATTGCAAACATCGTTAACGCAAATGGAGAGAAAAACAGCAAACAATCACTTATCAACAATTCAAGACAAATGAGTACCATACCTTGTAGATCGATTAAAAAGGGATCCAACAACAGTGCCCGGACTGTTGTATGCTCAAATGTTCCTGAATCTTACGCCATCACATTGCGGGATAAGTTATCAGACGACCAAGACCAATGGAACTCATTTTGTATGCAGATGAGTATCAAAGCCAAGCCCGTAAACTTGTTACGAATTACTCGTCATCCGAACTCGCCACACTATGGTGAACCCAGACTTATTCGAGTAACTCTAGAATCCTCAACCGACGTGGAAAATGTTTTGCTCTCCGCAAGCGCGCTAAAACACGAATCCTGTGCGATACGTATCTATCCTGATGTCCCTTGGAGCGCGCGACAATCAAAAAGAAACATCGAAGAGGGGCACAGCGAGCAAGACCGCCTAAACACAGTCTTCATACATGGAGTGCCAGAACATCCTTCTAACCATGTTCAAGATACCGGAAAGCACGATTTAGAACAGTGGCGGTTCATTCGTGAAACACTTTCTTTGGATGATGTTGTGGCACTATCGCTCACTAGGATACCTCTCTCATCGAATTATAGAGGATGCGGACCTAGAATCCTAAAACTTGTGGTTCAGTCAGAGCAACAAGCAAAGGATGTTTTGGATCGATGGCGAAGAAATCGGAAACATCTTCCTTCCGAAATTCGGTTAAAGGTCGCAAACAATTCGCACAGCTCAAGTGTTAAAGCAACTGAAGCAGCAAGCATACCGACGGATGTACAGAAGTGTAACTTGACTGCTGCTTTAATTGACTCTGAAGTAGGTTTAAACGAAGGCTGGGACGCACCTTGGCCGAATCGAGTTGCAAACGAGGTATCATTGACCCATCAAAAAACGAATAACTGCCGACCTCCCATCGGTCGGCGTTCTTCCACACTTGACAGCTTCACCTCTTTGCGGGCTCCTAGAGACCGAGAAACTGGCCTGCTTGTATACAAATGCTCAGGGACTTTCTAACAAACTGGCTGAACTGAAAGATCGCCAAGCTTCCGGCTCGTATGATGTCATTGGTATCACCGAGACATGGTTGCACACGGGAATGACGGACGCTGAAGTGTCGCTACCCGGCATGTCGTTGATCCGGAACGATAGGCTCACAAAAGGAGGAGGGGTAATCCTGTACTACCGAAACGACTTACAGTGCGAAGCCGTGGAGGATTCAGATTCGCAGTTCCCCGACTCTCTTTGGTGCCGGTTGCAGTTAAAAGGTAGGGACGTTTGCCTTATTATCTTGATGTACCGCGCCCCTAACTCAACACCCGAAACCGACTACCACCTAATGACTGCTTTAAGGTGCAGTTTACAACAAAAGTACACTCACATTCTTATCATGGGTGATTTCAACGTACATTGTTTAGAAGCCCCTGCCATAACCGGCGAACAATTCAAAATCGATTTACAAGATCTAGTAACTACTGCTCCTCTTTACAACCACATCACTTTGCCCACTCGGTTCAGAACTGGTAACCGGCCATCTGTGTTGGATCTTGTGCTTACCAACGAAGAGCATATGATTGATGCGTTGGTTTTAGATTGCCCGTTGGGTCGCAGTGATCACGCAGTCATCAGTTTCAACTTCGTCTGCTATGCAGAATATCGGGATGATAAAGATGAGACTGTGCGAACCATCACAAGGTACGACCGACTCGCCCAGCTAGTCAGCGCCACAACATGGTCTTTCCTCGAAGAAGAACCCCCAGAACTCGCCTGGCTCGAGTTCGTCAACACATTCAGTCAGCTGATTGCACAGGCTTCAGAGATAAAAGCTTACAATAAGTGCAAATCCGTTTCTTTCGTTAGGAGCAGAACCCGAAAATGGATGACAGTACGCAATGCAGCATGGCGAGTGTACAGAGAAGCTCCAGCACCAGAAACGTGGGACAACTACGTAGCCCAACGTAACCACTGCACTCAACTGTTAAGAGAAGACAAAGCCGCCTATCAGCAGAACATCGCAAAAACCTTCAGTGCTAACCACAAACTGCTGTACAAGCACGTTAATAGCCTACGAAAGGTGAGGCAAGGATTTCCTCCACTCAAGACGGCTGACGGCCCAACAAGAACGTCTATGGAAGCTGCAAACGCGCTGCAGATGCAATACGCCCCCACGTTTCAAAGGGTCTTGCCACCAAGCGATCTACCAAGCTTTGTCTTCTGCTCACCAGGACTAACCCACATCAATTTTACCGCAGAGGCTGTATTGCAAAAGCTGACCTCTCTACGCAAACACAGCTCGCCGGGTGTCGACGCCATTCGTCCTGAGGCATTGGGAGTAGCAGCAAACCAACTGGCAGGACATTTAGCTCAGTTTTTCCAGCACTGCTTAGACCAGAACCAAGTTCCCGCCATGTGGAAGCTTGGAATAATAAGCCCGATTCACAAAGGTGGAAGCAGATCTGATCCCTCCAACTACCGCCCAGTAACCCTTCTTCCTATACTCTCCAAGGTCATGGAATCCATAGTTGCCGATGCACTGGTGTGCTATCTGGAAAACTGCAACCTCATCACTCCTGAACAGCACGGTTTCCGTCGACAGCGGTCATGTACAACTAATTTACTCATTGCACGCAGTAGTTGGACCGAGGCAGCCGACGCTGGAGAAGGTGTTGATGTGATATACCTGGATTTTTCCAAGGCTTTCGATCGTCTAGACCATCGGATACTACTATCCAAGCTGCAGCATTACGGGATCGGAGACCCTCTTTTAAGCTGGCTCGCCAACTTTCTACTTCAACGGCAATTAGTGGTCAGAGTTCGGAGCTCTTTATCGGACCCCATACAAGTCGAGTGTGGTGTGCCGCAAGGCTCGGTTCTAGGTCCACGTTTGTTTCTGGTGTTTATTAATGACCTTGCACAGGGAATCGCTTAAAACTTCCTAATGTTTGCCGACGATATCAAGATCTGGCGCAGGATCCAGGCAAACGCAGACCAACATGTGCTTCAGAGTGATTTAGATACAGTGTATCAATGGTCGACCCAAAACTTATTGCATTTCAACGTCAGTAAATGCAAGGTGCTTTCCATCCGACATCAGAGCAGCTATTCATACCGACTCGGAACGGATATACTGCAAAAATCAACTCTCGAACGTGACTTGGGTGTCCTGGTTCAAGATGACTGGGTTGCTCCAGGCAATCGGAAAAGGCCTCGAAGACCGGGAATCAACACGTTGGGCTGTTGAGGCGGGCGTTTGGACAAATAAACAGCTCCATATTTCGACAAATGCTCAGTGCGTATGTTCGCCCCCATGTCGAATACGCAATTCAAGCCTGGCATCCATGGCTGAAACACGACCTTAATGCACTGGAGCAGCCTCAACGCCGCGCATCTAAGAACGTAACTGGAATGCGCAATCTGTCCTACCAGGAGAGGCTGCGACGACTAGGATTGTTCAGTGGAAGCTATCGCAGGCTACGAGGCGACCTGATTATGACATACTTGATTCTGCGAGACCCACATCATGTGTGCCGCCCTTTACTGCAACTCAGCAGCAATACAAACCTGAGGGGCCACTCATTAAAACTCGCAGAACAATACAGTCGTCTGGAGTGCCGCAGAAATTTCTTTTCCATCCGTGTCTGTCACCCGTGGAATGCTCTCCCAGAATCGGTCGTCTCTGCACCGACACTAACAATATTTAAAAGACGGTTGGACGATGCACTCATCCACTTACACTTTGTTACTTAACACTACGTCTCCATCCTACACCTGGAGTTTACCCTGGAATTATTTGTTGTTAACTGTGGGTGTTGTGAATCTAAGTGGATCGCAGGACTGGTTTAATTTGCGAACATCTCCGCTATTTCATATAAATCTCTGGTGAGTCCATCACAACGCTTTTCACTTTATTATGCAAGTTATTTTCGCAATAATTTCCATCCCACGGGACTTGTTAAGCGATGCTTTTTTACCCGTAATAAACTATTGTCCATTGTCCATTGTCCCAGCACACCAGCTTACTAAGTTGCAAATGGGACGATACTTGGACTACCACTCCTGAACAGCCTGGCAACTCCGCGCGCCCGGTGAATGTGTTCTTTCCGTTGACAGCGGTTCATTAATCGGCCATCATTTCCTTATCCCACCTTTACTTTTCTGTAAGGAGTACTGCGCAGCAATGATAACTTTGAACTGTAAAGCTTACTTTCACTCCATGCCCCTATCTTCAACGCCTGTCTTTCAAATAGGATCAACTGTGACACTTGACAAGTAAGCGGCAGTCAGATTTAAACTGGGCAGTTGCACATCTCCCACAAGAAACAGCTTGTGCCACTACCCTTATTGCTTTATCCTCTCGTGTCCTATTTGAAAGGCCATGTTTATTTAGCTCTCCATTCATTTACGCCGATCCCGTTCTTTTATTCATCCCTAAATCCACAGATGTTTGTTGACCACGACGTTTCATAAGTCTTACATTTCTTTTCGACCTATTTATTACCCACACTTAATTATCTAGTACTTGGTTTTGCTATAAATGTTACTGAGCGCAATGGAGAACCCTCTGAGTTAACAGGTAATAAACCTAAACCACAACTTCGCCATCATTGCTTTATCTCCAACTTTATAACTATTTCCACCCCTTAAATAGTTTGTCCTGCGGTTCCGGGTAAGTGGACACCAAACTTAGTAAATTCTGACCTCGCGATACTTCCCGCAACTGAGACTCTTGTTGGCGCATAAATGTGATGATAATCCGTAGAGTTCACCACTATAATGCTCTTATCAGAGCCTAACTGAAACCACCGGTATTATTCAACACAAAGCTGACCTTTTAATCCCACACGTATTTGCCAACATGGGCGCTGTTTATCAATAGAGCCTCAACCGTATCCAACTCCCTTCATTAGTCGTCTATATATCCCTTATTACTGCCTCATTCGTTCAACCCCTGGCTCTACAAATATGGTTGCTACTACCAACATTACAGATCTGGCTACTAGGGAAACACCATTAGCCCTTATCCTCGTAGTGGGTGTTAGCATCCCGATTGCGCAGTTATTGGAACCATAGGTAGTTCCAACCTAAATCAATACGAAGGATGGGCAAAACTAGCTTGATACAAACTTTCTGAGTCAAAAGTAATACTAGGTGTACAGTCAGTTGAGTCACAGTATCCTAACCCAGACATGTTGCAGGTCAATTAATCTTCTCCTTGCCTCATATCTCCTAGTCTTATCTGAATTATACATTCACAAATCACTATGGGAAACACTGGTAGACTGGTGGCATGATGAACCAGATCCATTTTGATCGCCATTCATGCTATTTCAACATTTAATATTTCATGTGCTCTGACACTGGCATGAAGGCTAGCCATGTGTCAGAGACCTCAGTCACACCTATTAGCTGGAAATCCAGCCATTTCGAACCACTTCTTGTCTTATCTTAGTCATCCGTTAGAAATCTAGCTTTCAACTGCCTCCATTACTCACCTTGCGTCATGCGTACCGATGGCTGAGAAACCAGCTCCCATTTCCTGCTTACTTTGCTGTTCCTGACGTAGACTATTAATACTTTATGCTGTCTGGCGAACTAGAATAGCTTTCACCAGAACATACACCGACGTGATAGCTTGTGTGACATTAAAGCCATAGTTTACACTGATGACTCTTATACTGGACCTCCGAAATTGGCGAGAAGACGCTCATAAAGGGCAAACAACGGCACGGTAGAGCTTCCCTACACATAGGTCACAATAATGCTTCACATGTGGAAAACCCTAGCTGTAGGAAACAAAATTCTTGAGGCTCTACCCATGCAGACTCTAACGAATTACACGTTTAGTAGCATTTTACCACTTTTCAAATGCTCATCTATTTATTCTTGATGATACACGTATATGGCATATCGACTTATGTCGCTGAGCCATGGGCGATGGCAGGGGACCGCCGCGCTATATAGCAGTTAGATATCAGTCATGACGGTCCGCTGCCGTCGACCCTGGCTCAGTGACATAAGTCGCTGACTCTCAAGAGCAAGGTCGTAGTTTCGAACCTGGCAGGATTCGGCGGGTGCGCGCTATTGACGAGTCCCAATAGGACGAAACGGCCGTCTAGTGCTTTCCTGGATGTGTGCTGGCCGTCTGCCTGTGTCAAACTGCGACGAACCTACACAAAAACCTAATACATCTCCCCACTGCTTTCAAAGAATCAGTAGTCGCCTTAGCAGCTTACATGTCACCTCGATTAGTGGTGTCTTGCAAAGAAAGTCGTAGCTCTGGGGGCCAGCCCTGTACTCTACACATCCATGACATACAAGACAGTGGAGGATGGGTCGCGCTATATCGCAGTTAGATATCAGTCATGACGGTCCGCTGCCGTCGCCCATGGCTCAGTGACATAAGTCGCTGACTCGCAAGAGTAAGGTCGTAGGTTTGAATCCGGCAAGATTTGGCGGGTGGGCACCATTGAAAAGTCCCAATACGACGAACCGGCCGTCCAGCGCTTTTCTAGATGTGTGGTGGCTGTCTGCCTGTGTCTAACTGCGACGAACCTACACAAAACCTAATAGATCTCCCTACTACTTACACAAATGTTTTATTCTCGACAAATCGAGGCACACCATTACATGCATGGTTAGATAATGCACTATCTTGTACTTGATATTTCGCAGTCCTTGCCAGCAATCGCCGCTGTCGCGGACGGTGTACTAAACAGTTACACCGAGCCACTTTCTGCTGCTTATAACATCGCACAACTATTTGACCCGCCCAACCGTGTCAAAACCACACCCCAGCAAATGAACGCGAAATCAACCTACTTTCGGCGTAGACGAAATGTCCAACAAGAAACAGTACATTCAAGCTTTTAGCCCAAAGCAGCAGCAACATATGGCTGCGTGTTTTACGCATATCGCGCACGCAGTATTACAATACGCTTCCTCTGTTGTTACTTCGCGCTTTCCGTTGGCACCGCCAAACATTGCGTAGAACCTTGCACATTTGCATCGAAATGAAAGAAGCAGGCCGAAAGAAGCCTCGTTTGCTGCCGTCTGAAACACTGAGTCCACTACAACCGCTTCATTAACGAAATAAAGAGACAGCTTGCGAGAGATTAACCATTTCCTTCAGCCAACTAAAGGTACGTGTTCAGTAATAATCGCCAACTTTGAATACATAACCAAAATGGAGTTCATTCTCGGAGACGGACAAAAGCTTCGCAAATGACAAGCCGCTGGGCAACAATAACTTGGTGGAGAAGCTAGTTTTAAACCAACTACAAATTCTTTTGTTACGTGGTTATATCTCCGAGTCGCAATATTGGCAGCTAAAAGTGCGAGGCCCGAAAACACCAAGGATGAGGGGAGCACCGAAGCTGCACAAGGCGGGAATTCCACTATGCCCAATAATGTCCACGCACAACTCACCTCAGTAAAAATTATCCTGTGTCCTCAAAGCTCTTAGAACCCGTGCGTAAGCTTCTGAGTACGCATTGTTTAAGACACCTTTGAATTGGCTAATATACTGGAACAAACAACGTTCGGTGCAGAGCTCGGGTAGGCTTTAGACTTGGAATCGCTTTTCTCGAATGCGCCCCTTCTTGAAACGGTCGATGGCCTATGCCCCATCGTTATAAGTCAGAACCTTTCTGTAGGCCTTCTTCTGGAGCGCCTGAGAGACTTGCCCTTGTTGTGTACAGTGAACGTGCGATTTGAAATTAAAGGTACGGCGTACAAAATGATAAACGGTGTAGCTGAGGGTAGTCCTTTTGGACCAGTTCTGGCAGATATCATCTTAGGCATGACCGAAAAGAAAGCTGATGCCTACGTATCTAACGCAAAGATTTTCAAGCGCTACGTAGACGACATTTCCGTTTTCATAGATAGTGAACATTTCAACTGTCATTTTGCCCACCCGAACTCAATCCACCCTAACCTTTCTGTATCGCAGGAGATACATAAAGAGAAAATCGTATGGTTCTCGATGCGCTCATCATCAGAAGGACCGATGGCACACTGCAGCGCACTGTGTATAGAAAAGCGCCCTGGGGGAAACCACCTACACTTTTCTAGCTTTCCCCAGTTACATACAAGCGCGGACTGTTAAAAGCTCTCTTCTACAGGGCCAGACAAATTTCCAATCCGGAATGCTTAAGGCTGAAGGAGTGTTTTCATACAGGACTCTACTATCCAATGGGCACCAGGAGAAATACATTCAGGCCCATAGCAGGCCCCACAAAGAGAAGTTGTCAGTACAAACAGCAGAGAAGAAGGACGTTTATTTGTTCTTACCTTTTAAGAGGGATCATGTGACAAAATGATGCTGTCACAAACACAGGTCCACTCTAATGCGCACCTACTCCACCGCCCAACTATGACTCATCCACACTACAAGAAGGATTCCCCTCCACAGCCGTCCGAGTAGCTCGCCAATTAGTTCGTACTCTTACATTATCTACCAGTTCACTTGCAGTTGTACTAACACTTACATGGGTACGATTGTTCTCCGGTTGGCTCCAAGGGTAGTTGAACACTTCCAATTGCGGCTAAAGTAGTTGTTGTCTTACCAAGGCGGTAGACGAAAGAATGAAACGGAACCCTGCCTCTTCTATCACAACGCACCTAATGGCGACTCGTCAGCAGGTGAACTCATTCTATTCACTCAAGGTGCTATTGCGCAACAGAAAACAAAGAGGTTGGCAAGTAGCGAGGCACTGTCAATAAGGTTGGATTATCCCGACCTCTGCGCCCAAAAACAAGTCGGGAACGCTGCCGTGGGCCTGGTTACCGCTTGCACCCCAACTTTGTGTGTTTAGCGGTCATACTACATGTGGATCCTAGTTAATTCGCATTTTGTTCTGTCTGCATTACGGCGCGACTGAGGACAACAACTAAAATGTTAACATATCGCAATTTGCCTTATTATTTTGTTAGTGAATCTGTCGCCTACTCAGCAACCTGAAGAATACTGTAAACAACGGTCACTCGGTGTCAACCCATTTTAGCTTGGTAACAGTTGGCTGACAAGCGGCAACAACTGATGTCGTTAACCATAGTATCGCAAGTCGTCTGTTTGTGATAGATGGGCGAACCCAGGGATCAAGTTCTCAATAGGAACAGGGGCAGATGTCAGCTTGATTTCACCAGGCCAGAACCGATCGACTAGGCGGCGGACAGTAAAGCTTCGTGGCGCCGACGGAACGCCCATAGCGCTATTTTGTCAGGGTTCCCTCAATATCAACCTTGGCCGCAAACGTGAATTTTGTCGGAATTTTACCGTAGTTGCTGCACTATTCGCTATTCATGATAACGTTTTTCTGCATAACATGGATTTTGTGGCGTATACTTATCGCTACAGCTAATGGAAAAGCAAACACGGTTTTCTAGCTGCGGAGTTGATACAGCATCAAAAACATCTAGTTCCATGCATGCCCAACCGCAAGTTGTCAGAGATTGCTCCGAACTGTTCGTATAGCTTCCATAGCTGCTTCGTCCTTCCAAGGTCCTCCTTCCAGTGGAAAATAACTGCACACTGCACATACCAACCCGTGACCTACTAGGCAGTGCTAAACCATGACATCTTGTCCATGAAAAATTGAAGATGACCAAAGCAGGTATCGATCATATGCTCTAAATTGGTATTACCTACTCTCCCGAAATCGAGTGGACTTCTTCACCTCACATAGCGCCGAACAAAGACCGACAATTGACGACCTTGGGGTGTGCATTTGGTGCGAAATAAGTGCACCTGACCTAACAACTATCCCATTCCACACGCTTAGGACTTTACTGGTTGTTTAAGCGGAAAGTCCTTATTTAGTGCAGCCGACTTAGCAAATGCTTATCGGCAGATTCCTGATAAAGAATGTGATAATGCTTAAACTAAGGTCATCACACCTTACAGCCTATTGACTTCCCGCCGCAGCCTTTCTGCCTGAGAAACAGCACAGACCTTTTATAGGTTTATACATGGCGTTATCGCGAGAGCTTTCGAGAAACGGCACCTTGATAGCCAGTGCCCCGATGTCAAGTCTTCTGGAACACATGCAGCTGCAACTTTAGTGAGTGTGCGACATTGGATTTACCGTTAACCTCAATGAGTACGAGTCAGTGAAACCGCTAAATGACTTTTGGGTTCTCGGAACTCTACACAAGGCATCAAGGACCTAAACAGCAAAGTGAAAGTAACCGGAAACTTTCCGGTGCCGTCATTCTTAAAGCAACTAAAATGTTTTCACGGCATGGCGAACTATTAACGCCGGTTCATATGGAAGTTTGGCAAGGAAAGTGTAGTCTCTGACCTATTTACTTCGGGAAAATTAGCGTTCTTGCGCTTTCACTTTTGCTACGAGGGCATCTTTCACATGACTCAAAAATCTGTTGCGAGCGCTGCATTTCTGACGCATCCACAGCAAAAGGCTTCTTTTTTTATAAATAAGGACATAAAATAAATAAATATATATTATGCTCCAATTCATCGAAGCCCACCAACTCAGGCATGATCAAAATCTACAAGCAATTATGTTGCGCAACCGATACGTTAAAACGCGCATAATTGGCTGTGACCAAAAGTTGTACAGTCTGCAGAAACTGTCGAAGCACTCATGAGGAGCAAAGTCATCAGTAGGTGCCAATAAAGTGGTTTCATGTGTGCGTAGAGTAAATAGATAAAGCACAGTAGGTGGACTGGGGATAATATATGAAGACTGTGAGTATCTTTGCTGTACCTGTCAGTAAAATATTGAAAAGTGACCAATCGATATTCCGGAGTGTCACAGTGTGCGGTGACCTTATTTAGTGGCAAGTCACATCTGCCAAGTGACAGGGTTGATAAACGGACTTTTGTGGCTTTTTATAGGAAGAACGCTGGCCAGCCGAAAACCCACCACGTCCTGGAACACTGTCGTCGATTTCGTTGAACGGACATGTACAGCTAGCGAAGCTGCTTATGAGCCATTTGTTCTTTCAGTTATTTGCAGTCGAATGACGACTAAGCCTTTTTTAAACGAATGGTCTCCATGCTGTTTGATGAGGGTGAGTAAGGGATAACCCTAATCTCTGCTCTTTGCCTTGGCAGAAAACAGGGGGACCCAGCCAAGTTTCGTCCTCTGAAAACCGTCTGTCAAGATGAAAAATAATGCCAATGCATCCTGAGACGGACTCCGCGCCTCAAGGGAGAAATCTTCTACGTTTTCTGAAAGACCACTTAAAGTAGGACCGAGTCCGAATGAGGCAAGCTGTCTGCGAGTTGCGAACCCGACAAGCAACTGAAGAAACAGATCTACACATAGTGGATTTTCGAGTAGCCAAAAAATCTCAGAGAGCTCGATGGAGGCCAATCTTCCTTCTTCCAGGACCTAAAACATAATGAACGGACAACGGGTAATACTAGCGAGTGTGCGCAGTCTCAGGAACAAGGTAGATGAGATTCCATTCCTTATCTCTGAACAGCAACTGTACCTAATAGCGTTCACCGAAACGTGGCTGTCATCTGATATATCTGAATCGGAGGTTCATGTTTCAGGATATCAGCTACTTCGATGCGATCGTTTTGGTGGGAGGTCTGGAGGCTAAGTAATCCTATACACAAAGAACTACCTCAAGACCCACATTGTCGAACCCGATTGCGACAAGCATGACATGCCAGCAATGCTCTGGTCTCGATTTCATGAAGAATACCAATCGCTGATGGTCGGAATAGTCTACAGAGCCCCTGCAGCACCAGGCTCACACCTATTACGCTCCGTGCGAACCCACAGCAGAGGAACAAAATGTCTCCTTATGGGTAACTTCAACGCCCCCGACACAATCTGGGACCTTCTTCACAGTGATCTATCATCTGAATCCTTTGAAGTTGATCTCCTTGATACCGTTCACCAGTGCAACCTGACACAGCATGTCTTGATACCAACACGAATGGTCCCTCGTCAGACACCAAACATTCTCGACCTGGTTCTCACCTCGGCACCATCTGATGTCTCACATCTAACAATCCTCCAAGCTCTTGGGAAGAGTGATCACTGTACAGTCTCCTTTTCTTGGACACGACGCCTCACAATCCACGATCGGGAGACACTGCGTCGAAATTTCTGCCGCAATGACCAGCCCAGAGTAAGAAGGACTGCAAGTAACCTGGACTGGAGTATTCCGCAATCCTTGGAGCTTGATGACGCATGGGAACGCCTAGGATCTATGTTGTTGCGGCTCATTGAACAGTCTGTTCCAAACTACATGAGCAGACCACCATCCAAAGAACCCCTATGGATTGATAAAGAAGTAAGATCTCTAATGAAAAAAACGACGAAAACTATGGGATCATTCCGACAGCACAGGACTGACATAAAGCTGATTAGATTATAAAACGGTCAGAAACCTATACACCCTGAGAAAACGAGACAAAAGACTACAATATGAACATAGGCTGGCCATGGAAGTCCAAAACTGTCCCAAGATACATCTTGCCTACTTGAACCGAAATGCCAAAACGGGTAGTGTAATCCCCGCTCTATCCTCTTCTAAGGAAGGTACCGTTCTCTACGGCGATGAGGAAAAAGCAAACCTAATCGCTGCGCAATATTTCTCAGTCTACTCAGGGGAGTCTCAGCTGCTAAACTACTGTTTGCCTGCACTCTACTCCTCTATGGGCGAAGTTGAATTTAACCACGAAGTAGTCACTAAGCTGCTCCTGGAACTGGACCCGAGCTCCTCCCCAAGCCCGGAAGGATTGAATCCCAGCTTCCTAGCTGAGTACTTTGCCACCCCTCTCTGCCAAGTGTTTCTGTAATCCCTAGAGGTTGGCTGACTACCCACAGGTTGAAAAGCAGGTACCGTCCTGCCCAAATACAAGGGGGAAACCAACAAGCCCCAGCCAACTACCGGCCAGTATGCCTGACATCAGTCGTATGCAAAACCATGGAACGAATAGTTAAGTGCACCCTCCAGCTACACTGTGTGAATCTAAACCGCATCTCACCTGCTCAAAATGGCTTCCGGAGAGCACGCTCATGCATCATTAAGTTACTCATCGCCAGGGAAACATGGGCAGAAGCCACAGGTGCCCGAAAACAGGTGAACATCATATTCATTGACTTCAGCAAAGCTTTTGATAAGGTTCCACACGTACGACTGCTACATAAACTCCAGGGAATTGGAATTACTGGAAATCTTCTCTTCTGGATAGCCGATTTCTTAAGTGGTAGGACAATGCGCGTACAAGTGAACAAAACCCTCTCTGCTCCAGTGCCTATGACTAGTGGCATTCCCCAAGGATCAGTGCTTGGACCGGAGCTCTTCAAACTGTACATTAGCGATCTGCCGACTGTACTTCAAACCGACTGCTTGATCTACGCCGATGACCTCAAGCTATGGTCAACAGTATCCAGCCTTGAGTTTGCGGACAGATTACAAAGTGCTCTAGACCAGCTACACGAATGGTCCATCAAGTTGGAACTGCCAGTAAACCGAAATAAATGCGCTGTTCTCCTAATGGGTAACAGTGAACCATACGGTGCATGCCACATTGGTGGGTTTCTCCTCAGGAATACCACCCACGAGAGAGATCTCGGGGTTATCGTGACTTCTGACTTTAGAACGACGCAGGACACGTTGAAGAAGGTGGCCACTGGAAGGAGACTGGTGGGTACCTTAAGAAGATCATTCGCTCGAATGACCTTTGTTCACTTCGTACACCCGTCCAGTCTTAGAATATGGCCTATTAGCTATCCAGCCGATTTCAAAGTTTGAATGCGCTCTGCTGGAAAAGGTTCAGAGACGCGCATCAAAAGCTGTCCTAGAGCTTCATGATCTCCCGTACCTCAGTCGACTCCAGCAGCTAAATCTGTTCTCCCTCGAGCCCCGCCGAAGTGATCTCATTTACACCAGGCGTATCCTCAGAGGGGAACTTGGAAGTGAGTTACAACAATTCTTCCGGCCCAACGCTGACTGTTTCACACGAGGTCATACATGAAAACTAGTTAAGCAAAGAAGACACAGATTGGCATGGACGTCACCCTCGCCACTAGAGTGGTGAATGATTGGAACAGCCTACCGGAAGAAATTGCAGACGCTCCATCCGAAGAAAGTCTCAAACAGCTGCTAAACAAACATTCGCTGAGAATGCTGGAATCTTGCGGGTGTCACTGCAATTGCGACGAACTCTCGAGGAACGTCGTAATGCAACAACACGCATCAAACCCAGTATGATACGGAATCGATGGGACTGACAAGGTATTCCCATCCTGCTCTCTGCAACTCAATGAACTCATTGACTCTTCTGTTGGCTAAATGAATGGCACAGTCAGAGCCTAACATGGACGTTGAAGCAAGTCGAGTAGGAAGAATGATTTTACAGGTAAGTAGAATTACCGGTGTATAGGGTCTCACCTTCTCTGATTATGTATATTTTCTAGAGTGCGAAGAATTCGTGTCCACGTTCCTCACTGGACATTAGTACTTGAGGCGTCGAGTGCAGATGGTTGGTTTTGAAGTAACCCCATGATCCAGGTAAGTCTTTGTTGCTTACTTCGTCCCACCTCAGGCGGAGGCGATTCCTCAGCTTAATCCCGGATCTCTAAGAACTTCACGCCCGCAGGGATAAAGGAAAGAGAGGAACAGGCTGAGAGAAAACCAACAAGGACTGTCATGGTACCAAGCAATG
>OX104064.1:107122760-107159118 GCA_944474145.2 Dicrocoelium dendriticum | reverse complement strand
GTATCACAGCTTATGTAACGAAGTGATGGTAGCCAAGTGCAAAATCCATTCGTTTTTTTGCAATTATTCGGCGTGAAGGAGGATACAAGTGAACTTTGGGGAGAATTCCAAGGTTGACAAACCCGAAGAGAAAAACTGTTCTGTCCTCATTCCAAACAGCTGTATGGTTCACTCAGTTCCACCACTACCTGTACGTTTAGTGTTAGGTGTGAGTTTAGCAAATGATGCATGCGTGACTAGGGTTACTGAATTTGGTACACTACTATAAGATCGTCGCGCAGCCATCGATAGCATCCCGCTGAACAAATCCCAGTTACTTCAGCACACTTACCTGGTAATATAAAGACGGCACCGTGCTCTGACCCTTGATAATTCTGCAAAACGAATTAAACTCCCCCATACGGCTACGACTGCGGGAATCAACGCGGACAAGTTTATATTCATTCACACCAACTTATCTAGCCAACGTCCATGAGGTCTCTACACTTCGGTTCACACTTGCCATCTGCACTGTTAAAATCACCCGACTCTATCTACTAGCCACCTCACACATCTCACCAAACCGTCAGTAGGCAGACAGTATCTTGTTTTCTCAATGTGCATCACCCTTACTAAGCCACCAAAGAACCCTGTTAAACTATTTTCTAGGAAACATCCAATAATGTAACACTCCAATGCTATGAATGACATGGCGTTGCCTAAAGGATATATGAGTTAATCAAGGCGCAACCCATACAGATTTACTTAATACTCGAATCACATCTACATATCGGCAAGTGCTCATGCTGTAGCGTTGACACGGTTCCGTAACATTAAAAAAAGCTCACCCCATTATCTCCACGTGGTTCATACAGTCGGTGTTTGGTCTCCGCCCTTATGTTTTCCGTTCCGTACAAAAATGAGTCCGTGCTCGATCGCCCACCCAGACTACCCTAACAGCTACCATTAGCGGACCTAAACAGTTCTAGCCCCACACTATACAGACTAAGATAAAACTCTTTTATAGGAGGCTGCTGAGTCCGAAGGCTTCATGGTGTTGTCCCTGCCCATCAAGCCTTTCGGTCTTTTTACTGAACGTTCACCAAGCGATTTAAGCGAGATATTTCGTATAAGGTTCTGAGCTAATTACCACTTACACCTAAGTAGTTGTTGAGACTGGCCCGTGAAATAAGTTCGCCACTCTCCACTTTGATCGCTCACTTCCTTTGCCGGTCCGCAGGCTCTTACTCTCATGATGATCGCCTTGCCACCATCGTCTTAGCTGTAGCTTTAGAAGGGTACTTACACTAATCTCGGGTTGTATTTACGCCCTAGCGGTATTTCGCGGGTGGGATAACCCTGAAAACATCTGGAACCACTTGTTTTGCTGCTTTTAGCACAGAACCACCTAGTCAACAGAAAAAAGACCCTTACAGGGTAGGGGGCACTTCCTTCCTGCCCGATGTTGACGGGACATCGCCTGCCCCGCACCTGTCAAATATTCGAGCCCATTTCTACTTTATATATGCCCAGATGGACGGAATATGTCCGTTCTTTCACCAGGGCCGCCCACACCCTTTAATGGTCTTTACATCATATCTATGCAAATCATCTGTTGTCCTAGACAAATTCCCCGGCAGCAATCATACCATGGTCCAAATCTCCTTCGGCTGTATCCACGGACGCCGCGGAATTTTCTGCTACCACGCGCTGGATCCTGCTTTTTCTCTGAAATTACTGTATTTTACGTGTGTTGCTGTGTTAGTTGTGCACCAAACTTTTTAGTTGCGTGTGTTCATCAATCCGTGAAAGTTTCGTGGAATTCCGCTTGATATCTTCGGAGATCTCAGTGATTTACGGCTGTGCCCGTCATTTTGGAATCTTGTGATCGACATCTTACTTATCCTCGTGCTTGAAAAAATACAACAACTATGCCGAATATCATGCAACGACGTATCGGCTCTTCAGCTAATTGCGGCAAAGCCCTTAAAATGGGTATAACGTGCCGAAACTGCAGTGGCTCGTTTCACCGGAGCTGTATAGGAAAGTCCGCCCAAGAAGCAAGGCAAATAAACAAGGCAGCTGACGCATTTTGGTTTTGTCCAATTTGCCAGTTAACTCCAGTGGTCGGTTGTTTATGTGCACTCATGGAAAGGTGCGATACTTTGAATGCGACAATCGCTTATTTGTTGAACGCCAGGCTTGCACCACCGGCCGCGAATATGGCCATAATTGTACTACAGTCGGTCAAAGAAAGCTCCACCTCGAGGCCGAAGAAAGGGCTAGACGCTCAAGCCACGCTGCAGCCTCAGTTTCTCCAAATCCCCTGCCTCACTCAACTCCCAAAAGCGGACGAACATCCAGAGTACTGATGTCCACACCTTTGAGTTACACGCCCCACCTCCACTCAACAACAACCGCGGAAGCTCCGGGGCAAACCTCTTCCGCCGTAGAGAAAAGTCGGTGGTCGTACGTCTCAGTCGCCTCCATGCATACACCGGCTAAATTACCTCCGACTCCGGTGGCCTCACCAATCAACAGTAGGTTGACCAGACTCCAACAACCAAACAATCCGTTTAACACCGTGTCTGTAAGTCATGGCAAATCTGCATCCAACGCAAGGAGCCAAGGCGCGTTAACCGTGGTGTGTACAAATGTTCCTGAATCACAGGCGAGTACAATAAAGGGGAAGCTGTTGGATGATCGTAATCAGTGGAAGTCTATATGTACTGCGATTGGCATTTCGGTTGAATCTGCAATGCTGAGACGAGTCACACGTCATCCAAATTCAGCGCACTACGGTGAACCCCGACTTCTCCGGGTGACACTAAACTCCACCAAGGACACAGAGGCAGTCCTACTATCGTCCAACAGGCTTCGTCATTCATCACTCGAGGTGCGCATACTTCCTGATATCCCCTGGAACGAACGTCCGAAAAAGATGAGCAACCGTGAGGAAGTTCGTAAAGCCGAGGCTAAACGGACAATAATTGTGTACGGGTTTCCTGAGCTTCAAAACTCAACCTCTGATGCATCGGATGCACATGACCGGGAGCAATGGAGTTACATCCGCCACGAAATCTCCCTCAATAATATCATCGCTAAGCGGTTGACCAGGATTCCATTTTCACCCAACTACAAAGGGAACGGTCCCAGACTTATGAAGGTGGTGCTTCAATCTGAGTTTATGTTACCGCTCGCCTTGGAAAACTGGTCCAAATTCCGCGTGAAGCTGCCAGCGGAAATTCGATTAAAGGCATCAGATACGCTGCCACGGATTACCAACGACTCACGGGGAGCGATCAAATTGTTGAACCATCCACTCATGCAACTTTGTGAATGTATAGATTTATCGACAACCACAATATCCCACGAAACACGGCTGAACACGGGGGACCAGCAGGGCCCGGAAGGCCGCGATCAGTCGTCTAACCGAAAGCAAACTCAAAGGCAAACGTCACCACAAAAGCGGTTAATGGCCGACCCGTTAACGGTCGGCACAAACTCCATTCCTACCACAACCTGTGCTAGCTCACTCTTGGTTACAAAAGCACTATCCTGCATGTATACTAATGCACAAGGCCTCATAAGTAAGTTGGTAGAACTCCGTCACCGTTTGGCTTCGGAGCCTCGAGACATCATAATGATCGCCGAAACCTGGCTGAGCGGCGAAATCACAGACGCTGAGATTGCCATACCGGGTATGTCACTTCTCCGGAACGACAGAACGGGCAAGGGCGGTGGCGTGCTCATTTATTTCTGAACGAACCTTCGTTGTGAGCTCATAGACGATCCCCAGACTTGTGTCACCGACGTCCTTTGGTGCAAACTGTGGTTGGAACGCAACGACGTATGCCTTCTCTCTGTGGTTTACCGACCATCGAAATTCACTCCGGTAAGGGACAACAGACTTACCTCCGCTTTTCGCTCCGTGCTTAATCAGGAGTACAGCCACATCCTCGTTGCAGGAGATTTCAACACCCATGACTTGGAAAATCCAGCATCCGGGACAGAAGTGTTCAAGGCAAATTTGCAAGATCTACTCTCTAGCACCTTGTATAACCACGTCACCGTTCGAACCAGGTTCAGAACAGGAAACAACCCATCGATATTAGATCTAGTGCTCACTAACGAAGAGCTCATGGTCGATGGACTAAAGGTGTGCAGTCCTTTGGGCCGTAGCGATCACGTGACTTTGCAGTTCGATTACATCTGCTACGCCGAATATCCAGCTGCGGAGCTCGAAACGAGGCAATCTGTTACCCATTACCACATTCTGTCTGCTCTAGTTGAGAATACCAGTTGGACGTTTCTAGCTAACTGCACCCCAGAACTAGCCTGGGAGACATTCGTGAACGCCATCACGTCACTAGTCATGGAAGCCTCAACACCAAAAGTTTCCCAACATCCACGCACAGCGAAATCATTCTTGCGAAGCCGGACGCGAAAAATCATGACTCTAAGGGATCGGGCATGGCGCATGTATAAAAGCAACCGCAGCGCAGAAAACTTGACATAATACGTTTCGCACCCAACTACTGTGTGCTTTTGGTTCGCGAAGACAAGAGAACGCATCAGCAGGAGCTAGCCAAACGATTCTGTTCGAACAAAAAGCTTCTTTACAAACATGTGAATGGACTTCGCAAGGTGCAACGGGGAATCCCACCACTTAATACGACCAATGGGTATACACATACTGCGAAGGAGGCGGCCAACGCATTACCGGCCCAGTAGTCCCCAATCTTCCAAGGTGTACAAGCCTCGACGTATATTCCGCCACTAGTTACCCCACCGTCCGTTTTATCCAACGTCACGTTCACTGCAGAAATGGTGCTGCAAAAGCTGCTATCCTTGCGTCCACACAGCTCTCCCGGGGCCGATAACATTCACTCAAAAACATTACAGGTAGCGGCCATCCACTTGGCCGAACCACTAGCTGCATTTTTTCAGCACTGTTTCGATGAGAACATCGTACCCTTGATGTGGAAACAAGGTGTAATAACGCCCATATACAAAGCAGGAAGTCGATCGGATCCTGCCAATTACCGCCCCGTAACGCTTCTGCCTGTGATCGCCAAAGTCATGGAAGCGGTGATAGCAGATGCGTTAATGGGATACTTGGAAAACTACGGCATAATTGCGCCAGAACATCATGGGTTTCGTCAACATCGTTCATGTACGACGAATCTGCTGATAGCTCGTGACAACTGGACCGAGACTGTCGATGAGGGAACAGGAGTCGATGTTGCATTCTTGGACTTTTCGAAAGCCTTCGATCGCCTGGATCATCGAATCCTGCTCATTAAACTCCAACAGTACGGTATCGGAGACCCGTTGTTAGGATGGATCGGTAACTTTCTCTCTGAACGGCAGTTAGAAGTTAGAGTTCGATCACCCTTTTCCGATCCGATTCGAGTGGGATGCGGCGTACCGCAGGGTTCGGTACTTGGGCCTCGTTTGTTCCTGCTTTTCATTAACGATCTAGTAAGAGTTATTACGTCGAAATTCTTACTCTTCGCGGACGACCTCAAGGTTTGGCGGGCGATAAAACGATCGGACGACCATGAAGTCCTACAGCGTGACTTGAATGAGGCCTGGAATTGGTCGGTGAGAAACGCCCTGCCGTTTAATGTAAACAAATGTCGCGTTGTTCAGATCCGCCATCGACAAGTCCACGTCTACAAGCTTGGTGCACACGATCTGAAGACCACCACTCAGGAACGCGAGTTGGGTGTGCTGGTACAGGAAGACCTCGGGTGTTCCAAATAGTCAGATACCGCTTCTAAAAGGGGCAACCAGCACGTTGGACTCCTGCGAAGAGCATTCGGAATTTTGGATCCATCCATCTTCTGTTTGATGCTGAATGCCTACGTGCGTCCTCACGTCGAATATGCAATCCAGGCCTGGCAACCCTGGCTAAAACGTGACCTTGCAGCGCTTGAGACCCCACAGCGTCGAGCAACGAAAATCGTCAAGGGCTTGCGCCACACTCCTTACCAGGAACGACTGGAGATACTCGGAGTGTTCAGCGGACGGTACCGGCGACTTCGTGGTGACCTCATACTAGTGTACCAGATATTAAGCGATCCCAGTCACGTATACCGCCACCTCTTGAAGCTCAGCCCGAACACTAACCTTCGCGGTAACAGTTTAAAGCTGAGCCAACAGTACAGTCGTCTAGACTGTCGGAGAACCTATTTCTCCCTCCGGGTCTGCGGGCGCTGGAACGCCCTTCCAAACTCAGTTGTTTGTGCCCCCACATTAGATACGTTTAAAAAACGATTGGACGTCGCACTGAGCGCCCTGCGCTTTGTTTTATGAACGAAAACGCTTGTATATATTTAGGCTGACCAGCCTCTTTGGATTTATACCCCAAATTCACGGTCGTAAATCTGTGCGAACCGGTGAGTACTCCATTTTTATTCGCTACCATCACCAACGATAACAATTTCTTAGCCAGTTTTGCGTCGTACCACTTTATCCCCCTAAAACTGTTATACTTCTGCCTGTTATCTCACTGACGCTCCTTACTTCAACCACTTATGTGGTTTGTCAATCTGTTTGTATTTCTATTGCCAACCTGCGGGACTCGTTAAGTGTATGCTTTTTTCCCCGTCATATACCATTGTTCCATTGCTCACTGTGAATTTGTTAGTCAGTCGAAACCCTAATCCCAAAGTAGCAGAATCAGGAGGTGGTTGCCGACAGTCCTTCACCAATGATGATTAGCAGCGCCATTATCGATTGTAATTCCGGTGAAGGCTGAAAGTGACAGACAGTTTTGTTTGCTTTGTTGGTGAGACCGAATTTGGCCCCTGTCTAAGCTAGAGCAATAGTCATGTGCTGCAACTCTTCAGCGCTGTGTGCAAACAAAGCAAAGTCGACATCAAACAGCAACATACGGATAGTTGTCTCACAGACCAGATTTCTTGCACCGAAACGACGGATGTTAAGCAAACTACCATCATTACGGGGCTCCACACGAAAACCGTAAGCACAAGCCGCAACAAAAGCGCAAGATCTCATTGCATGAAGATAAATATTAAACAGGGAAGGAGGTAAGACACAGGCTTGCTTCACACCAGAGATAACTGCCAACTCATCCGAGATCTCTCCACTCAGCTGCGCCTTCGCCCGCATACCACTGTGCAGACATTCAATTAAACTTAGAAACTTACGCGGGCAACCAAACTTACCTAACACCAGCCACAATGGCTCGCGGTTCACCGTATCAAATGCCTTGGTGAAATCAACAAAATGCGAGTACAACGGCTGGTGTCGTTCTCTGCACTTCTCTTGCAACTGACGAGCCGCAAAGGCCATATCTATTGTGGTGAGACCGGAACGGAATCCACATCGCTCTTCTGCCACTTTCGGTTCCACAACCTGACTGACGAGGCGGTTGAGCAGGATTCGGGCAATCACCTTACCCACACTACTCAGTAAGTTGACGCCACGATAATTCGTGGCGCATTGCTTGCTCCCTTTGCCCTTGTACAGTGGTAGCACAAATAAATAAAGTAATAAGTTTATTCTCAAGTTCCTCGAGGCAGACTAAATTAGGCATGATCAAAATTTACAAGCCATTAGGTTTCGTAACAGACATGTTGCAATACATGTGATCGGCTGTAGCCAAGAATTGTACAAGTTGCAGAAATGGATCAGGTACTCATGAGATTCATAGTCCTCAGTAGAGTGACGATAATATGGATTCATGTGAGCGTAAACATTAAGCACACCGTAAGTGAAGAGATGCTGATGTGCACCAATTTTGTATGTGTCGAAAAAGTAATGAAATATGACCAGGCAACGTGCCAGTGTGTAATTGTGGGCAGTGACTTTATTCCTTGGCGAGTCAAATCCGCCACTTTGCAGTGGTGTTGAACGGACTTTGGTGGCATTTTATATGGAGAATGCTTGTCTGGCGAAAACATACCAGGTCCTGAAACATTGTCGTCAATGCTTTTGAATGGTAAAGTACAACTGGCAAATCTTTTCAAAGGCTGATATTCTACTCAGCTATTCGCAGTCGAATGATTCCTAATTTCCTTTGTTGGCTGACCGAATAGCTTAGTCAGCGCCCGCCTTAGTCGTTAAGGCCAGTTGACGATGTTAGAATCATGCGGAGTCTGGGGAATGGTTGTGTGGGTGCGTAAAATTTCAACGTGTGTGGTCTAACATTTTGTTTTCTGTATTCCTTTCCAGTGTAAGGACTTCGTGTCCAGCTATCCACACTGGACACCGGTCATGGTGGTGCATGCAGGTGAATTGTTTTAACCTAAAGCCGTAGTCCAAGTGAGTCCCTGGTGGTTACTTCTTCCAAGCTCAAGTGAAGAGGCAATTCATCAGTCCAATCACTAACCCCCAGGACTTCACGACCTCAAAGAAAAGGGAAGGAGGGGAAAAATTCGAGAGTATGCTTTAGCTCAGGAGACACCTCAATCTTCATGCGTTGCATTAAATAGTGCAGCGCATTCACCAACGCAGCTCAGCCGCGTTTCAATACTTCACGCGGGATCCCGTCGGCACCGACACACTTGATTTTTCGCAGCTGCGCAAGTGCTCTCTGCGTCTGATCCAGTGTCGACGTGTCTGCCAAACTCATCTACACGTCATGCTGATTCATGCCATTCAAACTAGGCCGGCCAATTTCTGAACGATTGTTCAAGAGACAGCCAAGGTGATTTCGCCAGAACTGCATTATGTCTGCAGTCTGTTTGAGGGTAGCGCCTTAACTACTATCGATTAGCGTCTTCAATGACTACAACCTCGGTGCATACACCGCCTTCAAGAAGTCAAAGGATTCCTTGTGTTGGCAGCCTTCGGCGTAGCTATCCAACTACTTTACCTTCTCCGTCCACCACGCATTTTTACTGCAACGAAGCTTTCGAGTCAGTTGAGGTCGAAATTTGCGAAACTGACTCTGCTTCCCCAAGTCGCTAGTGTCTGACTCAGGTGCGGAAAATGCTGCATTCATTTTAGACACCAATGCGCCAATCGACGCATTGTTCTTATCTAACCAATTGGGCGACGTATAGTTTACGCGCCCGATGGTCTCCTCGGCAGCAGCCATCACCAGGTCACGAGTGTGGCGCCACAGGTCGCCCACTGTAGCTATGCATTTCACATCACACAGGTGTGCATCCATCGCCTTCCATAGCTCAATACGTTTCCACACAGTACCGAGGAGAGGAAGTTAAATTTTCTCTGTTCGCGGCCGAGGTGCAAGACGTATAATTACGAAAAGGTAACAACAGGTTGGCCCGCACCAACTTGTGATCAGTGCCACACTCTGCTCCACGCAGTACACGTGTCATGCGCACTTCACACATACCAAGCTGACGTACGATGACATAGTCAAACAGGTGAGCCTTACCCCTCCGTGGGAGCGTCCAAGTTGCTAAATCACCCGCACTCAGTGCAACTCGAGGGTTCGTGGGCGTCAGGTCGTGAGTGGCGCACAATGAGAAGATTGTCAACGTTCGCATTCGCTGAACCAATGCCATGCGGACTTATAACATCTGTCCACACCGATGCATCACGCCCAACGCATGCGTTGAAATCACCCAGCAGAAATACTCGGTCGCTCCTGGGCACAGGCCGTATCACGGAGGATAGCTGAGTGTAGAACTGAGCACGATTGTCATCAGGATAACACACGGTCGGACCGTGGGTACTTATAAAAGTGCACAATTACCGCTTCCGAGTCGTAAGCGGACAGGCATCCGTCGCGCGCTCTTGCCAGTCAGTTCATCCACCAGCTGTGCATTGGGGCAATCGGCTATGGCAAATCCGACCACGTGTACACTTGGTGCTAAGATGGCGTTGCCCACCCGGTAGGTTCGGCCACAGATTCCTATCATTATCTACAGCCTGATGCTGAATGTTGTTACCTGTTGCTTCCTAGCTCCATCTGTTCAACTATAGTGTGACTTTTGTCCTTGGAGAGCACGCTGGCCACTAACTTACCTCCGCTTCATCCCTACGGACTTCCATTAGGAGTGTGATGCCGTATTGCTTAAAACTATTTGAATTTCAAGCACTTTTATGCCTTTACTACTAGCTTCAGGTTCTTTCGGCCTCATATTCTTATCATTATCTACTTCCTGATTCCGAAGGTTGCTTCTTACTTATTCTATTTGGTTCACCCTGAACAATGAACACGGATTTAGCACGGGTAAAAAAGCATGTGCCTGACAAGTTCCGTAGGATGGATGGAGTAAAAATTGAAATTTGAAGGATCATCAAATAAGTAAATCGTTATTTCAAGTGTCCACCGAGTTAAATGCACTACTACATAACGATAGTTTTAAGTGGGAATGGAATGTGCACAAGCAAAATAATATAGAGAGCTGTTATAGTTCAGTAAGTGCGTGAGAAATAAAAAGGGAAACGACAACGCTCACTCGTTTGTTTCTTCATTTGACAGATGTGGTATGTTAATCCAGTTTAGCTACATCCAAGATAATCACATGGACACTACCACAGATACCGTCAGCGCCACGTGGCGGAGAGGGCCGTCAAGCACATGGTTAGGTTTGCGTTGTTTCGTCCTCCAAGAGCAACGGACACCATCAAGTAATGCTATGAGTGAAAAACCTCAAGGCGCCGCCTAGAACCTAAATCAGTTTCAACCCAATCGGCTCCGCTTTGGATTGTGATATCGTAGTGTTCACGAACATCTGGCTTACCATTTTCATCTCCCCGCATCAAGATTCATGTTATTTCGGCTTCACCTACTTGTAATCAACTAATTCCGGTCCCTGAATGTCGTTGTCCGTTGCTTTCTAACTGTCAGTTTCACTCTAATATGACTGCTTAGACTCGGAGACCAACCTGGCTTATGCCTCAACTCTGTTCCATCCCTACTGGCTTTAGTAGGGTTGTGATGCCGTACTACTCACAGCTGGTTGACACACTACCGTTTGCACACCTGACCACAGGCTGCATGCTCTTTTGCCTGGTATCCGTAACCATCAGCTACTGATGTTAACATTGCTGTCTGCTTGTATCTTTCTCTCATCTGGCTGAAACTATTACTAATGCTACGCTTCCCGGCACCGCCCAGCCCCTGACTAATTTCCTTCAGCCTAACAGGTTCCGATTAGACTCGTGATGCCGTAGCGCGCACAAACATCCGACTTTCGTACAATTTCATCGCCTTACTACATGCTGAATATTCTTTCGGCCTTATACCTTACTCCACGAAGCGCAACGTCCCTAAATGATTGACACCGATGTAGTCTAACTTCACCCGTCGCTCATGCTTTCTAGCTACGCCCATACCATTGCTCTCTAAGCGTTTCACGGTTCTCACTTCTCTTACTATACTCACGTTACTTCCCTTCTAACGGTCCTGTACTTCACTTTATGTTCGCATTTGGCTTATATTATGCACTTTATGTGCGCGTTTAGCATCTTCCATGAACAATCTTACCACACCCAGGTTAACGACCCCCACTGTTCTGCAAAGTTTTGAGCTCCACTGACCAGTTTCTCTAGATTCTGATGGCTTTCAAACCCTGGAGTTATGAGCACCTCAGCGTTATTATTCCCATCCCTTACTTATCTCACTTCGGTTGGCGTGCTTCCATTCTTCATCGATTCTTTTCATTTCCCTTTTACGTTTGAACGCAGCCGTACGATTCGGCTGCTCTCTGCTTTTCACCTTAATCCAGTTGGACTTTGCTTCATCTAAGCTGCTGCTTGCTTACCGATGACTGCCATAACGGTTAGTTGAGCCCTTAGTTCATCAATTTATCTATGCACCTCTCCAATAACCGTATCATTTTCGGAACTTGTGAACACGCTATATCATATCGGTCTTTTGACCATGCGCTTTGTAGCAACTTCTTCATACGCCACTACATAAAGTCACTGCGCAATCTTTTACTGGCCCAGTCAGCAGACTTGTGCATCTAACCTCTAACCATTTCATGAAGTGGCGAAATCAACCGATTTTGATAAGGAGAATGCCTTAATGGAGCCCCGAACTTTCCTATTTTTTCATGGAGAACATTCGCACCGAACTTTTACGTTGGCCTCTTTGCTCATGATACTATGCATTACCACATGGCAAAATCATGCCGAATTTTGGCTAGTACCACAAAAGTTGTAACTACTTTTCCAGCACACTAGCGATGTCATGACCCTGGGTTCTACTATTACCTGACAAAATGCTCACGTGTATAAATTAAGACAATTTTGTTGCACCACTTTCCTACACGAAATGTTTTACTATCCCAAATCAGCTATGCTGGCATGTATATTTGCTCACGTCTTTAAGGGTATGCCTCTTTCTATCGACCATTTATTTATTTACATAACTCGTGAATACTTCCCATGAAATCAAAAGAGAACATTTGCGCGAAGAACATTCATTTCGATGAAGCTCATCAGGAGTTTACAATTATAGGGCAAAACTAGAAAACCGATTGGCGAATGAAAGCTAGGTCTAAATTAGTATGAACCACGAAATCCACACAATCTATTGGCTTGAGATTGCTGGCCATCTATCAAGGTCTTAGTCAGTCGAAGTACGCCGCTCGGACAAAACACACCAGGTGAGGGCATACAGAGCAGCGGTGACAAATGCTGGTCGCCTGTCATGCTTGAGGTGGGGATCTCTCGTCGGAGTGCTTTCATGGCCACGGTAGGACCAAGATTTTTACCGGCGTCTGTTGTTTGTCCAGTTCTCGTTTCAAAACCCTGATAGTATTAGTCTCAGCTTTCGTTAACAAGCGATTCTTAACTCTTTAGAGTGTCGTTTCGGGATAGTATGTATATATGACTTTGAATGAGTCATTTGCCCGAGTCTCGTGCCCAGTGTCAACCAAATGCTAAAGTGTCAAATTGTTTTTGTTCCTTAGAGCGTCTTTTCGTAGCGAAGTCGGGCAGTGTTCAGTGATACTTTTGGACAGACGCCTGGTCGGATGTCCGAGGCATTTTGTATCACAGTTGAAAGTGAATTAAGATAGGAGGAAATATTTGGACCGTACCGGGAGACTCAGCGCCTGAAGGAGATTTGAGGAAATGCATTCATCTCTAGAATATTTTGTGCGGGGGCTGAAATAAAATAAATAAGTATATTTCTAAACTGACTAGATGCTGCGCCCGTAAGGGATCAGATCAGTGTTTACATTAATCCTATGCTCTTGCACGGGAGCAGGAAAAGACTGAGTATATGTTCCTCGTTGGCAATTACAAATGCATTGGCTTTGTTAGGTGTACAACTGATGAGGTTGTACTCGCCCACCTCGCCATTCTTCTGGCTTCTTCAGGAGATATTGAGCATCTTGAATTTGTCTTTTGTGAAAGTTGCGCAGAGCCATAGTTGTGCTGGAGTTCTTTGGAAACAGGATCCAATTCACTACAATTTTACTATATTTTTTGGAGTATTTCGGCCCGCTCAGTCGTCTTGTTTATTGGTGCACACATTGAAAGAAATAAGAGCGACGGAATTACAGGGAACCTGAAAAGGTTTAAAAATTTTCTAGAAATACAAATAAAAATGAAACGCCTTTGTTAAGAGACATACTAAGGCGGCCTAGTCTACTAAAAAAACTACAAATTAACCAAATATATAACCAGAATTTCTTGCGCGAAATTTGATCTCTGGCGCCAAATTCCAACCTGAGTAACTCTCAGGTTCCAGAGTTGTCTGTCATTTTGAGCTCCACACGACAGTCGCAGGACGCTTGCGCCTACAGAGGGTCTACGGATGGGTTGCACTGCACTACCCACAGCTCCATCCGCACACTCCATCTTCAGTGTAAACGCTAAGGAATAAGACCGAGAGGCATGTGGATGTGAGCCTGGTTTCATCCGAGGAGCCGGTCCACATTACTTCAACAAGCATAGCAGAAGCATTCCTGCCTAACTGGGAAAGCAGACCTACCAGACGTACACCAGGCGGGGGCTGGACCGTGGTTCGCTCTCCACTGGTTGCATGAAGCCACTTTTTGAGCCTAGCAAGATCCCGGAGACTGTGCACCCCCTCCCCAGCAAAGATTCCCAGTCCCTTGGAGCCAGTATTCTAGGTGCAGGATGTTAGACAGGTAAGCACCTTGTCAAGGTTCACATCGGGCGCATCTACATCGGGGAAAGCAAACAGCCAACATGAAATTTGTGGGAAAGCGGACACGCAAAAGTAACACAGAATAGGCAACAAATTAACAGCATTAAGCCGACCGACTGAAGTGGAATTACTTCTATTCAAATTACAAAGATCTACGTTGTGCATAACTTGGTTTAGCCCAACTGCGCTGAAGGAGCATGATGCATGCAACATCAAGCATCAATACACGCGTAGATCTGTTCCACTTCAACCGATTTCTATTTACCATACATTTGACACTAACAATATTTCTGAGCATTTTTGACAATTTTCTGAACGTAATGCCGGGTTGTGCGGTTAACAAAATGAGATCTTAATTTCTGGTCGCTCTGACCGCGAACAAAGAATATCGCTTGCCTCTGTATTGACCCGTCTTTAAGACAGTGGACCCAAGCTGATGGAATCCAAATGTGTATTTTTCGCAGCCAGCGTTTAGTACTGGAATTCGTTTGGTTAAACAAGGTTTGCACTCGCTAAGGGAAAAATCCGGCCCAACCTACACCCTTATAGACCAGCAACATCAGTGGATTACAATCCTTTCTTTGTATGGTACCAGTTAATAGTCGTTTCCTTACTGATTTGGTCACCACCCTAGCATTCCAATACGCTTTACTATGAAAAGCGGTATCAGTACGCAGCTAGAGCACGAGTCCTTCGATGCTGGTAAAGCAGCAATGCGTAAGACTTACCTGGTGGTAAATTTGGTTCGAGGAGGCCCATTACTCTCCGATCTGATGCCACAGCATTTGCGTTTGGCACCGTACTGTCTAACAAGACGGATAATTAGACTGAGAAACCCATCGCTTTTGTCTTTAGGAGCATAGCGCCGGCAGGGAAGAACAAGGCGAAATTAGGTAAGGAGGCGATAGCCGTTATATCCGAAACTAGGATATTTCAGCAGTATCTCTGGGGAAGGAGTTTCGAAAGGTTTACTGAGCGAAATCCCCTACTAGCCTTGATTGCTGAATCTAAAGACATCATCCAGGTTTCATCTCCCCATTTGTAACGCTGGACTTTACTACTATCGGCTTCCTATAAAATAAAATAAATTAATCTCGGGTGGTTCGAGACACGATGTTTTAAACATAATCATGGGATTGCAAGCACTCATGGTTGGCAAGACACATTGCAGTAGTATGCAGCAAGAGGGTTGAATTTGTACCCTATTTGAAGGCATATATTTTGCAACAGTTACGATTGCAAGTGTGAAGGAATGTGTTTACATTATCCCGTTAAATGATAGAACCCATGTGAGAGTTTATCCTGGCTGCTGAGCTGGCGGATTTGGGATACCGATCAGAACATTGTGGATCGGGTACCCAAACGAATTTTGCGGTAAATTCGTTCTATCGATTAGTTGTAAATGTTTATAGTTCAGGGACATGAGAGTTCATCATCACTATCCGCAGTCATCCGGTAAGTTTCTTTCGCATTGGGCCGGCTTTCGCTGGGTTCTGCGAGATGAGCTGTCGGCATTTTGCCTACGGAAACGGCTCCTTTGTTTATCCATCACTGTAGGTATTATTCATTTTGTGGTTGTACACGTTTGTTGCAATTTTGGGCGTTTCTTATGAGATGTTGCGGCAGTGCTTGTGTGGTGAGTTCTGCCTTGTCTTGCTTTGATTGGCGGCAACGCCATGTTCATGTACATGTAGGTGTATTACCCACGGGCTCAGTGGGTCTCGCACACAACTCCTGGCTGGTTACATTCGACTTAATCAGGTTGGCCGAATGTCACTGAATTGTTCCCGGTGGACAAATGTGGACCTAAGCGAAGCGAAAGAGAGAGGGACAAGCCAAGTTAAGACTACCTAAGAGAGACGTGAAAACAGTTATGTAAAATTCCCATGTAATATGCTCTACGACCTGAGGAACTTGTTGTACCATGCGCAATGAATGATTTGCTGTCTTAGTGATGGTGCCGTAAAAGGGAACATAATAAATGCTTTATTCTCGACGGTGCGAGGCAGACATGATCATGGTAATGCAAACGCCTAACATCAGCAATGTTATGTAAATGCTGCAAGTAAATCAATACATACTGGATATATGTGTATGCATGTCTATATTGTATATGGGTTCATGTGTAAGTCAGCATGTTGAGTGAATTTGTTACTATTACTGTAAATTTGTGAGCTTTTTGCAACCTTGCCAATATAGGAAGGAATCAGATGAAATCTTTGACATGTTTGACTTTAGAGAAGTGTGTAAGGTCCTCCGATATGGCAAGAGGCAATGACTTTATTTAGTAGCGGGTCATATCTGCCACATCACAGTGTTATTAAGCAAACATGTATGGCTTTATACGGTTAGAAAATAATGTTATAACATAATAATGATAATACTGATAATATTAGGTTATTACATTTAGGGAAGAGACCAAATGATGTGCAGTGTACAACACTGTTTGTGCTAAAAGTGCCTTTGGAACGTTCTACGTGTCTTTGTTCCGCAACCACAGCCGGCCTTAAAGCAAAGCTGGGGCACGGACCTGTGGGTTGTCCATAAGTTCACACCGGATGATAGCCTTGCAATGCAGAATTATGCCACCACCACTTCCAGATCTTTCACCCGAAGCAGTGACATACCACGTAAATCGACCTTGGAATACGTTATCTTAAGGCCTAACCATCTCTCCTTAACCATAATGAGATCTTGCGGTTGTGACTCCTGGCGTCCTTTAAGTGTGGCCAGATTACTAAAGAGACCTTGAACGTTCGTGTACAATCAAGCTAATGTTTTGATGCAAGGTGTGAGTGGTCAACCAATTCGTGTTCAGTTTTATGTCGACCGTTCGTCGGTCGGCCGTCAATCGTTTTTTGCGTGGGTCATTGGTTCTTGAATTTCAGGCAGGCTGCACGGTAGCACGGAGCATTCCAGATCGAGATGTTCTCTCCTGCGTCTCCCTGTCCAGTCAGTGGTCTCGAATGTTATTCTGTCTACCGCTCTGCAGGATTGTGGAGGCAAATAATTTACTGAGGATGCAGGTTCCAATGAAGTGCTGATAAATAGTGACCATGCGCTTGTTATCTTTAGCCTAATATTTCTAAGTAAGCTGGAGCGACATTTCAACCAGCTATATAATTGGACTTCTGTCATTTTTTGGAGTGTAGCACTACGTTAACTATTTTTACACCATAGCGTTTATAGTTTTAAGTAAAGGAATTTTTGTTAAAAATTTAGCGCTGACGACGTCCAGAGGGAGCGCTTGTCGGATGTTGCGCCACTGCTCACGGTCATGTATTTGCACTTCGTAAGCAATGGAACCAAGTAGTTCAGAAACACGACGTACCGATACGGTGTTCTTGCTTTCTTTCATAGAAGACCTACCATGGTTTTAATTTTCGTTTGACCGCCTTTTGCAATAACTAGCTGAGTATGCGTACCCCGCTGGATGAGATGCGGAGATAAACTGCTGACAGTAAGACTATCACTGTCTCCTCAGTTGTGTTCAAGGTTACGCGAAAAAAGCTAGGTTTGCTGTAGTTCACTAAAGTTAAGTGACGCGCCACGCGCCTTAGCGTAGTGGGCTCAAGCCGAATATATATTGCATCGCAACTGGAATTCTACTGAGTACGAGTACCTACCAACTTGTTCTTTATTGTGACAAATCTGGACCCAGGAACATTAGTGCACATGACCGTTAACGCACTGTGGTTCGGTTTAGCGATTCACGATTTGAGCCTTGTGGCTGGTAACTTGGATTGTTTATCGGGCACTAAGGAATGTTGTGAAAACAGTGCCGCATCGCTCGTGTTTGGTCAAGAAAATTGACATAAGGTTGTCTCTTTGGGCTTTTTTTACCAAGGTGACCTATGCGTGTGTTACCCGGCTCAGGAGTGCCGGTGTTGTGCGCAAATCATGAAATGTGGCATTTAGGGATAAGTTGCTAGCTGTCACGGTGGACGTGGCTTACCCAAGTAAAGGTTTAGTACTTGTCGGAGAGGTGGCGTAGAGACCGTTGGACGGTTAGCAAGACTGACTTTAGCCTTCTACTTAGTGACAGAGATCTGAGGGGTTTGCCGTAGAACAGGATAAACGAATAAATATATCTTTATGCTCGGCAGTGCAAGGCACGTCTGCTGCGGCCTGGTACTGATAACCCAAACAGGTACATGTACAAATATGTCGCAAGTTAAGCAGTAAGATACTGGTTCTAGGTGTGCTGAGTTTCTTTACTTTAAGTGTTTGTTTTGCTTTATTGCCTTAATTCCTAATATATTACCACCTTTTAAGGTTTTCCAGAAAATCTTCTGTTTAATTACACACTTTGATTGAGCAAAAGCTGGATATCTTTAGTTTTATTCGCGTTTGTTGAAAGTATTTTGGCTTTTTCTGCCATCTTGAATTTCTCGCGGATATTTAGATAACACATTTATTTTATATGCTAATATGGCAAATAGTAGTCAGTATGCCTTGTTCGATATTTTGTTTGATGTCATCATTTCAAGATATTGGCCATTGCTTGACATCCCCGGTGTGGCGGCGCTTGATATGCAGATTGACAAGATGCCTACCTGTTATTACCCACCAACATGTCTATGCTGGCTCCCGGAGACAGTTAGTCGTTGCTGCAAGGACTGGATGTACGGTCCTCATGACCATTTTTTTGAAGTGCGGTCTCATGCACGTCAATAAATAAATAAATATTTCTTCTCGAACATGCGAGGTACGCCCATGATCACGCAGTTACAACTGTACAAAGATTTTGTGGCAATTCTAACAGCGACAGTAAAAAAATGTTCAAACGACCATGATTGCAGCTGTACAATTGGTACAAATGTAAAAGAACTAATTGATTCGTCTTGAGATTGGCATACATTCATAAGGACATAATTAGTCGGCCATTTATTGCAGTAATACATCAGACAATAGTAGACTTAGCATCCCAGATGGTCGCTTAGAAGATAATTGAAGAGCAAGCTCGACATAGCTGGGATGATATACTGGGTTCGGGTGTACGTGACGCTAAGATCAGTGGTGAAACCGTAAAAGAATAGTGACTGCAACATATGCAGATGTAGAAGTGTCAGTGTAACGATCATTTCAAGAATGATGAAAGGTAAAGCTTGTTGACTTGCCAGTGTGACTTCATGCTCTGTGCTGTTATTCGGTGGCGAGTCAAATCCACCACGTCACAGTGTTGTTAAACGGATTTTTGTGGTTTTTTATAGAGTAGACGCATTCCAGGCAAAATCTCACCATGTCCTGGAACACTGCCGCCAGTCCTTTGCATGGCAAGTTGTAACTGCTGATGCTCCCTGTTGAAAGATTATTTGCTCGGTCAATTGCAATCAAGTTGCGTCCAATTTTTCCGTTGGCTGACGCACGTTAGGCGAGTGCCTGTTACGTCCCTGGGTTCTGTCCTGTCCTGACCTAATGGGCCTGACTAGCGAGTCATTAATCAAATATTTTTAAAAGTGTACTGGGTTGATCGTCTGTAGAACCACGTGAATTCTCCGGGGGATGTAAACGAAATATCATGTTTAACTTAGGGTGGAGCGCTGAAGAATGCCAAACTTAATTACTCAGACTCTAGAGGCTAGCAAAACTTTTCCCATTCAACAAATCGATGCTCCTTCCTTGGTAAATTGTAAAATTGCATGGAAATAAAGACAACCAAAGCCAATTGAAAGCTCAAGCAGAGTGAATAAATCCAGTTGGGTGGTAAGCAGAAACAAATTATCCAGTAGCGAAACATGGCCGATCCAATCGTTCTAGACTTAGTGTTTGTTAGCAATGGATCAGGATTTGTCCAATTGTAAATGACATTGCATCAACAGGCGAATCTGCCTTCCGAAGTCAAATGGAAGGTCCTTGTATACATGTTGACAACAAATATCAACAATAGTGCTCCAGGTAAAAGTATGTGATAGAGATATTATTATTCAAACTATATTCAATTGTTCAGTCCTCTGAAAATTTGTATCCTAGCAGGCTAACGAATAAATTGTACAGCCGGTAAGTTGTAACAACGGCAGCTAATCTACTATCCATGTCCAGGTAAAGGAACAATATACTTCGTAGTTTACTTTCGCAGCCACAGCGATGGACGATTCCCCGGGTGCTTAACGCTGTACCTGTAGCAATCTCGGGACAAAAAACAACTAACAATGGAAGCCACACAACCAGACGAAAGAAATGCAACCGGAACGCAGTCGAGCCCTTGAAGAGTTTCAGCAGCGATTAACCTACTGTAACTCTACACCATGTAATACTGTTAAGTAAATATATGCATGTGTTCCAGTACATTGACGAACTACTGAGAGAAGCAAGAAACCCAGGAATCGGTAGACAGTGGAAGGGATATTCTAAATTAGGGATGAAAAATAAGAAAGGGTAAAGAGAGATTGAGAGGTTCTAGAGCGCATGCCCCATTTGTCAGGTTCTAGAGGGAGGCAGAGGAGATACGCTGGAGAGGGAATGAACAGATCAATCAGAAGGTATGACAGCGACACGTTGCCTCATGGTTTGTGTGGGGAGCGGACAACAGTCCAGCCACCATATTGTGTGCATTTGATTCCCCAAATGCAGTGTGCTTGTGTTTACCCTTGCAGAGTGTAGGGGGGCTGCGTTGATGCAATATGGCTCCCATCCACATGTCTCGCGATCTTACTCTTTCGGGTTTACACCGGATATGGGGTGTGTGGATGGAACTGTGGGCGTTGCAGCCCAAGCCAACCATGGTGCCTTTGTAGATGCAACTGTCTTGCATCTGGCTTATGAAGGACACTGTGACAGGCAAATCCAGAACCAGATGCCGCCTACCACTTTTGGTGGACTTGGTGAGTGAGTTTGTTAATGTGACTGCATTCTTGAGGTTGCTCGCTGTACTCGCTGTCGCTTGAAGGATCAAAGAAACTTCGAACTATATAATGTTCGTGACTTGGGAAAGATCCTTCTGAAAGGGAAGAGGCAGTGACTTTATTTATTGCCGAAGCACATCCTTCACGTCGCAGTGCTGTTAAACGGACCTTTGTGGCTTGTTATATGGCGAACGCTTGGCAGGCGCAAACGCATAAAGTCCTGGAACACTGGCGAGTAACTATTCGCTAAAACGGGATTAACAAGAGCCACCAAGCTAACACCAAGGAAAGGTTGTCCGTCTAGCTAGCCTTGTTGTTAGCTTCTAATGGCAAAGCCCTGAGGCTGGCCATATGCTGGACTATTGCAGTCAGGTTTTTGCACATTTTTACGAGAGATATTATAAAGTTGACTATTGGGATTGTGTTGTATTGTTAGCAAAACCAGCGCACATCAGTCAGGTTGATTTGTCACTTACGTTCTCTTTGACCTGCACTAGAGTAGCGAAGGTAAAATGCACGGAAGCAGTTTGCCGCTAAGGTTATATAAACATTTTTAATAATATTGTGTATACTTGATATAAAAATACACATCAGTTAGTGCATGAACAGCTAGACGCAACAGGCATAACTGCTTTGGAGTAGCACGAATAATTATTTGGAGAACTATTTTAACTGGAAAACTTTTGCAATCGTTACGTGTACATTAATTATCTGATAATCGCGGGATCGAATTACTTGATAATGCCGGTGCTCGAAAAAATCAGTTACAACCTATAATCACGAAGCCAAAATTAGGTGAGGTTTCCTTATGTAGTAATCCATGGATTTAGGAGCAAAGTAACCTAAGTCAAGTTTTGGTACAACTGAATCTGAATAAAAGATAGGAATGTTCGGGGCCTTATCTTGACCTCAGGATTAACCTCGTTCATCATAGTGCGTATATACTGCCTCATATTAAAGATCGATTTGACTCACCAATTCAGGAAAAGATAGCAGAAATTACGTGCATAGGTTTGACGCATGCGAGGCATCGTTCCGTGGAGAAAAAGTACGTATTAATCATTCGTTTTGTAGATGACTAACATATTGCGCTTTCTAGTCTGTAAGATATCGTTTATTTGTGGAACCAAGAAATGTCCTTGGGGGAAATCCAGGTTAGGTTAGGTTCAGGGACGCCTAACAAGCGTCCCGCTTCTTTCATTGGTAAGCAAACCATGTCCCGGCACTCCGACAGTACACTGATTCTCCGTATTACTGCGTTAAGAAAAGAAAAGAGATAAGGAGAACAATTTGATACCCCATTTTAGTAAATTCACAGTCATTCAGGAAAAAGATTTGGTCAACATCTGCCTAGGCCAAGTTTGAAGGCGACTGCGGTTTCGAAATCTAGTAAATCACAAGGAAGCCTGTTTCAATTGTTCACGACACGGTTTGTGAAAAACTACCCCGATGTCGAGCCGAAACCTTACTTGTTTGTGCTTAAGTCGAGATGTAAGCAAGTGGTCTGACGAAGCCTGCTCAAACAAATCTGTGGGATTGATCCCAATGAGACCTCTCTAAATTTTGAGCGTTGCAATTAGGCCACGCGTCAGTCTGCGTTTTTCCATAGAAAAACTTTGGGCTTCTTAAACCATCTATATATGTCTTTCCACGCTGACCTTTGATCAATTAGATAGCCAGTTTTTGAAACTTCTCATTGCAAATGTGGTCGCTATATAAATAAGGCGTCCAAGCCTGAACACAATTCTCTATATGTGGTCTCTTCTTAAACCATCTATATATGTCTTTCCACGCTGACCTTTGATCAATTAGATAGCCAGTTTTTGAAACTTCTCATTGCAAATGTGGTCGCTATATAAATAAGGCGTCCAAGCCTGAACACAATTCTCTATATGTGGTCTAACCGCTGATTTATAAATTAGGGAAAACTTCTGGTTTATTGTTACAGAACGTTCGCCTGAGATGAAATAACTCTTCTCGCGCCTTGTTAGTCACATGGTTTTTTCTCACTTTCCCTTTTCTGTGAGGTCCGGAAGTTGTTGGGGATCTGGGATTGGACTGAGGAACAACGTTTTTGCCCGAGACGAACGGATGAAACGACAAGGGCCTACATGGAACATTGCTGTAAATCAAAGGGATTCAACTGCATTCACCACCACGACCGTTGTCCAGGGTAGATAGCTGGACACGATGTCTTCACACTCCCGGCAGGTATACATAATCTGAAAAATTCAGGTAAAGGAAACTTTGAAATTTTTACCGAACTAAACACTCAGCAAGACTACCCTTCTTGACTTTTATCCTCTACGAGCCTCAGCGCTTATGGCGGCCCTGACCAAGCTACCTGATCAGCCAACAGAATAAATTGGAAGTCATTTGACTGCGAACGACCGAGTGTGAAATCATTCGGCAAGCTGCTTTGTCAGTTGTAGATTAGTGTTCAACGTGGGTTTTAGCCTGGCAAGCGTTCGTCCCATAAAAAGCCACAAATGTCCGTTTAACAACACTGCGACTTGGCGAATGTGACTCGCCACTGAATGAAGTCACTGCCCACAACTAAATACTGGTATTTCAATCTTCTCTTGACACTTGCAAGAATAAAGTACTCTCTGTCTACAAATACCGTTTTGCCTACAATTATAGTACCTTGACTGTTTGCACCATGCGCACTTGAATCCAAAGTATCGTTATCCATTGTCGACTTTACTTCTCAAAATTAATTCCTCAACCTCTACAGCCTGTGCAAATTTCGGCCACTGACCATACATGCATGGCAACGTGTATGTTGTGGAAATTAACTGCCTGTAAATTTTGATCAGGCCTGATTTGGTGTGCCTCAATAACTTCGAGAATAAACTATTTAGTTATTTAGTTATAATGATTTTACGTTCACTTGCTTGGCTAATAGTCAGCAGTGTCAGTAAACCAGAGGAAGTCTGAGCTGTAAATTATTTGTTCCTAGTGGTCAGGGACTGACATTTCAGTAAGTGGAAAATTCCCATTTCATTATCAAGAACGAAAGACCGAGGGTGAGCAATTGTTTTCGATGATTCATCTTCAGACCTGTCTGCTAGGATATTCGTTGCCTTCAATGCAATCATCGAAGAATTGTACACAAGTTTTAGCCTCGGCAAGCCTAGTGGAGAACTTAAGGAACTGATTTAGTTCCTTCACCACTGAGGGCGGCTTGGACGATTTCAGTAAGTGGAAAATTCCCATTTCATTATCAAGAACGAAAGACCGAAGGTGAACAATTGTTTTCGATGATTCATCTTCAGACCTGTCTGCTAGGATATTCGTTGCCTTTATCCGGGAGTTTAGTAAGCGGAATATGCTTCTTGAAGAATGAAGGACAGAAGACAGGTGTTAACGCCACGATGAAGAGTTGCAACTTGTCCAATACAAAGGATCGAAATTCTTCCGGATATCACTTGTAAGATCAATAGATGAAGCAGCTATCCATGGTCAAATAAATTATGCATCTAAGGCCATCGAATAAATCCAAGAAAGTACAAGGTAAACATTTTCTCATAATATTATTAAGAACCATACACAGTGTTACAGTGCACAGTTAAGTGCAGCGAAGCTTCCCACGAAAAAGAATTGTTATCCTTCCTAATATGGCAAGTAATAGCCTCGACAGGACATTCTGCCGTCCGTCCATGTGGTATCCTCGGAATAACTCAAGATAAAACCATGTGAGAACAATTATCTGAGGCAATATGATCTCATTTGTTTAAACTTCAGAAGAGTGGCATCCGTCAAAGATAGCCAATAAAAAATCCACCCAAATGGTAGATTGCAGGGTTAACAGAACCACCTTCTCTCACTATCCGAACGACTCAGGAGACTAAGATTAAGCACGAGTGTTGTTGCATGATCAACTAGTGCAAAGGAAGAGACCTTCGGGTAACGGTGGGCATTTCTGTGGAAACCTCGGAATAAGGCGAAACGAAAAGAAGCAATGAAATTAACTGGCGAAACGTAAACATATTGGAAACGCAAAAGCAATATGCAGTATTTGCAACAGTGTCTTAATTGATGCTTCTCCATAAAATGTGTGAAATTGGTTTACCTATACGTTAAATAAACTTGTTCTCGTGTTGGGGTCCAAGATAATTGGTGAAGAAGAACCGCATGCTCTTGAAGGTACAAACAATAGACTGGTGGCTCGGCCATGCCTGAGGCGTTTAAACCACAATAACCTAACCCTGGTCCGTACTCAATGGGGATACAGTGCATTCGAGCGACCGCTATAAACCCAGGTTCGACCCGAAAGTGATTTGCCGGGTTTCGGCTGATTGCAATCCTTTCGAGAAGTACCCTGTTGGTTAACAAGTCCTATTAAATCTGTTGAATATCGTCGCTCAACGATTTATATTTTAGCTGTTACCATAGAGGCTGTAGACATAGTACTCAAGCTTTTTCCTACTCAGTGTGCTTTAGCTCTCATCTCACAACTAAGAACACTTTATTATCCAGCGAGACGCCGCGCCTAATCTTAGTAGCTGCAGTTGTCTCTATATCTCTATCCAGTGCTGATACTGCAACCCTACTTCTGCTACAGCTGTGATATGTAGTCCGTTCCCTTATCGCTCTTACTGTAACAGAATGTCAATTAGCTCCTGTCCACCTAGATGTTCCTTAGCCCATTCGTTCCAGGTGCCATGTTATCCCTACCAGCCGCAACCTCTTCGACTACTCCACTTGCAGGAGTCCAACTCCCTGACTGGCTTTCCCTAGCTCAGTCAATCTTTGTACTAATCTGTTAGTACCCTAGCATGACATTTTGCATCCCTTATCTTCGATGTGTCGTTGACTATCTCCGTGACATTGTAGGAATCTACTAGTGAACAAAAGTCTTAATCAAATGGCCACACTCGCCAACTGATACTCTCTAATCCAGCACCATTATCTCAGTTCAGCAGCATCTAGTCACCATAGCCTCCATGCAACGCGGCGCATGTCCGGAGCTCGCTATGAGCCATCCTTATCACCAACTCTTAGTCTCTTGGACTGTTTACATCACAACTCAGCTAGTTTGGGGATTTATTCTGTGTCACTGTAGGTACTCACTTGTAACTAAAGGCGTTAACCGAATGCCATTGCTGACCAATGGTCTCTCCTAGCACAGTTTTCTGTCGTTCGCCTTGCTCTCGTCACCTCTTTTTGGCAGCAGCTACTCATCGTAGGCTCCATGCATCTCTGCGCATATCCGGAGCTTGCTAGGAGCCACCACTTTTCTCCAAACTTTATTGCCTTGGACTGTTTGCATCACAACTCAGCTGGGTTGGTGACATTCTGTGACACTGTAGGTATCCACTAGTGACCAAAAGTCTTAACCAAATAGCTCCACTCTGCCACTGATACTCTCTATTCTAGCACCATTATCTCTGTTCAGCGGCAGCTAGCTGCTATAGGCTCCATGCAACTCGGTGCATATCCGGAGTTCGCTAGCAGCTACTCATTATCTGCAACCTTTATTCTTTTGGACTGTTTGCATCAAAACTCAGCTGGTTTAGTGATTTATTCTGTGACACCATAGATATTCACTAGTAACGGAAGGCTTAATCCGAATGCCGTTGCTAGTCACTTATCTCTCTCTCTCACCTAACGCCGTTATCTCTATTTAGCCTTAATCTTGTCAGTTCGTTTTGGCAGCAGCTAGTCGTCGTAGGTTCCATGCATCTAGGTGCAAATCTGTAGCTTGTGAGGAGTCATTGCTTTAATCTCCAAGCTTTATTTTCCTGAGAAGCCTGTCTCTATAATCTTCGCTCGCTTGTTCATTTATTCACTGACACTGTGAGTATCCACTAGTGACGGAAGGTCTTAACCCAATGGCTACATCTGGCCACTGACACTTTCCATTTTCTAGCGCTCATCTTACATTCTACACCTCAGATTGGCTGCTGCTATTCGTCGTAGTCTCCAAGCATCTCGACACATAACTGGAGGTTGCTTGGAGCCACTCCTTATATCCAAAGTTTATTTTCTTGGGCTGTTTACATCACACCTGCTGGTTTGGTGACTTATTTTGTGACACCGTAGGTATCCACTAGTAACTGAAGGCTTAAACCGAACGCCATTTCTAGCCAACGATACTCTCTCCCGTAGCGTCATTGTTGGTTGTTTGTCTAATCCTCGTCTCGTCCGTTTAGCTGCTGTGAGTCATTATATGTTCCCTGCATCTCTGCGCATATTCGGAAAATGCTAGGATCCACTTCTTATCTCACCAACCTTTAGTCTCTCGGACTGTTTTATCGTTTACCTTGGTTGATTCTTTGATTTATTCTGTGACGCTGTATGTATATAAAAGTGACAAAACGTCTTCTTTGAATGGCTACATTTCGCCAGCGATGCTCTCTCCTAGCGCCTTTATCTAGGTTCTCTCAGTTTTAGCACCATATTTTGAAGCAGCGAGTGGTCTTAAGCTTCGTGCATTTCTGCGCACATCCGGAGCTAGCTGGGACCCACTCCTTATCTCCCCAACCCTTAGTCTCCTGGAATATTTGTATCACTTATCTTCACTGACCTGTTGACTTTCTCTGTAACACTGTATGTATTTACTTGTGACCGAATTTCTTAATTGAGTGGCTACAGTTAACCAATCATGAGCTGTCCACCAACGCTATTAACTTTCGGTTGTCTCACATTCAACACCTCTAGCTACCGCGACTCGACCTATGCTATCCGCATCAGTGCGCATATTCGGGGCTTGCTAGGAGCCACTCCTAATCCCCAACTCTATTCTCGTGGACTGATGGCATCACATATTTTTGTTAGTTTGTTGGCCTATTCTGTGACATTGTAGTTGTCCATTAGTAACTAGAACGATTAAGCCAAACAGCATTTTTGGCCAATGAAACCCAGTCCATTAGCACCATCCCTCGAACGTCCTAGTCCTAGTCTCTTGCTCAAATTTACTTAATGCTAGACGGCTTCTATTATGCTCAGCTTTCTATCCTCATGTACCCACATATATGATAGTTATTATGTGGCCTTCGATAATCCTCACCCCCTGGAGTATATATAAATCTCGCCACATCGCCACTGTATCTTCTGGTTTCCGACTGCAACCAATCGCGATTGCATAGCCACCTTTTGGTCTACGGTTGAATTCTGATGCCGTAAGCTAATACCTCGTGGATTTCTTACAGGAACCATGATCTTCATCCTCAAGTACATGATAGTAATTTACCCATTGGGCCAAGCCTTCTGTTGCATAATCAAAAAACACTTTCAGTGTAATATCTGTTACACATTCTGCACCACTTTGTCTCAAGTAAATGTCTTAAGGTAGGATTTTCCCATTGCTTGGTACCATGACAGTCCTTGTTGGTTTTCTCTCAGCCTATTCCTCTCTTTCCTTTATCCCTGCGGGCGTGAAGTTCTTAGAGATCCGGGATTAAACTGAGAAACTGCCTCCGTCTGAGATAGGACGAAATAAGCAACAAGGACTTACCTGGATCATGGATTTACTTCAAAACCAACCATCTGCACCCAACACCTCAATCATCAATGTCCAGTGAGGATAGCTGGACACGAATTCTTCGCACTCTAGAAAATATACATAATCAGAAAAGGTGAGACCGTATACACCGGTAATTCTACTTACCTGTAAAATCATTCTTCCTACTCGACTGGCTTCAACGTCCATGTTAGGCTCTGACAGTGCCATTCATTTAGCCAACAGAGGAGTCAATGAGTTCATTGAGTTGCAGAGAGCAGGATGGGAATACCTTGTCATTCCCATCGATTCCGTATCATACTGGGTTTGATGCGTGTCGTTGCATTACGACGTTCCTCGAGAGTTCGTCGCAATTGCAGTGACAGCCGCAAGATTCCAGCATTCTCAGCGAATGTCTGCCTATCAGCCGCTTGAAACTTTCTGCGAATGGAGCGTCTGCAATTTCTTCCGGTAGGCTGTTCCAATCATTCACCACTCTAGTGGATAGGGTGACGTCCATGCTAATTCTGTCTTCTTTGCTTAAACAGTTTCCATGCGTGACCTCGTGTGGAACAGTCAGTGTTAGGCCGGAAGAATTGTAACTCACTTCCAAGTTCCCCTCGGAGGATGCGTCTGGTATAGATGAGATCACCCCGGCGGGGCTCGAGGGAGAACAGATTTAGCTGCTGGAGTCGAATGAGGTACGGGAGATCATGAAGCCCCAGGACAGCTTTTGATGCGCGTCTCTGAACCTTTTCCAGCAGAGCGCATTCAAACTTTGAAAGCGGATGGATAGCTGGTAGGCCATATTCTAAGACTGGACGGATGTACGAAGTGAACAAAGGTCATTCGAGAGAATGATCTTCTTAAGGTACCCACCAGTCTCCTTCCAGTGGCCACCTTCTTCAACGTGTCCTGCGTCGTTCTAAAGTCAGAAGTCACGATAAACCCGAGATCTCTCTCGTGGGTGGTATTCCTGAAGAGAAACCCACCAATATGGCATGCGCCGTACGGTTCACTGTTACCCATTAGGAGAACAGCGCATTTATTTCGGTTTACTGGCAGTTCGTGTAGCTGGTCTAGAGCCCTTTGTAATCTGTCCGCAAACTCAAGGCTGGATACTGTTGACCATAGCTTGAGGTCATCGGCGTAGATCAAGCAGTCGGTTTGAAGTACAGTCGGCAGATCGCTAATGTACAGTTTGAAGAGCTCCGGTCCAAGCACTGATCTTTGGGGAATGCCATTAGTCATACGCACTGGAGCACAGAGGGTTTGGTTCACTTGTACGCGCATTGTCCTACCACTTAAGAAATCAGCAATCCAGAAGAGATTTCCTGTAATGCCAATTCCCTGGAGTTTATGCAGCAGTCGTACGTGTGGAACCTTACCAAAGGCTTTGCTGAAGTCAATGAATATTACATCAACCTGTTTTCGGGCACCTATGGCTTCTGCCCATGTTTCCCTGGCGATGAGTAAGTTAGTGATGCATGAGCGTGCTCTCCGGAAGCCATGTTGAGCAGGTAAGATGACGTTTAGATTCACACAGTGTAGCTGGAGGGCGCACTTGACTATTCGTTCCATGGTTCTGCATACGACTGATGTTAGACATATTGGCCGGTAGTTGGCTGGGGATTGTTGGTTTCCCCCTTGTATTTGGGCAGGACGGTACCTGCTTTCCAGCCTGTAGGTAGGCAGCCGATTGCGAGGGATTGCAGAAACACTGCAGAGAGGGGCGGCGACGTACTCAGCTATCACTTTTAGGAAGCTGGGATTCAATCCTTCCGGGCTTGGGGAGGAGCTCGGGTCCAGTTCCAGGAGCAGCTTAGTGACTACTTCGGGGTTAAATTCAACTTGGCCCATAGAGGAGTAGAGTGCAGGCAAACAGTAGTTTAGCAGCGGAGTCCACTGAGTAGACTGAGAAATATTGCGCAGCGATTGGGTTTGCTTTTTCCTCATCGCCGTAGAGAACGGTACCTTCCTTAGAAGATGATAGAGCGGGGATTACACTACCCGTTTCGGCATTTCGGTTCAAGTAGGCAAGATGTATCTTGGGACAGTTTTGGACTTCCATGGCCAGCCTATGTTCATACTGTAGTCTTTTGTCTCGTTTTCTCAGGGTGTATAGGTTTCTGACCGTTTTATAATCTAATTAGCTTTATGTCAGTCCTGTGCTGTCGGAATGATCCCATAGTTTTCGTCCTTTTTTCATTAGAGATCTTACTTCTTTATCAATCCATAGGGGTTCTTTGGATAGTGGTCTGCTCATGTAGTTTGGAACAGACTGTTCAATGAGCCGTAACAACATAGATCCTAGGCGTTCCCATGCGTCATCAAGCTCCAAGGATTGCGGAATACTCCAGTCCAGGTTACTTGCAGTCTTCTACTCTGGGCTGGTCATTGCGCCAGAAATTTCGACGCAGTGTCCCCTGATCGTGGATTGTGAGCGATCGTGTCCACGAAAAGGAGACTGTACGTGATCACTCTTCCAAGAGGTTGGAGGGTCGTTAGATTGTGAGACATCAGATGGTGCCGAGGTGAAACCAGGTCGAGAATGTTTGTGTCTGACGAGGGACCATCGTGTTGAGTCAAGACATGCCTGTGTCAGGTTGCACTTGTGAACTGGTTATCAAGGAGATCAACTTCAATGGAGTCAGAGTGAGAGAGTCTCTGTGAAGATGGTCTCCAGATTGTGTCGGGGCGTTGGGGGGGGAAAGTACCCATAAGGAGACAGTTTGTTCCTCTGCTGTGGGTCGCACGGAGCGTAATAGGTGTGAGCCTGGTCCTGCAGGGGCTCTGTAGCTAATCCGACCATCAGCGATTGGTATCCTTCATGAAATCGAGACCACAGCATTGCTGGCATATCATCCTTGTCACAATCGGGTTCGACAATGTGGGTCTTGAGGTAGTTCTTTGTGTATAGGATTACTTAGCCTCCAGACCTCCCACCAAAACGATCGCATCGAAGTAGCTGATATCCTGAAACATGAACCTCCGAGTCAGATATATCAGATGACAGCCAGGTTTCGGTGAAGGCTATTAGGTCCAGTTGCTGTTCAGAGATAAGGAATGGAATCTCATCTACCTTGTTCCTGAGACTGCGCACACTCGCTAGTATTACCCGTTGTCCGTTCATTATGTTTTAGGTCCTGGAAGAAGGAAGATTGGCCAATATCGAGCTCTCTGAGATTTTTTGGCTACTCGAAAATCCACTATGTGTAGATCTGTTTCTTCAGTTGCTTGTCGGGTTCGCAACTCGCAGACAGCTTGCCTCATTCGGACTCGGTCCTACTTTGAGTGGTCTTTCAGAAAACGTAGAAGATTTCTCCCTTGAGGCGCCGGGTCCGTCTCAGGATGCGTTGGCGTTCTTCTTCATCCTGACAGACGATTTTCAGAGAACGAAACTTGTCTGGGGTCCTCTTGATTTCTGCCAAGGCGAAAGGCAGAGATTAGGTTTATTCCTTGCTCATGCTCATCAAACAACATGGAGACCATTCGTTTAAGGAAGGCTTGGTCGTCATTCGACTGCAAATAGCTGAATGAACAAATGACTCATAAGAAGCTTCTCTAGATGTACACGTCCGTTCAACGAAATCGACCACAGTGTTCCAGGACGTGGTGGATTTTCGCCTGGCCAAGCGTTCTTTAAATAAAAAGCCACAAAAGTCCGTTTATCAACTAGCGTGACGTGGCGGATGTGACTCGCCACTGAATAAAGTCACCGCCCACTGTTACACTTCTGGAATATCCATTAGTCATTTTTCACTATTTTACCGACAAGTACAACTAAGCTACTCTCAGTCTTCACATACTGTCACCACTCCACCTACTGTGCTTTTTATATTTACTCTACGCACACATGAAACCATTTTATCGTCACCTCACTGATGACTTTGCTCCTCATGAGTGCTTCGACTGTTTCTGCAAATTGTACAACTTTTGGTCACAGCCAATTATGTGCTTTGTAACGTATCTGTTGCGCAACATAATTGCTTGTAAATTTTGATCATGCCTGAGTTGGTGTGCCTCGATGAATTCGAGCACAATATATATTTATTTATTTGTTTTATGTCCTTATTTATAAAAAAAGAAGCCTTTTGCTGTGGATGCGTCGGAAATGCTGCGCTCGCAACTGATTTTTGAGTCATGCGAAAGATGCTCACGTAGCAAAAGTGAAAGCGTAAGTACGCAGATTTTCCCAAAGTAAGTAGGTCAGGGACTACACTTTCCTTGCCAAACTTCCATATGAACCGGCGTTAATAGTTCGCCATCCCGTGAAAACATTTTAGTCGCTCTAGGAATGACGACACCGGAAAGTTTCCGGTTGCTTTCACTTTGTTGCCTTGTGCAGAGTTCTGAGGACCCAAAAGTCATTCAGCGGTTTCGCTGGCTCGTACTCATTGAGGTTAACGGCAATTCCCTTGTCACACACTCAATAAAGTTGCAGATATATGTTTGCCAGAAGACTTGACTTTGTGGCACTGGCTATCAAGGTGCCGTTTCTCGAAAGCTCTCGCGATAGACGTCATGTATATACCTTTAAAAGGTATGTACTGTTTCTCAGGCAGAAAGGCTGCGGCGGGAAGTCAATAGGCTATAAGGTGTGATGAGGTTGGTTAAAGGTTTATCGCATTCTTTATCAGGAATCTGCCGATAAGCACTTGCTAAGTCGGCTTCACTAAATAAGGACTTTTCGCTTAAACAACCAGTAAAGTCCTAAGCGTGTGGAATAGGATAGTTGTTAGGTCAGGTGCACTTATTTCGCACCAGATACACACCCCAAGGTCGTCAATTGTCGGTCTTTGTTCGGCGCTTTGTGAGGTGAATAAGTCCACTCGATTTCGGGAGAGTAGGTAATACCAATTTAGAGAATGTGATCGATACCTGGGTTGGGCAGCTTCAATTTTTCATGGACAAGATGTCATGGTTTATCGCTGCCTAGTAGGTCACGAGTTGGCATGTGTTGTGTGCAGTTACCTTTACTGGAAGAAGGACCTTGGAAGGACGAAGCAGCTATAGAGAGTATGCGAACAGTTCGGAGCATTCTCTGACAACTTGCGGTTGGGCGTACATGGGACTAGATGTTTCTGATGCTGTATCAACTCCGCAGCTAGAAAACTGTGTTTGCTTTTCCATTAGCTGTAGCGATACGTATACGCCACCAAATCCACGTTATGCTGAAAAACGTTATCATGAATAAGCGAATAGTGCAGCAAATACGGTAAAATTCCAACAAAATTCACGTTCGCGACCAAGATTAATATTGAGGGAACGCTTACAAAGTAGTGCTATGGGCGTTATGTCGGCGTCACGAAGCTTTACTGTCCGCCGCCTAGTCGATCCGTGCTGGCCTGGTGAAATCAAGCTGACGCCTGCCCCTGTGTCTATTAAGAAATTGATCCCTGGATTCGCCCATCTATGACAAACAGACGACTTGCGATACTATGGTTACCGACATCAGTTTTTGCTGCTTGTCAGCCAACTGTTACCAAATTAAAATGGGTTGACACCGAGTGACCGTTGTCTACAGTATTCTTCAGGTTACGGAGTAGGCGATAGATTCGCTAACAAAATAATAAGGCAAATTGCGATATGTTAACATTTTGGTTATTGTCCTCAGTCGCGCCGTAATGCAGACAGAACAAAATGCGAATTAACTAGGATCCACATGTAGTATGACCGCTAAACACACAAAGTTGGGGTGCAAGCGGTAACCAGGCCCACGGCAATGTTCCCGACTTGTTTCTGGGCGCAGAGGTCGGGATAATCCAACGTTATTGACAGTGCCTCGCTACTTGCCAACCTCTTTGGTTTCTGTGCGCAATAGCACCTGATGGTAATAGAATGAGTTCAACTGGCTTGACGAGTCGCCATTAGGTGCGTTGTGATAGATAGAGGCAGTGGTTCCGTTTCATTCGTTTCGTCTTACCGCCTTGGGTAAGACAACAACTTACTTTAGCCGCATTGGAAGTGTTCAAACTACCCTTGGAGCCAACCGGAGAACAATCGTACCCATGTAAGTGTTAGTACAAATGCAAGTGAAACTGGTAGATAATGTAAGAAGTACGAACTAAATTGGCGAGCTACTCGGATCGGCTGTGGAGAGGGAATCCTTCAGTGGTAGTGGTGGATGAGTCAGAGTTGGGCGGTGGAGTAGGTGGCGGCCATTAGAGTGGACCTGTGTTTGTGACAGCATCATTTTGTCACATGATCCCTCTTGAAAGGTAAGAACAAATAAACGTCCTTCTTCTCTGCTGTTTGTACTGACAACTTCTCTTTGTGGGGCCTGCTATGGGCCTGAATGTATTTCTCCTGGTGCCCATTGGATAGTAGAGTCCTGTATGAAAACACTCCTTCAGCCTTAAGCATTCCGGATTGGAAATTTGTCTGGCCCTGTATAAGAGAGCTTTTAACAGTCCGCGCTTGTATGTAACTGGGGAAAGCTAGAAAAGTGTAGGTGGTTTCCCCCAGGGCGCTTTTCTATACACAGTGCGCTGCAGTGTGCCATCGGTCCTTCTGATGATGAGCGCATCGAGAACCATACGATTTTCTCTTTATGTATCTCCTGCGATACAGAAAGGTTAGGGTGGATTGAGTTCGGGTGGGCAAAATGACAGTTGAAATGTTCACTATCTATGAAAACGGAAATGTCGTCTACGTAGCGCTTGAAAATCTTTGCGTTAGATACGCAGGCATCAGCTTTCTTTTCGCTCATGCCTAAGATGATATCTGCCAGAACTGGTCCAAAAGGACTACCATCAGCTACATCGTCTATCATCTTGTACGCCGTACCTTTAATTTCAAATCGCACGTTCACTGTGCACAACAAGGGCAAGTCTCTCAGGCGCTCCAGAAGAAGGCCTACAGAAAGGTTCTGACTTATAACGATGGGGCATAGGCCGTCGACCGTTTCAAGAAGGGGCGCATTCGAGAAAAGCGATTCCAAGTCTAAAGCCTACCCGAGCTCTGCACCGAAAGTTGTTTGTTCCAGTATATTAGCCAATTCAAAGGTGTCTTAAACAATGCGTACTCAGAAGCTTACGCACGGGTTCTAAGAGCTTTGAGGACACTTAAGATAATTTTTACTGAGGTGAGTTATGCGTGAACATTATTGGGCATAGTGGAATTCCCGCCTTGTGCAGCTTCGGTGCTCCCCTCATCCTTGGTGTTTTCGGGCCTCGCACTTTTAGCTGCCAATATTGCGACTCGGAGATATAACCACGTAACAAAAGAATTTGTAGTTGGTTTGAAACTAGCTTCTCCACCAAGTTATTGTTGTCCAGCGGCTTGTCATTTGCGAAGCTTTTGTCCGTCTCCGAGAATGAACTCCATTTTGGTTATGTATTCAAAGTTGGCGATTATTACTGAACACGTACCTTTAGTTAGCTGCAGGAAATGGTTAATCTCTCGCAAACTGTCTCATTATTTCGTTAATGAAGTGGTTGTAGTGAACTCAATGTTTCAGACGGCAGCAAACGAGGCTTCTTTCAGCCTGCTTCTTTCATTTCGATGCAAATGTGCAAGGTTCTATGCAATATTTGGCGGTGCCAACGGAAAGCGCGAAGTAACAACAGAGGAAGCGTATTGTAATACTGCGTGCGCGATATGCGTAAAACACGCAGCCATATGTTGCTGCTGCTTTGGGCTAAAAGCTTGAATGTACTGTTTCTTGTTGGACATTTCGTCTACGCCGAAAGTAGGTTGATTTCGCGTTCATTTGCTGGGGTGTGGTTTTGACACGGTTGGGCGGGTCAAATAGTTGTGCAATGTTATAAGCAGCAGAAAGTGGCTCGGTGTAACTGTTTAGTACACCGTCCGCGACAGCGGCGATTGCTGGCAAGGACTGCGAAATATCAAGTACAAGATAGTGCATTATCTAATCATGCATGTAATGGTGTGCCTCGATTTGTCGAGAATAAAACATTTGTGTAAGTAGTAGGGAGATTTAGTAGGTTTTGTGTAGGTTCGTCGCAGTTAGACACAGGCAGACAGCCACCACACATATAGAAAAGC
>OX104064.1:107040333-107122660 GCA_944474145.2 Dicrocoelium dendriticum | reverse complement strand
CCGCAACCTCAAGGCTGGATACTGTTGGCCATAGCTTGAGGTCATCGGCGTAGATCAGCAGTCGGTTTGAAGTGCAATCGGCAGATCGTTAAGGTACAATTTGAAGAGCTCTGGTCCAAGCACTGATCCTTTGGGAATGCCACTGGTCATAGGCACAGGAGTAGAGAGGGTTTGCTTCACTTGCACGCGTATTGTCCTATCTCTTAAGAACTCGGCACTCTAGGAGAGAAGATTTCCTGAAGTGCCAATTCCATGGAGTTTATGTAGCAGTCATATGTGTGGAACTTTATCAAAAGCTTTTCTGAAGTCAATGAATAGGATGTCCACCTGTTTCCGGACACCTATGGCTTCTGCCCATGTTTCCCTGGCGATGAGTAAGTTAATGATGTGTGAGCGTGCTCTCCGGAAGCCATTTTGAGCAGGTGAGATGCGGTTTAGATTCACACAGCGTAGCTGGAGGGCGCACTTAACTATTCGTTCCATGGTTTTGCATACGACTGATGTCAGGCATACTGGCCGGTAGTTGGCTGGGGCTTGTTGGTTTCCCCCTTGTATTTGGGCAGGACGGTACCTGCTTTCCAACCTGTGGGTAGTCAGCCGACCTCTAGGGATTACAGAAACACTTGGCAGAGAGGGGTGGCGACGTACTCAGCTATCACTTTTAGGAAGCTGGGATTCAACCCTTCCGGGCTTGGGGAGGAGCTCGGGTCCAGTTCCAGGAGCAGCTTAGTGACTACTTCGGGGTTAAATTCAACTTGGCCCATAGAGGAGTAGAGTGCAGGCAAAACAGTAGTTTAGCAGCGGAGTCCACTGAGTAGACTGAGAAATATTGCGCAGCGATTGGGTTTGCTTTTTCCTCATCGCCGTAGAGAACGGTACCTTCCTTAGAAGATGATAGAGCGGGGATTACACTACCCGTTTCGGCATTTCGGTTCAAGTAGGCAAGATGTATCTTGGGACAGTTTTGGACTTCCATGGCCAGCCTATGTTCATACTGTAGTCTTTTGTCTCGTTTTCTCAGGGTGTATAGGTTTCTGACCGTTTTATAATCTAATTAGCTTTATGTCAGTCCTGTGCTGTCGGAATGATCCCATAGTTTTCGTCCTTTTTTCATTAGAGATCTTACTTCTTTATCAATCCATAGGGGTTCTTTGGATAGTGGTCTGCTCATGTAGTTTGGAACAGACTGTTCAATGAGCCGTAACAACATAGATCCTAGGCGTTCCCATGCGTCATCAAGCTCCAAGGATTGCGGAATACTCCAGTGCAGGTTACTTGCAGTCCTTCTTACTCTGGGCTGGTCATTGCGCCAGAAATTTCGACGCAGTGTCCCCCGATCGTGCATTGTGAGGCGTCGTGTCCACGAAAAGGAGACTGTACAGTGGTCACTCTTCCCAAGAGGTTGGAGGATTGTTAGATCTGAGACATCAGATGGTGCCGAGGTGAGAACCAGGTCGAGAATGTTTGGTGTCTGACGAGGGACCATTCGTGTTGGTATCAAGACATGCTGTGTCAGGTTGCACTGGGGAACGGTGTCAAGGAGATCAACTTCAAAGGATTCAGGTGATAGCTCACTGTGAAGAAGGTCCCAGATTGTGTCGGGGGTGTTGAAGTTGCCCATAAGGAGACAGTTTGTTCCTCTGCTGTGGGTTCGCACGGAGCGTAATAGGTGTGAGCCTGGTGCTGCAGGGGCTCTGTAGACTACTCCGACCATCAGCGATTGGTATCCTTCATGAAATCGAGACCAGAGCATTGCAGGCATATCATCCTTGTCACAATCGGGTTCGACAATGTGGGACTTGAGGTAGTTTTTGTGTATAGGATTACTTAGCCTCCAGATCTCCCACCAAAACGCTCGCATCGAAATAGCTGATATCCTGAAACATGAACCTCCGATTCAGATATATCAGATGACAGCCAGGTTTCGGTGAACGCTATTAGGTCCGGTTGCTGTTCAGAGATAAGGAGTGGAATCTCATCTACCTTGTTCCTGAGACTGCGCACACTCGCTAGTATTACCCGTTGTCCGTCCATTATGTTTTAGGTCCTGGAAGAAGGAAGATTGGCCTCCATCGAGCTCTCTGAGATTTTTTTGGCTACTCGAAAATCCACTATGTGTATATCTGTTTCTTCAGTTGCTTGTCGGGTTCGCAGCTCGCAGACAGCTTGCCTCATTCGGACTCGGTCCTACTTCTAGTGGTCTTTCAGAAAACGTAGGAGATTTCTCCCTTGAGGCGCGGGGTCCGTCTCAGGATGCATTGGCATTATTTTTCATCTTGACAGACGATTTTCAGGGGACGAAACTTGGCTGGGTCCCCTTGTTTTCTGCCAAGGCAAAAAGCAGAGATTAGGTTTATCCCTTGCTCACCCTCATCAAACAGTATGGAGACCATTCGTTTAAAATAGGCTTAGTCGTCATTCGACTGCAAATAACTGAAAGAACAAATGGCTCATAAGAAGCTTCGCTAGCTGTACATGTCCGTTCAAAGAAATCGACGACAGTGTTCCAGGACGTGGTGGGTTTTCGGCTGGCCAGCCTTCTTCCTATAAAAAGCCACAAAAGTCCGTTTATCAACCCTGTCACTTGGCGGATATGACTTGCCACTAAATAAGGTCACCGCACACTGTGACACTCCGGAATATCGATTGATCATTTTTCAATATTTTACTGACAGGTACAACAAAGATACTCTCAGTCTTCACATACTATCCCCACTCCACCTACTGTGCTTTATCTATTTACTCTACGCACACATGAAACCACTTTATTGGTACCTACTGATGACTTTGCTCCTCATGAGTGCTTCGACAGTTTCTGCAGATTGTACAACTTTTGGTCACAGCCAATTATGCGCGTTTTAACGTATCGGTTGCGCAAGATAATTGCTTGTAAATTTTGATCATGCCTGAGTTGGTGGGCTTCGATGAATTCGAGCATAATATATATTTATTTATTTATTTTATGTCCTTGTATATAAAAAAGAAGCCTTTTGCTGTGGATGCGTCAGAAATGCAACGCTCGCAACAGATTTTTGAGTCATGCGAAAGATGAAAGCGCAAGAACGCTAATTTTCGCGAAGTAAATAGGCCAGAGACTACACTTTCCTTGTCAAAATTTCATATGAACCGGCGTTAATAGTTCGCCATGCCGTGAAAACATTTTAGTTGCTTTAAGAATGACGGCACCGGAAAGTTTCCGGTTACTTTCACTTTGCTGTTTAGGTCCTTGATGCCTTGTGTAGAGTTCCGAGAACCCCAAAGTCATTTAGCGGTTTCACTGGCTCGTACTCATTGAGGTTAACGGTAATTCCAATGTCGCACACTCACTAAAGTTGCAGCTGCATGTGTTCCAGAAGACTTGACACCGTGACACTGGCTATCAAAGTGCCGTTTCTCGAAAGCTCTCGCGATAACGCCATGTATAAACCTATAAAAGGTCTGTGCTGTTTCTCAGGCAGAAAGGCTGCGGTGGGAAGTCAATAGGCTGTAAGGTGTGATGACCTTAGTTTAAGGATTATCACATTCTTTATCAGGAATCTGCCGATAAGCATTTGCTAAGTCGGCTGCGCTAAATAAGCACTTTCCGCTTAAACAACGAGTAAAGTCCTAAGCGTGTGGAATGGGATAGTTGTTAGGTCAGGTGCACTTATTTCGCACCAAATGCACACCCCAAGGTCGTCAATTGTCCTAGTTTCAAATGCTATAGGTATAGCGTCTAGTGAGAGGACGTCATCACCTTGCAGGCTAACCACTGTCAGTGACAGTGGTAGATAGGTGGTGCTATGTCCCAGCTAGTTTGCAAATTAGGTAGTTTAGCCGACGTCCCCCATGGCTCAGTGGCTTAAGCTGCTGGCTAGTTGGCATCTGCCTCTAGCGGTCATGGGTTCGATCCTCCTTAGAGGACCGAGGGAATGCGCGCCACTGACGAGCCCCAATAGGGAGAAAAACGCGTCTGGCGCTTTTCCGGGCTAGGCTCTGCTATGTAGCTTGTGAACTGTTGGGATGAAAGCCTTATCAAATTGTCAGTCTTTTTGGCGCCAGGTGAGGTGAAGAAGTCCACTCGATTTCGGGAGAGTAGGTAATACCAATTTAGAGCATATGATCGATACCTGCTTCGGTCAGCTTCAATTTTTCATGGGCAAAATGTCATGGTCTAGCACTGCCTAGTAGGTCACGGGTTGGTATGTGCAGTGTGCAGTTATTTTCCACTGGAAGAAGGACCTTGGAAGGACGAAGCAGCTATGGAAACTATACGAACAGTTCTGAGCATTCTCTGACAACTTGCGGTTGGGCGTACATGGGACTAGATGTTTCTGATGCTGTATCAACTCCGCAGCTAAAAAACGGTGTTTGCTTTTCCATTAGCTGTAGCGATAGGTATACGCCACAATATCCACGTTATGCAGAAAAACGTTATCATGAATAGCGAATAGTGCTGCAACTACGGTAAAATTCCGACAAAATTCACGTTTGCGGCCAAGGTTGATATTGAGGGAACCCTGACAAAATAGCGCTATGGGCGTTCCGTCGGCGCCACGAAGCTTTACTGTCCGCCGCCTAGTCGATCGGTTCTGGCCTGGTGAAATCAAGCTGACATCTGCCCCTGTTCCTATTAAGAACTTGATCCCTGGGTTCGCCCATCTATCACAAACAGACGACTTGCGATACTATGGTTAACGACATCAGTTGTTGCCGCTTGTCAGCCAACTGTTACCAAATTAAAATGGGTTGACACCGAGTGACCGTTGTCTACAGTATTCTTCAGGTTGCTGAGTAGGCGACAGATTCACTAACAAAATAATAAGGCAAATTGCGATATGTTAACATTTTGGTTGTTGTCCTCAGTCGCGCCGTAATGCAGACAGAACAAAATGCGAATTAACTAGGATCCACATGTAGTATGACCGCTAAACACACAAAGTTGGGGTGCAAGCGGTAACCAGGCCCACGGCAACGTTCCCGACTTGTTTCTGGGCGCAGAGGTCGGGATAATCCAACCTTTTTGACAGTGCCTAGCTACTTGCCAACCTCTTTGGTTTCTGCTGCGCAATAGCACCTTGAGTGAATAGAATGAGTTCACCTGGTGACGAGTCGCCATTAGGTGCGTTGTGATAGAAGAGGCAGGGTTCCGTTTCATTCTTTCGTCTACCGCCTTGGTAAGACAACAACTACTTTAGCCGCAATTGGAAGTGTTCAACTACCCTTTGAGCCAACCGGAGAACAATCGTACCGATGTAAGTGTTAATACAACTGCAAGTGAACTGATAGATAATGTAAGAGTACGAACTAATTGGCGAGCTACTCGGACGGCTGTGGATGGGAATCCTTCATGTAGTGTGGATGAGTCGTAGTTGGGCGGTGGAGTAGGTACGCATTAGAGTGGACCTGTGTTTGTGACAGCATCATTTTGTCATATGATCCCGCTTGAAAGGTAAGAACAACTAAACATCCTTTTTCTCTGCTGTTTGTACTGACAACTTCTCTTTGTGGGGCCTGCTATGGGCCTGAATGTATTTCTCCTGGTGCCCATTGGATAGTAGAGTCCTGTATGAAAACACTCCTTCAGCCTTAAGCATTCCGGATTGGAAATTTGTCTGGCCCTGTAGAAGAGAGCTTTTAACAGTCCGCGCTTGTATGTAACCGGGGAAAGCTAGAAAAGTGTAGGTGGTTTCCCCCAGGGCGCTTTTCTCTACACAGTGCGCTGCAGTGTGCCATCGGTCCTTTTGATGATGAGCGCATCGAGAACCATACGATTTTCTCTTTATGGTTCCCCTGCGATACAGAAAGGTTAGGGTGGATTGAGTTCGGGTGGGCAAAATGACAGTTGAAATGTTCACTATCTATGAAAACGGAAATGTCGTCTACGTAGCGCTTGAAAATCTTTGCGTTAGATACGCAGGCATCAGCTTTCTTTTCGGTCATGCCTAAGATGATATCAGCCAGAACTGGTCCAAAAGGACTACCCTCAGCTACACCGTCTATCATTTTGTACGCCGTACCTTTAATTTCAAATCGCACGTTCACTGTGCACAACAAGGGCAAGTCTCTCAGGCGCTCCAGAAGAAGGCCTACAGAAAGATTCTGACTTATAACGATGGGGCATAGGCCGTCGACCGTTTCAAGAAGGGGCGCATTCGAGAAAAGCGATTCCAAGTCTAAAGCCTACCCGAGCTCTGCACCGAATGTCGTTTGTTCCAGTATATTAGCCAATTCAAAGGTGTCTTAAACAATGTGTACTCAGAAGCTTACGCACGGGTTCTAAGAGCTTTGAGGACACTTAAGATAATTTTTACTGAGGTGAGTTATGCGTGAACATTATTGGGCATAGTGGAATTCCCGCCTTGTGCAGCTTCGGTGCTCCCCTCATCCTTGGTGTTTTTGGGCCTCGCACTTTTAGCTGCCAATAAAGCGACTCGGAGATATAACCACGTAACAAAAGAATTTGTAGTTGGTTTGAAACTAGCTTCTCCACCAAGTTATTGTTGCCCAGCGGCTTGTCATTGCGAAGCTTTTGTCCGTCTCCGAGAATGGACTCCATTTTGGTTATGTACTCAGATTTGGCGATTATTACTGAACACGTACCTTTAGTTGGCTGCAGGAAATGGTTAATCTCTCGCAAACTGTCTCTTTATTTCGTTAATGGAGTGGTTGTAGTGGACTCAGTGTTTCAGACGGCAGCAAACGAGGCTTCGTTCGGCCTGGTTCTTTCATTTCGATGCAAATGTGCAAGGTTCTATGCAATATTTGGCGGTGCCAACGGAAAGCGCGAAGTAACGACAGAGAAAGCGTATTGTAATAGTGCGTGCGCGATGTGCGTAAAACACGCAGCCATATGTTGCTGCTGCTTTGGGTTAAAAGCTTGAATGTACTGTTTCTTGTTGGACATTTCGTCTACGCCGAAAGTTGGTTGATTTCGCGTTCATTTGCTGGGGTGTGGTTTTGACACGGTTGGGCGGGTCAAATAGTTGTGCAATGTTATAAGCAGCAGAAAGTGGCTCGGTGTAACTGTTTAGTACACCGTCCGCGACAGCGGCGATTGCTGTCAAGGACTGCGAAATATCAAGTACAAGATAGTGCATTATCTAATCATGCATGTAATGGTGTGCCTCGCTTTGTCGAGAATAAAACATTTGTGTAAGTAGTAGGGAGATCTATTAGGTTTTGTGTAGGTTCGTCGCAGTTAGACACAGGCAGACAGCCACCACACATCTAGAAAAGCACTAGACGGCCGTTTCGTCCTATTGGGACTCGTCAGTAGCGTGCACCCGCCGAATCCTGCCAGGTTCGAACCTACGACCTTGCTCTTGAGAGTCAGCGACTTATGTCACTGAGCCATGGTCGATGGCAGCGGACCGCCATGACTGATATCTAACTGCTATATAGCGCGGCGGTCCCCTGCCATCGCCCATGCCTCAGCGACATAAGTCGATATGCTATATACGTGGATCATCAAGAATAAATAAATGAGCATTTGAAAAGTGGTAAAGTGCTACTAAACGTGTAATTCGTTAGAGTCTGCATGGGTAGAGCCTCAAGAACTTTGTTTCCTACAGCTAGGGTTTTCCACATGTGAAGCATTATTGTGACCTATGTGTAGGGAAGCTCTACCGTGCCGTTATTTGCCCTTTATGAGCGTCTTCTCGCCAATTTCGGAGGTCCAGTATAAGAGTCATCAGTGTAAACTATGGCTTTAATGTCACACAATCTATCACCTCGGTGTATGTTCTGGTGTGAGTTATTCTAGTTCGCCAGACAGCCTAAACTTATTAAAGTATACGTCAGGAACAGCAATGTAGGCAGGAAATGGGAGTTGGTTTTTCAGCCATCGGTACGCATGACGCAAGGTGAGTAATGGAGGCAGTTGGAAGCTAGATTTCTAACAGATGACTAAGATAAGACACGAAATGGTTCGAATTGACTGGATTTCCAGCTAACCGGTGTGACTGAGGTCTGTGACACATGGCTAGCCTTCGTGCCAATGTCAGAGCACATGAAATATTAAATGTTAAGATGGCATGAATGGCGGTCAAAATGGATCTGGTTCATCATGCCACCAGTCTACCAGTGTTTCCCATAATGATTTGCGAATGTATAATTCAGATAAGACTAGGAGATATGAGGCAAGGAGAAGATTAATTGACCTGCAACATGTCTGGGTTAGGATACTGTGACTCAACTGACTGTACACCTAGTATTACTTTTGACTCAGAAAGTTTGTATCAAGCTAGTTTTGTCCATTCTTCGTATTGATTTAGGTTGGAACTACCTATGGTTCCAATAACTGCGCAATCGGGATGCTAACACCCACTACGAGGATAAGGGCTAATGGTGTTTCCCTAGTAGCCAGATCTGTAATGTTGGTAGTAGCAACCATATTTGTAGAGCCAGGGGTTGAACGAATGAGGCCGTAATAAGGGATATATAGACGACTAATGAAGGGAGTTGGATACGGTTGAGGCTCCATTGATAAACAGCGCCCATGTTGGCAAATAAGTGTGGGATTAAAAGGTCAGCTTTGCGTTGAATAATACCGGTGGTTTCAGTTGGGATCTGATAAGAGCATTATAGTGGTGAACTCTACGGATTATCATCACATTTATACGCCAACAAGTCTCAGTTGCGGGAAGTATCGCGAGGTGAGAATTTACCAAGTTTGGTGTCCACTTACCCGGAGCCGCAGGACAAACTATTTAAGGGGTGGAAATAGTTATAAAGTTGGAGATAAAGCAATGACGGCGAAGTTGTGGTTTAGGTTTATTACCTGTTAACTCAGAGGGTTCTCCATTGCGCTCAGTAACATTTATAGCAAAACCAAATACTAGATAATTAAGTGTGGGTAATAAATAGGTCGAAAAGAAATGTAAGACTTATGAAACGTCGTGGCCAACAAATACCTGTGGCTTTAGGGAAGAATAAAAAATGGGAAGCGGCGTAAAAGAATGGAGAGCTAACTAAACATGACCTTCCAAATAGGACACGAGCGGATAAGGAAATAAGGGTAGTGGCACAAGCTGTTTCTTGCGGGAGATGTGCAACTGCCCAGTTTAAATCTAACTGCCGCTTACTTGTCAAGTGTCACAGTTGATCCTATTTGAAAGGCTGGAGTTGAAGATAGGGGCATGGAGTGTAAGTAAGCTTTACAGTTCAAAGTTATCATTGCTGCGCAGTACTCCTTACAGCAAAATAAAGGTGGGATAAGGAAATGATGGCCGATTAATGAACCGCTGTCAGCGGAAAGAACACATTCACCGGGCGCGCGGAGTTGCCACTCTGTTCAGGAGTGGTAGGCCAAGTATCGTCCCATTCGCACCTTAGTAAGCTGGTATGCTGGGTAGACAGCCTTGATGGGGACGAAATGAACTGGGCGTAATAGGCCGTCTACGCAGCTGCACTTACACTGTCACATGGGTTCTTAGGACCTGGGTGACTGCGGGCGGGCTATTAATGAGTCAACCGATAATGAACGTTGTTGATGTTGTTCATAACCTCGGATTTGCAGCCTTAGCGCCTGGACTTATTGTGCAATTGATCCAGGCGTAGTCGCAGTAGTATGAATGACAGATAGTAAAGTAAGGCGGACATAAATGCCTCGCACCAATGTATCGCATGTTTTATCTGGATGACGCACGATGTTACACCGGGATAAACCGGGGTTGTTCATGCTCCCTCCGGCCCGGTCTCAAAAAAGCGACCGTCCGAGTTACAGATGTTAAAGAGCCGTTTTGCGTTATCCTGGCACAGGAACTTTTGCACCTCCAACTTAAAAGTCTGCGCGTTCTGGACTCCCCGCAGCCTTGATGGTAGTTTGCTCCAAATATTTATATATGAAACTAAGAAGAAATGAGAGCGTAGTTTCTTCCTCATTCTCAGCGGAGTAATATTACTACTCCTGTTTCTGAAGTTAAGTTCTGGTCCATGTTGCAGATTAAGGTTGCATATGTCACTATGCACAAATTTAGGTATTCCCTTGTGCAGGAAGCAGCAGTTAAGGATAATACGTTGCAGTCACAGAGGTTGGAGTCGGATCTGACCTCACCGCTCTCTGTAACTAAACGCTTGATATTGTGGAGCGAGCATCTTAGTGAACGGCCGTTGGGATTTTTCAAGCAAAATGCCACCCGACTTACGCAAGTTGCCACATATTAAGCACAGTAGTCCAAGGTCGGGGGACGGTGCCTCCGGTAACGTTCTAGACGTGTTTCGACAGTTTTTATGTGGTGGCTTATTTGGAACTATAACTGTCGAGCCTTTTCGACTTGAAAGTGCACTTGCTCAGGAAAGTTTAGTCGCTTGGAGTAACGCAGGCCCAGATCTTTTGCTGATGTATGAAGCTGAATAGAGATGACGTTATTTGTGAGTGCCCCATCAGGTATTGAGCCTTTGTATGTCATGGCACCCGAGTTTGCAGCAAAGCAAATCATTTGCCATTGTTGACACCATGACTCTAAGGTCTTTAGGTCTTTTCATATTCGGTTGAGTGTGGATATGGTTGTACCTAGGGGAAGGTGTAGATGATTTTGATATCGTCAGCGAATAGAAATGGGCGATCGTGCTGTACGCTGTGGCAGATATCATTAATATAAATAAAGAGGAGCGTTGGACCGAAAACGCTTCCCTGTATGACACTGCTGGAGACAATGGCCCGGAAGCATTCAGCATGTGATATTTTAACTGACTACGTGCTTCCGGTTACGTATGATCCCAACCAGTCTAACAGAGGACTCCCCACGACATAAGCTTTGACCTTTTGTAGTAGGTTCTTAGGTAGAACCTTGTCAAATGCTTCTTGCATATCGAGGTAGAGCGTGAGTACTGCTTGAGCTGAGTCCATCGCTTCGGTGACCATGTCAAAGAAATCCAACTGGCAGGTCGCACAGGATCGAACACTAAGTAATCCATGGCGTGACTTATTCATGTGGTTTTCTTTGTACAAGAAGTCCATGAGAGTTCTCTTAACTGTCTTTTACATTACGCTATAAATGATAGATGTATGGTTTATCGGGCGGAAATTGTTAAACTCTCGCAAATAGCCACCTTTTTGACGTGGCATGACTATAGAAGGTTTCCAAGCAGAAGGATATTTTCAATACTGCACGAAGATTGTAAATAGCTTCAGGAGGAGTATAAGGCTGTTCTAACTCCCGTTCTTACTTAGAATGGGTCGATTGCCATCTGGACCAAGGTTTAAAGATGGCCTAATGGTCGAAATAGCAGAGTAGATACATTTGATGTCAAAAGGTACGGTGCAACGTGAACGGCTAGCGGCCACTTGCGGCTCATCGCTGACTGGGCCTGTTTCTAAACGTCATGACGCCTTAAAATATGATTTGAACGCCTTACATATAACAAGTCGATCATTGGAAGTTTCGTTGGCGCCCGTTCAAACGAGGGATATCTTTAGCAATTAGTAAGAAGTGAGAGAACGTAGAAGTCAGCTGAGTTGCGTGGCTCAATTAACACTATTTATGGCTGCCCGTTGTTGACCAGTATGCTTTTGCGCATCCCTGGTTGACAACGCATTAGCGATTTTATTTGCCATCATGGCATAGGCAACATTGAACGTACTACAGTAAAAGCGCCGTAGCTGACGCATTCTGGTGAGCAACATAGGTTGGCAAGTGTTTCTTGGTGGGCTTCTTGTTAAATGGGAAATGGGTGCCATAGAGTCAAGACGCAAACTAACCTCCCTATAAAACATTTCAGAGGATTCCTCTATGGAGCCGGATAAAAAGAATTCATTCCAATTTCTCGACCTAATAAGTAGAGCAAAGGTAGTCCAATGTATGTAATTCACCTGCTGATGAAGCTGGATTGCATCTGGTCGAGCAGGATTACTGACGGAGCATTTTAAGAACAACGAGCAGTGTAATAGTCTATGATCGCTTCCATGAAACTCCTGGCCTACTGATACGTTTAGTTTTAGAATGCGGATAGTAAATACCAAGTCCAATACACGCTTCCTCCTGGTAGCGCCGGAAACAGGTTGCTACCAACCGCCTCAGTTAATGAAGCTAAGAAACGCATACGTCGTAGGAGGAGTGGTGGAAACCACTCCAGATCAGGCAAGTGCGAATCACCTGCGACAATTTTGTATTCTCAAGGATACTTTGATGCATGCTCGAAACTTGCCATGACTGTATTAGCACTCATTTGTGATGCGTCAGGGCTCTATAGACGCATCCTAATAGTACTGTGGATCCCAAGCTATCGGTTGTTATCCATACGGAGTCTATGGTCTCTGCAGTATTAAGGATTTCGGTTTTTGCTGGGTAATTTTGTTTTAGGTAGTAGACAGCACTTCCTCCACTTCGATTGTATATTCGAGATTGCATATACAACCGATATGTAAGATGTGTCTGGGAATAATCGACATTGTATGGTGTGAACCACCTTTCAGTGTCACAAATTGCATCCGGTGCCGTAAGGACAGCCAATGGACGTTGAACGTGCATCTTATTACTAATTGACCCGGCGTTGATAAGTAAGAAGGAACTGTCGGGGTATCTTAGCCTTACAGTTGACGCGAAGAGGTCACTGTTTGCTACTGAGACATCTGGAGAAGATGCAGTAACTGGGGGAGCAGACTTAGAAACAGGTTGCTCGGTAATGATTTGTTGGACGTCAAGATGAGCTTGTCTCGGCTCATCTCCACCGCATATAAAGAGGCTAATGTTGTGGGGTATTACCAAGTGAATTGTTTGGCCTAAACGTCTACTCTGGTTACGTTCTACTGTAGGATGAAACCACCTTACTGAAGTCTGAACTTTTGCGGTCCTGTTAATGGTCGCATGAAGCGCTACCAACCAGCGTGCTAAGCTTGGGTGCACCATTTACGTTCAGTGAATGTCTGCTCGCTTTCCCATTGACCAACGCAGATTGTAGGTTGCCGCCTTTTGTCAGTTTCTGATACAACTGGTTAAAGATGGATGCGTTGCAGTGTTGATCGCAGTTTGTCACAAGTCTGTTCAGAGCAGCTTTACCCTTAACAGTGACGGATTGGAGCCGCAAAATTAATAAAACGTTTGGTGATCCTCTCAACCCGTACAGAGTTTCCCGCAAAGACGTTGACCGTGATTAATGCTCGTTTAAAATCATCCACCGAGATGGCATCTAGAACCTTGAATATCCAAGCACTGTGCCCTCCATTGCTCCAACCAGAACTCGGTTGCACTGAGCCGCTAGGTGTGTTAGATTTGCTGCAATTTTGACGTGCCTGAAGTTGGTAATTGTCGACTATGTTATTACAAGGAGTTCTCGTCTCGGGCGTACTATATGCAGGGTTGGTACGTGAGGTCCTTCTGTTATTAGTTGGGACAGGTTTCGTTTCATCACGCTTTGGCGGTCCAAAATACAGCCGTTTTAGCTTAGTTGCGTTTCGCAGTCCTTCGCAATATGCTCCTACTAATCATACTACTGGTTTGTCATCAGTACTCAGTTTAATTGGTGCTGGGTATGTTGCGGACCATTTGGACAGCCGCTGTACCTCAAACTACTTTTCTGCTATCCCGTTGACTGCATCGATAGCGCTTAAACTCATGAACCAATATTCCACCAAGTACCTTGAAGGTAAGGATGCTACACATCCCGTTGCCATAACCTGAACCCGGCGGCAATTTGCATTTTTAAGGTGGTAGCCGATCTTGGTGTTTTCAAAGTATGGTGAGCTTCTCGGCGTTGTCTCTCAGCGGCGACGTTTTGCTCTAGCTGTCGCTGTATTGTTAGACACGAAACTGTTCAAGTGACTACGTATCACCTCACTCTGAATGTTGGGTATTGTGGACAATCGCAAATCGAAATTGGGCCGCTTGTTCTTGCAAACAGTCCCAAGTGTTGGAGGTTCGCATAACCTAATTCGTTTCAGTGGCCCGAAATATAACTTCTCAGCATGGTAGCAATTCACAGCCATACACAATTTGTCCTAATAGTGCGTAGAATTGCATCCTCTTTAGCACTTAATCTGATGGGTGCCACAAATTTGCTTATTCTTTTGCTTATTCGCTCAACCATTAGCTACGTTTCTGCGATTGCATTGACTTCAATGATGGCTCGGCTGAACGCCCCTAAGTTGGTACCATCAGGAACATTGAACACAATGGTAGTAAACGTCACATTTCTGGCTATGGAGGCCGAATGCTGTGACATTTCCACCTTGGTTATTTCTGTCATCGATAGCAAGGACGTTCCCGTAACAGGCGAGAAATGTGGTGTAATCCATTCGTAAGGTTGTTAATTGGAAGGAGCCAGAGTGAGTCGAGTCCGGACAGGGGACAAGCTAGTCTTTTTTTGACCGAGTTTGGGTACTTCGGCTGTCAGTGTGCAGCTAGATGCGTTTACTATCTGCGAAGATGATGTCTCTACTAATAGTCTTTCTAGTCTAATAAGACGATCTGTATAACCAGCAACCTGCAAACTATGGATCGCCCTCCCAAATTATGCTGTTGCCGCACATACCTTACGTGTGTGTAAAAATGCCTTCATCTTGTCTTAAGCCTCATACCTTAGGAGGTATAGTCTGTGCACATCAACTGCCGATAATAATGTGACGGAGCTTGCGTGTCCAGCACTGAGTTACGCAGTCGAGGTGGGCTCAATTGTGGATATCATCGTGTGAACACGCTAGTACTTGCAGCAGATAGAGTTTAATTTTATCATTATTTCTATTTTAAGATTGAGGATGTTAACCTACCCCTTTGGGTGGGACGCATTCACAGTAAAGTTTAGTATGCGTGTATCTATTCCGGTTGCTTTTCACCCCAATTCGTTAAAACCCTGTCGAAAAATAAGCTGCCCGAAAGCAGTATGTATCTAGCCAGGGGTGGGTCTGCACTTATCGCTTCTCGCATCGAACGAGCACATAAGCTGCTGGAGACACAAAGCGCATGGAGAATGTTTTGAGTGACTTGTCACCGGTTTGCCTTAACATATTTGAGGCGTTGTAATTTTGCTCCACTCTACTACCAAACTACGACAGCTGCACTCTGGAAAACAACGCACATATGTCACCTAGTTCCTATATCATTTTTCTAGTTCTATTTGTTTTATTCCTACTTTGGGTGCTGCACTATCGCTCTGGCCACTTGCTGTCGAGTACATCCCGTTTATTTATAAGGAACAAACAATCCGCTTTGAAACCTTCGTGACTTTAAGGCACCACCACGGTTCTGTGTCCTTTTCAGCTTACTATAAATGAATAAATGAAGGTATATTTCTAGAGTTGTCTAGTAGTTGTCCCCTCATTACCCATGCTCTGGCAGGAGTAACAATAGAATTAAGTACATGTACTATTTGAGCGCGTGTACTACACCAACGCTGTAGTAAACGTCTTTCAATGATAATTATTCCAGCTCCATTAGCCATTTTCGGTAAATTACGGTCCCATGAAAAGAGAGAAGAAAGCGCTGACATCGGAAATGTCAAAAAAGCTTTGTAATGATTTCTAGTAAACATAAAATAAACCTTTTAACCAGTGTTTTCTAAAAGTGGAAGGCACTTCGGCGCAGTTAGTTGGAAATAGTAAACGTAGAACATAATAAATATATATCTGATTAACGGAGGACCTGAAGCGCCGAACTCAAGTGGCTATAATCGCAGCCAACCTTAAAAACAGTTTTGTTGCGTAAGTAGTGGTAAAAAATATATATATTAGCCAGAACATTGCTGGACATCTGTAAGAAATAAGAGCAGGATTACTGCAATAATTGCAGTATTTCCCGAGTTCTAAAGCGCCTGATAATACCATATCCAACAAACTTACTACAAATGCCATGTAACTTTACAAGCCTATACGGTTAAAATAAGAAAAATTATAAAAGTGGCTCATTACAATAGGAACTCAATAAGGCCGCCTATCTAGAAATATACAATATAGCACCAAAGTAGCAGTACTTACGATGTACGACGCAATGGCCGCAAAACACACTTTCCAAGCTTACGTAATACCACCTGGACAAATAGGTGAAAATATACAGGGAAATGATAAAAAGTCACAATAGAAAATTTTGTCGGAGTGAAAGTATGTGGCTCTTTGTAATTAGACCATGGTCAAACGACCTCCGTGTGTCGTTTGCAGAGACTAGTTGGTCGAATAAATCACTGTATAATTACAGTCTCTAAAATTATTTAACTTCCAGCGGTTTTGAATGTTGCCGCGAGACTACCTGAATCTGGTCTACAAGGATAAGTCAAGACAGCACAGTATTTATTTGACCCCAATCAGCCTGTAAACCCCAACAATTTAATAGACAAATCCCGCATGTTTTACCAATGTGAGATCATTTTGTGCATTCCAATGCATAGATCCTCACTGCCGATATGCTACATAAGTGTATCATCAAGAATAAATAAATGAGCATTTGAAAAAGGGTAAAATGCTCCTAAACGTGTAATTCGCTAGAGTCTGCATGGGTAGAGCCTCAAGAACTTTGTTTCCTACAGGTAGGATTTTCCATATGTGAAGCGTTATTGTGCCTCATGTGTAGAGAGACTCTACCGTGCCGTTGTTTACCCGTTATGAGCGTCCTCTCTCCGATTTTGGAGGTCCAGTGTAAGAGTCATCGGTGTAAAATATGGCTTTAATGTCACGCAATCTATCACGTCGGTGTATGTTCTGGTGTGAGCTATTCTAGTTCGCCAGACAGCATAAACTTATTTAAGTATACGTCAGGAACAGCAATGTAGGCAGGAAATAGGAGTTGGTTTTGCACCCATCGGTACGCATGACGCAGGATGAGTAATGGAGGCGGTTGAAAGCTAGATTTCTAACGGATGACTAAGATAAGGCAAGAAGTGTTTCGAAATGTCTGGATTTCCAGCTAACCGATGTGACTTAGGTCTCCGACACATGGCTAGCCTTCGTGCCAATGTCAGAGCACATTAAATATTAAATGTTAAGATGGCATGAATGGCGGTCAAAATGGATCTGGTTCATCATGCCGCCAGTCTGCCAGTGTTTCCCATGTTAAAAATATAAATAAATAATTATTTTCTCCACGAAGGGAGACACCACTACAGGCGTGATCAAGTGGTTGACAGATAAGTAGAAACAATAAAAGCTAGTGTATACTACACGACAGAAATATTTGTTGGCAAAATACATGGCTTGAAAATTGCACATAATTTTGCTTAGCAATGCTGCAGGGACGAAGGGCATGATCCTTGGTGTCAAAAAGAAAGGTGGCTTCGAACCGCTGTGCGATCAATGTGTTTCTGTTATGGAAATGCTTGGTGCAGATTCGAATGGTTCCGGAGATTGATCTCCGTTTTTTATGGGCGTAGGGGTCCGATTGTGTTTGCTAAAGACGTGCGCGCAAGTATGTGGTTTTGAGATCATTCTTCGTGTGAAGCAGTGGGCAATGACTGGATTTCGGTGGCGAGTCACATCCATCACGTCGCAGTGTCCGTGAACAGACATTTGTGGTACTTTATAGGGAAAACGCGTGCCAAGCGATAACGCACCACTTCCTGGAACACTACCGTTGACCACAATATCACATTGAGATACTTTAGCGTTTTTGTAGGACGGATTTTCCGAGCAACTAATCGCAGTCATGGGACACCCGATTTCCCGTTGGCTCAGCGCAAGGCTGTCAGGATTCATCAGGAACGGTTGTGGACAGCGATACTGCTCGGAGATGAGCTGTGTAGATTGCGGTGCTGCGTTATTTAGCTGAGTATGGAAAGCAAACCATAAGTAATATCTTGGTCTGAGCAAATAACCCACGGGCCAGGTGTGTGTCGCTGGTAGGTCCAGGGGAGGTAACCATCGCAGCTAAGTGGGACGCTTGCATGGAGAGGATGTTTCGAACGGTCGACGAGCTTACTGTGGTCTTTGGAATCAGGCATGGCGAAGCGTAGTAGTTTAGACCACAGACAATATACATCCGGAACTTTTAAAATCATCATACCACATTGGCGAGAGGGTGAAGTATCAGGAAGAAGTAATCCACAGAAGAGGTGGACGAACCATAACGCCACGGAATTGCAAGTAAGTTGAACACTGTTAAGGAGATTAACTTGTTTTTTTCAGATGTGCCGAAATTCATAAGGATTCGAGCTAATTTGTGCAGACCCATGAAGGATACGGATCAAAAGACTTTCAGGAGAAGTTATCCACGGGCGAGGTGGAGGGAGCATAATGCCATGGCACCGCAAGTGTGTTGATCAGTTGCAGGGGGAAGAAGCTATTTAGGTGATGTTCCGGAAGTAATAATTATTTGAACCCAAATGTTCAAACCAGTGGAAGGTACGGATCAAAAAGTTTCCGTAAGGGATAAGCTTCCGGACGCCTAAACTTGATGGCAGACCACACCAGCGAGGTGGGTAACGTATCCATCAGATACTGACGCCAAACATATGAACGATCTGGTACCGTAACTAATCCACTGGCGAGATAGACGGAACACAACGCCATGACATCGCAAGTACGGTGAACACTTGCCGGTAACTGAAGCTTTCTTGAGGTGATGTTCCGAAACTGAAAATGATTTGAACGAAGTCATTCAAACCGCTAGATGATGCACAGCAATGGGACAGAATGCCCGAGGTGGTGGCATGCGCTGTCCATGTATGTCTATAGGTCACGTTTATAGATACTACGCTTCAGGTACGTTTATTCAACAGCTTCTACTCAGGTTTCGCGAGAGGACAAGGAAGAAAACGTCACAGAAAGGAAGGACTTTTAGCGTAATGAAAAGAAGAAGGAGAGCTGGCGACCTCGAGCTTTGCCAAACATTTCACCTCGTTTTATATTTGTATCCATAAACTATGGTGTCATGTGTTTGTAGCTGCTTCCTAATATTGGAGCTGAAAATAGAAAATCCGTGTTCAGAAACTAGGTGTCATCAGGTATGGAGTAGTGTATCAAAGGTAAGAAGGTGCAGCACACAGTTGTGATAAAACAGCTATCTCATTGGAACGGTGAGTAATTAGACCAAAAGCTTCAGCAATGGAACCGTGGAGGTGCCAGCAAAGCAGTTGGAATCTGACTGTGCCGTTTGTCTGGCCAACAGAGGAGTCACTCGATTGCGAATAACTGAAGGAACTAATGCTTTATAACCAGCTTTGCCAGTTGCACGTGACCGATCATAGCAATCGACACCAGTGTTCCAGAACGTGGTGCGTTTTCGCCTGGAAAACGTTCTCCTTATACAAAGCCACAAACGTCCGTTTATCAGCACTGTGACGTGGTGGATGTGACTCGCCACTGAATAAAGTCACTGCTCACTGTTACACACTGGAATATCGACTAGTCATTTTTCGATATTCTAATGACACGCACAACAGCGTTACTGTTTCTTCACATACTGTCCCCACTCTAACTACTGTGCTGTTTTTATTTACTCTACGCACACTTGAAACCATTTTACTGGCACTCCACTGTTGACTTTGCTCCTCATGAGTGCTTCGAATGTTTCTGCAAGTTGTACAAATCTGGCCACAGCCAGTTACGTGCGTTGTAACGTATCTGTTGCGCCACATAACGGCTTGTAACCTTTGAGCAGACCTGAGTTGGTATGGCTTGACGAATTCGAGAAGAAATTATTTATTTATTTATTTAAGCACGGGTTAAGGATAAAGCGCCTTTACCAAAGGGACTGAACTTTGAGTTGTTCGCAACTTTTTCGACAACTCAATGCGTGGCGTAAGGATGGAATGTTTCCAAGCTGTTGGAGATTGATCTTTATGCACTGATGAAGTAAAGAGTTGCCAAAGAAGAATAGAAGAACTCTGAAGAATCGAGTTTCAGAAGAAGCATAGGCGAAGCATATCTTCTCCACCATTCTGAATTAGACTGGGCGTTATTCCGTCTGGGCCAGGGTTCGAGGTTGGCTTGATGGTCGAAATTGCAGTACGGACACTATACATGTCGAACTGTACAGAAAACAGTGACTGGCTAGCAGGCAATTACAGGGCTTGAAATCTTGAACCTATTGCTAACCACTGTGATTCTTTCAAGCGTGAGCTGAAGACGTCACCTAAAATTCTTGCGTCACTGGTACTGTCGTTGGGGCTAATCTTTAGGGTAGTGAGCTGTCTTTTATATTTCGGGGTCCGGCAGCGCAGCTGCCAGCTGAGGTTCTTAGCTTTGTTTTCACTATTTAGTGCGTTTATCTTTTGCTTGATTCGCTGCTGCGTTTATCTAGCAGAAAGTCGATTTGCAATCTTATTCTGTCTCATGCTGTGAGCAAACTGGAAGGTTTTGTTGTTGGATCGTCTAAGCTGACGCATTCCGTTTTGCAAATTGGGCTGGGTTTCACTTTTAGATGGTTGTCTTATTAAACGTGCCATGGGAAATAGCGAGTCAGGACAGTAAAGTAGTTCCCCTTACAACTGTTAAGCCGACCGATCCACTGCAACAGATATAAATAATTCATCCTAATTCCTTGGTCGTACGAATACAGCAACGGTTATCCAGTTAAGGATGTGCATCGTGTGGTATACTACGACTGCGCCTGTTTCTATTGGGTAAGCAGTATGCCGCTTTAAGTAAATCGAGCAATACACTAATCTGTGAGCACTACCGGGAAACTCCCGACCGACTGACACTCGCGTTGCTGGGAGGCCTGGAATAAATATTAAGTCAATAAGTTCCGGCTTGGTTGTAGCAGATACAGGTTGCGTGCAGGTGCCCTAATTGATACATGCTACTAGGCCTGCATATTTCGTTGTTGCAGCCGGTGGGAACCAGTTTAACTCAGGCAGCTGAAATCTCCTGCCACCAGTTTGTAGTCGCACGACAGATGTGCTGCCTGCGCAAAAGTAACCATAAGTGCGTTGTCACCCTTAGTCGAGTTATCGGGTGGTCTATAAGAAACCTAAATATTACCGTCGATTCCAGGATAGCAGCCGTTATCCATACTGAAGCAATCGTCTCAGCTGCGTTCATGTTTTCGAACATTTTTCTGGGTAAATATTTTTGACGTCAATGTCGCACCCGCCCCCTCGTTTATGCACACGAGATTGCAAGAACAGCTATTAGTCAAGAAGTGAGTAAACCTCCTCTGAAGCATAAGGGGAAAGTTATGTTTCCGTGACATATATTGCATCAAGGTCGGCGAAGACAGAGAGAAGACACAGGATATGCAGTTTATAGTTTAGGGACCTGGCATTTATAACTAGCGGTGACAAAGAACACGGGGTCTACTGGCGTTACGGATGAAGAAATTAAGCCTATGATAATTACTTCACTAGCCGCAGTAGTTGCATGAAGTGAGTGGAAGGACATTGTAGTGGGTTGTTGGGCGTCGAGGTGTTAGGAGCCGGAATGAAACTGTCACCGCTTATCCTCACTCGGTGTAAAAAATGCTTAGGTTGCGGGGTAGGAAGCTGCGAACTATTTGGCCAATGTATCTGGACCGCCGGCATAAAGCTGAGCTATTTAGCAGGTGCGCAGCAACCTGGATGCGTGTGAAATGGAGCGGAGTTGTGTAGGTTGTCAAAAGTAATGCTCGCCGTAGGTGAATTAGTTGCGGTGGTGGAACGCATTACCGTCGCACTAGCATCTGGAATATGATCCAGTAGAGTCCGTCTCAGTGCGCCTAAATAAATTGCCTTAACTTGGTACTATTGCGGAGTTGTTCAGACTTTAATATTGTAGGGCTCAAGGTTCTATTATCGTCGGTCCTCAGGTTGATTGGGATTGGGAATATGCCGATCCATTTGGCCATCCTCACAACATGTACAGCGTTTTCCGCAATGCCGTTAACTTTAACAATTGGATCCTTAAACTTGCTCGTCGATATGCCATCTTGAACATTAAATGCAAGTTTACTGAACTCCACATTGTCCCAACCCGGTTGCGGCGACTGCTTCTCTACGGACCTTGATATAATTAAGGCTAGTGTAGGCGATATTACCATCGTAAGTTAGTGCCAAGGTGTTCCTACTGCATGCCCCTTTAGCACCAGGAGCCTTCGTAGTTTTAGACACGGTGCTGCCTAAAAGATTATATGTCGCACGTCGTTTTTAATGGATGCGATGGGCTTAGGTTGACTAAAACCTCTTTTGATCTTAGGGGTTGTAGCAGCCAAACTTATGCAACTTTTCAGCGGCCCGAAACTAACCTGGCTCAGCATTGTTGCATTGTGAGGTTGTTCACGATTAGCTATGAGAGGAAGCGACACTGCATCACTCGTAACATTCAGTCTGACGGGAGCCGCAATTTTGGTTGCACGCTTAGTCAGTCGTTGAACCTGCGGTGCATTCTGTGTAATGCCATTAACCGCAATGTTTGCACGTCTAAATGCGTTCACAAATATATCGTCTGGAACACTGAACACTAATGCGCTACACATTCCATTCTCGCACGCAGCATTACTTGGTGCTAGATCCTCCGTTTTTTATATTTGCAATGTTGGTGTCGTTGACCCCAGCGGCTCAGGTGAACTTGGTGGTGTGTTCCATATACGGGGTCCGTTGGCTCAAGTCGCCCACGGCTATGTTCTCTAAGTGTAGGTTGTGCTGGGCACGGTTCGAGCTTCGTAGAATTTTCCTAACATATCCGAGTTAACTGGGCTATTTAAAGGTTGCCCTAGCGTATCGTCAGCCATTGCCTTTTCCGGTATAGCTGGTCGAGCTGTATCAGCAGCTGAACAAGTATTACCTGAGGCGTTTCCTATATTGTTCTCAAGTTGGCTGCTTTGATCCATTAGGCTGTGGCTTTATAGATAGCACTGGTTCCAGTGTTTGTCGATACTTCCGAAGAATCAAGCAATCCAATCTCCATAACAGACCAAATGTCAAGCACCACAGTAGGTGAGCCACATAGGTTCGCAGGCGAAGGACAGCTGCCGTACTTCGCCTAACCACATCAGTTCTGTGCGGAGCTCTCACTTAGACCATCGTAACGGCTTTGCAAAACCGTTCTTTCTGGTGCTAATCTTAGGTAAACGAACTTCGTGGGGTTCTAAATTTGCCTGATAGGAGAGAAATTGGGAGCCGATATTTCATGAGCGAACTTGACCAAAATGGGTCATTAGTTTTTCTTACGATTTTCTCAGCCTTGTACAACTCAGAAGGTTGTGTTCCTAGCCACACACTTTCATCCGTACTTTGTGAATGGTGCGCAGTTTAAGGCGGTCTTGAACATTATATACCACTACCTCATTAAGACATTTTAGTCGTACATCCCTTCGGTGCAAAACGTATTAAGGAACCTCCCAGCCAACTCCGCTTGCTTAAACTCCATCCAGTCCTTGGGGTCAAGTATAGTCGCTATGGCTGCCAGGCGATCAGTAAAATGTTTATTGCATTGAGGATCATTTTAATCTTCACCATGTCAGTTGAAAGTTCGGCCATTTGGGAACTCAGAGAAAATATGTCCGTTAGGTTAACAGCTCATGGAATAGTTGTGCCGGATGAGTTCTTAGTGATAGTTTTAGCTTTGGCGGGGGTACGCCTTACGGGTCTTACACCCTTGATGGTGACGTTCAGACGACTTTCAAAGACTATGTTCAAGGAAAGTGGTGATACAAGGGAAAAGATACCTGCCGCAAAACCATAAGTTTAACGAAAAAGATTAGGTAAAACTCCCGCTAAAATGTATACCAGGGATATCAACCGGCGTTAAATGCCTGTACAACGTGAGAGCGCGACACAACGGACCTCGTTACAGTGTGCAGCAAGTGCCAAAGACGTGTCCTATTTTCCATACTACAACGTATATAAATAGCTGCCTCCAGGCGCGCCTCCATGTGACACTGACTGTTAATGGTACCAATTTTCCGCTTCGCTACCGTTCCTCGCAACCCGCGTTCGTGCAATAAAGTTGCATCGTCTGATAACCTATCTATCCGTGATCGTGTATAATCTGCGGCAGTTGGACCAGAAAACCAATGCTGGTGGTAACACAAAGGATGCAGTCAATGGCGCTATATGGTTAAGTGCAAAAGAACCACTGAAATCCATGTTTTGTGACATTCCTGTCACTCTGATTAAAGTGGAGCAGCGGTTGATGCAGATGTTTGCAGACGTAATACCCAAATTTCCTGCGGGAACGGCAGCTGAGACAATCGTGATATGGCTGCAGCTATACCGGACATAGCTGTTTAGTACCACGAATTCCAAGCGTACGTGGCAAGTAAGCTTGCAAAAATCGCTACATTGAGCTAAATGGTGTCATCTTCTGCAAACCATGTACTTAGGGACGAACATTTCCAGTATAGTGATGACGTTGTGACTAACTACATTAACGTGATGCTGCACAACGTTACTTGCTTAGCGTTGGATGATATTCTATGCGACCGTGATGCAAAAGACGGTTATATGTCGACCATGTCAGCAGTTTCCTATATAAACTCAGGCAAAACAATGCAATGTGCTTCCCGTTTATCCGGCTAAAGCTTGCTGCTTATTCTGCCCACATGGACTGCAGCTTGTTAAGAAGCCTTTAGACAATAGGACCAGTTGTTCGCAATGCAGTTAAATCAGGTTCATATCTTTACTGCTTCAGTATTATAAAGCAGAATGAGCGGTCCCAAAATAAACGGTATATGACAGCAAACTCATTTAGCCTGATACTTGGGCAAGCCGGTTAAAAATGATTTTGCTTCTGGGTTTTCATGGCAGCTCATCAACAGCATTTGCACGATCGACGGGTTAAACGGGAGTCAAACTTCCGGTTGGACTAACTGGAGCATTATGGCATGAAGTATGGAAGCTTTATTGTTTAGTCCGAAGTCGTCCATATGACGTTTGCTTCGACGAAGCGCATAAATAGTATTAATACAGTAGCAATAAACGTGATCTATAGAATTGAGCACGGGAAGCTCAGGTTGTTCAGATGGTAACTGAACTGTTAGCTGCGCATAGAAATTTGGTTGCAAACGTTTCGCCACCAATGGAGGTGACACCATCCGTGCGTAGTTGAATGGCGTGCAGCAGCGTAGGATAGCGTAGAGTAACCTCGGTGAGAGTGCGCTGAGCGTGGTGTGCGTGCTTTTATAAGCCGCTGTGGTTGCCCGTTGAGCCGAGCAATTATATTGGTTAGGATTTCGATCCGTCGTCAGCCTGCTTGATGGGTAGATGACCTTTGACCTTGACTCCTTGTGTTTTGTGGCCCTTGTCTTCTTGCGCTTGTGAGCGAGTCTATCGCAGTTCTGGTTGGCTAGCCACACGTTCCACCGGATTCAATCGATTTAGTTGGCGGCCGTTCGCCAGTAGTGTTGCGTATGCTGCGTCTAGTGCGATGTGTCGATCGATTGGATTCGTTGTAGAGTACTAGGATACCAAAACTCCCGCGTGCTTGGTACTTCCATATGCTAGGTTCTTTACATGCTCCAGACCTAAATGGTGACCGTCTTGATCTTCATGTGTAGAAACCAATGAGTGCGGATCATGTCTTCTGACGGCCGCCTTGTGTTTGGTGATTTGTGTACAAAGCTTTCATCCAGTTTGATTGAAGTAGTTGGTATCGCAGTCTCTGCCGTTTAGTTAATACATGACATTGCATTGGTCGGCTTGCTTGACTATTGCTTTGGGTCTCACGAGCAATTTCCTTAGGGTGGCACTTGGCTTGTGAGCCGCAGAGATCCAATGTGACTGCAGCAAACTTCCTGGTAGATCGGTGAAGTTCTTGATGTAGGGAAGCACTATTCGTTTGTTCGTTAGCTCAGCTGATTGCTGCTGTTGCTGAGATGTTCGTTTCGTTGGGCTTCTTCTGATGAAATTTCTCGGATAACCATGGTTTCTAAACGCTTGATTTAGGCGCTTTTCTACCTGTTTCCGCGATTCGACAGTGCTGCAGTGCTTTTCCGCTCTTTTAAATAGGGTTTGTATGCGACTCTTCTTATGAGTCATCATGAGGTTGCTGTGGTATTTTAATACCTGCTCAGTATGCCTTTTCTTCCGATATCCACACGTTTGCCGTGATCCTTCTGTATTCCAATTAACAATACAACCAAAAATGGCAACTTGTTATCCTCCTGTAATTTAATTGTAAAGTTGATATCCTCTAGTGTGTTGTTGAGCAACTTCAGCGTGGCCTTACTCTGTTCCATTTCACGATGCCAACTGTGTCGTCCACGTATCTTCTCCAGAGTTTTGGGTTGATAGGCGGCAGAGCGGTGCACTCCGTTTGCTGCAGTACGGCTTTTGTAATGAGCCCTGACATTGGGGATCCTCTAGGAGTTCCTCTCGGTTGCTGCCAGACTCGTTCACCCTCTTTTGTTGCGGCCCTTTTCCCTGCCTTTATTGTACGTGCTATTCCTACGCGCTGACTAATCCAGGCTCACCGGATCGGGCACTTGTTGTCCGATTTCACTCAGAGTTCTTCGAGGTTACAACTCTTAGTTCGGCTGACCCAAGGCTTTGTTTACATCACCTGGAAAGCCTCTTGGGCTTTTCCACTCTTTACCAAAAACCCTTCTCAGCCAGTCCCTACCCTTTTCTTATCTTGCTTTTGGTTTTAATTCCTTTTTTGTAATCGGACGGCCGGCTTTACCCAGCTTCAGCTACCATTGTAATATCTCATTAGCACCCTAGCATAATTTGATTATCTGCGCGTCGTTGTGTCTTAGCCTGTATGCTCTGCACTATCTAACAGCCGTAATCTATGCTTGCACATCATCCGTTCGCTGTCCTTTCTTCACTAAACCTTTCCTAGCTCTCTTCTGTGGAGCAAACATAACTCAAGTAGTCCACGCACAACCGCTCCTTTCTAGACGTTCATTTATCTATTACTCGCTACGTCTATGACACCTGTTTATACTGAAGCCCAGCTCTCTCACCGGTTTTTCCCGGCACAGGGCTTTCTTGCTAGATGCACAGCTGTCACTTACTAGTATATGCCACCTAATTAATTGTAGTTCATCTCCCTCACTGACTTCACCCGGCTCAGGCCAACTTAGTTATATTCCAGTGGCACCCCAGCGTCATTTGATTAGCCGTGCGTCGATGCATCTTAGTCTCTTATGCCCTGAACTATTTAACAACCTCATTAGGAAGAGTAATCCGCACACTCAATGATTGTGATTTACTTCAGCAGGATCTCGACAGCCTGTCAACGTGGTCTGCAGAGGTTAACCTTCCGATCAACCCTACTAAGGCAAGATTCGTGAGGTTAGGTAAATGCGAGCACAGCCGAACGTACACAGTGGCTGATCAACCGCTGCAGCTCGCGTCTTTCGTGCGGGGCCTCGATGTGCTCTCACGCTGCGACCTAAAGTCTATTGACAACACGAATAGGCTGTACCAAAACAGCCTTCGGATGCTTTAGGCGCTCAGCCGCAGCTTCAGCACTTGGTCCGAAGAGATTGCCACTCGCCTCTTCGTCTCGATAATACGACCAATGATAGAGTACGGCTCTCCCGCATATTGTCCCATCACGCTGGGCAAGGTAGAAAAGCTTGGGTAGGTGCAGCATGTAGCCATCAGGCTGATTCCCAACTTACGAGGTATGCCATTTGAAGACCGATGTAAGAAACTAGGGTTGTACACCCTAGCATATCATCCACTGAGGGTTGACCTAATCATGACGCACCGGATATTACGTCTGAGTGATTACCGCATGTTGAGACAACTGCTTCAGCTGCGCCCACCAAGCAGCACGCGAGGCCACCGGTACAAACTTACCGTAACGCAGTTGAAGCGGGTCGCTCACCAACTTTGTTTCGAACGCAGTGTGGTGAATACCTGGAACAACCTGCCGCAGCCGGTAATAGAGGCGAATTCAGTGGCCGAATTTAAGAAGCTTCTAGACAAACACTACGCAAAGGCAAAATAGAGAGCGGAACGATAATTAATACTTTAATGTCCAAGAGCGACAATTGATGCAGCTAGACAGAGTATGCTCTACTCGCTGCTTCTAATCAGTATCAGTATCAGTATGCTTGCGCTTCTCCCGTCCGCTGTCCTTCTATCACGAAACCTCTCTTAGCCTTGGTCTCTCGTGTAAGCATATCCATGTATTCAACGCAAGCCGCTGTTTTGCCTCACATTTCTAGATGTTCATTTATACCTTAATCGCTGCATTGTCTTAGGCTTTTTTACCTGCAATCCCCCATAGCATTCCCTGGTTCTATCCAGATTGGTACTATTATCTTAGCACCCTAGTTGCTGCGGTTAGGCCTCATGTTCTGATATCTTCAGCTATTCACTGCCCTGCCGTCGATTTACCTTTCTTAACTTTTTATTTCAGCACTCCTCTCATCTTGGCAGCACACAGACGCCCGTTAGATTCTCATTTATAGGTGTTCATTTCTCACTTACTCGCTGCTACGTTTGCGACACTTACCCAAGTATGAGTCCAACAGACTCACTGACTCTTCCTGGGTCAGCATACCCTAATACCATTTTCTTAGCACCCTAGAATAGCTCGTTTCTCTGCGCTACGCTAGTTCAGGTTCAAGTTCAAGCGAGACTGGAAAGATAGGATGATCCCGTGTGTGTTCCTTCTTCGGCGGGTAGTTGAACCAGGAGTTGGTGAACTTTGAAACACTGATGGACCTAAAACGAAGACCGCATCACACCCTGTCCAACCAATTAATGCCCACGTATCCTGCCCTAGCAGTCCCTGCTGGGTCGGTTACGTGAAGTGAGAAAGAGAAGAAAGTAAACGCAGGAGACAAAAGAGAAAGTGGTAAGAGCTAAGCAAGTGGAATACCAAGATATTTGAGACGATAAAAAAGAACTGAAAAGTGAAGGTGAGTCAGCTAGGAAAAAGGAAAGGTTTGCTGTTGCCACCCAAGAGCGTCGAGCTGGCGCGCAAAACCCTTAACCGTAGGTTCCCTAACCACATGATCTGGAAGCGAATTCCAGCGATCTATAACTCGGCGCAATAGACGAGTTTCCGTTATAATCCTATCAGGCCGTGGTTTATGCAGTTTCAGTGGGTGACCGCGGAGACTAGGTAACGTAGCAGGACTAAATAGCCCTGACAAGTCCCAGCCAATCTTACCCGTCAAAATACGATAATTGAGAATCAGGTCCCCTCTTATCCTTCGGTAGTGCATTGAGTACATCCCCAAACTGAGTAAGCGTTCAGGATACGTCTGTCCCCGCAGACCCTGCACTAACCGAGTGCACACTCGTAACACCCTCTCCAAGTCCATTTTGTTTCGGTTAAGACATGGTGGACAAGCCTGAATACAATATTCCAGGTAGGGTCGGACGAATGCCGAAAATAGCTTCACAAACAAATTGGCCGTTAAGATTCCGAAAGAGCGGCGGATAAACCACATCATACGAAACCCTCTACAAGCAGTCTTCTTCCAGTTGTCTCCAGAATGAAGTGCTGATGCGTGTACGACTCCTAAATCAACCTGCTGCGTGACAACAGGGAGGTCACCACCGCCGACAACATATCGGGGGGGGGGGGTTGCAGCGCCGATTCTGAGAACCGAGCACTTGGCCCTATTTATGGGCATCAACCATAAGGTACACCATTCCCAGAGCCTATCCAAGGCACGCTGAATTGCCTCAGGACCCCCCGGGATATCCACAATATTCCAGAGCTTAAGGTCGTCAGCAAACGTTAATGATGACACCCCTAGCTCTCCCGGAAAGTCATTTACATAGATCGCGAAACAACCATGACCCCAATACCGAGCCCTGCGGAACGCCACTAAGGACAGCTTGCCTGAGCGAAAGGCTACGCCCCACCCGTACACACTGTTCCCTCCCCTCAAGGAAGGCAGACACCCATTGAAGGGCGCGACCAGATATCCCGTAGGATCTCAACTTTAGTGAGAGCCGAAGATGTGGAACAGTGTCAAAAGCTTTCGAAACGTCTACGAATAGCACGTCTACAGCGTGGCCACTGTCTACCGCTTCGGCCCAGCTTTCACGAGCTACAAGTAAATTAGTCTGACATGAAAATCACTTGCGGAATCCATGTTGCGCAACACTGAGAAGGTTGAATCGATTCAGGTGGTTCTCCACTGAATCCCTTATCAGCTTCTCGAACAACTTGACTACTACATTTGGCAAACTGACAGGCCGGTAGTTCGCGGATAGAGCGCTGTCACCGCCCTTAAAAATCTGAGAGATGATTGCCTCCTTCCATTCCGAAGGTAGGCTGCAGCTGTCCAGCGATATTGAAAATACGCACGTGAGCGGACCACTCAGCTCAGTGGCCAGTTCATGCAACAGCTTCGGATGAATTGAATCAGGACCGGAAGCTTTAGAGGGATTAATGCCTTGCAGTAGCTCGAAGACCTGCGTCTCCGTTATACTAAATTCAGCTAAGCAAGAAACCTCTGGAACACTTGAAACCAATTCAACCTGTGGTAAAGAGGTCTCCCGAGCAAAGACCCCCAGTATACTGATCACTCAGTATACAAGCCTTGTCATAGTCAGTTTGCGCAGGGGTCCCGTCTGCTCGCAATAAAGCTGGTATAGACAGTTTTGCCCCGCTGCGTCTTTTAACGTAAGCAAAAAACTTCTTGGGATTAGCTGCGGCCGAGTCCGCTAAACTCTGCTCGTATTGGAGACGAGCAGTTCTGAGATGTTGCTTACATTTATTTCTAATCTCTCGATAACTACCATGGGTGCTGACTGATGGAGCTGCTTGGTAGGTTCGCCAGCATCTAGACAGTTTATTGAGTAGGTACATGCCTGTGGTATCTATCCATGGAGGCTGTGCCCTTAACCCTCTTTTCCTAATGAGTGGAATATAGGGAGCGGAAACCTCCGTAAGGTTTGCCTTAAATTTATCCCAGGCTAACTGGACAGAGTCAGCCATCGAGATCTCACAGTTCAGAACTGAAGCCTTAGTTCGCATTTCACTAAAGTCCGCCCGCCAAATATTCGGAAGTAATTCAACAGCGGTCTCTTGGTGCCTTGAAAGAGCACATCGAAAGGATATGCATGCGTGATCGCTGGACTCTAGAGGTGCACCGCATGAAACGTCAGTCACGAAGTCCAGGGACTTAGCGAAAACCAAATGCACAGTAGATGGTATTTGGTTGTCCATATACCTAGTGGGAAAGTCAACGAACTGGTGCAAAGGCACTTGGAGAGTCAGTTCAAGGAAGTCTGCACCGAATGTTCCTGACGCCGAATTGCAAGAAAGATCGGCCCAACAGACTTCCGGGAGGTTGTAATCCCCTAGAACTAAACACTTATTCGCAGACTGAGTGCGAATCAAGTCAAGTATCCCCTGGAAGAACTTCCAGGACTTCTGTATAGCACTATAACTGTAAACTGGGTAGAGGAAGTGCACAAAACAGCCGATAGGGCTTCAACAGTCTGATCCGACGACTGGAATGTGCAGGTCCTCAACACATCTGTTACAGCTCACATACAGTACAACACCTCCGCCTTGGCGACTAACGGAGCGATCAGTTCTAAGCAGCGCGTAGCCAGGTAAATATACCTCACCGTCCGTGATATCCGAAGACAACCGCTTCTCCGTGAAAGCAAGTATGTCGGGACGATATTTGTCTACAAGTAGACCCAACTAGTGCACCTTGTTTCTTAGGTTACGCAAGTTGCGAAATACTACCGCAAGGAAGTCGGCACGACCATCCCTGGGTCGTGCGCCATCAGGAGTGGTTCTGATAGGGCGGAAAGTATCTTCCGGCTGACCACCTGAAAACCCACCAGACGGAGGCCTTGCTCACCAGCCATCCGTCTAGTTTTGAGGTCCTTGATAGCCTCCTTTAACTTCGGTCTATCTGCCAGTGGTAGGTCCGGCTGAACGCTGACATCCCTACCTTTAAGTTTGAACGCAAACCGCAGTAATGATTTGCTTTCCTCTGGGGTAGAAAGGACTACGCGAAGTAGTCAAGGTCGTGGATTTGGCGTAGCGATAGGGACGTTCCCCAATCTGGTCAGCTTTCTGACAGTGACACCATGGAAGCCAGGTGGAAGCAGCTTGCTGACACACAGTTTCAGCCACTTAATGACATCCAAGATGCGTTCTCTTGGGAGAGCTGCCTCAGATTCAGTAACGTTACGGAATATAACGCTACTATTAGTGAAAGAGTCGGCACGACTTGGAGTGTTTATTCCACGTGCCTTGGAGTCGACACCAATACCAGCTGTTTTCACCACTGGAGGTGGGACTGTCACTGTCTTCACAGACGATGCCAAAGCAACGGTAGCGTAGGTTTTCCGCTCTATTGCCGGCGTCTTACTAGTTCCTGGGTCTTCAAGCCCCTTTGAAGTTTTACGAGCAGATCTAGTCCGCGTCTTCTTTTGGTTTACTGGAGCAGGGGCCCTTGACTTTGTATCGCATTGAGCAGTTACCATCACTTCGTCAGAACGGGCTGGTTCATTGGCGGCCGAGACGGTCAGCATCTTCGGAAAGTTCTGTGTACAATCGTCAGACGACTTTACGACTGTCAAAGACGGCATCTTTTTCGATGCCGTGGCAACTAATTCACTGGGTTTAGCAGAGAGCTTTTGGAGTTCGGCAACGTATTTTTCTTCACTTTGATCGGCTCATGAGGACAGCCAGCAATGCTACCTGGATTGGCCGGTAGGATGTGCGACGTTATGACCGAGTGACAGACTCCAGTGGATGGATCGTCAGCAATGTTGCCATCTATTGCAGTGTCTTCAAACGAAATATTTAGGGATTTTAAAATCAAATCCATTTTCGTATCGAGCGACGCAACCGATGCGAGTTTAGCCATCGCCTTCTCAACATCTGCCAACCTTGAAGCCAACGCTGAATGTTTAGCACCGGTGACAGCCGGGCGCGTCGATCTTTTAGCGCAACATTCAGCGCAGCCGAAAAGAACGTGGACGCTTGATGATAGCATTTTGTACTAGTCAGCTTGTAGGCCGGTACAGCTTTCGTGATACCAGCGGCAGCAGACGTCACACTGCAGACCGCCAGGTACACCTGTTACTGGCTCTGAACAGTTAACCTGTCCGCAAGCTGCAGTAGACTCATCAAGCGAAGACCCCCAGGGGTCCATCCGTCTCGGTGTTTAGCGAGACAGCCATGTTCATGTGGAAAACAGCTTAGCATTACAACACGTATACAATAGGAGAACGACCGCAATCAAAAAGCAAAAACAGGGTGTAAAACGGGATTAAAAATGGGAACAACCGGAAAAGTTACCAGTAAGCATCAAAGACACTTTGGCCAGTACCAACTAAATCGATCCAAGATATCTTGGATCAGAGAAAATTTGACAATAGTCACATTTCGTTTCAAGTGTTTATTCAAACACCGTTTTCCACGTTATTTCAGCTGAAAAGCTCGATCAGTATGGCACGCCAATAAATCGAGTTACCGCGCAGTACTCACAAAGCGTATACATTTGTTCCGCATGTTCGCTTCCCTTTAATTGATCTTTATTACTTTACTTCTATAGATCAATCCTTTCTCACCTAGTGTTGTGTCCGTTTTGGCAGCACTTAATTTTGTAGGAGGTAAGCTCTCTCATAGTCTTTTCCCATATCATTCGGCCGTAGCAATATACACTTAATACCATCGCGTAGTCTTTCTGGCTTGATCCCCAGAAGAATTTTACTCAGCCCTTGAGTCCTTTCTATCCGGTGGCTTACCAACAATCGACCTCTGAATAGCTTTCGTCGCAAGCCATTTATACCTTCACTTACTTATTCTGCGCTCCCTTTCGAAATAGGTTGACTACCAGCTGATGTTTGAATTCTGCTTTCTGTCTTCCCACGCAATGGTTGCATCATAGCAAACCGATACTGCGTTTCTTGCTAAATGGCGCAACGCTCTGGATTCCATGTAGATGATTGCAACCAACCTATACGGCCATCACTTTCGTAGAACATTCAAAAGACACTTTCAGAACAAGCATTATTGCACATGGTACATCGTTTGTCTCCACTAAATGTTATACCATAAGATTTGAACAATGTTTGTTCCCACGCCTATCCTTTGCGGCCTTGGTTGTCTCTCACCTTCCCTTTTCTCCGAGGTCCGGAACTTCTTGGGGATCTGGGATTGGACCGTGAACGTTTTGCCTGGGACAGGATATAACCCAAAAGGACCTACAAAGTACATGGCTGTACAACAAATGGATACAACTGCACTCACTACCACGACCGTAGTCCAGTATGATAGCTGAACACGAGGCCTCCACACTCCTGAAAGGTATACATAAACCTGAAAAATCCAGACGCAAGAAACTGACAGTTTGCTCACCTGGACACTCACAAAGACGACTCTTCATGAAGATCTCCCCTCCATGGGCCTCAGCCATTATGGCGGCCCGGACCGAAAATACCTGATCAACTAACAGAGGAAATTGGAAGTCAATTGACCGCGGATAACCGAGGGTGTAATCAGTCGGCAAGCTGCTCTGCCAGTTTCACATTAGTGTATAAACGGATTTCTGACGGTGTTCCAGGACGTGGTGGGTTTTCGCCTGGCAAGTGTTCTCCCTATAAAAAGCCACAAATGTCCGTTTAACAACACTGAGACGTGGCGGATGTGACTCGCCACTAAATAAAGTCACTGCCCGCAACTACATACTGGCAAATCGACTAGAATCCTAATTTATCATTTTCCTGCCACGTTCAAGAGTAAGATACCCCATGCCTACATGTATCGTTTTCACTACACATGTACGGCCCAGACTGTTTACACTATGCACGCTACAGCCCATCGTGTCGTCATGCATTGACTACTTTATTTCTCATACCTAATTTTTCAATTCCCAAAGCCTGTACAACTTCCGGCTTACTGCCGATTATGTACATAGCAACGTGTCTCTTGCGAAACATATTTGCATGTAAATGTTGATCATGCCTGATTTGGTGTGTCTCGACAAATTCGAGAATAGAATATTTATTTATTTACAAGTGATACAAACGTTCCAAGAGACTAAAGGTTGGGGAGATACAGATTGGGTCCCAGCTAGCTCCGGATGTGCACAGGAAGCCTTGGAGCCTAAGACCACTGGCTGCTTTTAAACAAGGGTGTTGAAAGTAAGATGAACTACAGATAACGGCACTTGGAGAGAGCGTCGCTATCGAAACATAGCCATTCAAAGAAGACGCTTGCTAACTAGTATATACCTACAGTGTCACAGAAAAAATACATTCGTTATTCTCGTGCAATGCGGGACACGCCTGTGTGTGCGTGTACATGTTGAAGGTACAAATGAAAGTCGGGGAATGCATAAAACATGGTGTAATTTAACCAGGAACATTGTAGCTGAGAGTTTATACACCTGTGTAGAAGTGCATGTGTCTATCTATTATTCCAGCTTGAATATGTGTCACTACAATCGTGGTTGACCTCGTGGATAGCATGAGAAGGGTTGGGAGACGTCCGTGGTGGGAGTGTGGTTGGTTGGTGTGGTAAACATGGGTCCTTGACTTTAGTTAGAGGCGAGTCATATCCGCCTCGTCGCTGTGCTGTTAAACAGTCATCAGTGGCTTTTTATAATGAGTACGCTCGCCAGACGAAAACCCAACACGTCCTGGAGCACTGTCGCTAAAAGTTTACTGGAACGGGATAGACCCGAACACCCAGTTGGTGCCATGAATAAGTATGATGTTCTGAATCGGAAAATAATTGAACTCCACCCAAACTAGTCACGACTCGGAATAAGAACACCAGAATTGGAATTCGAAGTTCGCGGGTGTATTCTACATCAAAAAAGGTTAAAAGTATAACAATAAACAATCAATGAGTATTGTTTGTACAATTAGCACATCCTCCGCAGCTTGAATGCAACTCCAGGTTTCCGTAATTCAGCTGTGGTTTCTGTTGCAATCTGGCAGATCTTCTTGGAGGCTGATTTTGCTCAGGATACTCATGAGGATCTGAAACTGAATCGACATTAGTATTTCCAGTGCACACTGACTCGAATGACAACTGACCGGAATCCTTGTATCGTATCTGGTCAACATGCCGTTGTGTACAGAACAACCATCGAGATCCAAAATTCTAACCATGCGGTTTCCAATGTTGTTAACAATGATACCAGATGAGGGACGTAAATCATTGCCTCTGGAATAAGATACTTCAGCGGTCCCCAAGCCAAGCATGTTTGACGTCAGTGGTCTGGATTTACAAAGTTTGGCAGGTGTATCTCCAGTAGAGGAATGCACGCAATTACGGTATTGAAGAAGGAATTTATCAACACAACGATCAAGTTCATCAAAAGAAGTAGGAGCGCAGGAGGTAATAGAACGTTTTAAGGTTGCAACAAAGTTTTTCGCTAGGCCATTAGAACATGGATGTCGTGGAGCAGTAAAGGGGTGGCGACACCCAAGGCTCTGTAGCCAATTAGTAACCACTGAAGCCGAAAAGTGCGAACCATTGTCACTTACCACAGTTAATGGGACTCCTTCTCTACTAAACACTTTTCTCAAGGCACGGACAGTAAAAGCAGAATTTGGTTTATCAGCCAGGAATACCTCCAGCCACTTTGAATAAGAATCCACCACCACAAGAGCATGGTACTTCTGCAGAAATAGTCCACAATAATCCATATGTACCCTTTGCCAGGGCTCGCATGTCATCGGCCATGGTGTCCACTTTGACGGTTGCCGTAAAATTTTGTGTTTACAGTTCGGGCAATCAGAAGCAGTTCGTCGAATATCTGCATTTAATTCAGGCAACCAGCACAAGCATCGAGCTAAAGACTTCATCTTTTCAACACCAAGATGACCGGAATGTAAATCCGTTAGAATAGCTGATCTCAAAGTCGGCGGGATAACAATACGGTCGTTTACACATAGTAATCCATCAGGTGTAACACACAATTCATCACGACGCACATAAAATTGTGGGAACTTCCGTTTGAGAGAAACCGACTAAGCACGTTTGCCGGCAGAAATCAATGACCCATAATAACTTCTAGTATCATTGATAAGGGCAGAACGAGAGACTGGAAGCGGCTAGGTGAGTAAACAACTCATTTCAGAATCGGTTTCAAATATCGTTGCAGTACGTGATAAGTAGTCGACGTGAGGAATGAGCTTCGCACTTCTGTGCTCGACCACATAGTTATACGCACTAAGGGCAACACTCCACCTTTGGACCATGGCTGCTGAAGACTTAGCTATGGAACTGGAAGGATTGTAAATGAACTTCAGAGCTTCATGATCTGTCACAATGGTAAATCTGAGGCCAAACAAGTATTTGTGAAGTCTAGTGACTGCCCAGTATACAGCCAAAGCTTCTCGATGAGTCTGAGCATATCCTTTTTCAGCAGTGATTAGTCGACGGGAAATACACAGAACGGGGTATCCATGCTGCTCTAACACAGCCCCAATACCAGTGGGTGAAGCGTCTGTGAAAAGCACAGTAGGTAATTTAGGAGAAAAGGTGTGAAGAACACAACCAGATGCAAGAATTTTTAAAAGCTTCCGAAGAACATGTTCATGTCTGTCTAACCAAACAAAACTTGTCATTCAACAAGGTGAATAAAGGATCAGCAATGGATGCAAAACCAGGAATGAATTTGGAATAGTACTGTAAAGCGCCCATCAGTGATCGAAGCTCATGAACATTGGTGGGGGACTTCACATCAACCAATGGTTTTATCCGATTAGGATCTGGTTTGAATCCTTCAGATGTAACCTGATAACCAAGACAACTGATTTCATGGACACCAATTAAGCACTTCTTAGGATTGATATTCACATTAGCATCCTTGAAGCGAGTCACAAGTGCTAGTAATCGGTGGTCATGTGTCGGTTTGTTAATAGCATGTACAAAAACATCGTCCTGATAGACCTCAACACCCTTCAAATCTTTCACAATGGAGTTCATCACATCTTGGAATATAGCTGGCGACACAACAAGACCAAAGGGAAGAAATCTATAGCGATACAACCCAAAAGGTGTATTGATTGTGGTCAGTTCACCAGACTCATCAGTCAGTGGTATCTGCAGATATGCATCTTTTAAGTCTAGCTTCGAGAAAATCTTGGATCCGTGTAGACGCGAGAGAATAGAATCAGGTTCTTCCGTGACACAACTACGCTGCAGCAGCTTCGTATTAAGAGTGACACGGTAATCACCACAAACTCTCGGTGTCTGTCCACCCGGCTTTAACGGTGTGACAATAGGTGTGGCCCATCGCGAACTCCGTACTGGGACGAGAATTCCTGATTCACAAAGAGACGTAAGTACCTTTCGAACAGGTTCTCTAAGTCCAAATGGAAGTACACGTCGTTTACAGAAAACTGGATCACCGGCCACTTCCAACTTAACAGGCGGAATTCTCATTCCACCAGAGGTAACCGAACAATCGTGTAATAAATCACGAATTTGGGTGTCAGTATCAGTATGTTACAGAAAATTGACACTTATTTTAAGTGCTTGCATAATTTTAAGACCGAGTATGGACGGGCCTTGACGAATGACAACCAATTTACAATCGACAGGTTTCAAATGCTTATCTAGCGCTGGTAAGGTACAACATCCTATCACCGGAATGGTATGACCAGTAATACCTTTAATAGTGATGAGTGTAGAATCAAGCTGAGCGTCAGGGTACAGATGATCGAGACTCGTTTTAGAAATAAGAGACTCTACGCTACCGGTGTCAACAATGAAACGATGTGACATACCATTTCCGAAACGTAAAGTGTTGTATAAATGGCCACTCGTATTCACAGCCAATGTCAGCGAATGGAAATCGTCGGGCAAGTTCTCTGTGGAATCATCAACTTGTTTCACAACATTACAACGTCTGAACTGGCGACAAACACTACGAATATGTCCAACTTTCCCACAATGATGACATTTGGAATTCCGATGCGGGCAGGTATACCGTGAATGCAACTTTCCACAAGAGACACATTGTCCAATCTTTCTATCAGCTTGACCACACTTTAAACTGTCTGAATTTCTCGGTGCATGAGATAGACTAATTCCGTGTGGTTTGAAAGAGTTGATTTGCCACAGTTTTCTCTTCTCGGCATGAACTCGGCGACTGGCTGAGCCAAACAAGACTTGATGATCAACAGTCGTCTGGCTTCTTGTAATATCAGAAACATTCTGATAATGCAAACCGATGGAATTTACGTGATTATAAGTCGGCGATGGTAGTGATAGGAGCTGACGATATAAATCGGGATTATTTATTTCAGCAATTTGGCGATCTCTGAGGCATTCGTCAAGTTTGTCTCCAAATGCATAAGATGATGCTTGAGATTGAAGTTGGAGAATAAAATCACGAATAGACTGATTAGGTTGACGGATCAGCAAGTTGAACTTTACTCTTTCGGCAACCACGAAATTTTCCGGTAGTAATTGAGATAAAAGGAGGTCCCGCAAGTTGTCATATGATAATTTCGATGGCAGCTGTGGGTAAGTCAAATTTTTTTGAAGCGTATACGCCTCTCGTCCAATAACAGTTAAAAAGTGGGCAGATTTAAGAGCTTCGCGAAGGTCATCTTTTGTGAGCCACCATAACTCGAATCCCTCCATGTATTCTTGTAACTCCCGGGGAGATGCATTTAAGTTTAAGAATTCGATGGTTGCATACATTTGGAAATAAACGCTGACTGCGGCGCCAATTATGATGTACTGAATCGGAAAATAATTGAACTCCACCCAAACTAGTCACGACTCGGAATAAGTGTAATATTCCTCAGGTCCGGCGTTCTGAGCTCTTCCGTGTCCAAGTAGTGTGGTAAGCTGCAATGCAAAATAAATACCTCGTAGACGGCTGTACGCTCGAGCCGCTTAGTAAGAGGCCGATGTAAAGGAAGCAGCTAAGGAAGCACGGAAGAGGAAAGGAAGAGTGCCGGAGGGGAATATGATGGTAATGAAAAGAGGAAGCAAAACCGATCGACCTGTTACCAGTTAACGTGTTACCGTGACGCCCGCGGACCGGCTACATAAGAACACCAGAATTGGAATTCGAATTTCGCGGGTGTATTCTACATCAAAGAAAGGTGAAAAGAATAACAATAAACAATCATTGAGTATTGTTTTTACAATTATCACAATAAGTCATATTTTCGTTGTCGATTATGCAGCCTGCCATTGCTGACAAGCCATAAGCGAGCAGTTGGGCGCTTGACAGGCGGGACCAAGGCTTGGAGATTTATAGTTTGATGCAGGTATGTTGTAGTAATCAGTTGTTTCGAAGGTATTTTTGTAGACAGGTCTTTGCTGATCCAATCCTCTGGAGAAGGACATCTAGATCAATTGGTCCACTGCTATTAGACCAGGATGGGAGTGAGTGGTTTGGAGGTCTGATTTGGTCCATTTTGGTCTTTGTAGGTTTATTCGGTCGCAGACAAACAGGCCAGCTGGGATCCTTGGTAAGTTTCTATTGCTATCTTCAGACATTGAGGAAGAGCAGAGGAAAGTAAAGAAAAAGAGAGCAGCAGTGACTACCAAGGAAACCTGTGACAACATGTGGTGTGAATGCTAAAGTCATTTTTTACAACATGGTGTAAGTGCTACATGAAGAGCAATGAAAATATTTGGTATTTTGTGTTCTGCGGCCATCTAACGTACGTATGCGGACAAAGAATACTTAATAAGCAACGAATCAACAAAGTTAACGATAAACAGTCCAAGAGACTAAAGGATGGTGAGAAAAGAAGGGGCTCCTAGCATGCTCCGGATATGCGCAGATGCAGAGAACCTACAATAACTCACAGCAGCTAAACAAACGAGACGAAGAGTATCCAAACGACAAATAATAACGCTAGGGGAGAGAACATCGGTGGCTAGCAGTGGCATCAGGTTTAGGCCTTCAGTTACTAGTGGATACCTACGGTGGCGCAGAAGAAGTCACCAAACCGGCAGGTGTGATGTAAACCGTCCAAGAAAATAAAGTTGGGAAATAAAGAGTGGCTCCAATCAAGCTCCAGTTGTGCTTCTAGAATCATGGAGCCTACGACAAATAGCAGGGGTCAATCTGAGATGTCGAATGTAAGATGAGCGATAGAAAATGGAAAGTGTCAGTGGCCAGATGTAGCCATAGGATTAAGACGTTCCGTCGCTAGTGGATACGAACAGCGTCAGTGAATAACTCAACAAGAGAGCGAAGATTATAGCGACAGGCTTTCTAGGAAAATAAAGGTTGGGTGTAAAGCAGTGGCTCATCACAAGCTACAGATTTTCGCAGAGATGGAAGGAACGAAAGACGAATCGCTACTGCCAAAACGAGCTGACAAGCGTAATGCTAAATACAGAAAACATCGGTGGGAGAGAGATCAGTGACTAGCAATGGCATCTGGATTAAGCCTTCAGTTACTAGTGGATGCCTACAGTTTCACACAATAAGTCACCAAACCGGCTGAGTTGTGATGCATGCAGTCCAAGTGAATAACTATTAGTGCTAGGTGTTGGTTCCTAGGAAGCTCCGGATATTCGCAGAAATGCATTGAGCCTACGACGAGTAGCTGCTGCCAAAAACAGTTGACGAGAGTAAGGCGAGCGACAGATAACGGCGTTAGGAGAGAGCTCATTGGCCAGCAGTGGCATTCGGTTTAAGCCTTAAGTGACTAGTGGATACCTACAGTGTCACAGTATAAGACACCGAACCGGCTGAGTTGTGATGCAAACAGTCCAAAAGACTAGGCGTTGGTGATAAGTAGTGGCCTTTGGTGAGCTGCGGACATGCGCAGATGTGCATGGATCCTATGGCGAATAGCTGATACTGAACAGTGATAATAACGCTAGTATAGAGAGTATAATTGGACAGGTGTAGCCATTTGATTGAAACCTTTTTACTAGTAGTTATCCTCAAGGTCACAGATAGTCAACGACACATCGAGGATAAGGGATGCAAATTGTCATACTAGGGTAATAACAGATTAGCACAAAGATTGACTGAGTTAGGGAAAGTCAGTCAGGGAGTTGGACTCCTGCAAGTGGAGCAGTTGAAGAGGTTGCGGTTGGTAGGGATAACACGGTACCTGGAACGAATGGGCTAAGGGGCGTCTAGGTGGACAGGAACTAACGAACATTCTGCTACAGCAACAGCGATAAGGGAAGGGACTACATAGCACGGCTGTAGCAGAGGTAAGGTTGCAGTATCAACACTGGATAGAGATATGGAGACAATTGTAGCTACTAAGCTTAGGGGCTGCTTCTCGCTGGGTAATAACGTGTTCTTAATTGTGAGATGAGAGCTAAAGCACGCTGAGTAGGAAAAAGCTTGGGTACTATATCTTCAGCCCCTATGGTAACAGCTAAAATATAAATCGGTAAGCGACGATATTCAACAGCTTTAATAAGACTTGTTAACCAACTGGGTACTTCTCGAAGGGATTGCAACCAGCTGTAACCCAACAAATCACTTTCGGGTCGAACCTGGGTTTATATCGGTCGCGCGAATGCTTTGTATCCCCAATGAGTGCGGACCAGATTTAGGTTATTGAGGTTTAAACGCCTCAGGCACCGCCGATCCACCAGTCTATTGTTTGTACCTTCAAGAGCATGCGGTTCTTCTTCACCAGTTATCTTGGACCCCAACACGAGAACAAGTTTATTTAACCTATACATAAACCAACTTCACAAGTTTTATAGCGGAGCATCAATTAAGACAGTGTTGCAAATACTGCATTTTGCTTTTGCGCTTCCAATACGTTTACGTTTTGCAAGTCAATTTCATTGCTTCTTTTCGTTTCGTGTTATTCCGAGGTTTCCACAATAAGGTTTACTGTCACCCGAAGGTCCCTACCCTTGCACCATTTGATCGAGCAACGACACTTATCCTTAATCTTAGCCTCCTGAGTCTCTCAGATGGTGAGAGAAGGTGGTTCTGTTAACCCTGCAATCTACCATTTGGTTGGATTTTTATTGGCTAACTTTGACGGATGTCACTCTTCTGAGGTTTAAACAAATGGGTTCATATTGCCTCAGCTAATTATTTGCTTGTGTTTTTACCTTGAGTTATTCCGAGGATATCACATGGACGGACGGCAGAATGTCCTGTCGAGGTTATTACTTGGCAAACTAGGAAGGCTAACAGTTCTTTCTTGGGAAGCTACGCTGCACTTAACTGTGCACTGTAATATTGTGTAGGGTTCTTAATAATATTATAAGCAAATGTTTACATTTTACTTACTTGGATTTAACTCGAAGGTAGATGGCTGGTTGTGGATGGTTGCCTCACCCATCGATCTTACACAAATGATATGCGGGGTAATTTCGCTCCTTTGTCTTGGACAACTTGCTGCTCGCCTTCATGGAGTTAACAACTGGCTTCTGTCCTTCACCCTTCAAGAAACATAATCCGCGTGCTAAACACCCGGATAAATGTCAGTCTCTGACCAATTGGAACAAATGACTTACAGCTCAGACTTCCTTGTGGTTACTGACAGTGCTGACTATTAGCCAAGCGAGTGAACGAAAAATTATTAAAGTACAGGAAAGCAACCCTGCTGCACAGCGCTGTCATGTGGCGTACAAAGCGCTACGAGTTATTTAGTCTCAAGCGAAAGTGCTGTAACAATAAAGCATAATTTTCTGTTTTATAAACCAGCCGTTAGACCACACACAGCGTATTGTTTTCAGTTTTGGAAGCCTGGTTTATATGGCGATAGCATTTGTACTGATAATTTTCAACATCTGATTACCAAAATGCTCAAAGTTCAGCGTAGAAAGACACAGGTGGGCCGTTTAAGAAGCTCAAGATGTTTCTGTGAAGAGACGCAAACTGAGGTGTGGCGTCATTGAAACGCTCAGAATTTAGTGGGGTCTAAGTGGCACCCATCCCGCGGGTTTGTTTGAGCTGGCTGTGTCAGAACACTTGCATACACGTCGCCTTAATCACAAAACAACAGAGGTTTCGGCTTGACATCAGGGTTAAGTTGTTCACAAACCGTTTCGGGAGCAGCTGAAACAGGCTTCCTTGTGATTTACAAGCAAGTGAAAATAGAGGCGCCTTCATACTTGGCCTAGACAAACGATGGCTAGCTTTCTTCCTGAATTACTGTAAATTTACTAAAATGGGGTGTCAAATTGCTTTTTCTCTCTTTTCCTTCATTAACACAGTAAAACGGAGAATCATTGTACTGTGGAAATGCCGGGGCTTGGCTAGTTTACCAGTGCAGGTAGCCGGACGCTTGTTAAGCGAAATCCTGCGTGGCCACAGGACCATACCTCACTTGACCTGGATTTCTCCCAATGACCTTCCTTGGTTCCACAAATAAACGGTCTTACATCCTAGAGAGCGTAAAATGTTATCAACAGACATAACGGTTTATATGTACTCCTTCTCCAACAAGCGATGCCTAGTGCGCGTCAAGCCTACTCACGTAATGTCTGCTAGCATTTCCGAGCTAAAACGTGAAGCAGTAGATACGCACTAGGATGCACGAGTACACTCCTGAGGTCCAGATAAGATTCTGAACATCCCTATCGTATTTCGGATTCAGCTGTACCAAAACCTTACTTAGGTGACTTTGCTCCTAAATCCATGAATTACTACGTAAGGAAACCTCAACTAAGTTTGACTTCGTGATTATAGTGGTAACTAATGTTTTCGAGCGAAGACATTATAAGCTACTTCGATCCCGCGATTATCCAACAATAACTGCACACGTAAAATGTGTAAATATTTTATAGTTAAAATATTTATACAAAAATTTATTCGTGCTGTTCCAATGCAGTTATGCCTGTTGTGCCTATACAATTTTACACGCATGTAAGCATCTTGCACCAGGCTTTCAGCGTTGCACGTGTTCGAAATTGCGTGCAGTGCTTTCAACTTTGCGAGGCTAAGAAGGCTGTTTTTACGTCGTTGACACTATCATTGCTCCCTTGACGTCAGCCAATAGGACACCTGTCAGGCGATCCTAGCATAAGCCACAGACAGTCCAAAGAAAGTGGTCGAGCACCACCTTCTGTTCTAGTTTGAGGCCTATCTAAAGGAAACCTCGTTGCTTGGTCTCCAAACTGCAACAGTCCAATGAGCAACTTGTGATGCCTGTCTAAGGTGGTCTTAGCTACCGCATGATCCGAAGCATCAGCCGTTACCAGTGCGGACAGACACACTAACGAGCACACGAAGCGGTCTATACTTAGTGATCGCTAGCCGCTACCTGGTGGTGGCTTATTCAGCGGCCTACCAATGGTGGGGTAGACAGACAATCTTCTAACTGGTATTACGCAGCTCAGCAAAGGCTGCTGGGCCGTTATACGATTTGGCGCGATCGTTATTGCGACGATCATGGAGGTATTGTTCGCATTGAAGTTGGTAGACCAAATTGAATCTGAACAACGGAAGTGCTGTGTTTGCTTACTCCTATCACAGTTGAAGACTTAACACAAACTGGGAGGGGTTCAGGTGTGACGTTGACACGACGTTAGTAAGTTTTTGTTTTTCTCCACACCCATGGGCGACAGTTAATCAGTTATCGCTTCAGTGGCTCTATGTATGGCCTAATGTAAAGGTTATAGGAGCTTATGTAGTCATAGGATAATTAAGCTTTACTTCCATATGGTCGCCCATACGTGTTGAGACGCTTTGACAAGTGGCTCTCCGAATAGCACCATTATACGCGCAGTCAGTGCAGATGGAACATTCCTATTACGTCTATGGACTGGAATACTATCCTCATGAAATCCGTGTTACTCAACAAAGAAACGTCTAAAGGGGCTACAATGACTACGGTGATTATACATGCCATATTGTCCCGCTGGAAAAAGCGCAAGGCTAATAATTAGTGATGACGCACGCATTTTACTCTGGTAATTCACGTGTATTTGGAACGGACAAACACTGCTCTCTGACCCACGGGCGTCCCTGTACTGTATTTGCAAGCATTCACAAAGGCAAACGCGCCCACTGATCCTGCTATGGACCACTGTTTCAGCTTGTCTTAGAAGCAGTCATGTTTGCACTCCGTGACACAGGTTGTTATCGATTTTGCAACTACTCGGAAGCAATTTATCATTAGAAAGTAAGTAATTCCACAGGCATGGTTGAGAGAGGATAATTGCCTCAAACTCTCTGCTTACTATGCGTATGTAATGCTCCTTGGCAGGTCATAGCAGAGCCGTAGGGTCACTTGGTATTACCAGCTTATAACTCACTTGGAGGTAAATTGCAAATATCATGTTGAAACGCAGGATTGACGTGCATCTTACGACCTTCACATAACGGCAGGTCCCTGGGTCTTGAATCTATACCTGATTACCGAAGTGACCCACAGTTGTGGAGACGAAGGAACACGCACTAATGTCGTGTCAGCACTATACTAGGAACCCTCCTTTGGAACAATGGCTACGGATCTATTGATGGTCTTACCTAGCCAGCGAACTTAGCCTCAGTATACAATGCGCCGACTACATCAGTAGTACGTAGCTACACCATTCACATGAGTGTACGGTCAGCTGAAACGAAACAGCACGAGAACTTCGTGGCTGTAGTAGCTTTAAAATTTCTATTCCGAACAAGTCCTAGCATTCTCACTTTCATACGAATCACTGTATTTTTTCTGATTACCGCACACGGTCTTGTCCATCACATGCATTTCCTAAACAACATGGCATGCAGATCAATTCTGCAGATTGCTCGTAGTGGCACGATTACAGTGCATACCGTGTCACATGTAGCCAGCTGGGCAAGCGAGCAAGGATGATAATTGTGCAGTCCAGCCGTAAGCCATCAAAGCTTCTCTTCCAAAAGCCTGCAAGGGTTGCAGACTCAACACAAGCAACCAATCCGCTTCTTATCCCCACGCACTTAGATGTCATTTCATTCGCGTGGTAGTGCGACTCCCCATGCCGGCTTGACAGCATGAGCAAGCACGTATTATGTCTCTGGTTGCCTGATCAGCTTCGACACCATAGAAGTGGGCTGGTACGCCGATTGAGATCAACGGATAGGCGACCGACAGACGTAGTCAATCGTAAAGCGAACCCGCAAGCCTCCTACCAGCCCGCAGGTAGTTTTAATCTAGACCATCTTTCCAAACTGTGGCCTTGTTCAAAACTACCGGCATATTCTGTACCGCACAAAGGTGCACCTGAAAGAAAGCTGATGCTTTCTCCCTGAAGTCAGACCGTCCGCTCGCCATGACTGAAAGCGTCCGTACGACTGCACGCGCGCACAGCGTCACCCTTGTTATTCTTCCCTTTGGTCTGGCCTCAGACTGGACCCCAAAGTGCGTCGCGTGATACGGAGCAGACCATTGTGGTTCAGAGTACACGAGGAGTTTACTCGGCTCCGAGTGCGAACGAACGGGTAAACTACCAACTAAGGCGATCGATAGTGCTGGTCCACAAGTGATTTTGTTGTCGTGTCTAGAGCGATCAGCCAAGATAATATCCAAGGCCAACTGAATGCTCCATGTAAAGGCTAAAGAATGGATCCAATTAAATGGCATGTAATTGTATTGCAGTAAAGGGGATGTCCGAACTTATATGTTCATGGCTCGATGAAAGATAGCGAGGCTGTCCTGAACAATTGCTTGGCATTCCTCTACAGCAGTATGGATTAACAATTGTAAAAATCTGCTTTCGGCAGTCGAATAGAAGGTCTATGTAGAAATGTTAAAGGTACAACTAATCCATGAAAATTTAGTAGAAGTTTAGAACCACCGTATTCAGACCTCAGCAAGGTAACATCCCACCAGGATAGTGGATAACTGCTTCAACCAGTCAGTGTGTTGTAACAGCAACCGGATACTCGCCTATCCATAGCCGAGCAAAGGGACATTGTGCCGCATAAAGTTATGAGCCACAATCGTTGGTATTTGCTAAAGCTGCATTATAGTTGGGTCTTTTGGGTATTAGTAGACATGGCTTTACAAACCGTTCAAGGATGGGCAACGTGCTATTAAAATAAATGACAAACTAAAGCACAACAGGTGGACCTCATAGTGCGGAGTAGAAAGCTAATAAATTTGTATGAAAGTAGATGTTTTCTATGTTCCCTATTAATAGGTGACTCTAAACACTACATAGCAGAGCTACCGAAGGAAAGGGAAGCAAAATGATCCTTTAGAGCTAGTATAGAAAATAGTGCTACACTAAATGGTTAGGAGACAGACTTTGATTGCTTGACACAGTAAACAAAAACTGAAAAATTGTCAGTCGTATGCGTTTTTTGTGACCGCATGTAGCGGCGTTTATTTCCATGCAAAATGACGCGTCCGTTTTGCTAGCAAATGAAGCGAAGAAAACAAGGCAACCTATAAACAGTGGTGTTCTCACTTCTAGGCTGTGATACATATCTAAAATGACGCAAGCTAGCATAAGATTACCAATACTTATTAGGCGCGGCCTGGTTAGCAAACAGTCAGACTTTCCTTGCTTGCTCGAAGGTAAATGTAAAATGTACAAAACTTGCTCCGAAACGCTCAAAAGCCGAAACCGATTGTTATATATACTCGAGAGATTTGGATTCGTCGTAATTAGCCTCAAGTTGAAGGAGTTCATCATAAGATTCCTCAGGGATACGGAGCAATGCAAAACACTGTAAAGCTAAGAGCCACATATGTTAATAGCGCCGGGAGCTAGCCACTATAGCTGCGTAGTTACGGACGTCAGGACAGTATGCAGTAGTCAGGGTGGCTCGTGATCCAATCGGCACATACCGGTACATATTGCGGTTTATGAGTTTGTACACCTTGTATATAAACATAGGTGTAGGCCCATCGATGCTGAAAGGCTACAAAGATCTAGCGCTAAAACTAGGCTAATGAGGAACAGAACACTTGGAAAATATCTACGAAGCGACCAATTCACCGTCGCACACATGCATGGTGCCTCAGTTACTACGGTTCTGGGAGCTAGGCTTTTAAAAGTAAAGGATTATTGTTCCTTGCATTATAGGGCACAGCACGGCTAGCTTCTTTAACATGTTTAAGAGCCATTCTCTATACTTTTTAGAGGTCTGATGCAGGTGTCTTTAGTTTAAGCTAAACTAACGACTTACGATGTGACTTTGGCATCACACCAGCTACCACGCTGGTAATTTATCAGGCCGTTGCTGTCCCAGCAAAGCAGCAACATGAATGAGTAGTATTATAAGCCGAGAGTGGTAAAGTAAATGGAAAAAGTGGTAGGTTTTCTCATCCTCCATGTTGTATGGCGCATGGGGCGCCGGAGTCGGCAAAAGTTAAAGTTTGCACAGCTGGCAAAGGTATAGTAGTAGTACCAATTCCTGGAGTTTCAACTGTCCAAGGCAACGGTCTACGGTGGCATGTGGCTAGCTTAGTTGCCACGCTGATGGGATGCAATATAGTTAACGTTAAGGTGGCATACACTGCTAAAATATGGAGCCGGTTCTTAATGCTGCCAGGCTACCAGTGTTTCTAATATTGATTGGAGTATGTTCAACACAGACTTAACCTATGGAGTAAAAGGTTAGAAGAAGAGGGATTGGAATGCGCGATACATGTGTCTGAATATTATGGCACTAACCGGGTCGGTTTATCCAACCGAGCTGACTACGTTTTCCTGAAGTACAGATTTACGCTGAAAGCAATCGGGGGTTCAAAAGCCTGTGCTCAGGGAGAAGGAAAGCCTAGCCCAAAAATCTTGTGGTGCCAGCTGAGTGGTTCGGGTTAACCCCTTTCCAGCAAATGGTTCAACAGCCGTGTTCCAAGACGTGGTGGGTGTACGCTTTGCAAGCGCCCTGACAATAATAAACCGCAAATGTCTGTGTAACAACACGGTGACTTGGCAGTTTCGACTCTCCAACAACTATAGTTACCCCTTGCTTATCCCGTCATATACTTTGAATTACAAATACAAAGCATCCTTTAAGCACTGGCTCTACGCTCAAAAGTGTAGGAAAGCAAGTACAAATCCCATAACGCGAATACACACGCCAACGTGCACCCCTACATGGATCAAATAACTAAATAAATAGTCTATTCTCAAATTTATAGAGACACCAACTCAGGTACACTCAGGGTTTACAGGCAGTTGGGTATCACAACGATACTTTGGGTTGAATTGTGCGTAATGCAAACAATCAAGGCACTATAAGTGCAGTGAACCAGCACCTGTGGAAGGCGAGCAGCGTATCCCTGTACGTGTCTGGAAAAAGTTGAAATATGACTCAACGCGACTTGCCAGTATGTAGTTGTGAGCAGTGGCTTTATTCACAGGCGAGTCACATCCGCCACGGTCAGCATGTCTGATTAAACGGACATTCTGCGCTTGTTTGGTAAGGGAGAGCGCTGCTAGGCGAAAACCACCCACCACGTCTGCACGCTGCAGTACGAGCATTTTGAAGCACGATGTATAACTGGCAAAGCCGCATTGAATGACTGATTTCATATTCGGTTATTCGCAGTCAATGGCTTCATTCTCTGTTGGTCTGGACAGGATATCTTGATCAGTGGACGCCATAATTGTTGAGGCCGCGTGAGGATGGGAACATCACAAATAGCCGCCTTGTTGTATGTCCAAGGGAGCAACGTTTCAAGCCTTATGCCTGCTGGAATTTTCAGATGTAGAATTTTCTGGAGTGTGAAGACGTGTTCAGCTCTCCATACTGGACAACTGTTGTGGTGGTGAATGCAGTTAAGTCATTTTGGTATACAGCCATGGGCTATGTAGCTCTTTGTCAGTTATTAGGGCCGGCCTGGACGAAAACTGTTCCTCAGTCCAATCCCAGATCTCCAAGAAGTTCCGGACCTCGGAGAAAAGGGAAAGTGCGGGACAACCCAGTGAACACCGTAAGAACAGGCGTGGAGCTAGACATTATGAAAGTCTTGTGTTATAACATTTAGAGTTGAGACAAAATCATGTACACTGTGCAAGGCTGATTGTGCCGAAAGTGTCTTTTGAATGTCCTATAGAATCAATAGGCGTATGGGCAGATTGCTACCGTATGCGCAGAGAAATAGCGTTTGACCTGTATGTAATCATTGAAGCATCAGTTTAGTATGAGGCAGCAATTGCATTTGGGAGAGAGGAAAGAAAGTTAGAAGACTGGTGATGATTGCATGGTGTATAAACAGCACGTAGCCAGCCTAATACGATAGGGAGCGCAGAATAAGAACGGTAAAAATAAATAGTTGGCCGCGAAAGGAACCTAAAGGTCAATTGGTGGTAAGACAGCGGAAAGATTGGATGCAGACATTCTAAGAGAATAAAGGTTATAGAGATAAGAAGTGGATTCTAACAAGCGCTGGATAATCGCAGATGCATGGAGCCTACGAGCACCAGCTGCTTCTAAACAGAGATGCCGAATTTAAGACGATCGGCAGATGATGGCACAAGGAAATGCTATCAGTGGCCAGATGTAGCCATTTCATTAAGACGACTGGTCACTAGTGTATGCATACGGGGTCATAAAACATCAAAAAGCTAGCGAAGGTAAGTGATACAGATACTCCAAACGAATACATGATATAGATAATGAGTGTACCCCAGCGAGCTCCAGATCTGCATAGAGGTGAATAAATCCTACGACGAATCACTGCAAAGTGAAGGGGATAAGAAGAGCGACAGATATTGGCGCTGGGAGATAGAGTATCGGTGGCCAGCAGCGGCATTCGGATTAAGTCTTCTTCTTACTAGTAGATATCTGCGATGAAAGAATAAGACAACAAACCAGCGAGGGTATGTGTTACAAACAGTCCAAGGGAATAAAATTTGGAGAGATAAGGAGAGGCTCCTAGGGCAACAATCGAGGTTTCCTACAATAGTGCGCTGCAGCTAAAGATAGGTAATGAAATTAAAACGAAGAACTGATAATGTCACTAGATGGGAGAGAATCGTTGGATAGGATGGGCATTTGGATGAAGCTTTCTACTTACTAGTGTATATCCACAATGTCCCAGATTTAGGCAACAAATGTATACGACACAGACTCCATAAGAGAATAAACGTTGGAGAGATAAAAGGGTGGCTCCACCAAGCTCGAGATATGCGCAGTGATGCATAAAGCCTACGCAGGATAGCTGCTGCTAAACAGATATGCCAAAGATAAGACGATGTGCAGATAATGGCGCTAAGAGCAAGAGTATCATTTGGATGAAGCCTTCTAGTTTCTAGTGGATACCTAGTGTCCCAAACTAAGTCAACAAACAACAAATGTATGTGACGCAGGCAGACCTAAGGAATGAAGGTTGGAGAGATAAGAGAGTGGCTGTTAGCAAGCTCCGGATATGCGCAGAGACGCAAGGAGCCTAGGATAACTAGTTGCTGCTAAACAGTAGTGCTGAGGTTAAGACGACGGACGAAGAATAGCGCTATGAAGGACATTCGGTGGCCGAGTGTAACCATTCCATTAAGCAATTTGGTCACTAGTGGATGCTTAAAGCGTCATAGAATACATCAACAAGCTAACGACGGTAAGTGATACAGACATTCTAAAAGAATACAGAATGGAGAAACAAGGAGTGTCTCCTAGTAGCCCCGGATATGCGTAAAGTTGTATGGAGGCTACGACGAAGCGCTGTAGGAAACGTGATGAAGCTACGAGGGACGACAGATACATGTCAGCCCATCCTATAGTTCCATTGTAGGTTAACTGTTCACATTTTGTAGTCTTACCATGAGCATGCTTGTGCAGGCGTGCCCCGTGTCGTGGATAATAAACATGCTATTTAATTATTATAAGGATAACAGTCGACTGCCGGATGTGAACCCACGGGTATGCGTGGTTCGTCCGGAGGCTCGTAAGCATAAACGTTTGACCCGTTTCAGTGTTGGCTTCTAAGGAAAAGGCTTATTCCTCAAGTAACAATAGCCTCACGATTGTCAAAGTTTACAAGGTAGGGGATAGCCGGGAGAACGACCCTAGTTGTCGGATCTAAAATGTTGTGGTATAAACTGTACTCGAAGAGACCCGGGTAGAACTATTCGGAAAGCATTAATAGTGATACTGAAGAAGAGAAATGGAGGGAAAATTATGGCGTAATCTGTACAATCTATATTAACATACGGCGGTTATGTAGATATAGTACAAGTAGAAGAAATCGATGAGGGCCGGATGGAAGTCAGAGCCAGCCATAAGCGTGTGGTGGCTAGTTTTGCAAGGTAGATGGTATTTCGGATTTGTTTGTCTTGCTGAGCGAAATGCTTAAGCGGTATTTGTATGCTCAGCTAAGTGCTGATAATGTAGTGCAGGTAGTAGGCGCTAAGCTAGACATCAAATAGGTTACATTTGTTACAGGAGTGCCCTGCCGGCAAGCAAAGAGCAAAAGAGCACAGGGATGGTAGGGGCTTAGATCTCGTCATATGCAGCTGGCCATCGAGGTCACCAACTATTAATGGCTACGGAGCTGACGGCGTTTTCTACGACTTGGTTGCAGAAACTAGGGTAGGAAAGAAGCTTGAGACACGTGATATGTGTCAGGCGAGCCGAATTATCACTGTGGCCCGGTTTGCATTACCTTACGACGGGCTTTCATGGAATTAAGGACCAACAAAGTCCAGGTGTAAAATGGCATCACTTATACGGCCCCGATAATCTACATGAGGGACATTTATTACTAGGGCGTTCACAGAGCCGGGGTTATGCGAGGTACATGCAAAAGTTACCACTGTGCTTGAAGCTTGGAGCTCAGCCTTAAGTTGCTAATTGAAACGGCCTATGTGGGCAAGTAGCGGAGCTGTCAGCTATACCGCTAGTTAAGTTGCCAGTTAAATGAAGTGAAGGAGTATGCGTCGCCACTCAAAACAGTAAGATTGGTGCTTTAGGTGAAAAGGCCCAGATCAGGTGGGAATTGAGTTAGGTTGAGGAAAGGAAGCTCTGGGCAGCGGAATGGATTCGCGGATGAATGGCACGACTGTGCTTACACAGGTCACTTGCAGTTTGTCAGGCCCATGCAGGCAGTGGGTAGAAAGCAAACCTTGTAAGTGACTCAGTCGCTGTCGCCCCGACTAACACTTCGGCGAGTTGCTTGGCGAGACCTGTGTCCGGTTCACCCGGTAACATGATGGATTAATAGTATAAGGCAACAGTAGGAAAGCAATCAAACATAGGAGCTGGTTGTCCCTCCACCACTACGTATAACGCATGGTAGGCTTTAGATACACATAGAACGTATAATTACACACGGACGACCCATAGAAAGCAATACAGTAAGCAGCTGGAGCTGTATACCCAGCTAGCCGGAGTGACAGGGGCCCTCCGCTGCTTTGTTAACATTCATGCTAGTGTAATGGCATCGAAAAAAGTGTACTTTGAGCTAGCGAAAGCGGTTGAAGCAAGGTATCAGGATTTATAATGCCTCTCAACTAGTGTTTCCAATATATATCGACCTATGTATAACATTGATATAACTAATTTTATGAAGCCAAGTGGGATACAGGTGAAACAGAATGCTTGATAATGAGAGTTATGGCTCCAACAGTAGTTGTTTTCATAATGTTGCGATACGGTTTTGGGATACTGATTGGTGTTAAATAAATAAATAGGTATATTTCTAGACCTGCTAGAGGCTGCACCCTAAAGGGTTCAGATCAATGCTTACATTTATCCGATGCTCTTGCATGGAAGTTGGTAAAATATATGTTCATCGTTAGCAATTGCAAATGCATTGGCACTGTTTAGTATACAGCTACTGGGTCGCCCACCTTGACATTTTTCTGGTTCCTTCGGGCGATATTGAGCTCCTTGTATTTCATTGTGAATACTTCGCGGAGGTGTAGTTTGCCTTTTCCCCTTGAAACAGAATCCAATTTGCCACAAGTTCACTTTAAATTGATCGCACAATAATTGGCCACTCAGTTGCCCCAATTGTTGTTGCGCACATGGAAGAAATTAATGAAGGAATTATAAGGCATACGAAAAGTAAAAACAATTCCGAAAAATGCAGACATAAATAGAAGCAATTTGTTAAGAGGGAAAATAAATCTGCGTGCTTCAGTAGAAAAATACCCATTAACAAAAAAATATAGCCCTACTTTTATTACGCTGATATTGCTCTACGGCGCAAAATTCCAACCTGAGTTATTCTCAGATAAAAGAAAAAGCCCTTCTAAAGTTAGAATACCGCTTAAAGTAGCACCAAATTACACTTGTCTGGACGAGCTTTAGCGCCTGAATACGACGAATGCAAAAGCAACACCATGCGTGCAGTAGTTTGCGAGTTATTCGCAATTAAATGATGGTCTACGAATAAGGCCATTTTTATTTTTCGCTAAAAATCGCTTTCTGCTTTGCAAGCAGATAGCAGAAAAAAGAAAAGAAAATATAAAAAGTAGGGAAGCGGTGTATGTTCTAGATAGGCATAGCTATCCAGAAATGCTCTAATTAGCCCGTAATACCCTGCGACAACTACGGACTGCGCAGGTGGCCGAAAAGTAAACTTTGCAGGCAAGCATGAAAAATATATGCAATTAAGGGATGAGCTTGCGCGAAAACGCTAGAAATCCAGCAAGGAATATTATATCTACAAGGGAATTCAGTGGAGCTTGTAATTAACTCACGGTTAGAAGGCCACAGCATACCGTTTTCAGGGGATACTGAGTCACATAAACAACCAGTAAAATAGAGTTTAGCATTTTTTAAGCCTCTAAACTTTTCTAAAGCTTACAGCAAGGCCGCATGAGCCAGATCTACCTGAGTAACTCAGGGGATCTTTCAGATCCGTTGACAGATTTCGGCCTGCAAAATACACACATTACTTAGCTAAACATCACAAGATTTATCCCTTAGAGCCGATTTTCTATATTAATGAGGCTCTGTATCTAACATCAGTGAGCTATAGGAGCCTGTCACTAATAATAAAGAAATGAGCATGGGAAAATTTAGTAAAATTTAGCTAATTGCATTTGGGCGTGAAATCCGTTTTGGTCTGCATTGGTTGGGCATTAACAACTCTACTTCTGGTGGTTGAGCTTGCTTATACTTGAGGTATTGTTATGCCTCATGTGTAGATGCACACTATTGTGCAGTTCTTTGATGAATTTCGATTTATTTCTCTCCATTTTTAAGTTCCGAAGATAGTGCCGGCGGTGTTCATCCAGATGGCAATGTTAACTGGCACTCTAATGTCACACCGACTATTTCTTTTGTGGTTTTCCTGGCAAGAGCTGTTCTAGCACCCTAGGCAAAGAGCGATAAGGTAAATCAGGAGTAGAATAGTAACAAAAACCAGTGGGAGCTGGTCGTTCACCCGCCATTACGCATAACGCATGGTAGGCTTTGGAGCCAGCTAAAATATAAATGACACACGGGCGGCCAAGAGAAGAAAAGTGGTGATGGAAAGTTTCTGGTGCTCCAGCCAGCCAGTGTGACAGGGGCCTCTCTGTCATTGGTTAGCTTTCGTGCCAGTGAAATGAAATCTGGAAATGCGAGTGTTTTACGAGCAAAAGCAGTTAAAGAAGAGGATCTGATTTTCATTATGCCTGTCTACTAGTGTTGCCAATAGCGAAAGGCACATGTATACCAGATAAAGCTAAGTATATGGGGTCAAGAGAGAGTAAGTGGAGAGCAAAATGTCTGATTCTTGAGCCTAGAACTGTTAAAGTGCGCTCTTTGTCAACAATAAGAAAGATTATTTTTTTATTTTGCGGTTTAACCACTGATAGTGTTTGGAGACTGCTGAGTATAGTAACTAGCGCTCAGACTTAATGAAAAAGATTCTATTAGGGCCCGCTGGCAACCGACATCTAGGAAGACACACAAAGGTTCATTTAAGGCCGGCATTTAGACGATTTTGGACAATTCTAATGCTACGCTTAGGTGCATCCGCAGCAGAAAACGTTTTCAACATTCTATGCAAGGCTTAGGTCTGGTAGCATGCCTTTACTAGGGGTACCATAGAGGTCATAAGCCTAATACTTTTTCCACGGATCTAGTGGTCAAGAAGTTGAATGTGATAAAAGTCTGAAGAGAAGGGATGAAGATGTAGATAAGAAATAAGGATTGAAGGAAGAGGTCGGTGAAGAATAAGATCATCTTGTATTCAGTTTGCTATTCTTAAACCCTGGAAAATGGGTGCGACAGATACCGTTAAAGTCTCTTAGGTGCTAGAACGGTAACCACAGTGGATGTGGATGAGTTTTGAGCTGAAGGTGCTTAGATGTCTTGCACTACATCGTGGGCGTCCTTAAGCTATATCAGGGCCAGTTTCAAAGAAGTGGTCTTGCGAATCGCAGATATGGAAGATGCTTTGTAGATTGCCAAAACATAGGAATTTTTGTATCTCCTTCCTGAAGACCTGCAAATTTTGGATTTCTCTTATTCTGAGAGGCAACCTGTTCCATATGTTCACGTAGACAACTAAGAAGAAACGAGACCGCAGTCTCTTCTTTGCCTTTAGCGGAGTAATGGAATGGCCCCTGTTTCGGAGTCTTTTGAGGGTTGCCTATTCCGGGAGCCCAGAGAGCGATTCGAGAAGACGGATCGAGTTGCAGGGAAACTTTTATTGGTTCAGCAAAAGATTCCCTGTTAGCTAGCTATAAACGAACGACACCGTGGACGCTCTAGCTAGGGGAACGGATCAAGCACAGCACACAGAGCAGTCGCGCGTTGCAACCGAAGCGAGCGCCAAGCAAAAATGGCGATGAGCAAGTAAAGCATTCGAACTCAGCAAGCAGTTCAACAAACCACACCGGTTGCCTAAGTGTACAATTAAAGAATTTTGGTTAGAATTTTACACAAGCAAACCGGGGAATCTCCAGACTGCTACATAGCCCTCTCCCAGAAGGGACTGTGTAAGCAGTCCTTCGATCTACGTGAGGACTGTCCGTCGCGGGCCAGCCTTCTGCGAGACCAGGTTGTGAAACCCGATGCAGCTGCTGGGGGAGAACCATGCAATCGGACCCTAGCGGGCTCCCACCCGTGTCCTCCCTACGGTGTCGAAACGGTAAAAAAAACTGTTTGTAGGGGGGGACAGTTAATAAAGTTCACGTAGGCAGTTGAGCGGGAAGATTGTTGAACTTCCAGTTGACGTGCGGAGATCCAGCGGAAAGAGAAACCGAGGGGCAACCAACCGACGGTGTATATGGAAAGCAAAACGAAAAAGCAGCATAAATGCATAGCCATACACAAAAGAGTGCAAAGCGAAAAACGTGCAAAGCTGTTTTTGGGTTTTCGATAGATTTTGCTCTTTTTTGGTAATTTCAAAACGTTTTGGTCTTTTTTTTGTGGATTTTCAAAAACGTTTAGTAAGAGCAGAAAATTTCTAAGGCACGTTCTACGTAAAAAAGTAAGTGCGAACGGAGTCCGAAAAACGAACCTTAGGTTTGAGCTTCCTACCGCGTTGATTGAGAGTAGGGCGGGTAGGAGTGCTGTCGGTTGTGGTTGTCGGTTCTGCTGGAGCGGACTGACTCGTCTGCGTTTGCGGTGCCGGCTGTGATGGCACGGGCTGTGAAGGTGCTTGTTGCACCGGCGAGTCAGACTTGTCGAAGAATGCTGGCTTGAGTCGATCAATTGTGATCGTCTCAGTGGTGTTGCGTCGTGGCTTGCTTACGTCGGGATCAGCTTGTTGGGCAGCAGCCATGGCGGCTAGATCAATGTTGGTGCCAGGCGATAAGCTGATCTGCTGAATGCGTGAAAGCGCATCCACAACGGGATTGAGAGCACCTGAGACATGACGTACGTCTGTCGTAAACTGAGAAACGTAGTCTAGGTGTCTAGTTTCCCACGGCGAGTACTTGTCTGTTGCGCCATTGATTGCGTAGATCAATGGCTTGTGGTCGGTGAAGACGGTGAAATGTCGACCCTCGAGGTAGTGACGGAAATGTCGGATACCTAGGTAGATAGCTAACAGTTCCCTACCGAAGGTGCTGTATCGCGATTCGGCAGGTTGTAAACGTTTCGAGAAGAAACCTAGAGGTATCCATCGATGGTCGATGAGTTGTTGAAGAACTGCACCGACGGCAGTGTCTGATGCGTCAGTTGTCAGAGAGAGTGATGCAGACGTGTCTGGATGGGCGAGAAGCGCTATGTTGGAGATAGCGTCTTTGAGCTTCTCGAAAGACAGTCTAGCGTCGTCTGTAAAGTGAAAAGACCGCTGTTTACCGCGGAGCAAGTCAGTCATTGGTTGAACAATGCTCGCGCAGTTAGGTATAAAGCGTCTGTAATAGTTGACCAGGCCAAGGAATCGGCGTAACTGCTTGAAGGAACTGGGAGCAGGATAGTCCTTCAGTGCCTGGATTTTGTCTGGCAGGGCTTCGATACCAGAGGCAGATATGCGGTGGCCAAGAAAGTCGATGGAACTTTGGCCAAGCTCGCATTTATCGGGGTTGACGGTAACCCCATGCTGCGTTAAGCGCTGGAAGAGAGCGTCGAGGTGACGAAGATGCTCCTCGTCAGAAGAGCTAGCGATGAGTATGTCATCTAAATTAGGGTAAACGCCTTCGAGTCCTCGCGTTACCTCATGAATGAAACGCTGAAAAGTTTGGGCAGCGTTGCTGAGGCCGAAAGGCATTCTGAGGTACTCGAATAGGCCAAATGGCGTGATGACTGCTGTTTTAGCAATGTCGTCTGGCGCCACAGGTATCTGATGGTAGGCGCGAACTAAGTCGGTTTTGCTAAAGATGGACTTGCCAGCTAGAGCGGAGGTCAAGTCGTGCATGTGCGGAATGGGGTATTTATCCGGGACGGTAAGTTTGTTAAGTGCCCTGTAGTCACCACAGGGGCGCCAGTCACCGGATTTCTTAGGCACCATGTGTAATGGTGATGCCCATGGACTTTTGGACGGGCGGATGATTCCCAGTTCGAGCATTTGCTCGAATTCCGCCTTAGCAGCTTTGAGCTTGTCCGGGGCTAGTCGGCGAGGGCGGGCCGAAACAGGTGGGCCCTTAGTGCAAATGTGATGCGTGACGTTTGACGTCACCGGAGGCAACTCGTTCAGGACGCGAACGAGTTTAGGGTGCTTGCTGAAAAGTTCTAGAAAAGGCTGTGAAGCTTGAGGTAGGACACGAATGGGAGTGATAGCAGCCACGTTGGCGCTAGTCCCGATAACACTGAGCTGTGTCCTAGAATCGATAAGCTTCTTCCGTTTAGCGTCGACGATGAGGTCGAAGCGTTGAAGAAAGTCTATGCCTATGATGGCGAAAGGCACGGCAGCGATTATGAAAGGCCAGCGAAAGGTTCGCCGGAGGCCTAAATTGAGCGTTACGCATTAGTTACCTCCATGCGAACGACGGAGAGAACACGCCCGACTCCGGTAGCAGCACCGAGCAACATTAGGGGGAAACAACCACCACAAATAACCAAACGGTTTAAAACGGTCTCCATTAATAGCCTGAAACCTGCAGATAATACAAGACATTACGGTGCTTTGACTGCTGTGTGCAAGAAAGTTCCAGAATCGCCGTCTAGCACCATAAAAGGGAAGCTGATGTATGACCGTAATCAGTGGACTTCTATTTGTGGGAAGTTGGCATTTCAGTCCAGTCAACGACACTGAGACGGGTTCCACATCACCCAAAATTCATGCACTACGGTGGATCTCGACTTATCCCAGTGACAATGAGTTTCACTGATGACATAGAGGCCGTTCAACTGTCTTCGATTCGGCTCTGTAACTCATCACACGAGGGTGCGCATTTTGCCGGAAATCCCTTGGTACGAACGTCCTAAAGAGAACAGCAACCGGGATAAGTTCGTAAACCTGGCGGAAAACCGACGATTGTTGTTCACTGTGTTCCTGAGCTTCAAACATCCTCCTCTGAGGAAGCGAAGACACTCGACAGGGATCAATGGAATTACATCCGCCAGGGACTTCACCTCGACCATATCGTTACAAAGCGGTTGACAAGAATTTCAGTGTCCCCCAACAACAAGTGGAACGGTCCCCGGCTGATGAAGGTGATCCTTCAGTCTGCGCTAATGACAACGCTGGCATTGAATAATTGGTCTATATTCCACAAGAGGATGCCTACAGAAATTCCGTTAAAGGCAGCGGGTACACGGCTAGGGTGGCTAACGACTCATTGGCGACACCCAAACTGGAGAATCTTTTCCTAATGCAACTATGTGAAGTGATTGATTTAATAGCAACCTTAGCATCCGACGGAATGAGACAAAACACGGAAGACCATCACGGCCAGGACATCAGACAGCAGTCATATAACCCGACCGAAATTCAAAGGCAAACAACTCTGCAAACAAAGTGGCTAGTGGCCGACCTCACAACCGTCGGCACAACCTCCAATCTTAGTCCAAAGTCCAGTGAGTCACATTTGGTCAATGAGAAATTAACCTGCTTGTTTAGTAACCCACAAGAATTTATTATTAAGTTGGCCGAACTCCGCCACAGTCAGGCATCCGAGTCTCGTGATGTTCACCTAAATCTGGATGAGCTGCGAAATTGCCGACGCTGAAACCGATCTACACGGTTTGCCACCACTCCGTAAAGACCGAACAGATAGCGAAGGAGGAGTGATCATTTATTACAAGATAAACCTTCTTTGTGAGCTCATGGATGATTTTCAAGTGGGTGGCACTGAGCTCTTTCGCACAAACTGTGATTGAAGGATGACGATACATGCCTCGTGTCCGTAGTTTGCCGACCATCCAACTCTACTCCGGAGATGGACCACAGACTAATATCTGCAATTCGCAATGTGATAAATCCGAAATGCACTCTTATCCTCATTATAGGAGATTTCAAAATACTTGATTCAGAAACTCCAGCAACTGAGGCAAGACAGTTCAATGACTATTTACAAGAGCTAACCCATAACACACCCCTACACACCCACGTCACTGTTCGCACCAGGATCAGAACAACCAATCAGCCATCAAGGTTGGATCTAGTACTCACCAGCGAGGAACTTAGGGTTGATTGGCTAAATGTATGCAGTCCCTTGGTCTAAGCGATCACGTGACTTTACTGTTCAATTGCATTTGCTACGCTCAGTACACAGAGGCAGGGCCCGAAAAGATGCAATCCATTAGGCATAATCAGGTTTGGTCCGCATAACTTAAAAGTGTTAGTTGGACATTTATGAATAAGTGCAGCCCTAAGATAGCGTGGGAAAGGTCTTGGAAAGCACGTCACTCATCACCAAAGCTTCAGAGCCAAATTCTTTTCATCGTGCAATGAAACCAAGACACTTGCTGATACTTTGAAACCGTTAGTTCCCTTTAGTAAGTTGAAAAGCGCAGTAAAACGACAGACTTGCAAATGCACGCATTTCGTATTGTCTCATCAATGCCTTTAACAATAACTCGCAAACATATTAAGTGAAGGGTGCGACCAAACATGATTGGCGGCATCCGGTTTCGGATTTGCCTGTCAATGTGGTCAGCCATAGGACGCCTGCGCTTACGGAGGGACCATGGCTGGCTTGCGTTGCACCACCCACAGCTCCAACCACACACCCCATATCCAGTGTAAATCCGAAGGAATAAGACCGGGAGAACTGTGCATAGGAGTCACGTTGCATCAAGAGAGCCGGCCCACACTCCTTCACAAGCGAACACAAGCACGCTGCATTTGGGGAATCAGGTGCACACAAAGTGGTGGCTGGACCGTAGTCCGCAACACACTGAATGCATGGAACCACTCGTTGATCCTAACACGGCCACAAAGACCATGCACCCCGTCCCCTCCAGCAACGACCAGCTGTCTCCTGGAGCCAGTATAGACGAGGTAGTGGGTAATAGACAGTTAGGCACCTTGTCAACTTGCACATCAAGCGCAGCCGCACCGGGGATATCAAACAACAGCCAATCACTTGAGAGAGATGTAACAAATAAAATACATCGTATAATGCATTAAGAAACTGTGATATAAATCTTAAATTGATGAGGATATGAAATAAGTTATTTACAAAAGAATCCGAGATAAGTTCACGAGGTCAGAAAGTATAATTGACGGAAATGCCACAAACACAAAAATGGTATCGAGATTAACCACAATTGGCTTAAACGACGTGTGCAAGTTCATAGAAGAGAGAATAGGTAGGTATTTATATGAGAAAGGAAAGCATTAGGACAAAAGTGAAAGCCCACCACCTGAAATAAATAGACTTAGCATGCAAGCACGCTGATAGTAAATAGAATGCAGGGTACCTACAAACGCTGCGCCGGTTCTGCCTACCAAACATACCTGAAAACAAACAAACAGACCAATACAAGATAAACGAAACAGGGTTATTACCCCTATCACTAGAGTAGTCTAATGCTGAGCGATAATTGTTTCTGAACACAATACAGCGGCTTAATCCGGTTAATTGCAATCGCCTCTACGAAACGGAGGAGGCGAGAATGGGTCTACTGTAATAGGACTGAGGAAGCCAGTGACCTCGACTCGGTGACTTGTGGTCAATAAATGTCCGCCGATCGGAGATGCTGGTGGCTTACGCTGACAAGCAGCTTGACTCCGGCCAGTTTCCTGCGCAGTCGAACGTTGAACCCACTTAGGTACATGCTTCTTCATTCGGGAACTCACTGTTCTATCGGTTCTGCCTACGTAACTGGCGCTGCAGTCACAAATGAATTGGTAAACTTTCTGAGAAGCCGAACACAAACATTTATGGCCTTGAGAGATCGGACATGACGCCTTTACAAAAACTATCCCATCTGTAAAAATTGGACAGCGTACGTAACTCAGCGCAACTAGTTTGTACATTTGGTTCGTAATGACAGGTTTTAACACCAACACGAGCTAGGGAAACGTTTCTGTTCGAACCACAAGCTCCTTTACAGACAAGTGAATGGACTTCCAAAGATGCAGCGCGGAATCCCACCACTCACTACGATTATTGGATATACACACACGGTAAAAGAAGCAACCAATGCCTTAAGAGCACAGTACTTATCTACTTATCAAAGGGCACAAGCATCGAACACTACACTTGCTTCAGTCACCTCACCAACCGTACCACTGGGCATCACCTTCACAGCAGAAATGGTGTTCAGAAAGTTACTGTCCTTGCGTACACAGCTCTCTTGGCGTGGATAACATATGCCCTAAAGCACTGCATGTAGCAGCCCTGCACTTAGTCCAACCACTTGCCGGAATCTTTCAACATTGTCTAGATGAAGACATAGTTCCGTCAAAGTGGAAATGAGGTATTATAATCCCCATTAACAAGAGAACAAGACCGTCTGATCCTGTCTGTTACCGTCCGGTAACGCTTCTCCATTTTCTCGCCAAATCATGGAAGAGATCATCTAGGACCTATTGATGAGCTGCTTGCAGGGCTACAGCATCATTGCGCCGGAGCAGCACGATTTCCGTCAACATCGATCATGTACCACGAATCTGTTGAGAACACGTGACAACTGGACCGAAACAATCGACGAGGAGACTGGAACCGATGTTATTTACATGAACCTTTCGAAAGCCTTCGTTTGCCTGAATCATCGAATCCTCATACACAAACTGCAGCTCTACGGCATCGGAGAATCAGTATTAGGATGGACTTTAACTTTCTTGGCGAACTGCAATTGGAGGTTTGAGTCTGAACATTGATGTCCGACCCGATTTGAGTGGAGTGCGGCCTGCCGCAGGGTTCGGTACTTGGACCTTGCCTGTTGGTAGTTTTCATCAAAGATCTAGCGAGGGCTATCGCCTCAAACGTTTTTACTTTTCGCAAATGAAATTAAAACCTGGCGGGTGATCAAAAGAATGAGTGACCACCAGATTTTCCAGAGCGACCTCGACGAAGCCTGTTAAAGATCAGAGAGAATTCACTGCGATTCAATGTGAACAAATGCCACTTGTCCACATTCGTCATTGACACGCCTATATCTATAAACTTGGGGCGCACGATTTGCAAACAAGCTCTCAGGAACGTGACCTCGGTGTGCACGGACAGGACGACCTTGGTTGTTCCAGACATTTCGAATCTGCTTCATAAGGTGGTAATCAGCAATTCCGGGGTACCAGGGAAGAGTAGCACCTCTGGTCGGGCACTTGCCTTACCCTCCGGGGTAGTCCGCCTATCTTTGGTCTCCACCTGTCACTCAGTTATCATCTGTGACCCCAAGAAGTTGCTTACACGTGGCAGCAGCCACACACCGGTCAACCATCAGGCAGACAGACTATACTAGGTCGGGATAGCCGGGAAGAGTATACTCAGTGAGTTTGCACCTGCGTGCAACGTCAGTCCTGACAACTGGACGGAAGAGATCGGCCCTTGATCCAACTGTCAAAAGTTAAGACAATATCCCATCTTCGTGCTGCCTTCCAGGTAGCACTTGTTATACAAACGCTAGAGATGAACCCATGAACAAAAGCCGGTTGAGGTTGTGTCCTCATACGTACCCATAATCCCCAAGAAATTTTATGCAATGTCCGTTACCCGTGATTCTCTTCATGCGACGGCGTTCACGGTAGGCGATGCGATCTGCGCTGACCCAGTGGCCAGAGTGACAAATAAGCTAGCTGGGTCCCTCAACCCCCGGAAGCCATTACTCAGTGGCTGCTGAAATGTCAGAACCCTGTTGGATGTCGGCAGCCAAGCTGTGACCATGCACACACTACATGACTACCAGATCGATATAGCATGCCTGTCAGCATCTCGACCACCCGGCTTTGACTCGCGACAAAATAAAGGTCCCTGGTGTAAACACTTCATATTTGCTTTAGCACATTGGGCCAGAAGATAATTCTGGCAATGTTGGGGTGGCCATGGCTCTCAGTTACCAGGCACACAACGCTCTCCTCCCATGGAAGCCAGTATCAGCTAGAATGGCAGGTGCCCGTTTCAATAATCACCCGATGAATCTGACCATAGTCTCTGTCTACGCACCAACTCTACTCTCAGCGGGAAAGAGACAAAGACGAATTTTACGATACTCTGCAGACATCCTCATTATTGCTGGGGACGAGGAACGATCAGACCCGTCGCATACTCGGAAGCTACGCTCTTGGTGAGCGCTGTGAGAATGGAGACCACCTGCACAGCTTAGCTGGCCTTAACCGGTTCTGCATAACCAATACCCACTTTCGGCATCCCAGTAAACATCTTCTGACGTGGTACTCCATTGATGATCGTACAGCTAGCCAGATAGATTACATCTCAGTCCGATCCCGGTGGATGTCCTCCATCGATGACTGTCGAGCGTACTCATGGGCAGAACGCTGGCGTTTAGCTCCTCCCAGATAGTCGGGTGGTTATTTTGAGTAACGCTGATGATGGAGTCTTGTTGGATGATGGTCCACAGACCGTCCAAGTTGCACTTAACCGTCTGGCGACTGAAGTGTCGACGTATGGTATGCACTTTTCACTATCAAAGTGCAAGGCGTTTTTTCAAGACTGGCATATGACTCTACCTGCACTCATTTTCGATGGTGAAACGCTAGAAGTTGTACAGAGTTTTGTTTACCTGGGAAGCTGCATCACTGCTGGTGAGGCTGTGGGAAATGAGAATTTGATGCGTCAAAATCATCATCAACAGCAGCACATCAGCATTCGAACTGATGCTTCGCTGCCATACAACCATGAGGACCTACGAAATAAAGAATAATAAGGAGGAATGAAGGAGGACTTCCCGGAAAACCGTAATGCCCTAGGCGAACATTCAGGGTCAAGGCGCCTACACCTTGTGTAGACAACATACCGTCACAAACAGCTGGCTATCGTGCAAAGATAAGGCGGCATCGGCGAGACAGCCTCCTTGCGTCTTTCACTGCCGCGCGTCATAATCAGCCATTACCCCGCAGATAACTCAGCACCAAACACACTTTAAACAGACAATCAGAGTAGGAGACGGCAGCAGACGCGCCACTGGTGTCTACTGCGATCCATGTCCTGTTAAGTCTCGAGCAAAGCAAAAAGCGATTCACATGGACTCCAGCTCGGAACGCGAGACGCCCAACAACACTCAGTTTGGTCAGTGACTTCATTTCCCGCTGCCAAGTCAACTTCTGTCCACCTCGAGCCTTCCGCCATTACACATATGGCAGATTAAACAGGACCTTCCTAGGTGAGCGGTGAGCAAGCATACATAGCACGTGCCCAAACCAACGCAACTTATTCAGTGCTATCTGTTGTTCCAGGGCGCTAACAAGATTATCACTACCTAGTACTCGCCTACGCACATCATCATTGCGGACACGATGGTGCCATCCGACACCAGCAATGATTCGCAGACACCGATGATAAAAGACTTGAAGGCGCCTCAGATCTTCAAACCGAAGAAGCCAAGTCTCACTATCATAGAGCAGAACGGCCATCACTGCGGTTTTGTATACACGGTCTTTCGGACAGACGGAATTCTCTTCTGCCGCCAAAGAAACCGCAGGTTCAAGAAGGCAGCTCTGGCCTTTGCAATGCGTGAGCTCACGTCAGTTTCTATGCGCCCATCGTTGCTGATGCAGCTGCCAAGATAATTGAATTGATCAACCACCTCGAGCTCCTCGTTACCAAGGGTCAAGAGGTCATAAAGTGGACTGTAGTCCAGTAGTAACACTTCGCACTTTGAAGGTTCGAAGTGCATACCAAATAATGGGACCACTCTAGACAGGCTATTCAGGATTGGTTGTGCCGCCGCAACATCGTCGAAAAGCATGACACTATCGTCTGCATAATCAAGATCAACTATTCTTTTACCAGGCAGCACTTCAACACCTACATCGTGAGATTCCGCAAGGGAACCCACCATAATATAATCCACGACGAAATTTAACCGAAATTTTGGAATCGGACAACCCTGACGAACGCCACTTGTGGTCGGAAAGCTATCCGATAGGACACCATAGACCCTGACTTGGCCTGTAGTGCTCGAGTATAGAGCACAAAAGATGTTAACTTATTTCGTAGGAACACCTTTCTGTGCAAGTATTTCAAACAGAATCGATTGATCGACTGAATCATACGCACACTTGAAATCGAGGAGCACAGCTATTTTCGGCCTGCGGTATGCGTGGCGCTGCTCTAGCACCTGCCGCAAAGTAAATATATGGTCTATACAGCCATCTCCTGGGCGAAAACCGGCCTGCTCTTCCCTAATCCGAGATTCCCGTTCTGCAGTGAGGCGACAAACGAGAATCGAAGCCAATAATTTTGTCACCACTGGAGTTACGCTAATACTCCTGTAGTTGGAACAGTTTGTGCGACTGCCCTTCTTGTATATTGCCACTATAATCGATTCGCTCCAATTAGCTGGCACACTCTCTTCGTTCCAGATACGTTCAAATAGGGAGGTCAGTGCTTTGCAGAGGACTTCACCTCCATGCTTAAATAGTGCAGGTGTTAGGGAATCCGGGCCAGCGGCACGAAAACGATTGAGGGCTGTGATCGCGTTTCCAACCCCGGCCTCCGACGGAGGCTCTAAACCAAACGTCCATGGCTCATCCTGCATCATCTGCGTAGGAAGAGGTCCGGGAGCAGGGGGCCAGCTGAACTGATGTTTAAAGTGCTCAGCCAAACGAGCCATACGGCGCTGCTTATTGTGTATCAGCGCACCCGCGCTGTCCCTGATTGTCTCACTGACGTCTGGTTTTCTAGGACGTGGTGCAGATTAGCTGGAAGAGCTTGCACTAATTGTCTACTGCTCCTGCCTCCTACATTTCTTGAGCCCGACTGGTCCACCAGGCTTCCCTTTTAGCACGTAGGCTCCGCTTTAGTTCACGCCTAATAGCCCGTCTGGTCACATTGTGTTCAGAACCAGCCGGGAGGTGCCTTCTAGCATCCAAAAGGTTCACGGACCTCTCGGATATCCAGTGACTGGTGTGATGACGACTGATAGTGCTGCAAACGGATGCTCCTGCGTCGTGCATGGCGGCCGATTTGCTATTCAACTGAAGCTCAGTATCATTAGAACAAGACAGCGAAGCTTCGGTAAGCAGTGCGTCTTGGTAGGCTTTCCTGACAGAGAGCTGAGACAACTTGTCAATTTCCAGTCGGAGGCGACGCTTGGTGCGCCTCCCGGTAAAGTAACTTTAGAAACGACAGCATACTAAGGCATGATCAGAGTCGACACAGGTATCCAGTACGAGCGGCAATCCGGGGTGGAACCACGCTATCTGTAACTTATGACTATTTGGTCAGTTTGGGTCCATTGCTGGCCAGCTACCGGGGGACGCCACGTGACACTTCGGCGTCCACTGTGTCTAAAAGCAGTGCTACTAAGAAACAACTGGTGCTCCGCACACAGTTGCAGCAGACGCTCACCGTTGTCAGTCCGTTTGGAGTTAAGTCCATAATTACCACCCAGCTGAGCTTCTGAGGAGCTCAGACGCCCTACTTATGCGTTCATATCCCCAGCAAGTACTATAATGTCTGAACTAGTGGCACTGCGTAATAGGGCGTTCAGTTCGTGATAGAAGTGTCCTTGACTGCATTAGAACTGCAGTCGGTGGGAGCATAAGCAGAAATCACAAACAAACAGCGTTATGTTTTACTTCGCGAATTCACCTTAGCTGATGTCGTCAAACGGGCTGCACATAAACGGCTGTTCACCGGAATCCAATCAACCAACGATGACTCAGCATTGGAGCTGAGAATGATACCTACACCAGCTTGACCGTGAGTGCCGCATCGGCGTCTCCGGATGCGTGCAACCAATAACGAGAGGATAAGCCGGGTGCAGTCAATTCAATAACCCCGTTAGGGTCATTGATCCTAGTTTCGGACACACAACACACATCAACACCCAGTGTGTCCAAGGTGCGTGCGAGTGCAGCCTGCTGACCTGTTTGTCTAGAGTGCGGACGTTGAATGTCGCCATGGAAACGGGACAGCGTGGCCTTATAAGGGACTTTTGCCGATAGGCGTCCGATAGGTGCTGTGGGATGGTGGCTGCAGATGGTTCTACTCCAGTAGCACTTCGGTTGCTGTCAATTAAGCTGGGAATTATAGAAGGAAGGTTAGTAATGGGGGCCGGGATGGGAGTAAGAGAAAAAGGTGGAAAAGAAAGAAGGGAGGCGCCAGCAGTAGCATGTTTTCGCTTATCCGCCCTGCTGTATGCAGCAGATAAGGCGACCCTTGATAATCTGCGCGACGGCCGATGCAGGATGAAGTTCATGTTTGAAGAAAATGTCATGGTAGTAGTGGGCTGAGATAGGTTTTCTACTTGGAAAGTTGCATCATTGCTGGCTTGGCTGTTGGAGACGAGATTTCGATGCGCATCTCGAGAGCGCGCCTCGCCTTTTTAAAACTGAGGCACTTATGGCTTCGCCACGATGTTTGTCTCTCCATCAAAGGGCCGGTCTATTGTGCAACTGTTCGTGCTGTACTGTTGTACGGATGCAAGGCCTGGCCCATTCGGAAAGATGAGTTGCGCAGGCTATCTGACTTCGAGCACCGCTGTCTTCGGTCCAATACCCGTAAACAATGTGGAAGTTAGACAGCGTGTCTTGGGACGTGCAAGCCCATCGCTCGAGGAGCTCGTCTCACTGCATCAACTGCGGTGGTTGTGACACGTTTTGCGCATGCCTGTCCAGCGTTACCCACGTCGTGCGTTGTTTGCACTTGCTGGACAGGGCTGGAAGAGACTGTCTGGTGGACAGACTACAACTTGGAGAAGCAGCATGAAAAATTTGACGAAGCAGTTGACGTCAGCCGATTGTCGGCGACTACCTGGTTGGGGTCCGAAAGATGCGGATGCGTGTTGGTTGAAGACCTTGGAATCCCTGGCTCAAGATCCATGTCAATGGCGGACGTGTGCGTCGGTGTGTTGCGGTGTCCCTTCATCCTCCCCCTAAAAAACAAACTGAAAAAAGTTAAAAGCTGTGAGTGGTATCCTAGACGAAAAAGCTTTTGTTGTTGCTCTACTTCTCCTAATATTACAATGTTTTCCTATTCAGGCAGAATTCCGATGGCACAACATTTGTGCCATCCTGAGCTAATGGATGCCCTTGTGCTACCACTGTACAAGGGCAAAGGGAGCATGCAATGTTGCACCATTTATCTTGGCATCAACTTGTTGAGTTATGTGGGCAAGTTGTTTGCCTGAAACCTGCTCAACCGCCTCGTCAGTCAGGTTGCGGAACCTAACCTCGCGGAAGAGGAGTGTGGATTCCGTTCGGGTCGCAGCACTATAGATGTGGTGTTTGCGGCTCGTCAGTTGCAGGAGAAGGCCCTCGCGGTTCACCGTATCAAATCCCTTGGTGAAATCAACAAAAAGCGAGTACAACGGCTGGTGTCGTTCTCTGCACTTCTCCTGCAACTGACGAGCCGCAAACACCATATCTATGGTGCTGCGACCTGAACGGAATCCACATTGCTTTTCCGCCACGTTAGGTTCCACAACCTGACTGACGGGGCTATTGAGGAGGATACGGGCAATCACCCTGCGCACACAACTCAGCAAGTTGATGCCACGATAAGTCGTGCAACATTGCTTACTTCATTTGCCCTTGTACAGTGGTAGCACAAGGGCATCCATTAGCCTCAGGATGGCACAAAATATTGTGTCCATCGGAATCATGGCTGAATAGGAAAACAGTATGAATAATAAGAAAAGAGCAACAACAAAAGCTTTTTTTGTCTAGTTTACCACTCACAGTTTTTGAAATTTTTTTCAGTTTGTTCTTTTTTAGGGGGAGGAAGAAGGGACACCGCAACACACCGATGCACACGTCCGCCATTGACATCGATCTTGAGCCATAACTTCCAAGGTCTTCAACCAGCAAGTATCCTCATCTCTCGGACCCCAACCAGGTAGTCGACAACAACCGGCCGAGGCCAACTGTTTCGTCAACTTTTTCATGCGGCTTCTCCATGTTGTAGGCTGTCCACCAGACCGTCTCTTCCAGCCCTGTCCAGCAAGTGCAAACAACGCACGACGGGGGTAACGCTGGACAGGCATGCGCAATACGTGTCCCAACCACCGCAGTTGATGCAGTGAGATGAGCTCCTCGAGCGAGTGGCTTCCACGTCCCAAGACACGCTGTCTAACTTCCACATTGCTTACGTGGTGCTGCCACCACACACGGGCAATGGACCGCAGACAGCGGTGCTCGAAGACGGATAGCCTGCGCAAGTCATCTTTACGAATGGGCCAGGTCTCGCATCCGTACAACAGTACAGCACGAACAGTTGCACAATAGACCCGCCCTTTGATGGAGAGACGAATGTCGTGGCGACGCCACAAATGCCTCAGCCTAGAAAAAGCGAGGCGTGCTCTCGAGATGCGCATCGAAATCTCGTCTCCAACAGCCCCGCCAGCAGTGTTGCACCTTTTCCAAGTAGAATAACCTATCTCAGCCCCTAAAAACCCTTTACTACCATGACATTTGTCTTCTAAACATAAACTTCATCCTGCATCGGCCGTCGCGCAGATTATCAAGGGTCGCCTTATCTGCTGCATACAGCAGGGCGGATAAGCGAAAACATGCTACTGCTGGCGCCTCCCTTCTTTCTTTTCCACCTTTTTCTCTTACTCCCATCCCGGCCCCCATTACTAACCTTCCTTCTATAATTCCCAGCTTAATTGACAGCAACCGAAGTGCTACTGGAGTAGAACCATCTGCAGCCACCATCCCACAGCACCTATCGGACGCCTATCGGCAAAAGTCCCTTATAAGGCCACGCTGTCCCGTTTCCATGGCGACATTCAACGTCCGCACTCTAAGACAAACAGGTCAGCAGGCTGCACTCGCACGCACCTTGGACACACTGGGTGTTGATGTGTGTTGTGTGTCCGAAACTAGGATTAATGACCCTAACGGGGTTATTGAATTAACTGCACCCGGCTTATCCTCTCGTTATTGGTTGCACGCATCCGGAGACGCCGATGCGGCACTCACGGGTCAAGCTGGTGTAGGTATCATTCTCAGCTCCAAGGCTGAGTCATCGTTGGTTGATTGGATTCCGGTGAACAGCCGTTTATGTGCAGCCCGTTTGACGACATCAGCTAAGGTGAATTCGCGAAGTAAAACAAAACGCTGTTTGTTTGTGATTTCCGCTTATGCTCCCACCGACTGCAGTTCTAATGCAGTCAAGGACACTTTCTATCACGAACTGAACGCGCTACTACGCAGTGCTACTAGTTCAGACATTATAGTACTTGCTGGGGATATGAACGCACAAGTAGGGCGTCTGAGCTCCTCAGAAGCTCAGCTGGGTGGTAATTATGGACTTAACTCCGAACGGACTGACAACGGTGAGCGTCTGCTGCAACTGTGTGCGGAGCACCAGTTGTTTTTTAGTAGCACTGCTTTTATACACAGTGGACGCCGAAGTGCGCGTCCCCCTGTAGTTGGCCAGCAATGGACCCAAACAGACCAAATAGTCATAAGTTACAGATAGCGTGGTTCCACCCCGGATTGCCGCTCGTACTGGATTACCTGTGTCGACTCTGATCATGCCTTAGTATGCTGTCGTTTCTAAAGTTACTTTACCGGGAGGCGCACCAAGCGTCGCCTCCGACTGGAAATTGACAAGTTGTCTCAGCTCTCTGTCAGGAAAGCCTACCAAGACGCACTGCTTACCGAAGCTTCGCTGTCTTGTTCTAATGATACTGAGCTTCAGTTGAATAGCAAATCGGCCGCCATGCACGACGCAGGAGCATCCGTTTGCAGCACTATCAGTCGTCATCACACCAGTCACTGGATATCCGAGAGGTCCGTGAACCTTTTGGATGCTAGAAGGCACCTCCCGGCTGGTTCTGAACACAATGTGACCAGACGGGCTATTAGGCGTGAACTAAAGCGGAGCCTACGTGCTAAAAGGGAAGCCTGGTGGACCAGTCGGGCTCAAGAAATGTAGGAGGCAGGAGCAGTAGACAATTAGTGCAAGCTCTTCCAGCTAATCTGCACCACTTGTCCTACAAAACCAGACGTCAGTGAGACAATCAGGGACAGCGCGGGTGCACTGATACACAATAAGGAGCGCCGTATGGCTCGTTGGGCGGAAGATTCTCAAGATCAATTCAGCTGCACCCCTGCTCCTGGACCTATTCCTAATCAGGTAATGCAGGATGAGCCATGGACGTTTAGTTTAGAGCCTCCGTCGGAGGCCGAGGTCCGAAACACGATCACAACCTTTAAGCATTTTCGTGCCACTGGCTCGGATTCCCTCTCACCTGCACTATTTAAGGATGGAGGTGAGGTCCTCTACAAAGCACTGACCGCCTTATTCGAACCTTTCTGAAAGGAAGTGTGTCCCGGCTAGTTGGGGCGAATCGATTATAGTGGCCATATACAAGAAGGGCAGTCGCACAGACTGTTCTAACCACAGGAGCATCAGCCTAACGCCAGTTGTGATAAAATTACTGGCCTTCATCATCGTTCGTCGAATCAATGAGGAATGGGTATCTCGGAGAAAGGAAGAACAGGCAGGTTTCCGCTCTGGACGTGGCTGTATAGACCATATATTCACCTAGCGGCTAGTGCTAGAGCAGCGTCACGCATATCGCAGACCGAAAATAGCTGTGCTCCTAGATTTCAGGCGTGCGTTCGATTCAGTAGATCGATCGACTCTGTTCGAAATACTTGCGCAAAAAGGTGTTCCGACGTAATGTGCGAACATCCATCGTGCACTATACTCGAAAACTGCAGGCCGCTTCATTGTCTACGGTATCCTACCGAATAGCTTTCCGACCACAAGTGGCGTTCGTCAGGGTTGTCCGATTCCAACATTTCTGTTCAATTACGTTGTGGATCCAATCATGGAGGGTTTCCTTGCGGAATCTCTCGATGTAGGCGTTGAAATGCTACCTGCTAAAAGAGTAATTGATCTTGATTATGCAGGCAATAGTGTCTTGCTTTTCGACGATGTTGCGGCCACACAATCAACCCTGAATAACCTGTCTAGAGTGGTCACATTATTTGGTATGCACTTCGAACCTACAAAGTGCGAAATGTTTCGGCAGGACTACCAGCCACTTTAGGACCCCTTGACCCTTGCTAACGAGGAGCTGGAGGTGGTTGATCATTTCGCTTATTTTGGTAGCTGCATCAGCAACGATAGGCGCATAGAAACTGACGTCAGCTCACGCATTGCAAAGACCAGAGCTGCCTTCTTGAACCTGCGGTATCTTTGGCGGCAGAAGAGATTTTCCGTCTGTCCGAAAGACCGTGTATACAAGGCCCCAGTGAGGGTCGTTCTGCTCTATGATAGTGAGACTTGGCCCTTTCGGTCTGAAGATCTGAGGCGCCCTCAAGTCTTTGACCATCGGTGTCTGCGAAACATTGTTGGTGTCAGATGGCACCAGGGTGTCCGCATTGATGATGTGCGTAGGCGAGTACTGGATGATGATCATCTTGTTAGTGCCCTAGAACAACAGATAGCACTGAATAAATTGCATTGGCTCGGGCACGTGCTACGTATGTTTGCTCACCGCTTACCTAGGAAGGCAGTGTTTAGTCTGCCAGATGTGGGATAGCGGAAGGCTAGATGTGGACAGAAGTTGACTTGGCAGTGTGAAATGAAGTCACTGACGACCAAACTGAGTGTTGTTGGGTGTCTCGCCTTCCGAGTTGGAGTCCATGTGAATCGCCTTGTGCTTTGCTCGAGACTTTACAGGACATGCCTCGCAACCGACACTAGTGGCGCGTTGGCCGCCGTCTCCTTGGCCGACCTGCCTGTTTAAAGTGTGTTTGGTGCTGAGTTATCTGTGGGGTATTGGGCTGATTATGACGCACGGAGTGAAAGCCGCAAGGAAGCTGCCTTGCCGATGCCGCCTTATTTTTGCACGATAGCCAACTTTTTGTGACAGTGTGTTGTCAACACATGGTGTAGCCGCCTTGATCCTGAATGTTTGCATGGGGCATTAACGTTTTCCGGTAAGTTCCCCTTCTTTCCTCCTTATTATTCTTTACTTCATAGGCCCTCATGATTGTATGACAGCGAAGCATCAGTTCGAATGGCTGATGTACTGCTGTTGATGATGATGTTGATGCATCAAAATCTCATTTCCCACAGCCCCACCAGCAGTGATGCAGCTTCCGAGGTAGACAAAACTTTGTACAACTTTTAGCGTCTCACCATCGAAACTGAGTGCAGGCAGGGTCATATGCCAGGCTTCTAAAAATGCTTTGCACTTTGATGGTGAAAAGTGCATACCACACGTCCACACTTTAGTCGCCAGGCGGTTAAGTGCAACTTGGACGGTCTGTGGACCATCATCCAAAAAGACTCCATCATCAGCGTTATTCAAATAACCACCCGACTACCTGGGAGGAGCTAAACGCCAGCGTTCTGCCCATGAGTCCACTCGACAGTCATCGATGGAAGATATCCACCGGGATCGGATTGAGATGTAGTCCATCTGGCTAGCTGTACGACTATCAATGGAGTACCATGTCAGAAGATGTTTACTGGGATGCCGAAAGTCGGTATTGGTTATGCACAACCGGTTAGGGCCAGCGAAGCTGTGCAGGTGGTCTCCGTTATCACAGCGCTCACCAAGAGCGTATCTCCTGAGTATGCGACGAGTCTGATCGTTCCTCGTCCCCAGCAATAATGAGGATGTCTGCGGAGTACCGTAAAATTAATCCTTGTCTCTTTCCCGCTGAGAGTAGAGTTGGTGCGTAGACAGAGACTACGGTCAGATTCATGGGGTGATTATTGAAACGGGCACCTGCCATTCAAGCTTATACTGGCTTCCGTGGAAGGAGAGCGTTGTGTGCCCGGCAACTGAGAGCCATGGAGACCCCAAGATTGCCAGAATTATCTTCCGGCCCACTGTACTAAAGCAAATAGGAAGTGTTTACACTAGGGACTTTTATTTTGTCGTGAGCCAAAGCCGGGTGTTCGAGATTCTGACAGGCATGCTATATCGATCTGGTAGTCATGTAGTGTGTGCATGGTCACAGCTTGGCTGCCGACATCCAACAGGGTTCTGACATTCCAGCAGCCAATGAATAATGGCTTCCGGGAGTTGAGGGACCCAGCTAGCTTATTTGTGACTCTGGCCACTGGTCAGCGCAGATCGCATCGCGTACCGTGAACGCCGTCGCATGAAGAGAATCACGGGTAAAGGACATTGCATAAAATTTCTTGGGGATTATGGGTACGTATGAAGACCCAACATCAACCGGCTTTTGTTCGTGGGTACACCTCTAGCGTTTGTATAACAAGTGCTACCTGGAAGGCAGCACGAAGATGGGAAATTGTCTTAACTTCTGACAGTTGGATCAAGAGCCGATCTCTTCCGCCCAGTTGTCAGGACTGACGTTGCACGCAGGTGCAAACTCAATGAGAATAGTCTTCCCGGCTATCCCCACCTAGTGTAGCCCGTCTGCCTGACGGTTGACCGGTGTGTGGCTGCTGCCACGTGTAAGCAACTTCTTGGAGTCACAGGTGATAACTGGGTGACAGGTGGAGACCAAAGATAGACGGACTACCCCGGAGGGTAAGGCAAGTGCCCTACCAGAGGTGCTACTCTTCCCTGGCACCCCGGACGTGCTGATTACCACTTTATGAAGCAGATTCGAAATGTCTGGAACAACCAAGGTCGTTCTATACCTGCCCACCGAGGTCACGTTCCTGAGAGCTTGTTTGCAAATCGTGCGCCCCAAGTTTATAGATATAGGCGTGTCTACGACGAATGCGGACAAGTGGCATTTGCTTACATTGAATGACAGTGAATTCCCCCTGATCTTTAACAGGCTTCGTCGAGGTCGCTCTGGAAAATCTGGTGGTCGCTCATTCTTTTGATCGCCCGCCAGATTTTAATTTCATCCACGAAAAGTAAAAATGTTTGTGGCGATAGCCCTCGCTAGGTCGTTGATGAAAACTACGAACAGGCATGGTCCAAGTAGTGAACCCTGCGGTAGGCCGCACTCCACTCGAATCGGGTCGGACATCGATGTTCAGACTCAAACCTCCAATTGCAGTTAGCGAAGAAAGTTAAAATCCATCCTAATACTGGATCTCCGATGCCGTAGAGCTGCAGTTTGTGTAAGAGGATTCGATGATTCAGGCAAATGAAGGCTTTCGAAAAGTTCATGTAAAGAACATCGGTTCCAGTCTCCTCGTCAATTGTTTCGGTCCAGTTGTCACGTGTTCTCAACAGATTCGTGGTACATGATCGATGTTGACGGAAATCGTGCTGCTCCGGCGCAATGATGCCGTAGCCTTCCACGCAGCCCATCAGTAGGTTCAAGATGATCTCTTCCATGACTTTGGCGAGAAAAGGGAGAAGCGTTACCGGACGGTAACTGGCAGCATCAGACCGTCTTGTTTGCTTACGAATGGGGATTATAACACCGCGTTTCTACTTTGACAGTACTATGTTTTCATCTAGACAAGGTTGAAAGAATCCGGCAAGTGGTTGGACTAAGTGCATGGCTGCTACATGCAGTGCTTTAGGGCATATGTTATCCACGCCAAGAAAGCTGTGTACGAAAGGACAGTAACTTTCTGAACACCATTTCTGCTGTGAATGTGATGCCGAGTGGTACTGTTGGTGAGGTGACCGAAGCAAGTATAGTGTTCGATGCTTGTGCCCTCTGATAAGTAGGTAAGTACTGGGCTCTTAAGGCATTGGTTGCTTTTTTACAGTGTGTGCATATCCAACAATCGTAGTGGGTGGTGGGATTCCGCGCTGCATCCTTGGAAGTCCATTCACTTGTCTGTAAAGGAGCTTGTGATTCGAACAGAAATGTTTCCCTAGCTCGTGTTCGTGTTAAAACCTGTCATTACAAACCAAATGTACGAACTACTTGCGCTGAGTTACGTACGCTGTCCAATTTTTACAGATGGGATAGTTTTTGTAAAGGCGTCATGTCCGATCTCTCAAGGCCGCAAATGTTTGTGTTCGGCTTCTCAGAAAGTTTACCAATTCATTTGTGACTGCAGCGCCAGTTACGTAGGCAGAACCGATAGAACAGTGAGTTCCCGAATGAAGAAGCATGTACCTAAGTGGGTTCAACCTTCGACCACGCAGGAAAGTGGCCAGAGTCAAGCTGCTTGTCTGCGTAAGCCACCAGCATCTCCGATCGGCGGACATTTATTGACCACAGGTCACCGAGTCGAGGTCACTTTGGCTTTCTCAACTCTATTGCAGTGGACCGATTCTCGCCTCCTCCGTTTCGTAGAGGCGATTGCAATTAACCGGATTAAGCAGCTGCTTTGTGTTCAGAAACAATTATTGTTCAGCATTAGACTGCTCGAGGGATAGGGAGGATAACCCTGTTTCGTTTATCTTGTGTTGGTCTTTTTGTTTGTTTGCAGGTATGTTTGGTAGGCAGAACCGGCGCAGCGTTTGTAGGTACCCTTCATTCTATTTACTATCAGCGTGCTTGCATGCTAAGTCTATTTATTTCAGGTGGTGGGTTTTCACTTTTGTCCTAATGCTTTCCTTTCTCATATAAATACCTACCTATTCTCTCTTCTATGAACTTACCACGTCGCTTAAGCCAATTGTAGTTAATCTCGATACCATTTTTGTGTTTGTGGCATTTCCGTCAATTATACTTTCTGACCTCGTGAACTTATCTCGGATTCTTTTGTAAATAACTTATTTCATATCCTCATCAATTTAAGATTTATATCACAGTTTCTTAATGCATTATACGATGTATTTTATTTATTACATCTCTCTCAAGTGATTGGCTGTTGTTTGGTATCCCCGGTGCGGCTGCGCTTGATGTGCAAGTTGACAAGGTGCCTACCTGTCTATTACCCACTACCTCGCCTATACTGGCTCCAGGAGACAGCTGGTCGTTGCTGGAGGGGACGGGGTGCATGGTCTTTGTGGCCGTGTTAGGCTCAACTAGTGGTTCCATGCATTCAGTGTGTTGCGGACTACGGTCCAGCCACCACTTTGTGTGCACCTGATTCCCCAAATGCAGCGTGCTTGTGTTCGCTTGTGAAGGAGTGTGGGCCGGCTCTCTTGATGCAACGTGACTCCTATGCACAGTTCTCCCGGTCTTATTCCTTCGGATTTACACTGGATATGGGGTGTGTGGTTGGAGCTGTGGGTGGTGCAACGCAAGCCATGCATGATCCCTCCGTAAGCGCAGGCGTCCTGTGGCTGACCACATTGACAGGCAAATCCGAAACCGGATGCCGCCAATCATGTTTGGTCGCACCCTTCACTTAATATGTTTGCGAGTTATTGTTAAAGGCATTGATGAGACAATACGAAATGCGTGCATTTGCAAGTCTGTCGTTTTACTGCGCTTTTCAACTTACTAAAGGAACTAACGGTTTCAAAGTATCAGCAAGTGTCTTGGTTTCATTGCACAATGAAAAGAATTTGGCTCTGATGCTTTGGTGATGAGTGACGTGCTTTCCAAGACCTTTCCCACGCTATCTTAGGGCTGCACTTATTCATAAATGTCCAACTAACACTTTCAAGTTATGCGGACAAAGCCTGATTATGCCTAATGGATTGCATCTTTTCGGGCCCTGCCTCGGCGTACTGAGCGTAGCAAATGCAATTGAACAGTAAAGTCACGTGATCGCTTAGACCAAGGGACTGCATACATTTAGCCAATCAACCCTAAGTTCCTCGCTGGTGAGTACTAGATCCAACCTTGATGGCTGATTGGTTGTTCTGATCCTGGTGCGAACAGTGACGTGGGTGTGTAGGGGTGTGCTATGGGTTAGCTCTTGTAAATAGTCATTGAACTGTCTTGCCTCAGTTGCTGGAGTTTCTGAATCAAGTATTTTGAAATATCCTATAATGAGGATAAGAGTGCATTTCGGATTTATCACAATGCGAATTGCAGATATTAGTCTGTGGTCCATCTCCGGAGTAAATTTGGGTGGTCGGTAAACTAAGGGACACGAGGCTTGTATCGTCGTCCTACAACCACAGTTTGTGCGAAAGAGCTCAGTGCCACACACTTGAAAATCATCCATGAGCTCACAAAGCAGGTTTATTTTGTAATAAATGATCACTCCTCCTTCGCTATCTGTTCGGTCTTTACGGAGTGGTGGCAAACCGTGTAGATCGGTTTCAGCGTCGGCAATTTCGCAGCTCATCCAGATTTAGGTGAACATCACGAGACTCGGATGCCTGACTGTGGCGGAGTTCGGCCAAGTTAATAATAAATTCTTGTGGGTTACTAAACAGGCAGGTTAATTTCTCATTGACCAAATGTGACTCACTGGGCTTTGGACTAAGATTGGAGGTTGTGTCGACGGTTGTGAGGTCGGCCACTAGCCACTTTGTTTGCAGAGTCGATGGCCTTTGAATTTCGGTCGGATTATATGACTGCTATCTGATGTCCTGGTCGTGATGGTCTTCCGTGTTTTGTCTCATTCCGTCGGATGCTAAGGTTGCTATTAAATCAATCACTTCACATAGTTGCATTAGGAAAAGATTCACCAGTTTGGGTGTCGCCAATGAGTCGCTAGCCACCTAGCCGTGTACCCGCTGCCTTTAACGGAATTTCTGTAGGCATTCTCTTGTGGAATATGGACCAATTATTCAATGCCAGCGTTGTCATTAGCGCAGACTGAAGGATCACCTTCATCAGCCGGGGACCGTTCCACTTGTTGTTGGGGGACACTGAAATTCTTGTCAACCGCTTTGTAACGATATGGTCGAGGTGAAGTCCCTGGCGGATGTAATTCCACTGCTCCAGGTCGAATGTCTCCGCTTCATCAGAGGAGATGTTTGAAGCTCAGGAACACTGTGAACAACAATCGTCCGTTTTTCGCCAGGTTTACAAACTTATCCCGGTTGATATTCTCTTTAGGACGTTGGTACCAAGGGATATCCGGCAAAATGCGCACATCATGTGATGAGTTACAGAGCCGAATTGAAGACAGTAGAACGGCCTCTATGTCATCAGTGAAACTCATTGTCACTCGGAGAAGTCGAGGTCCATCGCAATGCACGAATTTTGGGTGACGTGGAACCCGTCTCAGTGTCATTGGCTCGAGTGAAATGCCCCTCAAACAGAAGTCCACTGATTACGGTCATACATCAGCTTCCCTTTTATGGCGCTAGACGGCGATTCTGGAACTTTCTTGCACACAGCAGTCAAAGCACCGTAAGGTCTTGTATTATCTGCAGGTTTGAGGATATTAATGGATACCGTTTTAAACGGTTTGGTTGTTTGTGGTGGTTGTTTCACCCTAATGTTGCTCGGTGCTGCTACCGGAGTCGGGCGTGTTCTCTTCGTCGTTCGCATGAAGCTAACTGATGCTTACAAGGTCAAGCTTTTCTCTATGTTGGACGAACTCTGACTCGAAGCTGCTATCATCACCACGGTCTTGACGTGGGTTGCACCACTGAAAAAAGTGGAAGTAAACACCTTTGAAGCTTGTCCGCTTATGAGAGTGAGGTAAGCCGGAGGATTTAGAGACACGGAGGTTGTAGTGTGGTTGGAGCGTCTGGCGCTTAGATGCGGGGCTTGCGTTGGCTAGTTAAGTTATTAGCGTGACCATATTTACCTACGATGGAGCAATCTTAGTAGCCACTAAATGAGCGATTATCTCAGTCACTCTGTCGCACTTCTTCATAAGCAACGATAAACAGTTGACGACTGGAATGACTTGGCATTATGGACAAAATCAAAACATGTCGACACCTTTGTTTATCTGCATCAATTCTTGAACGGCTTTTCCATTGCCTTGCGGGTGGTACGACTACCTGTGGCAGCTCTCGATGCTCTGTGAAGCCCACTTTCCTGATCAATTACTTCACAACTCGATTGTCTGGAGTTACCGGATCTAGCTCAAAATCGTTCACAGAGCTAGGCACACGTGTGACGAATTGTCACAGACCTATTGATGAGAAAACATATGCCTAAGCAATACAAATTGGCACACACTCGTCGAGTGGAAAAG
>OX104064.1:107023778-107039838 GCA_944474145.2 Dicrocoelium dendriticum | reverse complement strand
AAATGTAGCTGTTTGAAAACTGAATGGGTACCATTACACTAAGTGGCTGATGCAGGTGTACACAGTGTATTTCCGTACCCGTTAATTACCTTGGTTCATGGAGGCGACAGTTGATTGAATAAAACGGAGCAGTACAGCAAACTTATACGCAGGTATTTTATGCTAAGGAATCCCAAGGTAAGCAGTCATTCCATGCAGATGATTGTGTTAGGCTGGTGCAGCAACCCCGGTAACGATAAGACGTATATAATGCAGCCCACAATGCGTACATGTCTCAGGTTACAATCTTACTGGACCCTTGAACCATTCACAAATATCCGTCTCGTGGTGCTCGAGCGTAGGCAAGACTAATAACCCGCAAACCGAGAACAGTGAAAACTTTTGGTTGACATTCCTTAGGGCGGCTCTTTAATGCTCAGTGGCATGCTCCAAAGGTGATTGGACAAAGTGAACAAAGGAAGTCTTGAAGCGAATGAACGTGGTCAGCGTAAGAGGAGCGGGAAATATGTAGCCTTCCTGCGGAGGTGAAAGGCGAGTTCATACGTCACGGCGTGCTACTAGCTCATGCATGGTGGTTTCTGAGCGGCAACGAAAGACAATGATGTAACTGCGACAAGCAGACAACAGCATTCATTAAAGCAATTACCTATGTATGCTACGTGGGTAGTAAGGTTAGTTAAAATTTAGGTGGCTGTCAAGAAGGATGACCTGGCATGTGCACTTGGGATGATAGTAGAAAAGAACGTTGCTGCGTACCCACCCATTGGTTTACTATAAGCAATGACAATGGAACGTAGGCGGCTGAACGCGAATGCCACTGAGGCAGCTGATGAAACAGCTGCGCAGGACGATAGGCGGACAGTAGTTCGTGTAATTCACACAGCAGTCACTTACCGGCACGCGGCAGCTGTGAACACATAGTGGCTGGATAGCCAAACCACCTCCGAGTGAGGCCAGCTGGGTGGTCCAGGATAATCCAAGTCCAGCGAATGGTGCGGCGGCATTGATCCAAGACTTGGTGGGTTTTACTCTGGCAAGCGTTCTCCCTATAAAATGCCACAAATATCTGTTTAATCTCACCGTGATGTGGTGGATATTACTTGCCGCCAAATAAAGTCACTGCTTCCTGCCATTCCGTGAGATCGTACCTCACTGACAGACGTCAGCCAAAGAGAAGATATAATTTGATCCCATCCTATGTTATCGAGATCACCGAACACAACCACCACCTCAGCACAACAGTAACACATTTACTCAACAGGAATACTAAACCAAGTACTTAAATATATACATAAAGCATACCTCCAGTATGTACTGGTTACATAGTAGCACAGGTGACCGGTACTGGTTATACGCGCTGCTATGTTATGGCCGTGCCTTTTTAGGTGTGTCTTGCACCCTCATGAATAAAACATTTATTTATTTAAATGAGGTTCATCGCAGCCAGTTTCCAAATCAGATAGTCGTGCACACGCCCGGAAAAGCACTAGACTGCAGTTTCAGCCTCTTGGGCACCGTCAGTATTACGCATCCATCGGATCTGTCAGGATATGACGCGCTAAATCGCAGTTAGCTTGTAAATAATGACGGTCCGAAGCTGTCCCGCGTGGCCCACTGGCATAAGCTGCTGACTGGCGGTTCAAGCCGCTGGTGGTCATGGGTACGAATCCTGACAGATCCGATGGATGCGCACTACCGACGATGCCCAACAGGCTGAAGCTGCAGTCCAGTGCTTTTCCGGGCACTGGACGATTATCTGATTTGGAAACTGGCTGCGATGAACCTCCCTTAATTACACCAAAATCCCTTACTCATGAATACATTAAGTTTATTTATTTATTTTATAGCAAGTGGACATACGTTTTGGAACCTGTGCGGTTTCGCGGCATCAGGGACAGCGGCGGTCTATGGCTACAGGCTGAAAGAAGTGCAACTAACGGTCAATGCACGGACCGGCCGGCAGGCTGTACCTGTGAACACAAAATGCAGGGGCATCAAGGTCAATTAGACTTGGGTGGCGGCATGAGAGCTGTTCAGGGTTTCAAGGCAAACGGCGTTGCATGAAAATGGACTGAAAGAAATGGGATCATTGCTCGCAGCATTATGCATACGTACACTTCTGTTTATGGTCACATCCCTCGTAACGCTTTGGCTGAAGTATATGGAAAGCTAATCACGTGGAACAACTTTGTTAACTAGATATTTAAAAGCCGGATGGAGGACTTAATTAGATGCGATTGCAGGAAACTGGCTTGCAAAATAAAGTATTGCTCGCTGACAATTTACAACAAGCCGTAGCACCGATTAAACATATGGCGTAATCTCACTCATTCAGCACGTCTTTTTTGAATGTGAGTTCGAATGCGGAATAGATGGCGAAGCCAGGAATTCATTTACAGCGACTTGAAGATAAGAATTCCACTTTTTAATTATGCAAAAGCACACAAAGCTACAAAATTAAAAGCAACGACCCATAACGCATTTTAAGTGGTGCTTCCTTGCCATACAGAAATAAGAAACCAAACAGTGTATCAAATTAACAGTAGGGAGGGGCGAATTGCCGGTATGGCTTTATGCCCAACACGAACCTTCAAGCGCAAAGCTGCCATAACTGGTTAAAATATGCAGTAATAAAAAACTTCCGATTGTGCATACATAAGGCTTCACCAGACGCATTGTTATTGTGGTTTTCAGTGCCCTGCGTCATCATTACCCACAGGCCTCATACAAATTTTAACCAGACGGTACGACGGAACTACGTCACTGTATGTTCGCCCGTGGCTCCAGCTGACGCAACCAAATAAACTTTGCACATTGTACGCAGGTTAATCAGTGAAGTTCAAGCTGCCCAGGAATTGTGCAACCTGGCCACAACATTTTCAGCATAATTCGTATCCATTAGTAGTTAACCGGACAGCACTGCGTCAAGCGGTAAACGACGAAGTACCACAAAAATGGAAAACTGTACAACCCTGACGAAGGGCACTTTTCGTTGGAAAGCCATCTGATAAATTACCGTAGACTCGGATGCCGGGTAAGGCGTGCCCGTAAGCCGTGTATAAAACGTTTAGTCATCTCGTGGGACCATATTTCCGCGTAAATATTTCCTACGCAATGCAACGACCGACTGGTTTGGATGCACTGTGGAATTGACTAAGCCGCCGAACAACCTACCCGCCGTGGCAGCCTGGTGGTTTCCGTTAATCCTATTCGAACAATTCGTCCGGTGACAGTGCTCCAGGACGTGGTGGGTTTCCATCTGGCAAGCTTTCGCCTTATAAACAGCGGCGGATGTTGGTCTAATGACTGTGACATTGCGGATGTGGCTGTACTACATACGCGCATTGTTGTTCGCATATTTTAAGGTGCTTACAAGCATCCCGCATTGCAGGCAGTTGGAAATGTCTCTTGATCTTTCTTCGATGGGGAATCCGGTCAGAAAACCACAAACGCAGTCGTCGTCACAGACAAACTTGCACATATACACAAAAACTACATGTGTATATACACATACGTTAGTAGTTAACCTGTAAGTTTTTTGTGCAATTAACACTCATACATGTTCGTTTCTGCATGATCATGACACTACAGGAGTGCAGCTTGCTGCCGAGCTTCAACTATTCATTCTTTTGTTTATTGAGAACTTGCCCATGTATGGCTCTTTCGGCATCACCTGAATAGGATGACGTCCGGGCGTCGGGGCTAAATGGAATGTACAATGAAAAATGAACAATGAATTTATAAGGGTCAAGCTGGGTTGCTTTACAAGTCGCTTTGAATCGTTGGTGGGGATAGCGACATAGCAATAAGGATAATACGGACAGTAAAACAATTGGTACGTTAAACATGAAAATAAGGAATTATCGTTTGTTCTACCGTAGTCCTGCAATCCGCTTAGATTCAGAGCACCCGCAGTTAACGTCAAATAATTCAATGATTAACTCCAGGTTTACGCTGGAGACGTAGTGCTAAGCAATGACGTATAAGGGGATGAGTGCACCACACAACCATCTTTTACATACTGCTATTTTTAGTGCAGAGACAACCGGTTCTTGAGGCGCATTCCAAAGGTGACAGGCACAAGTGGAAAAGAAATGTCTTCGGAACTCTAGCCGGCTGTATTGTTCTGCGCGTTTTAATGCTTGGCCCCTCAGGTTTGTACTGGTGCTGAGTCGCAGTAACTGGCGGCACGTATAATGTGGGCCTCGCAACATCAAGTATGTCATAATCAGGTCGCCAAGTAGTAGGCGATAGCTTCCATTAAATACCCCAAAATGCTTAAGTAAGTGTTCAACTCAGCGAGTCAGAAGGCCTTCCTTCTTGTGTAGCATTGCACCCGCTTTGTCTATGATTCTTATACTGTCGCACAATTTCCTTCGTCTCATGCTGATGCTCAGATGGAAGAGGTAGCGATAATCGCATACTGCTCCGGCAACCACCGTTTCTGGAACCTGACTGGTCTACCAGGCTTCCTTGCTAACACGCAGGCTACGCTGTAGTTAATGGCCAATAATCCGTATTGTGTTATTGTGCTGGGCGAGTGAGGCGTTTCCACCGCATTCCAACTGGACCATCGACCTGCCGGCTAAACACTGACTGGCACGGTGAAGTTTGACAAATGGTGTTTGCGTGGTCTGCTGCCATTCCGTTTTCGCCGTATGTGTATCAGCCGTAGCAGCCAACGATCCGGGACTGGACATTACGAATACTTGCATACAGTGCCAGGCAATCAGCGCAACGTGGGGAATAACATATGTCAGATAAGCCTGCTTGTAGATGGGTCGAGCCCAGATATCTTTCCATTCACGGAATCATGACCGTCTGAAAGCATCATGGACGATGAAGTACGTCTGACCGCCTACGCTCCGTTTAGTTGTGTCGGTCCTCAGACAAAACTGTCAAAGCTCTGTAGGTTGTGCTTGGCATTTTGGCTGCCTAATTTGCAGTTGCCATTTTGTATAGAAGCCCTGACAGTGCGTCAAAAGAGGAGCTGGACTTCAAGCGGTCACAATCCGTAAACAGATTTTTGTTATTGGGCGACTTAAATCTACCGGAGGTAGTCTGGGCAAAACTTTTATGCAACTGAGCGGAAGATACGGTTAGGGCAGTTCTTCTTGTGCTTAGGCTACACGTATCGTGGAATCAGCTTTTGTATCTCCCCACAAGCCATCTTGGCGCCCAATTTCCGTCTGTTTTAGACCGAGTTTACAACTAGGTACCAACCTTTGTAGGTAGCCTCAATTATGGCTCTTCCTTAAGTGCAAATGATCATATTCGTATATTTTGAGGCTTTGCTCTTACTGGAAGTGCACATTGCATCGCTGTGCCTTAGCCCAACAGATGGCTTCCTTATTATCAGGCGGTGCTAGGCAGTGCTTCTGCGTTGCGTTGCTAAATCTAATTAGACGATACAGTTCAAGCGGTTTGGAAGGTTTTTCACTCTGATCTCAAGGCAGTGTCCACCCCGTAGATCACGCTTGCGCTGCGAATTCACACAAGCACGGTCACCATGGATAGATACCCCCAGCAACCACCTGCTCCGGAAGAGTCCTAGGTACTGCCAGGCTTACCTTACGTCACGTATGATAGATATCGCGAGGCTATAAGTGAAGGTAAACAACACTTAATGAAAGCTCGGCTGCTGTACGAAAGCGATTGCCTTATGAGGCTTCGGAAAATTCGAGTACGTTCTTCACTTACATTGAGAAACAGTGTGTTATAGATGGGTACTTTCCACTTTGAAGTGAACTCATGGAACGTATGCATGTGCGGACTTTGTCACAGCTGGTGTACTGGTTGAGCAGTTATTATTTAGCAGAATATATGGTGGCGAAAACGCGTCCTCAGGCTGCTGCTGGAACAGAACGTTTCTAAAGCTGCTGCACCTAGGTCAATTCACCCCTGACTCTGCATGCATGTGCGACGGAACTAAGTGCATGGTCGACCGTGTCGGTTTAGAATGCACTCTATAAACACACATTACCTACTCAATGAAAGGCGACTGCCACCTCTTTAATCTTCAAATAGGCGGAAGCCTGCCGTAAGCTAATTATAGGCCATTCAGTCTGACCAACTTCGTGGCCAAACGCCTTGAAACGATTAAAAGAAATTCGTTAAAACATTTTACCTTGAAATATTTCATGCAGTCAAACATGAAGACTCAAGCGGTGTTCCAGTGATTTCATTCTTATTTGCACTGGATTCTCACATGGAAACAAATTGGCCGAAGAGTCGGTAGACGCTCGCCATCACATGCAATTACCTACCGCCAATGTCGATCCCGAACAACCTCCTCGTAGTGCCAGCTGGGTGGTTGGGTAAATCCTGTTCCAGCAACTGGTTCGGCGGCAGTGTTCCAGGATTTGGTGGGATTTCGCCTGGCAAGCGTTCTCCCTATAAAAACCATAAGTATCCGTTTAACAACACTGCGACTTGGCGGATGTGCCTCGCCACTAAATGAATTCACTCTCTCTTCCCTTTTCCGGAGGATCGTTCACACATCACAAACGTCATCCGATCCAAATCATTCCATTGATTTACCGCTTCGATGGCGAACACAACGAACAAAAGCACACACAGTCACCTTTACCTACTCACACAACCTGTCTCCTTCCAAATACACAGTTAAGCATAGTTTTACATCTTAACACCCCTAAGTTCCTATGCCATTGGTCAAAATATACTAATTTGTATAATTGCAGATCATACATGTCTGCAATAACATGATCACGCCCTTGATGGTGTGCCTCGCAATTACGAGAATAAAGTGTTTATTGATTTATAATTTTTAACTTAATTGCCAGAAACCAAGTGCCACTGGGGTGCAAGCATCTGCAGTCATCTTTCCCCAGCACCCCCATCTGACGCCCATCTCAACAGTCCCATATTTAACTCATGATAAACGTACACTGCCCTTTTGTCCTTTTCGTAACGACTAGCTCCTCCCCCATATGCATTATCCTCAGCTGACTATCCGTCTATCTAATGCACCTTTAAGACTGGTCTTATGTGTCTATCAAGTCTGTCTGACTGCTTTCCCATCTATCTGAACTCTGTCTAGTATAATTTGCCTTTCGTTGACGAAAGCTTTGCTTGCTCTTTGCCTATCCATCCAAGTGCCGCCGCCCTTTCCTATGAGCAAACTGGATGAATAATGATGCACAATCTATGGTAGAAATGGACCTGCATTTCGATTTTATGTACGTATTTCCAGCCCTGTAGGTCTTCCAAAGCTTTCTGTCAAGTTCTACTCATTTAGCTCCTCCACTTACATTGTAGCTAAAGCGACAACAATTCCTGCCCATAAACCTTTTCAAAGCTTATGCCAGACGCACCTTTTATTTCTTCCACGACTAACTCCTCCCGTATGCATTGTATCCACTGCTGACTACCCAGTTACCTGGCGCAACTTCATGAAGGGTCGTATACATCGATCATAGTTGACTGGCTTCCCCCTCTGTCGGAACACTCTCTGGCTTGCACTGGCTTGAAGACGCTGCTGACTCATTGAATACCCCTTCACAGTGCCGCTCCTACTTTCTATTGAAAAACTAGGCACTATTATGGCGCCCTACCTCTATTACGACTAGCGGTGGATTACGAGTTTATGTACGTTTCTCACCACACCAGCCATCTTCCAACACCTGCTATTATTCAAGCCCCTCTAGGGCTATTCAGTTAGGTGGTAGCCACTGTAACAACACTGCCTGCTGAGGCCACTATTGAGCCTCTCCAAGCCTTGCGTTGGAACCACCTACCATTTCCTCAGTGACTAGCCCCTCCTCATTTAGCTTGTATCCACTTTTGACTACCCGTCTAATTGTTCCTCCTATAAGACTGGTCGTATTCGACTATAAGACTTGTCTTTCTTCGAATGCTGTCCTTCTGTAATACTTTTCGTACACTTTGACCCCTTGGCATGACAGCCATAGTATTCTCTGCCGACTCATTGCTTATCCCTCACAGCACGGTCCCCACACCTCCGGTTGTTTACTTACTTAAATAGGTCTGCGCTGCACTCGAACCCTTCCAGAATGTAAAAGTTAGGTGCTCTCTAGAGCATCTTTCATGATCTACTGAACAGCTCCATCCGTGAATACCCGCTCCTATGGCTGGACACGTTACTGAGCACCACTATAACTTTTGACTTTCCTTACCTGTTGGTTCATCGTTAACTTTGGCCTCCCTCCCACCTACCTCAAAGTTATAACTCAACGCATGTGCCTTCAAGTTTGTCTGTCTCACGCTTAGCATTCTCGCTCCTACTTTTCTATGCTGAATGTCATCGATTATGTCTGTTGCTCCTCATTTTAAGCTCCTAGCTCAGCGTACCTTCTTAATGAATAAATATAAATAAATAAATAAATAAAACTTTCATTTTCTACAAGGCGAGGCACGACTTTACAGGCATGCTCATTTTGACATAACATTGCTTGATCAAGAAGTTACAAAAATCTGATATGTTTGCCATAACAGTGCTTGTTTGTGCAGGGGGCATGTAAGTATGCAGTTGTGTGTGCGTTTATGTAGCTGTGTAATTTGCGCTTGTAACTGTGCTGCTTTATTCTTGAACATTTGGTATCGTCAGCAATGTGCGAGTAGAAGATTGGTGTCCGTGGGTTGGAAAGGATTACCCAGAAGTCCAATGGGCTTTGACTGTTTTGAGGCGAGCCACTACCGCCACGCCACAGTGTTGTTAAGCAGACATTTGTGGCCTTTTATAGAGAGAATCCTTGCCAGGCGAAAACCCACCACGTTCTGGAACACTGCAGCCGAACTATTAGCTGGAACGGGTCAAACCTGAACCACCCAGCTGGCACCACGAGGAGGTTGTTCGGCTAGCCAGCCAACTTAATACTTAATACATAGCACTGCTTTAAGCTAACTTGGGCCGTCACTATTGGTTTCTCGTGAACCCAGAACGACTTCAGTCTAAACAACTTAGGGCCATTGCTTCCATTACTAGAAGCGGCTTACCTACCATCCATGTTATGCTAGTCACCTTGCTTTCCACTTGAATAAAGTTAAGGACGTCACTGCATGGGTTTTGCTCCCTTCCTTAATAACCTGGCTAGCCAAACAATCTCCTCGTGGTGCCAGCTGGGTGGTTCGGGTTTAACCCGTTCCAGCAAATAGTTCGGAGGCAGTGTTCCAGAACGTGGTGGGTTTTCGCACGGCAAGCGTTCTCCCTATAAAGAGCCACCAATATCTGCTTCTCAACACTGTGATGTGGTGGATGTGACTCGCCACAAAATGAAGCCACTAGCCCGTGGACATCCGGAAAATGGTATCCAACCCACGGACATTAATCGTTGCTGCTCACATTCTTGTCGATAACAAACAGTCAAAAATTCAGCCGCACATTCAAAAATACAAGCAACATTCATGGACAATTACAAACATATATCCACTAATACACTTCATTCACTGTTGTGCCAAACATGTACTTTTAGTACATTTTTGATCACACTTTGTTAGCTAAACATGATCATGCCTGTAATGGTGTGCCTCGCGTTGTCGAGAATAAGTTTATCTATTTATTTATTTACCAAGGCTATAACAGCTTTAGCCTCCTGTGACCCGTCTCTCACCTTGCTGACTTATTTCTGATTATTTATGCAGGGCGCTTCAGCGTCATCCGTAATAATACCAACTCACCACACCTCTGTACTCATGTATCCGCGCTCCGCCGATTTTTTGCATTTGCCTACCCTCTTGGCACGCTGCTGTACAGGTTGTCTGTTCCTTGCTACGCATCGTAAGCCAGTTGGCGTCAGCCTCACCTAAGCTGATACTCATTTCCTGACGGTTTCCACCAAGGGTTATGGGGTCCACCGAGCACCATTACACCATTATAAATAAATAAATAAATAAATATTTTATTCTCGACAAAGCGAGACACGCCTTTTGGGCATGATCAGCATATTGCATTATTGTACATGATAGCGGAATAAGCAGCACCAACAGTGGGATTAGTAAAGTTGGAGACAGTAGTGTTGGCCCATAGAGCCCAAAGGTTGTATGTAGTCTATGTACACAGAATCCGAGAGGTAAAGATAGGGATCAGCTCACTTATATGGTATGTTGATAAGGAACTAGTCCGATGAGGTCCCGTAAGCAACCTAGGTCAATGAGTGAAGTATGAGGAAAAGGGTGGAAACTGCTTAAGAATAGTGGTATGTCACTAGTCAGATATGTAGGCGTGTTCGTGCGAGAGCCGATATATGCACAGAACTTGTAAATGTGGTGTCAATCAACTTGCCAAGGTGTTGGGGGCGGTGACTTTATTGAGTGGCGAGTCACATCCGCCATGTCGCAGTGTTGTTAAACAGACATTATAGCTATGCATATTTCCTATATCGTACTGGTGTTAAGCTTTGTGAATACTCTTCTCTTTCTTTGGACCACGCAGTTTATGGTACTCTGTTCAGGTGTTTTAATGATGGTCTGTGACACAGCTGGGACGTGATGTAAGGAGGGTGCTGTAAAGCATTTATACTAAATAAAATTACTTATTACTAAGGAACTAGATACCACCGTGCGCACTCATTAACTTGTGGTTTCCGGCACATTCCATTCCATGTGCCTGCTTGGTGGCCAATTGCACGTTGCTTGTTTTCCTGAGATTTCCACAAGTACGGCGGTCGGCGCATTCTCGTTCATCAGTTGGCAATGGCTGATACATCAACAACAGCCGGCTACTTTGAACCAATTATCTCTTCTCCGAGACCTCAACAACAAATAATTATACCTACGATTCCAAGTACTATCCGAATGGACCTTCCTTTTGGTAAGTTGAAGAGGTGTCGCCTGCAAGGGTCCAAACGAATGGGTTTAACTTGCCCCGCAATCGCATTGCCATAACTTACTCACTGGAATTTTCTTTACCTGGCTCCCCTGTTTCCCTATGGACGACAGATTCATCTATCACAATTACGTTACTTAGCACCTGCAGATTGGCTACCATTCACAGGTGTTTGAACGATTTGGTTCGGTGCCTTCCGATTTTGCAAGAACATTTTGATACTTCGCTTACTTGGAGCTTTACCGATGGCCTATTAGGGAGCCATTACTGGATATGAAGACAAGTTCTCTTGACAATAACTTACCTGTGGAGGAAACCTGTTCCATTTCTGCGTACAATCTGTGCTCTTACATATTGAATAGTCACTTTGCATCTCTCGAACAAGTATTGCCTATTCCTGCTACTTTGCTTACCTGTTTGGCTCTGGACTACTTCTCTTACCTGTTTGGAGCTACCTTTCCTCTTAGCATATGCACCACCGACCTACGATGCTCCATCAACCTTCCTTTTACACGATAGCTCCCTACATTATTTTGTTGGGTTGTTTGCTTATATACTTATCGACAAGCTGACACCGTTATCTCGTATAATTTTTACCCCATGAACCAAAACAACATTGAATATTCGCCCTTCATTTCGCTTCCATTTATCGCCTATTCCTACTGCTTCTCGTACTCGTTGGGCACTGGCCTTCCTTTCCTACCATGCATCACCTGCCTACGATGCTACACTGAGTTGATTTTTATACTGTAGCCCCGCGCTTTTGTGTGTAAGACCAAGGTATCTGACTACGATGCCTGTCTAAACAGGTATCCTAATATTTCTCCACATAGCTTGTTGGCTCTGGCTTTAACCTCTATGGATAGCCTGCCGCCGATGTTTCACCGAATTACCTACCACACTCTGGCTTCACAATTTGTGCGCTATGTTGCTTACTTGTATCCTTATCCCCAAGCGGACGTCTTTATTACTTATATTTTGTTACTTTATGAACCACAATGAACATAAGTTTTTCTCTTTACCTCGCTTCATTTATGCCCTTTTCCTACGACTGGCCTACCTGTTGGGCTCTGGCTTTCCTCTCCCTATGCACCAACTGCGCAGGACGCTACATTGATTCTCCTTTCACAAGGTAGCTCCGCGCTTTTATGCGGAGTACCTCAAGTTCTTGACTATGCTAACTGCGTGTACCCTTTCCTTAGGCCGACTTCGTTTTTCTAATGTTTTTTACTTTACTTAACCGTGAGCGCTGAATATTCTCCCATTACCTCGCATAAATCCATCGCCTGATCCTACTCTGCTGTCCAGCTGTTTGCAGCTGAATTTCCTCTTTTCATATGCACCAACTACCACCAATGTCAAGCCGTCGCGCCTTTTCTACTGTAGCTTCGCACATTTTTCGTACGACCTCAAATATTTAGCTACGCTGCGAGGTTCTGTGCTTCCCGCAAACTGACCTTTGCTAATCTTAATAATTGTTTCTCTATTTAACCATAACAACTTTGAAGATTCCCACTTCAGCTTGCTTCATATCTTTCAGCTAATCCTACTTCTTCGCTGCTCTCTTTAGCTCTGGTTTTCTTCTCCAGTTATTTAACACCTGCCGCCGAAGACCCGCCGATTCACCTTTGTTATTGTAGCGACCTATTGGTGTACGTATGGCCTCTGGGATTTGGCTATGTTGCATGCGTTCAGCTTTACCCCAAATTCTAACTTTCCTCTTCTCTAATTATGGTTCCCTTAGTTTATTGCATATTCTCGCTTCACTAGGCTTCTTAGCCTTTGTTTTGTCCCACTCCTCCACTTAAGCGTTTGACCATGACTTTTCGGTCCATTGACGCAACACCTACCTACGCTGCTCTACCCACTGACCTTTGACACTCTAGCTTCGCAGTTTGGACTTATATACTTCGCAATACAGCGCACATACATCCATACTCCCGTGCACACTTCTTTGACCACTTCTAGTAATCGTTCTCTTAACCGCAACAACGATGCATGGAGTGTCTTCACCTCGCGTCCCATTAAGCTCTTAAGCACGAGCGGATTTTTCTAGACAGCTAATTAGACGTGGACACTCATAACCTTCGGCGTTTAATGGACTTACTTTTGGCAAGCTAACTCTACCATCGAATTGTTCGCCTGAAGCGCTGTTTTGTCCACATATGTAGACTTATAGCCTTGCATGCTCCTCAACTCTAGCGTCGTTGCAACTAAGGCAGTCCCTCTTATCACTACCGACTCTCTGCTTAACTGACCACACGTCAGTATTATCACTTGGTCTACAGAGCACGAGCGTACTCTACTACGAAGATAAACCGGCTCTTACTTTCACTGCTCCCTGCCACCTAGTGACCAATGAGTGACACCGTAGGGCTCCAGCTTCAAGTGGTTCACTTTATCCATTCAGGCGCCGTTGACCCACTTCATGCCGCAATTGCTGTTGCCCAAAGTAGCTTGTTTGGCATCCCTATCTGTGCTACAGGTGCGGCAATTTTCCTATCGAGTATCGCCTTCCGCTGAAACCGTCGCTTTTTCAGCAGCTTAACCCACACCCTGCGTACGGCGTCTTACGTTCGCTGAACAGTTCCACATATCCTGATTTTTAGTTGTTGTATACCGATGGCCCTTTTTCAACGCCAACGTAAGTAGACACCCACCTGCACATGACGCCGTAGCTTGCATATAAACAGAACGAGATAAAGAGAGTGATGAGACTCCAGGTCGCCAGCACTGCTCACTTACTCAATGCCGTTGGGAATAGTTCCTTCCACTGAACTTTTTTCCATACGCCTTTGCGATTCCTACCTAGAAGGGTTAAAGAAACTTAGCTTGCTCGTTGTATCTCGGTAAAGCCCTTAAATGTAATCCACGTATGCCCCAAGGCATAGGCAAACAGCCGGACCACAAAATCAGGCACTTTGTCCCAGTTTCCTCCGATTTGTACAGTTAGTTGCATATCCGTAGCATCATCGGAACTTCTCAACAAAGGACTAGCGTCCTGTGAGTGTTCCACCTGCTGGTGTTCAATGGCGTTATGCTCCGTACACCTTACCAGTGGAGTTCTACAGGGCGGAAAACTTACAAGCAAAACCACTTTACTTCTATAATACCACACAAAACTTCTCTCCCTGAAAGTTCTCTTCTCAGTTGCAATAGTTCTTCTTTTATCATGTGTCTGCGAAGCTCACATGTCCCACGGTTTATCGGTTTGGTAGTTTATGCTACATATGGCACAGCTCACCCTCCTTACTCTGAGGTTCTTGCACACCTCCAAACCTACACCATAATATACATAGCCCTTTTCCGAGCAGTATTGCCGTTTCAGTCGCTAATGTTGTATGCTGACTAAGTCCCGTTCAGTCAAACGAAAAACGCGTCACAGCGACTGCGATTAGCAGTGCGGAAAACTGCTCGTAACGTGGCATTATCAATGGCGCATTGCTATTCTACTCGTATTCAAAGGCACTGTTTCATGCTGTGGTGGGGTACCGCCTGGCAAGCCTTCGCCCTATAAAAGCCACACATGTCGCATTAACAACACTGCGGCCTGACGGATGTGACGCGCCACCAAAGTAAAGTCACTGCCCACTGCTAAAAACTGACAACATTCCGATAACAAAAATCTGTGAACAAAACGGCGCAGGAACCAATGGTTATCCGTTTGCCAAACGGTGTTTATCAACCCGACTTTCGGATTTACACGCACGCAGAATAAGTGAGGTCAATCTCCTGAACTATTCAAGATCCCACGTGGCTGGCTAGCCGAACAACCTTCCGTGATGCCAGCTGGGTGAATCGTCTTTATCACGTTCCAGCACACCTTTAAACTGCAGCGTTCCAGGATGTGCTGGGGTTTCACCCGGCAAGCATTCTCCCAATACAAACCCACAGATATCAGTTTAACAACACTGGACCGCTGCAGATGTGACTCGCCACCAAAGTACGTCTCTGCCTTTGCTTTTCCTGAGGAATAATCAAACGTCACGTGGGTCATCCAATTCGAAGCGTACCTCTGGTTTCACCATTTGATGGCGAACCCCGCGTAAAAGCACAGAGTCACGTTTACAAACTCACGCAATATGGCTACTTAAAACTACACACTTTAACAAACTTCTACATGTCAACACACACCTAAGTTCTCATGCTGTTGGTCAAAAGGTAATAAGTTGTACGAGTATCGTTCACGCTTGTCTGCGTTCCTATGTTCAAAGCCATTGAAAAGAGTTTCCTTATCTGGACATGCGCGGAAGGTTATCAACCGTTTTTACAACTTGCTAAAGGGACAAAGCATTCGTTATCTCGTACGGCTACCATCTTTCTGAGGTATGAACCATTTGGGTTAAGTTTGCTTAACACTATCTCTTCCACCTATCTCTTACCTGGATCACACCTTTTGTCTTCGGAGTGCACCTTCTCCTGCCGACACAAAGCCAGAACACTCGGACATTCGGAGCTCTTCAATCCTCCTTGACCGCCCAATTGGCCGTGGTTTCTCAGCTTCCCAATCAATTTTACTGCATACCCCTGGGGTCTGCGATTCTCTTTTCGGAACCATATCCTGCCCTTCAAGACTTCAACAACAATTCAACATGTTTCAATGCATTTCCCCTGGTGACTTCACGTGGTTCTGCAGATTATCAACATGTCATATTCAAGAAGAACATTTCGTTCCTGACTTACCAATCGGGCACTGCTATTCGTTCAAAAGTGGACATGACACAGGAACGAAATAGTCACTCGTCTAACGCATCAGCCAACCGAAAATGGGACGTAACTTGCATGCAAATAACCAGACAACCAAATATTTAACAAGAAACCTAGCCAGATACAAGTTGCCATTCAATGGATCTGCGGAAGTGTTGCAGAACGTGGTTGATTTCCGCCTGGCAGGCGTTCTTCCTATCAAATAAAAATATGTCCGGTTAACAACAATTCAACGTGGCTAATGTGACTCGCCACCGAATAAAGTCACAGCCTATAACTTCACACTGGCAGGTCAACTAGCGTCACCATTCTAGATATTTTCCGTACACTAGTACTTCTACGGCTGCACAGCGTGTTGTTCTTTCCTTCTACGACTTCACGCATATGCTGTTGTTGGGTGGAGCCTGGGATACTAGTCGGTAAGCAATGACACGTAAGACGTGTCAAATACGACAGTATAGAAGTGGGAGGCAACTGAACCCAACGTATATTGTGCAGGCTAAAAGAATAGGAAGCGAATCAGAGATATCGAGAAACGTGCAGCAAGGT
>OX104064.1:106989368-107023278 GCA_944474145.2 Dicrocoelium dendriticum | reverse complement strand
TCACAATACAGTATAATAGTTCTGGGAGTCTCTTGGCGGAGTTGCTCTGGGGGGAGGGTGATATTTCAGCAATTGCCATCCACACACACAATACAAGTGACACAACTCACACACACAGAAGCAATCCAGATATCGAGAGACTATTAGAGTCACAATTACAATCTATCATATGAGCCTCACTTTAAGCCGCTTCTAGTATGCGTACTACTGAGAGCTCTTACGTGCCATGAAGTGCTTAGACAAACTTCTCCGGTGCCCGGCCCCGTAAGCCTCACACATGGTCTCATACACAGAATAAACCTGATCAGAGTTTGCAAGTTCAAGCTCTTAACTCATTTACGTCTACGGCAGCGACAGAGGTACTTGCTGGCATAAGCTGCGACCGCCCTTAAAACAAGAATTTCAGACCCAGTGAACAATGAGATGAATGCCATCGTATTCTATAGGCGAACCGATACCCAACCGTGCGCCACCCCACCCCCCTCCAACGCCCTAGCCCCCCCAAAACGGGGCACTAAAAATGGGAGGGGGCGTAAGGGGGGGGGATTAACAAAAATTTTAAAAATAAAAAAAAACGTCAAAAAAAGGGTGTCGTGGGGCTGTATGGGAAAATAAGTGTGTGGGGTTGGGAAACGGGGGGGGGGGGTGGGGGGCGCTGGGGGTGGGGGTGGGGGGGGGGGGGGGGGGGGGGGGGGGTGGTTGGGGGGGGGGGTGGGGGGGGGGGGGGGGGGGGGGGGGGGGGGGGGGGGGAAAAAAAAAATAAAATTTAAAAAGGGGGGGGGGTGAAAAATACTCTATGTTCTGAGAGACCTTTGCCCTGAGGACCGTGTCAAAGTAAAGTTAAGCGCTGATGAGCTGAAAACTCGAAGACTAATCTTTGTATAGTGGATTTTAGAGATGTGCAAAGGAGCCCAGGAGTATGCTGGAGGTCGATCCTAGTCATCTCAGTAGTATAGGATCAAGGCCGATACCTGGACTTCGCGTAGTGTTTGCCAACATTTGCGGCATAGGTAACAAACGGGATGGGATGCTCTCTCTTGCCTCAGAGCTAAGCCTAAACGGAATAGACTTGACCGAGACCTGGCTATCTTCGGATGCTCCTGATGGCGTTTTTCCTGTCCCCGGTTACCAGCTTCCCAGAGCTGCTGTCCATGGAACGAAGACTAAATACATAAATAAATAAAACCTTTATTCTCAACTAAATGAGGCACACCTATATAAGCAAGACCCGTGGGCGTGATGCCTTTTACTTGAGCACCGCTCTTAAAGTGCACACTAACGAAGCGATTAGCTATGGCGGTACCGAAATTTTATGGTGTCGGATTCACGACAGATGGAAACCCCCTACATGTGGCTTAGTGTACAGGGCCCCATCCGGTAACGGTAATTGTGTGCTGGACGTATTCAAGAACCATCAGAGGGAAAGGAAATACCTAATTCTGGGTGATTACCATACGCCGGATATTGACTGCCACCTGTTTCTCTGTGGGCGTTCTCCCACACCGTATGATGCTGGCCTTCTTGGAGTAGTCCTCGATAACAACTTATCGGAACATGTCTTTACGCCTACAAGAACACTTACGGGCCAGCCAAGGCATCTTCTCGATCTGGTACCTACACCAGTATGGTTTGACCTTGCTGAACTAACTACGCTGCCTCCAGTTGGCCATAGCGATCACTGTACCCTCAACCTCACGCGGACGCGACGTCTTAGCACTTCTGACCAAGGAGTCTATCGCCGCTATTTATGGCACTCTGACCCATCCCCCCTTAGAGGGGCGGCTACAAGTTTGACTGGAACGTGCCGCATGATCCGTAACTAAGTTGTGTCTGCAATCTATTGCGCTCAAAAATGAACTTGCTGATTGTACGTGTAGTCCTAAGCATCAAACGACGGCTTTTTGTGAGGTCCTCACTGGCTTGTTCGAGAACTACAGACTCTACTGAACTACCAACGTAAAGTGCGGGATTGAATCAGGTTCTCGCAAGTTGCCTCGCATTATACCCACTAAAAGAGGTTAGAATCCGCTTCACTAAAGAAGTATGAGCAGTGGCATCATCATGCTCGGTGGGTGGCTGAAAAATCCCTGTCTAAACCAAAAAGCTCTAGAAGTAGATTAACATAAGGATCAAGGATAGCTGTGACATACCCGCGCTGTTTCCCCAAACAAGCAAATTAACGCTGTACGAGGAGGACGCGAAAGCGGATCTTCCGGCAAGGCAGTACGTTACCGTGTATTTGTTAGAAGTTCAGTCTTCCAACAGCTCCGAGTGTAAACCTTCCCATAGTTTGCATCAAAGCAAACTTAACGCGGTAACGATTAGGAAACTCCTACTAGAGCTAGATCCAAACTCATGACCGAGCCCAGACGGAATTCTGCCACCATTCCACAAGACAGTGGCTGCATCCGTGTATTGCATCTGTCTCTAAAAATGTTCATTTAACGGTCCACTGAAAAACAAGTTTCGTGATGCCAAAGCACAAAGACGGTTAGCGTCAAGGTCCAGTGAACATCCATAGTCTGCGGGCTTATGGAAAAGGTTATTAAAGCAGTGCTGTATCCAACATCACCCCCTCTACACAGCAGGAATTTCAGAAGCGACGCGCTTGCAAAACTAATCCGCTAGTTCCCAGAAAAGTTCAAAGGATATCAATCGATGCTGGTCAAAGCTTAGACACTGTCTTCCTTGATGTTGCCTAAGCATTTGGTAAGGCCTCAAATCAAAGCAACACTGCAAGCTCCGCGAAATTGGAGTCAGTGGCAACCTTTACACCTGGATAGCGGATTTCCTAGACGGAAACGTCATGCGGGCGAAGGTAAAAGGTGCAGTGTCTCAGCCAGTGCACATGAGCGATCGCGCTCCGCAGGCATTTTTAAGTGGGTCTGGACTTTTCAAGCTCTTTCTAAGCTACCATCCTGGATTACTTCAAGATGTATATCTAAACTATGCAGGTGACCTTAAGCGTTTGTCGGAGGCACCCAAACCTCCTTCCACTGATGGACCATAGGACTTGCTTTATGTAGCGCATCAAATAGGGCTTACCCATCAAGTATGAAAAAGGCTGTTATTCCATTAGTCGCGTCTGATCCACCCGATACCTATCATATTTGTGGTTTCCTTCTCAAAAATGCTGTTCGAGGGAAAGACAGGTGTAATAATTGCCGCCAAATGAAAGACTACCCCAGCTACGCTGTAAAGACTGGCCGTGGCTAACATGGTATGCTGCGCCTTTAGATGGCCATTCTTCCGAATGACGCCTGTTAGCTTCAGGACCCGGGTTGGTTGCCACGTACGCCCAAGTTTCGAGTAGGGCTTGTCAGCCGTTTTGCCACGCACAAAAAGGAATGAACCGTGATTAAAATGCTCCAGAGACGTGGCTCGAATTTTGTCTCCGGACTTCAAATCCTCTCCTACTCCCTTCGACGCTAAAAGATGGACCTTTTGTCCATGGACGACAGCCGCCTCCGCGCGACCGCGTCTTCATCGGGCGTGTACTAAAGGGGAACTTGGAAACGAACAACAACAGCTTTTCAAGCTAAGTACAGGAGTTTCGACACGTGGTCTCGAGACAACACTCTTTAAACCGAGGTAGGTCCATGTTTACACTGCGGTCGCGGGGTGATAAACGTCTTGAACCGCCTTCCGCCAAGCGTTAGCAGTGCGAAACCTGAGGAGTGTTTTAATCGGCCAGTAGGCTTTCATCAATGTAAGACCTTATGATCGCAGCTTTACTGGGACTTCTCCAGCCCACTAGGACTGCTGGCTGCAATGACACATGTTTCTGTTCTGAACCGCAAGCGATGGGGCTGACACGGGATCTCCCTTTGGCATCAACAACTCAAAGAGCGCAATACACAGTGGTGTCTGTAGCTGCGTTACAAACTTTTTATGGAGCCTAAACGAAGTGTGACTATGGTCGACTTCTCTCTGCTTCAAGCTAACGGGTTGCAAACCTTGTTCATGTGCCAAAAGTTTAGGTGACGTTTGCCGACAAGCTTTCCGATTATTTTCTGCCTAATAAACCGTTTTACCTTCGGTTTAACCTATATGCTATTCGTCGTTTCACTGCGTATACGCGTTAAAATTCTGCTGCCTTCTACGTAATAACGTCTGTCTCATGCGGGTGTAGAGGCTAATGCCACTTGCTGGAGCGCAGGCTATGCGTTGCTGGTGACGATTCTGGCGTCATGAAATGCGACGACTTTAACAGCTGGTAGCAGCAGCACTGCATAGATCTGACTGCTGAACCACACGTCATACTGTCAACCAGCGTCCGTTATCGTAGACGCTGACTGGGTCGTCCGGGGTTCCTTGGTAGAGGCGTCGAAAACCTTGATCGCAGACTACAACAAGTAGAGTTTACAGTCCCAGTGGTGACCACTGTAGCCACCGCTCTTGGTGCTGAGATAAACAGGTAGTTAGGGGCAGTTGCGGTCTCCGGTGATGTCAGCTCGATGAAGCCAAAGGGGGAGACCGACTGCTGGTGCCCCACAGTGGTGTCAAAAGCACTGGTTGAGGTAAAGCAGTACGGCGAAGTGGCACCTGGCAACCTTGCTTGCTCTACCCAGAAAGCTGCTGTGTTCCTGCCTGACAATCCTACAAAGCTGCGACGAAAAGGGAGGGGAAATTGCAATAACCAGCTATCAAAGCTTCATCTAAGGCAGTGCAGACAACGGGTTAAAAGCCCCTGGTGTTGCTAGTGAGTGCAAGGCAGACTGTGAAAGTGCATAATCGAAGCACCGCACCCAGTCATTCCAGGGTAAAGGTCATGTTGGCTGCTATCGAGGTTGAGCCACGGGCAACTTTACCAGTTGGACGGAAGAGAAAATGGAACATAAATGTCCGTAATCTACAGGCCAGTTTAGAAAGAGTTAAGCATGTTGAGTTATACAAGCTGGAGCACAATACGTACACTGCAGTTACTTCAGCGTTGTCTGTTATCGTGAGCGCCGTCAAAGTGGCTGGGGCTACACCGGCTGCTGTTCAAGTAATTTCAAAAACCGCTGGCTAAAGGCACACCTTCAAGGTGGTTCTTTCACGGATAGTAGCGTGATTTTCCATAACGTAGTAGAGGCCACTGCCGTACTGCTTATTGAACGCACGTTGGATGACCTACAGTGCTTGCAACATTGCGTATCGAAGCTTATTCTACCCTAAGTTTCCCGGTGGTACGTTGACAGCCTGCCGGACTTTTTCACTCTTTAGTAATATGGACAATTCCACCTCTAACCTGTCAACCCCCTGACCCACTCCATTTGTCCGCCAAAATTAGCTGGCTAAGTCAATCTCAGTGCATCAACTAATCCAGTCTTTTCCTATCGGTTGCTGCGCACCGAAGTTTCTCAGACTACTGTGACATTACCGGTTATTGTTCGGAAGTCTGAAAGCTCAATAACCCTTCACACGAAAGCCTCGTTGGCTTCTCCACACCATAACAGCAAATCTTTTCCTTCCCGATCCTGTCGTTTCCTTGCTGCGGTCTCTGTCTTCAATCCCACTTTAACCTGACAGCGGAATCTCGGTGATCTGCCCTGACATAGACTCATCTGACCAGTCTGCTTCTGTGATGTCTTCCAGACCACCGGGATGTTAACGGTCTAAGCTCTGTAAATTTAACGCAATGTCGCCCTCACCTCGACAACCTGCTGGACTTGTTCACCCTATGTTAATATTGCCACTTCCAATCCTGACCTATGCATTCCTACTGACGCCATTCCCCATCCCTTCTTAACTGTACGACTAAATCAAAACGCGTGGGCAAATCTAGTCTCGTCTGATCGGTCTCTTTCCCTCCGACTCTTGTGACGTTGTCATCCATTGCTCGGAAGACTGAACGCTCTGTCCCCATTACCTCGAGAGCCACGTTAACTTTCCCAATTATGATCTGTAATCCTTTTCTATCTCAAACCCGTCCTCTCTTTATCGCGCTCTCAAATATTTGTTTGGTCCGCAACCAGAAAGCGAGCTCTCTATGCCCTGCCTTAGTCTCCCTTTGACTGATTCCAGACTAACGAAATGTACACCTTTTAGGCACTGCGTAACCAACACGCAACTTCTCTTACATTGCGAGCCTGCCTTTCCTTGCAGTGGCATATCCCATATACATATAGCCACTTCCATCCCAAACCTGTCCATCTCTGCTGACGCTTAATTCGTCTTCCAACGTTAACTGTAAGAGTTAATCTCAATGTACCGACTAATCCGGTCTCGTCTGGTCGGTCACCTGCTCACCGAATTTTCTCAGACTACTGGGATATTACCGGCGATTGTTCGGAACTGAACTATTCATACTCCGCACTAGAGCATCATTGGCTTCTCCACACTTTAGCGGTAAAACACTTTCATCCTGACTGTCATCCCCTTACTACGCTCTTTGCTTGCAATTCTTCAATCGGGCAGCCAAATATCAGTGCTCCTCCTTAACTTAGTTTCAGCTGACTAGTCTGCTTCCCTGTGGCTTCTTCCAGTCCACCGGGATGTTAACGGTCTAGACTCTGCAGAATCCATGCCGATTTTATTACCTTAGAATCTGCTACAACTTGCTCATCCAATGTCAAAACAGCCTCTTCCCTCTCTTTCCTACCGTTTACAGCTGATCCTCACCATTTTCTTTAAATTTTATCTGTACGACTCAATCTCAATTCACCGACTAATCAAGTGTCGTCTAATCCGTCTCCCTCACCCCGAGAGGCTTGCCGGACCTCATCACCCCTGTATAATATAGCCACTGATATTTAACCTATCTATTTCCGCTGTCCTTCCCCACAGTTGTTTTCATCACAGTTGTACCACCCAATCACAGTGCGCCGACTAAACTATTCTGAAAGGCCTTCTGCCCTCCTACTAATCCCAGAGGTCCGTGCCACTTCCGACCACGGTATGACGGCGACTTCGCTCCCTTCCACTTACGTCTAGACCGCTGTTGCTTTCATTTTCCGTTTATCCATGGCCTTCTCTGTTGTTGCGCTCCATTTTTATTCCCACGGCTTACACTCATTACGCCGAACCAAGTTATCCTAGTGTATATGGTCTCCACCCCTCCGACCCCGCACCTGATTACTGGCGGCACTCGGACCATTGCTAAGTGTTTCTTGGCTATTACTTCAACTAATATGTTCACCTTGCCTCTCTTCGTATGCCTCTGCTCTTCCTTATGTTCGCATTTGCCTATTAGCGTGACCGCACGTGAGATAAGGATTCCCAATGCACGGCAGGTTTGGCACCCTCTGACCCTTTTCTTTAGGTTCTGACGGATTTTGGACTATGGAAGTATGAGTGCTTTAGCGTTATTACTCTCACAAATTACGCTTCACAATGCCGTCCGCATTCATCCGCTCCTCACCGATTCTTTGTATTTCCTTTCCCGCTTGGAATGTTGCTTTATGTACTGCTGCTCCCTCATCCGACCTCAACCTAGTTCCCCTTAGTCTCAACTAAGATGCATCTCGCGTGCAGACTGCTGTCATCCTCATCGGTTTAACTGTTTCTTTCCAAGTATCGTATTGTTCGCACAATTTTGTAAACACGCTTTGTTTTATCGGTCTATTAACCCTGCGCGTGCAGAACCATCTTACTACGTCGTAGTTGTAGTCTGAGCCACACCGGCGACGTGATGAAAAGTACGCGCTTGCAAATCATGTATACTAAACAAAATTATGCAGGTTTTACCGTATTATAGGCGCAGTTGGGCGTCACCAGTCTATCGATAGTGCTTCTTGCTTCATTGCTCTCTGTCTGATTAAACGCCTCTTGTCCGTTGCCCATTTTTTCGGGATTGCAAGTTACATCGGCCAAAACAAGAAGGATTATCTACTGGGACGGCCGGCTCATTCTCAGTAGTCAGCTGGCTTAAACCCTTGAGCCTTTCTCCGGGAGATCGAGAACCCACACATCGTTCCAAATGGAGCTCTTTCCGCCATTGTGGAGACGCCAATTTCACGGGGTCTACAAAAATGGGTTTAGCGCGCCTCGTACTCACAGTATCAAAATTTACTCGAATGGAATAATATATTTACATGGATCCGCTATTCCACAACGGAAGACAAACAATGCTGGCGTGATTACCTTCACTTCCACGGTTAGCATTGCTTATTCGCCCTAGCGTTCAAAAAATTGGTTTCTGTGCCTTACATTTACGAAAGCACATTCCGATACTCCATTCACCTGGAGCTATTCCGATGTCATTTCACGAACAGCTTTGCGCTCGTATAAGTGGCTTTTCCGAAGGCCTTTCATGGAGTTTTTACTTGACCATAGAGACAATTACACATACTTACATTTGAAGGAATTCCGATTCCATGTTGCGGAGTAAGAAACTCGTAACGACCTCGCATTGTACAAAGGAAGAGCATTTTCGCTTGTTATGGACGTATTCAGCTACAAGGAACAACCGCACTCGCCATCCCCATGACAATTCCAGTGCGGATAGCTGGATACGGTTTGCCAACCGGACAAGTATGTAACAGAAAAAGCTAGCCTATATTAACAAGGTTTTTACTCACCTGCTCCATTTATCATTCGATGCTGCGACTTATTTGCATCATTGACCGGTTTCAACGACCACTGCCGGTACGTTACCAAGCCAATCGGTCAACCAAGGAAGATATGGCTGTCAACCGACTGAGAATAATAGAGTGCAAAATTGGTCTGTTCAATACCTAGCCGACTAGCACTACTGTTCCACGGAAGCTACGGCAGTGTTGCAGGACGTGGTGGGTTTGCGCCTGGCAAGCTTCCTTCCTATAAAAAGCCACAAATGTCCGCTTAACAACACTGCAACATGGCGGATGTGACTCGCTCCTGAATAAACTCACAGCGGAACAGTTCACACTGGCGTAGTCCTCAGACTTCTACATGCAACCTGTGCAGCTGCTTCTGCTGTGGGGCATGCTTTGATTGAGCACAGAAAATTCCGATTTCTTAAAGTTCATTGATTGCACCAAAACCTTGGTTGGGCTCCTTTGCGCTTGGATTACTACATGGCGAAGTCACGCCCAACTTGTATCTTGACACAACGGTTATGACTGATTTTTACGCGCCCCAGCGCCATCATGTTCCTTGATCTGACTATTACTTGACAAAATGCTCACTAGTATGGACTACATCTTTTCGGTTAAACTTTACGTTAAAACGGAATATTTATTATGTCAAAAAAGTTGTGCTTTATGCATATTTGATCGCGCCTTCACAGATGGGTCTCGCTTTACCGAGAATATACTATTTATTTATTTATTTATTTTAGGAAACTGACTAGCATGTGTAACGTCACAGCCAACGCCCCAAAACCTAGACAGCGCTTGAGTATTGAAGTCCAATCCACCCCGGAAACACGGACGCGCTGTTGCGGTTTGCTGTTAAACTGAAGGTACTAATAATAGCGTTCAGCCATACCACTCGCTAGCGGAGAGGCAAAAACTAAAAAGGGTCATCGAGAATGTAAACAGCAGGCGAGCGGCCGGACTGCATGGTCCCCGGTTGGGGGTAGTCAAGTGGTAAGGACTGGTCCTGTAACGCCCTGCCAGTGCCTGTGTTGGTAGTGCAAAATCCAAGATGGGACGTTGCGCATGCCCTCAGCTAGTGCTAGCAATGTACGCAGTGTAAAGAATAAGATATACGATGTAGGCCTTCATGTCCAGCGGTCGCAACCAGGTATACTTGCAATCATTGAAACATGTTTGTCTCAGAATTTCATGGACGGTGAAGTACTTCTGTCTGACCATGCACTAGTTATATAAATGAAAAATATAGGTGCATTTTCAGACTTGCTATATGCTGTGCTCGCAAGTGCTTAGATCAATATTTACCCAAATCGCATGCCCTTGCGTGGGGAGTGCGAACAGTAAGGGTATATCTTTCTGGTTCGTAATTACGAATGCGAAGACATTTTACGCCTACAGTTGTAGGGGCCGTAAGCGCCCGCCGTGAAGTTAATCTGGCCCCATTAAGCGGAGTTTATACTCCTTGATTTATTAGTGGCGAACAGTCAAACAAGGCCGGATTTGGGCATGTTTTCTTTGGAAGTAGGATTAAATTTACCTCGAACTCCAATAGAAATTATTTGGACTTATTCGGCACGCCTGGACATTTCATTTAATGGTGGACAGACGGAAAGAAATAAGTGCAGTGAACGTAGAACAACAACAAAAGAGCAAAAATAATGTTTAAAAATGTAGCTAAAAATAAAGCACGTGTTAATTGACAATAAAGCTGCGTATTCAATAAGAATAATACACACTACCGAAAAATATAATCAAAAAGCTTTGCGCTAACTTTGCTCCCTAGCGCCAAAAGCCAAACTGAGTATATCACCAAGGAAATGATAGCATTTTTATGGCTATAACATTGCAGAAAGTAGAACAATAATAGCAAAGAAAAGCAAGCTTAACTGCTAATTCCCTTATAATTAAAAGCAATGTGTTACGTGCAGTGGCTCGCGAGTTTTTCGCGATTGTATGGCGGTCTAGGAATAACGCCATGATATTATTTCACTCAAGTTGGCTTTCTGCTTTGCAAGTAGGTATCAGGGACAAGGAAAGAAACAGTAAAATTAAGTGAATCGTTATAATTTCTGAACAGGAATCAGTACCTAGGAAGTCCCTATATAGCCAGAGATACGCCGCAAAAAGTAGATACGACGCAGCTGGCCGAAAAGAAAACTTTCCAGGCATATATAAAAAATATAAGCAAATAAACGCTAATTTTTCTCTGAAACGCTGGGAAACAAGTAAATAAATAAATTTTGTATCCTCGGTTTCGCAGGAGACACGCCAACATAGCATGAGCAAATACGTACAAGCAAGTCTGCGAAGAGCAAATGTAATCAACTTTGGTCGGTAGCGGGGAATTCTGCTACCGAGCGAACGGTACATAGCCCGCGGTAGACCGGGAGTTAGCGGGTATTTTGAAATGTCAAATTAGTCTACCGCGGGTTTTATGGTAAAGGAGAAACCTATGGGCGGTTTGATGCCGTAAATGGTAATCTTTTACTCTTATAAACCATACCTACCCGAAGGTATGCGCTAACAGTCGATACCTAAAAAGATAGCTACTGTAGCTGAGTCTGCAAGTTTAACGGAAAGTAAATAAAGAATACCGTCTCTAAATGGGAAGTTGCTAACACGAAATAATGTGACCCCAGGTATGAAGGCAGCTTAAAAAGGGACTTGGCGAAAGGGTTTCCTAGTGGCTTTATACCATTATTAACCGAGGGACTCATACAGAGCTGCTTTTTCCTTGTAAAAGATGCAGTTGCTAGCAAAGGTAAGCTCATATACACAAGAATCTTTCTGATAGATGAACAATGTCACGACGACCCAGGTATATTTCTGGAACTAAGGAAATTAAGGAACCCACGTTGAAACCTTAAAGTGGAATAACAATGTATGGTGTTAACCATGGACGGAGCTACGGTAATTGGTGCAGCCATATACAACCACTATGTTAATGTTATACCTCAGGGAAGGCAGCTCATTAATGGTCGCAACCGGTAAGTGAACGGGTCAATGCGCATCAAGGTTAGTGCAAGGATTTGTAACCGATATATGCCAAGTGGCAATTAAATAGCTAGAACACGGCGTGTAGCGGATGGTATGGGTGCTTGAAAGGCTTGCATACGTATTGTATAGTTGACTAACGTAAAGGAAAGCGCCGCTTGCATAGGCCACATAGCCGTCCCACCTAGGCATTTACACATTTTTAAGTAACTGCTGTCATCCTGAGTTTCCTGCTCAGAGAGGTAGAATAAAGAAGCCTGGTCCAGCCACCGCTTGGCAGGCAAGTTCTGGTTTGTAGACGTTGCTACATGGACTCACAAAGCCCGGTGGCCCCTTCTAGTAATTTGCCTATTTCAGTCAAACAAGCGAGTGTTCGCTCTATTCTGGTTTGTGGACGGGACTCCGTAGTATCACCTAGCTTGGCTGAACCAATTTGTAAATGGTCTATCCTATCCAAGCCGTCGCTTATTAGCTCTATACTGAACTATATACGATGGTACGTAGATTTCCATAGTCCGATGCAACCGGTTCATGGATGGAATGTATCAGCCAAGCCTTTGCTTCAATCGTTCCATATCCCACTTTCATTAGTGGTTTGAATAACCGGGCATCGTCCACCAAACCTTGTGTTGCCAATCTTTAGCTATTGCGGCTGTACTCCCCAGCTGAATCCATCGCAGCCGATCCATTAACGCAGGGGAAGCACAAAGCGTCCATAGTACTTGCAGGTATGGCAAAGCACCATGGCGCGCTCACTTATAAATGGATCGAGAAAATCGTTAATTAAAACAACCACTGCACAAATTTTCGATTTACTCACCGATTTACCGATTCTATCGCTTTCCAAAGGCGCTGATTGTTATATTAACGTTTACCTTACGATTTTCTCGTTAATTTGTCAGCCACAACCAGTTGAATACTTGTCCACTACTACTTTGGTCTTAAAATTGGAAATTGTAAGGAGTGATATAAGGTTGTAATAACAGGTGGACCACACATTGTTTAAATGTCCAAGCAGGTTGTTAATGCAAATGTAAAAAGGATGTTAAGCACGTTTTGTATTTCCTTACTTTGTTCCAAGTAAAAGTGATGGTCTGGAGCAGATCGCTTGTGCTGGTACTCGCAGTCAGTTTTATCCAATTTCATCCCAAGCATATGATGACTTCTTCTGTGGCAGTGTTGGGTTTCGATGCTGTTCATTTAAGTGGTGTGTCCTTCGAGAGGGTAGTTATCAGCTTTGCTAATTATGGACAACTCAGTCGTTGAAGAATTGCTCCAGCCCAGTGGAAGTATCTGTGGAAACTTGCAACGAGAAGCAACGGACAGTTGTATGTGTATGGGCGTTCAGGACAACTTTTGATTGGACCGCCTGCCAACTGGCCACCGTGTACCAGTTTCAGAGGATACTGAGCCGCATATGCACTATGGATACAGAGTTCAGTATTTTAAGCCTGTAAGTGGTTGCGAAGGTTATACCTAGACTGCATGAGCCAGTTCTACCTGGATACTACAGGAGAACTTTAGAATATTTTGCTGCTGATCTCAAGATAGGCAGCAGTGGAAAGCGAGACATGCTGTCCAAGAATCTTCGCACTGTATTAAATCGATGGCTTAAATGAGGTTTGCATCTAAAGGCCAACAAATACCCGTTACCTTCTTCTCGAACTGAATAGAGTACGTGTTAACATCTGTCGGGCCTCCAGATCTGCGACGTGCAGTTGAATCGCGAGACCTCATTGTTGTGAGCGACTTCAAACTTACAGCCCAACGTAAGCGGGAAGCCAACAAAGTGTGGCATGAATTGTTTCACCTCAAAAGCTCTTTATGCAGAACTATATCTGAGGATTTTCGTCCCTTCTACAAAGCGGCGGTAAGACCACGTCTAGAATATTGTGCACATGCTTAGGCACCGTACCACTAGAAAGACGTGGCCTGTATAGGAAAATTACAAAACCGCTATTAGGCTGCTTGAGGGCCTAGGTGCCAATCCGTACGCTGAACGCCCAAGGAGCTTAGGCGTGCATTCAACGGAACAGCGCATACTGAGTAGGTAGCTAATATAGCTGCAAAACCATAAAGGATTTTAGCGCTATCCACTATACCGTACTGTTTGGGTTAGCTGGGACATATGACCTACGGGGACACTGACGGAAGCTCAAGCATTAGAGATTTAGGCTAGATCTACGAGCAAAAGGCTCTTTGAAGCATGTGGTTAGTGCTGGTACAGGCTAACTCCAGCAGTAATAAAATGGAGCAAGGTAGAGGCCTGTAAAATGGTCTTGATAGGTGTTGGTCTGAACTTGTTCCAGAATTATTATGTTTTACCTTATCACCTCGCTGTCAAGCCGTACTGCATGACAGTATAGGGTGCTTCAGTTTTTGCCTCAATCACTCGCAGAAGTCGCGGAATTTAATAAGAAGCCTAAGTAGCGGGCTCCTGCTCACTTACCGGTGTAAGAAACAGGACGCTATTTAGGCGGAGGCCCCTATCGTCCTTGGAGGCTGAAATGGCCTGACACGTTTAGGCCTGAAAACGCACATTTAGCAGCTAAATATTGCAAGTTTTCTCTTTTATAGCCTTTTTCTGCCTCCGTAAGGCTACATCACCAACCTTAGTGAGCTAGAGGAGCCTGTCGTTATTAAAAAAGAAATAAGTATTTGAAAAGTTAGCAAAATGCTTTTGTGCGTGAAATTCATTTGAGCCTGCCTTGGTAGATCATTAACAACTATGCTTCTGGGGGTTAAGGTTGCCCGAAAGAAAAGGATTATGGTGCCACATGTGTTGATACACACTATTGTGCATATTGTGTTAGTTTGAGCTTTCTCTTAAATTGTAAAGTCTAAAGAAAGAGCCTGCTCTGTTCAACAGGGTGAGGTTGTTAAATGCGCCTGTGAGGTCGCGTGACCTTGGTAGCTTTGTTGGTGAGAGCTGCTCTAGCACCCTAAGCAAAGAGTGTTAAGGTATAACATGCGTAGAAAGTACGTAAAATGTGCAAGTTTGTTGTGCGCATACCACTATTCGTAACGCATGGTAGAATGTAGAGCCAGGTAAAAGATAAAATTACTCACGGACAGCAGAGATAAAGCAACGTAGTGAGCAAACTTTTCCGGATGTCCAGTTAGACAGAACGACAGGGACCTCGCTGTCGCTTGTTTAGCCTACCTGCTAATAAAATGGAAGCTGGAAATGCGAAGCGTTTACTAGGAAAAGCGATAACAGCAGAGGTTCTAGTTTTTATGACGCCTGTCTACCGGTGTTACCAATGGTGATCGGCACGTGTAAAACTCACCTAATGCTAAGTATATGAGGCCAAGAGCACAAAATGGAAAGCACAATGCCTGGTTCTTGGACCTATGGCTCTTACAGTGTTTACTTAATCAACCAGATGGAATATATACATTTTTGTTCGTGGCATATATAACGGTCACAACTGGAAACCGTGGACTAAAGTAACGATTACCTAGGCATAAGGAATCGCATCAATTAAGGTCAAGTGGCAACGGACGGTTCCAAAGCTTCATAATAGTACAGCTAGAAGTACATTTAGAGAAAGTTTTGGAGAATTCTAAGGTTAGGCTTGGGTCCACTCTGTAACGAGAGCAACAGTAGACACTAACACCTTATACAAGGCTTAGGTCTGGTAGCATGCCTATACTAATCTACCTCAAAGCTCATAATCCATATACTTTTCACAGCAGCAGTGGTCTAAGAAGTGGGATAGTGATAATGCGTAAAGCTGTAGACTAAGGAATGAAGGTGTAGGTAAGGTGGAGGGGCTGAAATTTGTCTGCTCGGATGGATTAGGTGTTGCCCTGCAATATCTTATGTGAGGAGTGCCTGAGCATCTGCAAAGCTGTTAGTCAGTGGACCAGACTGTACTACTTGTTGAGCATTTTGCACAGTGGACATTTTTAAAAGAAAAGCAGTACGGTGGTAATACAGGTTGATCCTTGCGGCCTTTGGACCAAAGTGTCAGTGAAAGAACCGAAGCAACTTAGAAACTCATTGGAAATGGCTAGCTACATGTTGTACTCAGCTTTCTAATCTAAGCACCTGTACGGTGCGTGCGACGAATCCAGTTGAGAACTCATGGGTGTTGTGCCAGCCATAATGGCTAAGATGTAATCAAAGAGTGGCGAGTAATGACTACTTATGGGGCTTGAGATTCCAGTTAACCCATACAGGTTGCTTAGGTGGTGAATCCTACTCCTCCCATGGTGCAGTCTTTAGGTCTAAGTGTCCGTAGAAGGTCAAACAGGTCAACAAGAAATCAGTAATGACAAAAGTCAACTTAAACCCTGCTTTCGATGCCAAAAACCCTATAAAATGAGTGCGACGAATGCAGCTAAAGTCTCTTACGTGCGAAGACGGTAAACACCAAGAATGTGCATGAACTCTGAGCTCAAGGTGTTTAGCGGTCATGCAGTGAGGTTAGGAGGCTTCAAGCTACATCAAGGCCAGTTACGCAGAAGTGCACTTGTGAATCTCTTATACTGAAGCTGCGTTGTATATTGGCAAAATGTAGGACTCTTAAATCATTTTCCTTAACGTCTGATAGTTTTAGTTTCACTTAGTTTGGAAGGCAACTTGTTCCACTGGTTTACTTACACAAGTAAGAAGAAACTTGCTCATAATCTCTAATGTCCCTTAGGTGAGTATTACAGAAGAACAGTACGGGAGTTGAATAATATATATACTAAGCGGCTCTGTATCACATAACTTAGTCATGTGTTTCGGTGCCGGCCCCCGTAGCTCATGGTCTCATACACAGAATAGGAACCGTCGAGTTGCAAGTTCAAGCTCTACTTGAGTTTGACGGACTCCGCACTGCTGACGATTCCCGAAGGAGTGCAACGGAAGTACAGTGCTTTTCCGGGCTTGTGGTGGCTACTCGATAGGGGTTCTATATGCTATCCACTTTAGGGAGAAAGCAAATTGTAGGTTGTATCTACTGCGCTAACTAGACCGCGGTACTGCCTTCTTCTGTAGCTATAAAACGGTAACTGTCACCGAACCCCCAAAGGATGAAACGACAGTTCGCTGTTTTTCAGATGGCAGTGAAATTTTGGTTCTCCGTGCTATTGCAGTGGATTGATTCACCCCTAACTAAACTAGCCTGCTTTCCAATTACTTGCAGATCCAATACAAATGATGCCATTTCAAAATTAGTAACCCCATGTTTCCTTTGCTCGCCTTAACTGGTTTTCCACTCAACTGAAGTTTACAGACTGCATGGTCCTAAGCAAAGGCAAGCGCCGATGAGCCACTGAACGCACATGCTTTAAACCCCTACACAAATAAAAAAATAAATTCTTCTATGAAACTGGCTGCTGGGTACCCTCATGAGCTTTGCCTTCACAATATTATGTCGCTCTGATTGATCGCGGTGAAAATTCAATTGGGAGAAGATATTCTTTCAATCAGAAACTCGTCTTTCTCATTATCAATACGCCGGCAGTAAAAAGACAAGCTTGGTATTTGTTGGTGTTACTTCAGCGCTAGATTCCAACAGCTTTGCGCCTGCCACCCTCGGTTAGAAACGTCACAATATTAGCTGCTTTCTGTATGAAATTGATATTGCAAACTAAAGACTGTGTCGAAATTCCCAAGTTTATCAGCTGCACTAGAAACTCGGCGGTCAGTTGGAAATGCATACACCGGGAGACAAGTAGGCTCTTGTCCTTCAGCATGAAGCTCCATGCGCACACATTTAAGGAAGCAGCGGACTCCGACGATTGACACGTATCATGTTCCCACTTGAAAATCTCTGACCAAGAAGGTCCAATTCCATACTTTAAATATAGTGAGCACTTCAACAGATAACGGTTTACCAAGGTGCACCCCTGTGTTTCCTTCCACTTCAGCATCGCTAGCAAAAAGTAATTATATTTATTTATACATTATGGGTGTCGCTACTTCACTTTTTCCAATTGGTTGCCCTAGCCTCGGCCCTTTCGCATATCCGTCTTTGTCAATATGTAGTTTACTTCCTAGTAGCTTGTACCAGGCTATATACACATGCTCGCCTGACGGTGTGTCTAGCCTTCGTCCAAGATCCAGGTAAAGCTTCTGGAAGTTTGCTAAAAGTTAATTCATTAAAACAACCTTGAACTTAGTCCTAAGAGGTGATCCGACTTTATTGACACTTCTACATCCAATGTCCTTGAAGAGAATGGTTGAAAGAAGTTGAATGGAACCACTGGAAACTTATGGTACAGAAGTTGCCAGAAGAATAAAGTGCTCTGAATTTGACGAGCATGGGTAACTCATGGAAGAAACGTACTCCGCTATATCAAAAATTTGTAAGTAATTTGCGTGCGCAAAATGTGGCAACAGCTCGTAAGCTAGGCGTATCGAATGCCCAACCCGCCCTACTTTCCCTAGTTATGCATAATGCGGATTCACTACGAAGGCTTCGTGACCATCTGCACATGCACATAATACTTAAACTCCATTTCCACGAGTCAATTCGACCTAAACTCGTCATAGAAAACTCCCAGTAAAGTGTTAAAACAACCTTTCACAATTATATTTCAATACATGAAAACAAATAACGTAACTGACAAAAGTTGACAGTTACACATAGCACTAATTACGCGCTCCTTGTTGCAACATCACTACACAATTCTTTACAGATAACTTATCTTAGCTCGTGACTTCGTATCTTAAACGGCATTATTTGTGGAGTTGTGGAACTGGCAAAATTCGGTGATGCAGAACTCATTCCGCACTCAGACATAAACTACTAAAATGTGTTAAAAGTTGTTATTCATGCGCTGTTTCACACTCGTGGAGACAATGAATACCGATTTTACAGAGGGTAAGAGCTTTTTAGCTGATTTTAGCATTAATGAAATCCTGCATCAACCTTAACAAACAGCTCGTTTGCGTTGCCTTCCATGGAAAAATCTGCGTACTCTACCCGATTACCATTAGCTATTCGTGCTCTTACATCTGCGTCAATCATTTGAAATATAACACAAAAGTACGACGTGTCACAACAAATCCGTACGTCTTAATGAATGGTTGAATAGTCGTTGTTAGCAAAGGGCATATTAACGAAGTATATATATATAGATATATATATATATCGCAAGAAGACACGTAGGCGGTACGACTAAAGCAAACAATGGTTTTCGATTTGTTCACCATCAGGCTTTGAACAGTAAGCTAATTTGAGAAGGAGTTTATACGGGAACCAGAAAGCAACTATTGATTAAACAACTATTTTAACGGTAACAGAACGTGTTTTGGGCTCAATTGACTGAAGGCATGTGACGCCACCGTGTGAGGTCCGATCCATCTTTGTTAGTGGTTGGTCAGGGAAGTTGTAGCGCTTGGACGTGCTTCTTCTGGATGCATAGATTAGGTTGTGTCAACCTGATGCATACCGCTGCCGCGGTAGCAATTAGCTGAGCCCATGACCGATGGTGTAGTTGCGATTGCACGCGATAGAGGATCTCAATTGACTTGCGCTTGTCAATCAGATGACTGGCGTAGATCAGATGGTTAGTTATGGCACTCAACTTAGTTTTGTCCCGTTGGGTGACGAGCGAGGTTGCTAAATGTTTTTTGATTCGCTTTACCAAGTGCGTGGTCCTGTACCTAACGTACCTGGCCCACAGGAGCAAGTGAACCGATAGATTACCATCTCTTGGTTTTTCTCAGGTATCCTGTATTGAATCTAGGAACAGAGCTCGAACGGCTCGTAAAAGCGACACGTAGTTGAGCTGCATCAAATGTCCCTTGGCAAATCTGTATCATTCTTCGTGTGCATTTCTCAGTCGATATTTCACCCGGTAAAGGTAGTTGGAGAAATAGCAGTTTCTTCTCTACCGTTTGTACTGTTGGTCACGGACTACTAGGCTACCTTTGTAGGTCAATGAATTGTTCTGGATAACTGTTTTCGAGAAGCGTTTGCCTGATTCACATCATTTTATCTTCGATTGTGTCCTCACTACAGATCTTCCGGACAAGATTTGCCAGTATGTACGAGTGTTCTTTTGTGGCTAATCGGCACAAAACTCCGGAAGTGTGTGTATTGGTCTGTCCAATACTGATTTCTGTATACTCATATCTGAATGGATCCGTATTCTCTTCACTTTAAGTTTGCATCCAAGAAGTGCATTTGGTTGTCAATTTCTTCCTTAGCAGTGAAATTGGCGTTGGGATGTGCCTTGTTAAACACTCAAAGACATTCTGCAAGTGGTTCGTCTGCGCATTTATACGGAATATGTCGTCAGCATAAGGTCGGTAGAAATGTGGGTCCGAGATGACCGATATTAATGGGCCATCCTCTAACATTCCCATATGTATAGCAGTCAATATTGTTCAGAGCGGTAATCCCATCGTTACGCCATCTGCTTGTCTGTACAATTCATTGTTGAATTGGAATTGGATGTTGTAAGTGCATCTAAGTAATGGCTGCTTTAAGTGGACAGTTGGTATCTAGACCTTTATCTCATGCTGCTCCAGGTAAGTATAAAGAATTTTGACTGTTTTTAGAAGTGGTATGTTCGTGAACACAGATATGAAGCACGGGAAAATTATACGATAGTCTAAGAGGTTCATGGTTTTAACCTTTTTAACAAATTGAAAAGTGGCCGTAAATTTCTGAGGGGCTATCCTTTCCTTAATATAGTCCGAAATATACGTTAGCCATTTTGTAATGTTGCGATATCGTGAGTTCCTCATATCTACTATCGGTCGCAATGGTGCACTCGGCTTGTGTATATTTGGGCGACCGTAAAATCCCGGAATTATAAAGCTGGTGGCTCTTAGATTTTCACATCTTTCTTTAGTTAGTGGTTTCAAACCCTTTGTCAGTTGTGCTTCTGCGTAATCAATTTTTTATTCCCCCGCTCACGTCGTACAAATTTGGAGGAGTCCGAGAGGATAACATTTATATTTTGCACGTATTCCGTGCTGTCCATAAGCACAGCTCCTGAAGCTTTATCTGGTTTGGTGCTCGGGTTCCCCAAGTCTTGCTGAAGTTCTCTTAGGGCATTGATGTGTGTCTTTGTTAGTAGTCGAGAACGTGGCATGGGATATCGTTCATACTGAGAAGGAATTTTGACCAAGTCCGACTTAAGGTGTTCGGGACTTGTGTTGGGAGTGGCTACTAAATTACATACCTGGCTGTTAAGTTATTTAAATTGTGTTTCGATTTCTAGTCGTTGATCATTATTTTGTGGATGGCAAGACCTATGGACCAATGAAAGCGCCTGAATTTGTCTAGTGTCTAGTCGTAACTTTTGCTCAATACGCACGATGCCCATGTGCCACAAGTTAAATACTTACCTCTAAAATGTCAAATGATAAATAAATAAGTAGGTATATTTCTAGACTGGCTAGAGGCTGCACCCTTAAGTGTTCAGACCAATTTTTACAATACTAGTATGCTCTTGCATGGAAGTAGGCAACATACGAGTATGTGTTCCTAGTTGGCGATTAAACTGCATTGGCATTGTATGTTATACATCTGTTGGGGTCGTAGGCGCCAACGTTGAAATGCTTTTGGTACCTTCGGGCGACATTGATCTCCTTGTTCTTTTGTTGTGAAAGCTCTGCAGATCGGTAGTTGTGCCGTTTTCTAAGGAACAGGATCCAATTCACGGCGAGCACTTTAATTTCATTGGACTTGCTGGCCCGCTCAGTCGTCACAATTATTCGTGCGCATATGGAAGAAACGAGGGTGGCGGAATTATAAGAGATACGAAAAGTTAAAAGGAAATTTCGAGAAATGTCTTTGACAAGAAAAAGGCCTTGTTGAGTGGCATACTAAGGCGGCGTGCTTCACTAGAAAAATACGGAGTAACAAAATAATATAGCCAAAATTTACTTGCGCTGATATTGATTTCTGTCGCCTAAATTCCAACCTGAGTAAATCTCAGAAAAATCAGCTCCGTTTTTAAAACTAGAATACTACATAAAATAGCACAAAAGAAGGTTGCTCAGGACAGATTTCAAATGCCGATTACGTTGAAAGTAAATGCGAGGCAATATGTACAGTAGTTTGCGAGTTATTCGCAATTGAGTGGTGGTCTACGAATAACGCCATTATTCTTTTTCGCTAAAATGTGGCTCTGCTTTGCAAGCAGATAGCAGAAAAACAAGCAGAAAATGTAAAAAGTAGCGAAGTGGTGTGGGTCCTAAATAGGCCTAGCTACCCATAAATTTTCCGTATAGCCTGTAATACCCTACAACCACTAGGGACTTCGTAGGTGGCCGAAAAGCACACTTTGCAGACATACATGGCAAATATACGCAAACAAGCTACAATTTGCAAGAACGCACTAGAAATCCAGTAGGGAATATTATATGTGCATGATTATTCAGGAGAGCTTATAATTAACCCACTGTTTGCTTGTCTCAGTATACCATTTTCCGTGGATACTGAGCCACATAAACAACAAGAAATATGGAGTTTAGTATTCTTTAAGCCTCTAAGTGGTTCTGAAGTTTGCTTCAAGGCTGCATGAGCCAGGTCTATCGAAATAACACAGGAGACCTTTCGGATCAATTGCCAAATTTTTTTTGTTAATTGGTCTTTTTCTACTAAAGCGCGCGGATTTATTTACTCTCTTAACAAATTGTTTCTATTCTTGCCTGCATTTATCGAAAAATTTTTTAAAACTTTTTGTATGCCTTATAATCCCTTCACTCATTTCTTCCATGTGCGCAACAACAATTGAAGCAACTGAGTGGCCAATTAATGTGCGATCAATTTAAAGTGAACTTTCGGCGAAATGGATTCTGTTCCAAGGAGAAAAGGCACAACTCCGCGAAGTTTTTCACAATAAAAGAACAAGGAGCTCAAGATCGCCCGAAGGAACCAGAAAACGTCAAGGTGGGCGCCTGATACCCAGTAGCTGTATACCAAACAGTGCCAATGCATTTGGAATTTCTAACAATGAACATATATTTATATTTTGCCTACTTCCATGCAAGAGCATCGGATTAATGTAAGCCTTGATCTGAACCATTTAGGGTGCAGCCTCTAGCAGGTCTAGAAATATACCTATTTATTTATTTATTTATTTAAAATACACATATTTCTTAGCTAAACATCGCAAGTTTAGTCGCTTAGAGCCGATTTTCTATATTCATGGTGCCATGCCACCAACACTAGTGAGCTAGAGGAGCCTGTCACTAATAATAATTAGATGAGTAGGTTAATGTTAGTAACATTTAGGAAAGTGCTTTGGGGCGTGAAATGGTAGGACTAGATAAAACTAGTGTAAGACGATGCGCGGAAGTAAGCGCGGATATCAGAAACAATTGGAGTCGGACACAGCAGACTGCATTCGAGGGGAGGGCGGTCGAGTGTCGAGCCGGTTGTAAGAAAGATTAAAACAAGCAGGATTAACGTACATTCGGTCAACAATTATTCTTGCCCTGAAGGGTAGGGTGTACAGTGCAGCGGTACGTTCGAGCCTACTGCACGGTTGCCAAACCTGGCCTTTAATATCGGCGGACATGAAGAGGCCAGTTACGTTCGAACATCGATGTCTTCGCCATTTGGCTCACACCTGGTTGCAACACTGCGTAAGTCACGACGCGTTCGACGCTTTGGTTACGGCACGGAAAAAGGAAATGAACCGCTCAGCACCGTCATTGCACTCACCAGGCTCCGATGGCTGGGCCACGTGTTGCGCATGCCAGCCCACCGACTTCCACGGCGTGTGTTGTTTGTTTACCGGAGATTTGGATGGAAGAAGCGGAGGGGTGGCCAAGCGATGACTTGGTCCAGCGAAATGAAGGCCCTCACTTCGGAGCTGGCCTTGGTTAGAGCGTCATTACTCCCTGGTTGGCGTCCAAAAGACGATGAACACGTTTGGCTGGATACACTTGCTGATATGGCTAGGAGCCGACCACAGTGGCGTTTCTGATGTGAGTTTCTTTGTCCCTCCCCATCACTTTTAGACTCACCCTCCACCTGCGGTCCCATTTCGTAGCGTAAAACATAATAGTTTTTCTTTGTACTTAGTAGCCAGCTGGTAGCTTACTGGAACGATACCTGTCCGTTGCTGGCAGCTCAGCTGGCATGCGACTGTTGCATTTGTTTTCCTTTTCATTTATGTACTGCGACACATTAGATGAGGTATTTCCCACCTCTAACTGATGTGTCTAATGGATGAAAAATGGTCAACCTTCAAAGTGCACAGAAAAGATAGCAGTTATCATTTTGGGCGCTACAGAGCTCCCCTAGATGGCTGAACATAGAAAACCTTCGATTTCGAAAAGAACTGTTGCACCGAGGTTCGTAAGGCAAAAGCATGCCGAATAATAATGTACGAGCGTACGTGTCAAATGAGGGTTCCCCGGAAGTCGCAGCCCGCTTGCGTTCGTGATTTGTTAGTTACTGATTGTTGGGAAGGGTGCATTTCGGAGTGCCGCTGGAGTGGCTTGTCGGACTACGAACAACTGGTTAGCCCAGGAAAACGCCGACAGGACTTTAACCTTCGCCGAAGCCAAATGGTGCGCTTAGGAGTGGTCTCACCCTCGCCGTACCTAGCCCCGCGCCGAAATTACCCCCGTCCCACGGAGAAACTACCCTCGTCCCGCGAAGAAGCGGCACTCATCCCTCGGAGCAACGACCAGTGTTTGGGCCAGGGTCCCTGAACCTATCCTCAGGTGGACCAGTCGATCGAAGAGAAGGGCTGGGGCAAGTAGAGACTAGAGAATAGAAAAACACGCTCAGTTAGCCCCAAAAAGAACGAACAAATTAGATGCTTGTTTAAATTTTTTGAATTTTGAACTTTTTAAAATTATTTCGGAGGCTTTGATATGTTTGTTTGTTTTTAAAACGTTAATCGACCAAAAACCGGACAACTATATACAATAGCTACAAAGATTAACTTATTTACACTGTACATAGCCTGCAAAACGAAACGGCATACGCACCTCCCGACCACGGCGATTGGTCGTGGGAGGCGACGGGCTAGATTCGGGAGATGTCGGGACGGCTGAAGCTTGTAGACCGAGATCGTAGTCTGGTTTAACTGCACTAGGATTCTGTGAGCTGCTGCGGTGTGTTGTACTGTCTCGCGAAGCAATACTAGACGAAGTAGGTGAGGTGCTTTCTTCCATAATGGCGAGTATTACACGGTTGATGAGGCGACTTCGCGTCGACCACCGCTGTCATTAGTGTACGTATCACTCACAAAGTGTAGCATTTTAAAGGGTCATATGTACGGCGACTGAGGAGGCTGTCGAGCACCGTCTGTGCAAAGAAGGACGGGCGAACACATAGATATTTTGGGGCACGTACACTGGTGTCTTCTGCGATCGAGGAGCGGGTAAACGTAGCTCACGCAACTGCTGAGCCAAGCCATCAGGGTAACTTTCGTAGGCGGACGTGGAAGTAGATAGGGCTGGTGTTCTCAGCTGTCCGAGCAACCGCAGTGTGCAACCGTACACTAACTGTGCCGGTGTGGCGCAAAATCGGTTTTAACCGTGTTTCTTAAGCCTAGAAAGACGAGGGGAGGTGTTACAGACCATGAGGCATCTGCTTGCGCCCGTAGCGCTGCCTTCAACTGGCAGTGTAAACGCTCCACCATGCCTTTAGCGACCGGATGAGACGCCGTCGTCTAAACGTGGCGACAGCCTAAATCCTTAAGCAACGTGGCAAATATCGATAAGAAACGTGACCCTCGATCAGTAGTCCCGATGGTGGGACAGCCGTATTGTGCTACACAGCGCTCCAAAAATGCCTTCGCTACCATTTCCGAAGAGCAATTGCGGATAGGGATGGCCTCAGGCCATCTAGTATGTCGACTGATACAGATCAGTAGATATACGGAGGCTTTGGAAGGCGGTAGAGACCTACGAAGTCGACGTGCACGTGATGAAAACGTGCGTCTGTCGTCGGAAACGTGCCTAATGGGCTGCACATATGCTTGTGCACCCTTGCGCGTTGACACGAAAGGCAAACAGCTGCCCAAGGGCGGACGTCCCGATTAACATTGCGCCAAAGAAGTCGTATGCTCACGAGTTTAACCGATGCACGAACGCCTGGAGGAGACAAGCCGTGCAACGTATCGAACACGGTCGTGTGGGACTCGTGGGACACTGGCGTGGGACGATTGGACGCGGCGTGTCCTGAGATAAATGGCGAAGTCTAGTGCCGGCTGATGATGTCAGCGGGATGGTTCGTATGTCCAATGAGGGAGACCTGCGTAGTAGGTCAACCTCAGTGTCCTTGAGTTGTGCTGTGGCCCTGGCTGCCAAGTCTATAGCAGTGCTAGCATCAGCGGAAATAGCTTGGATTCGGGAAAACGCATCGGTGTCTGCGTTGTACACATCTGAGGCGTGCCGTATATCGGTGGTAAACTGAGCGATATAGTCAAGGTGGGGCGACTCTCTAGCAGAGTATCGGTGGGCAGTGGAGCCTAGCACATAAGTTAGGGGTTCGTTGTTGGTGAAGACGACAAAAGAGCGTCATTCTACGGCTCATCGAAAGTGACGTATCGCTAGATATAAGGCAAGCAGTTCTCTACCGAACGTGCTGTAGCGAGATTCGGTAGGTTATAGGCTTTTGGAGAAAAACGCTAAGGACGGCCACGTGTCAGCTACTCGGTATTGCAAAACAGCGCCTACTGCGAAGTCGGAGGCGTCAGCATTGAGGGCAGTGAGGCGGCCGGATCGTGCTGGGCTATGGAAGCTATGTTGACGATAGCCTCCTTTAGCGGCTTAAGAGCTGCGCTTATTACGGTGAGAAATTCGAATCTTTTGAGTTTCCCTCGGAGAATGTCTGTGAGGGTTTGCAGCAGCGACGCGCCTTTTGTTGTACACCGTCGGTAAAAGTTGACAGGCCCATCAAAACCCCTAAGCTGTTTGAGAGAACTATGCCCAGGGCAGTCGCTTATGAGTTGAAGTTTATCATGCAGTAGCACGACGCCTGCAGGGAATACGATGGCCGAGGAAGTTTACTGAGTTGACACCGAACGAACACTTTTCTGCGTTGATGGTCACCCCGTGTTGCGATAAACGATCAAAGTTGTTCGTACGTAGCGCGTGTGCTCTTCTTTTGCAGAGCACGCTGTTAAAAAGTGGTCGAAATAAGCGTAAGCGAGGGCTAAGCCGCGACAAACATGGACGATGAACCGCTCAAAAGTTTGCGCGGCAGTCTTTGGACCAAATGTCATGCTCAGAAACTCAAACAAACCAAACGGAGTCGTCACGGCAGTTTTAGCTATGTCCGCTTCGGCTACCGGAATTTGGTTATTGTGCGTACCAAGTCGATTTTGCTGAAGCCATTTATACCCGCGAGACTGGCAATGAGATCCATTGTGTGTGGGATCGGGTAGCGATCAGGCGTGGTAACCATATTTAAGATTCGATGGTCGCCGCAAGGACTCCAGCCGCCCATGGCCTTCTTCGGGACCATGTGCAGGAGCGACGCCCATGGGCTGTTGTAGGGTCTGACGATACCGAGCTGAAGCATGTGGTCGAATTCAGCTCGTGCTGCAAGTAGTTTGTCAGGAGCAAGCCGTCGTGGTCGTGCGCTAACTGGCTGACCACGCGTGACTATGTGATGAGCGACCACGCTCGTGACTAGCGGAAGCTCTGCAGCTGGTCGTACCAGTCGTGGTTCGCCTAATCTGATGGTACGTCGGCGACCCGGAAAACGGCACTTATTATCGGGACGTCCATAAAAAGGCCTTCAACCTCTAGTTGCGTACGGTCGTCTAAAAGCCTGTTTCGATCAGCATCAACAATGAACCCAAAAAGTCGGAGTAACTCGATACCGGTAATTTCGGAGGGTACAGAAGCAACCATGAAGACCCACTGAACATCTCGGCGAAGATTGATGTCCAGGTTCATCAGGCGCCGACTGAATGAAGCTATCGGAGAACCGTTGGCCGCACGCAAGTTGTACGTAGGCTATGAGTGCTTGTTGTTAACGGCCGCTGGGATGACGCTGACTTCCGCCCCCCTGTCCATGAGGAAGTTGATGGAAGAACAACGATCGTTAACGTAAAACAGGAGATTTGCTTGGCTATTGTATGACTGGTTGGTCGTGCTAGTATGTGGGCTATTCGCTTTCTCTTAAGCAGCTGGGTCGTGGCTAATGCCGAGGGCCCGAAACGTCTAGCTCCTCCACCGTATTGGCGGTGATACCAAAAACTTAATAAATAAATAAATAGGTATATTACTAGACCGGCTAGAGGCTGCACCCTTAAGGTTTCAGATCAATCGTTACATTAATCCGATGCTCTTGCATGGAAGTAGGCAAAATACAAGTATATGTTCCTCGTTGGCATTTGCCAATACATTGGCATTGTTTGGTATACAGCTGCTGGTTCGCATGCGCCCACCTTGAAATTTTTCTGGTTCCTTCGGGCGATATCTAGATCCTCGTTCTTTTGTTGCAAAAGCTGCGCGGAAGGGAAGTTGAGCATTTTCTTTGCAACAGGAGCTAATTCACTACAAGTTCACTTAAAATTCATTGGACATATCTTGGCCCGCTCAGTCGTCACAATTGTTGGTGCGCACATGGAAGAAATGAGAGTAGAATCATAAGGGATACGGAAAGATAAAAATAATTTTGAGGAATGTAGATGAAAATAAAAGTGATTTGTTAAGAGACATACTAAGCCGACGTGCTTCACTAGAAAAATACAAATTAACGGAATATAAGGCGAAACTTTTCCTGCGCTGCTATTGCTTTCTGACGCAAAATTTTAACCTGAGTAAATCTCAGAATAAAAGAAAAACCAGTACTATGCCTAGAATACTGCGTAAAGTGGCACAAAAATGTATCGCTCTGGACAACTTTTAACAGTCGAATACGTTGAAAGTAAAAACAATGCAATACGTGCAGTAATTTGCGAGTTATTCGCAATTAAATGATGGTCTACGAATAAGGCCATTTTTATTTTTCGCTAAAATTGGCTTTCTGTTTGCAAGCAGATGGCAGAAAAAAGAAAAGAAAACATAAAATGTAGCGAAGCGGTATATGTTCTAAATAGGCATATCTATCCTGCAATGCTATAATTAGCCCTTAATACCGTGCGAGAAATAGGGACCGCGTAGGTGGCCGAAAAGTAAACTTTGCAGGCATACATGGCAAATATACGCAAATAAGCGCTAATCTTGCGCAAAAACGCTAGAAATCTAGTAAGGAATATTATATCTACGTGGGAATTCAGGAGAAGTTATAATTAACCTACGGCTAAAAAGTTTCAGCATACCGTTTTCGGTGGATACTGAGCCACATAAACAACCAGGAATATAGAGTTTATTATTTTTAAAGCCACTAAGTGTTTCTGAAGCTTATATCAAAGCCGCATGAGTCAGGTCTACCTGAGTAACACAGGAGTCCTTTCGGATCAGTTGACGCATTTTGGCCTGTAAGACACACACATTTCTTAGCTAAACATCGCAAGTTTTATCCCTTAGAGCCGATTTTCTATATTCATGAGGCTATGTCTCTAACATAAGCGAGCTAGAAGAGCCTGTCGCCAATAAGCAAGAAAGGAGTATGGGAAAATTTAGTAAAATTTACCAAGGTTCTTTGAGGCTTGAAATCCATTTTGCTGTACGTTGGTGGGGCATTACTAACTCGACTTCTGTTGATCGAGGTTACTGGAACTTGTGCCTCAGGTGTTAGTGCACACTACTGTGCAGCTCTTCGACGAACTTCAAGTTAGTTCTCTCCAATTTTAGGTCCCGATGCAAGCGCCGGCGGTGTTTATGCAGGTGGCAATGTTAACTAGTACTCTACTGTCACACCGGCTATTTCTTTTGCGGTTTTCCTGACCAGAGCTGTTCTAGCACCCTAAGCAAAGAGTGATAAGGTAAAGCAGGAGTAGAATAGTAACAAAAACCAGTGGGAGCTGGTCGTTTACCCATCCTGCTGGCACATGAATCCCTTCTTTCGGTCGTCAAAGTCCATCAAATGTGCTTCAAATTCCTTCAGCAATTTAATGCTGGCTACTTGATCTATTCCGTAAGGGGTGCGCATATGTGTGTAGGTTACGTTAACTGATAAATAATGATAACATTGCTTGCCGCTTTATTCTGTCCAAGAGTCGTACGTGATTTCTTAGAAAGGATCACCTACCCCCTTTTGAATTTTGCCGCGCTTTTAAATTTTCAGATACCGCTAGCACTGCTCTGTTTGGTTATCAATTCTGCTTCCCTGTAGTGCGCTTCTTCTTTCCTTGTGCATTTTTGACAGTTGATAAACAAGTTTGAGTTGGTAAGAAGCCGTTTCAACGTGTGTTAGATATAAGAAGCACCGTAAGTATTTTTGTTATAATATTGTAATCATAATTTGTTTATCTTGGTAGTATTTCCCAAGCTTTGCTGTTGCTTTGCCCTATAGGGCACCTATAGATGCTACCGCCCTAACGCAGAGTTGGCGCATTGTTATCTTCACGTGCGCAGTTACACCTGCTCTACATAGGTGGCTACGTTGTGAGATTCTGTTCTCTTTTGCAGGGCGCATTCGCTTAGTGATATCGGTGGTGACGTTGCTGGACGTTGCCGTGTTTTCACTCATCCGGGTCCTTTTAAATGTAAGTGGGCATGCTACAAGTAACGTTTTATGCTCAGCATTATTAATGAGACCTCGGGGTACAAACTGACAATGGGCCTTCATGCTGTGACCGCACTTTGAGGGATCGCTATTCGCGCGCGAAAAAGCGTCTTGGACAAATTGACCAAACGGTTTGCCCTGTGGAGCGCACGAAAATGAGATCTCAACGCGTACAATATGTGAATAATAATAAATAAATAAGTATTTTATTCTCGGCTATGCGAGCCATGCCAATTGAGGCATGATCAGTTATGTACAGCTGTACAGACATTTTCTGGCAACTGTAGTGACAGTACAAAATTGTTCATATGTCCATGCTTGGAACTGTGCATTGGTGAACATGCGGAACAACAATTTGGTTGTGGTGAATCTGGACTCATTTGGTTGGACATGATCGCTCTGCCATATATTGCAGTCATACCTCGAAAACTAATAAAGTGAGAATCCTGAATGATTCAATGGAAGATAATTGGAGAGCACGCCAAAAGGATGACGCTAATTGATCTGCCAGCGTGAAGTTATGGGCTGTGACTTTATTCGGTGGCGAGTCACGTTCGCTACGTTGCAGTGTTGTTAAACGGATATTTGTGGCTTTTTTTAGGGAGAACGCTTGCCAGGCGAAAACCCACCACCTCCTGAAACGCTACCGCCAATCCGGTGAATGGCAAGTTGTAACTGGCTATGTTCCTCGTTGAACGTTTGTTTGCTCCGTTATTCGCAGTCATGTTGCGTCCAATTTTTTTGCTGACTGATGCGCGCCTGTGTCCTGTCCTGTGCCAGATCGGTAGGTCAGGAGTTAAACATTATTTCTGGATATGATGTGTTGATCATGTGCAGAAGCGCGTGAAGTCACCGAAGGATAGATGTTGAAATATGTTGAAGTATTGAAGGATAGGATAAGGTTCCGAAGAAAGAATCGCAGATCCCCTGGGTATGTAGTGAAATTGATTAGAAATATGGGAAACCACGGCCATTTGAGCGGTCAAAGCGGATTGAAGAGCTTAGAATGACCGATTGCTCAAGCTTTTTATCGGCAGGAGAATGTGCCTTCCGAAGTCGAAAGTCCTCCAGCCAAGAGATATGTGGAAGTGGTAGTGTTAGGTAAATTGAACTCAGTGGTTCAAGCCGCGGAAGAATTGTATCAGTGCAAGATATCGAAGGATTTGTCCGGTTGGTAAGTTGTAAAAGAGTTGATAATTTTCCGCTCATGTCCAGGTAAAGGAACTGTGTGCCTTGTATTGCTGTCGCAACGGTCGACAATTCCTTGCGTGCGTGTCGCCGTACCTGTGACAGACACGGGATAAAAAAGGAAACGAACAGAGACAGCCACACAGATAGAAGAAGGGAATGCATCTGGAAGGCAGTCAATCGATTGCGGCAATGCATGAAGTATTGTACCCCCTATACATGTAATTGTTATTTAAATATCGCGTATACGCCTATATCATAAGTGGCGAACTACGACGAAAATCGAGCAGAACACGAATCAGTAAAGAAAGATTGAAGATGAAGCAGGAGTGTTTGGGGTCCTAAAATAGGCGCGTGCTCAATCGGTGGGAACCAGAGAGAGGAGAACGAGGTGTGCAGATAATGGGAAGGAATATCACTCAGAAGAAGCGACAGAGGCGTATTTCCCTAATCTTAAATTGGTAGGAATGCAAGAAGACAGGGAGGACAAACACATGTAAGTTAGCGTTGAATGAAAACGGAATGCAACAGAAAGCACAGGAAGGTAAGCAGAGAGTCGGTAAAAGAGGTTCCATTGAAAAGAAATAAAAAAGCTGCAAAAAGAAGGATGAATAATGCTCAGTGATGTAATTAGCGTAAGGGTGGCGGAGCGTTGCGCCGTAATGGGTAGATAGTATGGCGAGCAAAGCACAAAGGATGACGGGCAATGAGTTTTGGGACTACAGAGCCTAAATCGTTTATGTCTCGGATGTCTAGAGGCATTCAGACAGGAGACTGGACAGACGAGGATAGATTAGAGCCAAACACGGAAAGTTCTCCGTCCAATTGAAAAGGAATGTAAAGAAGGCGCGAAAAGGAAAGAATGAAGTCTGAAAAGAAAAGTAAATATTGTGGAGAAGTGGAAAAGCGTGCAGTAGTCTCAGGGTGTGTGAACAGACCAATGGATCCGTTGAGGACTCATTGAAGGCCTCAGCAGTCAGAGAGGAGACCATTAAGACGAGCCTAACATGTCGACTCATAGAGCGAAAGCGATATTATTATTACCAGAATGTTAACAGTTGGCAGGAATGGACCTGTTAAGCTTGTAAGGGGAATAGAATAAATAAGATAAATCACGACCAGTAATGTTCATGAGAAGAGAGTCACAGAGCGGTACGTCGGCAGCGCATAGATTATTTCAATCTTAAACGTCCAAGAGGGGTCAGAAAGCAAAAGGGCGTTTAGCTGAGACTGGATAAGTCAGCAAGATGAAGCTAGAACGTCAAATTAAAGTGAAGATAACAGCAATGTCATGAGAATAGAAAAGTTGCGGGACTAGAGAGGCTATATAAATAGCCCGTTAGCATGTCAAACGAAGTTCTCAGGCTGAGGAACAGGATGTGTTGTGACTGCACAGCCTAGAACCCGTGCGACTCAGATTTCTGGAAACAGTCAAAGCAGGAGACTGGTCAGACGAGGCTAGAGTAGAGCCAGGCCCGAAGAGTTATCCGTTCAATGGATAAAGGAAGGCAGACAGAGCGCGAAAATGAAAGAATGTCATCTGGAAGGAGACACTTAAGGGGAAGTGAAAGAGCCTACATAGATCACGAGGTGTTTCGAACAGACCTTTGGACCTGTCGATGGTTCAAAAGTATGGGCTCAGTATTCGGAAAGCAGGAGACCATGGAGTTGAGAGGAGGATATCGGCTCATGGAGAGAAAGCCGTATTATAAATGTCAGAAAGTTAACAGAGCGTTAACAGGATAGAAGTGTTAAGGATAAAAGCGGATATACTATTGATAGATCATGAGCAGCAGTGATCTGGAGGCGGGGGCGACAGAGCATTGCGTCTGCAGAGACTAGATCATTTAGATCTCAGAAGTTCGCGAGAGGTCGGAAGGCAGGAGGGCGTACAGCCAGAACTAGATAAGGCAGACTAGAGTGTGATCATTAGGGTCATGGAGGTCGGAAGGTACGAGGTCGTTGGGCCGAGCCCAGAATGTCAGCTCATAGGGTGAAAGTCGTATTAGTAAAGTCTAAGTGCTGACAGAGAGCATCAACAGAAATGGACATGTTAAGGAAAAAGGGGACATGAGAATAAGGTTCAATCATGACCAGCGGTGGTCTTGCGGTGAGGGTAACAGACTTTCGTCGGCAGAATCTAAATCATTAGATCACAGAAGTACTAGAGATGTCAGGAAACAGGTGAGCGTACAGTCAGAACCGGGTAAGTCAGCAGGCTGAAGCTAGGCCACCTTGTTATTGCTCGTTACCTCATATAAGAAGCAACAGGACGTTTGTGCACAAATGACATGCAGGTACAACGAAGCCTGCAGAATGCGGTAGCGCAGCGGAGTACAATGGCCGTGCCAACTACTGCTAGTGGTGTATCGGTTTCACCATGACAATTGGAAGCGGAGCAATCACTTAGCTGCAGGGACGCGGCTCGCATTGCCACCACTAATTTCATGGGAAGAATTAAGACGATGGGTGCGAAGCACACGACCCAGCATTTCTTCCGTGAACAAGTTGCTTGCGGCGCTTCGCAAGAGCATGCTTTGGATACCGAAAGATTACCGAAGGCTTATGAGAACCCCAAGGAATGTGCAGACCATTAGCATTGGTGTCGGTGCATATGGACACATTGAGGTGCTGCGTGGTCTAGGCAGTATTTAACAGGATGGTGACATACAGCCGCCG
>OX104064.1:106964342-106989232 GCA_944474145.2 Dicrocoelium dendriticum | reverse complement strand
CAGAATTTAAAAACACGTATACGACCGTAAAATGACCACAATAAAAAGGCAAAATAGGGTGTAAAACGGGATTAAAAAGGGAACAACCGCAAAGCTACCAGTAAGCGGCAGAAATACGTTTTGGCCAGTACCACTTTAATCAATCCAAGATACCTTGGATCAGAGGAAATTTGACAGTCGTCAAAGTTCGTTTCAAGTGTTTATTCAAACAATGTTTCCCACGTTATTTCAACTAAAAATCTCGATCAGTATGGCACGCCAAAAAATCGAGTTACCGCGTAGCACTCATAGCAAGTTACTCACCAAAACGGTTTGTGACAACGGACGTGCAGTCAGTAAAACAAGTGGACGTTTCGAAGGTTAAAACAACCGTAAAATCCAATGTTACATATTACTGAAAGAGCTTGTTTTCCGGTGCACTACACTCTCCACCATATTGCACGTTAAGCTATTATCCTGGAGGATATTGCAGCTCACCAAGAAGACGCTCCTGATTTCGCAGATTTGAGAACAAACACTTCGTTGACACGCTATCAATTGCCCACTGTTAATTCCGATTCTAAAGTCTATTGGGATCTATAGACTGGAAAGCCAAAACCTTTTGTTCCGCTGCAGTTCCGGAAAATATTTTTTCTATCAACTGCATAGCCTTCCCACCATGGCATTTGAGCCACGGTTAACTTAATCGCCGACCACAACGTATGGCACAATATGCGTTCCGACATCCAAAATTGGGCGAAGCATTGTGTCACTTGTCAAACTAGCAAGGTAAATTGGCACATGATCACCGTACACGGCACATTTGGGTTACCCGACGCTAGGTTTATCACGTGCACCTTGACCTCGTTGGACCACTTCCTCCGTCCAAAGGTTTTTGGTGTTTGCTGACCTGTATCGACCGTTTTACACGATGGCCTCATGCAGTACCTTTACGGGACATTTCCAACGAAACTGTTTCGCGGACCTTGCTTGAAACCTGGATATCCTTTTTGGCACCCCAGCCACGATCACAGGAGACAGAGGTCCTCAGTTCAATTCCGCTCTCTTTCGAGACCTCAATCGTTTACTCTGCTGTTTTCATCTGCGAACAACCGCCTACCATGCAGCCGCCAACGGTCCTGTTGAGCGTTTTCATCCTTAACTGAAAGCCGCAATTGCCGCATCACAGTCGAGCACTCACTGGTCCGAACAGCTACGAGTTGTCCTTCTCGGACTGCACAACACGGTCAAAGAAGGCCTAGGTTGTTACCGCGCTAAAACTTATTTTCGGCACAACTCTCAGGCTTCTGTTAGATGGTGTTAGATTCCAGAACCACTGACGAACTAGACCCAACTTCATATGTGGTACGACTGCAACAACTTTTTACTTCAGCCAGGCCAACACCGCCCCGATTCAGCCCTCGAAATCAGCAAGTCCACGCTGAGTTGCCTACCTGCCCTTTCGTTTTGGTGCGCGGCGATGCGGTGCTTAAAGCCATCGTATGAAGGCCAGTTCAAGGTTTTTTCTCGCAAAGCGAAATACTTCATATTGGATAGAAACGGTTTGAAGGACTCTCTGAGCATTGATCAGTTAAAACCAGCCTACGTCGAAAATAAAACATCACAATAAGCCACCAAACATACTTTTCCCAGTACCCCACCTACCCAGCGAATGTGTGAAACCTGCGTGCCTCCTCTACATCCTCAAGCGAACCAGTGAGAGAACCATACGCAACAAAGCACACAGGCTCAGGACGCGCTGTTGTTTTGCCTTCCAAACTAATAACTACCAACAAAGCACAAATTTTGGACGTTCGTTCTCCCGACTCAAGCTCTTGGAGGGGAGTCCTGTGGTGTTTAAAAATTCTTCACATTTTCATTGTAGCTTCATATTCTAGTTTCCGTCATCCTTGTACATTTGTTTTAACTCATACCACATATATTTGCACCTTCGAATATCGTTCGTCTTCTGGTCTTGGTGACGTTGTGCCGCCTTCGAGTATTGTGGGTGTGCTTCCCATCGGTCTTCGGATCCCTATTGACGATCAGTGTTTGATCTCTGCGTGCCATCGGACAGGTGTGCCGGCTTTTAACTATGGTATTGCAGTTGTATTGCAATCGTGCTAAGGTACTATTCGCTGTAAACCTTCAGAGCTTATAACGCTCTGTCAGTCACCATATACTCTTGTTTTTTAATCTGCTTCATCTGTGAAGCTTTGATACAGGCGAGGGATTCGCATAACTGTAATATTAATGAGGTCTCCAGTTTCCTAAAATTCCTAATGAATGTTTGCTTTTTCAGCTCCCACCGCGCCGCATATATTCTTAGGACTAAGGATGGTAATTTGATAGTATGTGACAGGTACGGTTATGATGGAACAATGGCAGAATGGTGTATTAGGGTTAAATTAAGGCATTGCTTATCAAGTCCAGTGGGATGGATGTTCTTTCAAAAATGAAAGTTCATGACAACGTGAAAAGCGTTGTGGTGGACCCACCATAGATTTATGTAGAATAGCGGAGATGTTAATGTGGTGAACGTATAAATCCCTTGGTTGAGAGCTAGGTAAGACAAGGGTTGATTTCATTTTGTATCCCTCTGGCTAACAAGTTATAAAATGTGGTGCAAACGTGACTACGCACCAGCAACTCGTTTTTTAACTAGAGCTAGGTTGGGAGCAGAGGATATAATTAGGGAGGGCCTTCCAAGGCTGGCACACGCGGAGGGAAGAAAGTTCCTACGACATGCAAGTCGGCTATGCTGCATTGTCCGTTTCGGAGAATGACCTCTTAGGTTGGTACTGTGGTTCAATTCCAGCAGCGGACGGCAAATATGGTTTGGGTTCTTCAACATCTGGTAAACCAGGATGAGACCTCCCCGCAATCGCCGACATCGACCCCTGATCATTCTTAGAGAGTTCAGTCAAAGCTGATAGGTCAGATGAAAGAGGTCCCAGACATTCGTGGTTGCCTTTCGTTTAGGAGTCTCGAGAGCCAATGCTGCTACGCCAAAATAGCATATTCTACCTGCGGTCGCACGTAGTCGTTAAGTATTTGGGGAAAAATTGAAGGTTCAAACCGACCGAACGCTCTACGAAGAAGGCCGAGGTGCGAATTGCCAGTTCTCGTTAATTTCTCTGCTTGTTTTGAACACCCGAGATCTTCCTATACCAATACATTTAGGCCACGCTCCTGAGAGGCATTCTACAAAGTGTGGTCCCCAAGCTTGTAAGCTCTCACCGACTGGTGACACAGAGAGAGCAATTTGCACCTGGCTCAATGCAACTGAAGCACGTTCTTCGTTGACAATTCATAAATGAAGCCTAAGTCACCTTAGACTAGATCGTGATCTTAATTGTTACTAATCGCCCGTCATATCTTGACATCATCGGTGAAAAGCAGGAAAGTTGAGGAGCTAACGCTTGGCAGGTCGTTGCTAGATACTACGAACGGGTGCTGTCTTTGCTCCGAGCCCCATGGGACAGCACATTCTACCTCAGTCGGGTCAGAGGGTGATCCCATGACGCGTAGTTAAAGCTTCCGTTTGTGAAGAAAGTAGCCAATGCAACCAAGCGCAGGAGCTCCGATTCCGTAGCCCTGTAGCCTGTAAAGTAAAGTTCATTTATCCAGGCGGTCGAAAGCTTTGTAGAAGTCTAAATAGATGACGCCAACTCCGATCCCATCATCAGCCACTTTCGTCCAACTACCTCGTGCAAGTAACAGGTTGGTGTTGCATGACCGGCCTTGAAGTAAGTCATGCTGCTTCCGTGACAAAGTGATGCGTTTTTCCCGGTAGTCCATTAGAGCCTCAGCAACGATCGCTTCTACCACGTTTCCGAACACAGGAAGGAGAGTCAGTGGGTGACAGTTTGAAGAACCTGAACTGTTACCACCTATAATAGTTGAGTTGATGATACCACACTTCCACATAGTGGGGACTTGTTGTTCAGCAAAACACCTTTAGAAGCATTATGATAGAGGTTCAGCTAGCTTGGCGGCCGCAGCCTTCAGTGCTTTCGGGCGGATGTTGTCGGCTTTCGGACAGCTTTGACCCTGCAGTGAGGGTAACTTCTTTAGCACAATTGATGGCTTGAAGACCACATATGTATACAATGGAGTCGGTAGTGTGCATGACGTTACGAGACAAATAGAGGCTGCGAGTTAGAAAATTGGAGCGCATTGTAGCCGCAGGGCATTAGCTGTTTCTTCCGAGTCTTGTGCTCTCCCGCCTCTCGTGAAAAGTGGAGGGATGCCATGCTTCCTTTTACGAAGCTTGTTGACATGCCCGTACAGCAGTCTGCTGTTCTCCAGAAGTTGTTTGGCTGGGCATTGTTGATAGGTTATTTTGTCCCCAAGGACAAGGGCATTGCAACCGTTGCGATGGGTAAGGAAAGTGCTCAAAGTTTCGGTGTTGCAATTAATCTTGTAAAAAGCCAGGCTGCATCTTTTATCGCCATGCATTTTCGTGTCCTGCTCCTTAGAATGGTACGCATTTTGCGGGAGGAAAGTTATTGGTTTCTGATGCTCTGTTGACGATGCCGCTGAGACTTTCAACGAACTCTGTCCAAACGTTGGCAAGGGAACTGTTGTTTGAGAATTACCTAGCAGATGCTTTGACGCGTTCTTTCAAGACGTGGTGGTGTGTGATTGGTTGAGTCAGCTCCTAATATTCAGATGCAAATGCCGCATAACACATGGCTGGCTAGTCGAACAACCTCTTCGTGGTGCCACCTGGGTGAATCGGGTTTAACTCGTTTCAAAAAGTAATTCGGCGGTAGTCTTCTAGGACGTGGTGGGTTTTCGCCTGGTAAGCGCTGTCTATATATAAAGTCAAAAATATCTGCTTAAGAACCCTGTGACGTGGCGGTTGTGACTGGCTACAAAATAACGCTTCTGCCCCGTGGTTATCCGAAGCATACTTTCCAACCCACGGACACCAAGCTTCTACTCGCACATTGTTGACGATTTCATACAACCATGTATGGAACAGCACAATTAAAAGCATATACTTTGGATGGAAGCATCCGGTTCCGCATTTGCCTGTCACTGGGGCCAGCCAAAGAATGCCCATGCCTACAGAGGAACCATGGCTTGCTTGCGCTGCACCGCCCAAGGTTTCATCCACCCACCCCATATCCAATGTAAACCCGAAGGAATAAGCTCGGGATGCACGTGGATTGGAGCCACGTTTCATCAACGGAGCTGGCACACACTCCTTCACAGGCAAAAACAAGCACGCTGTATTCGGAAATCAATCGCACACAAGGAGGTGGCTGGGCCGGAATTCGCTCCACAATGAGTGCATGGTACCACTCTTTGTTCCCAACACTGACACAAGGACCGCGCACCCCTTCCCCTCTAGCACCAGAGCAATGAGTCTGGACCTTACGTTGTGCGATGGTTTGTGTGACTTCGCGGTCCATTGAGCTGTGCTGGTTGGTGCATTTTTGCATCTTCAGTGCCACTCATACCAGAGATGTCAATGCTTAGGGGCCGGTCAAACTCAGTATCTTGGTCCTACAGGTTGGGGGTTAGGATGAGAGGACAACTTATTCCTTTGAACGGACTCCTTGTAGCCCATTGTCAAATCCGCTGCCTTGCGGTCAGGTTTTGAACCAAAGGCTTTCGTTGTGAACCCTAATCGTTCTCCTGTCTAAGCATGGGCAACTTGAACGTTTGCTGCTTACGCAATACAATGAATCTCTCTTTAAACGGCTTCTTTATGCTCTGGCGACCGCAGAGGACAATCAACAGTGCCATATCTGCTGCATCGAGTACGGTGGATAGGGTTTCGGATGCGAATGATCAAGCCTAGCCATCCTCTGATCCCCTCTTACGCTTTTCTCTCTAACCGTTCCGTGCCAGATTCACCTTTATCACCCTATTTTAAACCCCAATACTTGGCACTTCCGTACCTTGCTTTGATAGGCCTTTACCTTTTAGTTTCAACTCAATTTGACCGCCAAGCGTCATTCCTGTTCTGTTGACAAGCCAATGTCTAACCAAGTGTCCAAGCCCAGTTCATCGACTTCCATTTGGAGCCCATGATTCTTCTTCAGATCGGTACGCCTCAATGTACGCACATTAAAACAGATCGCTTAACAGACAGCATTCGCCCGAACAGTAGACTCTCTCTTTCGCTATCTAATGCTTATCGGAGACCCGCATGCAAGACTCGATCCATGTGCTCACTCTGCGATTCACTTCGGGTGACACCAGCAGCACTTCCTAATTGAGCCTACCTGGTGACGGTGTCGCTTCTAGCACCGGACAGGCCCGTCTTGGTATGGCCCTGAGTCCTCGGGCTGAAGGTGTTCTAGTTGACTGGATTCCAAGCAGTAGCCGAGTGTGTGCGGTCCTATTGGTTGGCCCGTCCAAAGCTTCGAATTCGCGCGGGGCTAACAGGTGTCTACTCGTCAGCGCTTCCTACGCGCCCACAAACTCGAGCGATGCTTGGGCAGAAGAGGACTTCCATCGGCAATTTAACGAGCTTCTTTGCCACAGAAGAAACTCGGACACCGTTGTGCTGGCTGGGATCCGAACGCTCAAGTTGGAAAATTATCCACCGATGAACTGCTTCTGAGCGGACGACTTGGTGTAGGCCGCCAGAATTATAACAGTGAACGGTTACTTCATCTGTGTACAGATGCTCGCTCATTACTTTTGGGCACTAGTTTCCGACACAGCAACCGCCGGAGGGTGACTTGGCGCCCACCAGCCTGCAAACAGCTATGGACGCCAATCGATCATATTGCGATAAGTTGCCGATGGAGAGGCTGGGTCCAAAACCGTCGCTTGATTTGGAGCACGGGTGCGGATACCGACCATGCACGTGCATGTGCTCAACTGCGGATGCGCTTTGGCGGACGCCCGTGACGGTTTTGAGCGCATTGACACCAGCCAACTGGCGACACCAGCTGTTCTGAATACCTATCAAACTACGCTGTCAAACGCGTTGAGTAGCGCTCAATGCATGCAATCAAAGCTCACTGGTCTCACGTTCACCAGTCCTTGATAGCAGCAGGAAAATCCTCGTCGTAAGTCTGCATGGCAACTTGGACGTTGGGTCTCTTCGCAGTCTCTGGAACTTATCGATGCTCGCCGGCATATTCCGGCTGGAAGCGAACACGATGGAACTCGCAAAGAGCTCCAGACGAAACTCCATGCTGCCTGAAGAGAGACCACGAATCCTGGTGGTCTCATCGTGCTTCAGAAATGGAAATGGCCGCTGCCGTAGGTAACCATCTTAAGTTATTCCGGCTGATACGGGAAACGGGATGCAGAAGACCTAGGATTAGTGAAACTGTACGTGACGAGAGTGGACAGCCTATCCACAACTTGTCAGCACGCTTGAAGCTTGTGGCTGAGCACTTTGAAAGGCAATTTAATCGGTTGGATTTGTTAGGTTTCTCGCCGGCTACTGAGCGCCCGCTCCCTGAGTTGTTCGTTTGGATCCACCCTCTCGCCTAGAAGTCGAAAGTGAGATGGCAATGTTGAAATTAAATAAAGCCGCGGGACCAGACGATCTACGTCCAACTCACTTCAAATTCGGGCGACCCGCTCTTGTGGCTGATTTATACAAGTTACTAGTGCAACTGTGGGAGTGGGAAACTGTTTCAATCGACTGGAGCTGCTCCTCTTAGTCCCAATTTTTAAGCGAGGCTCACGATCTGAATGCGGCAACTATAGAGGAATCAGTCTGATCTACATCGTTTCTAAATTGCTTGCCTTTGTCCTCCATCCCAGACTGACTGCCACTTGTGATAGCCATACTCGTGAAGAGCAAGCCGGGCTTCGTCGAGGTCGTGGCTGCATTGACCATGTTTTCACTTTGCGCTAATTGATGGAGCACGGTCACATACATAACAATGGTGCATTTGATTCGGTGGTTAGACTTGCAATTCAGGACTATCTACTCAGGAAAGGTGTACCTGAGATATACGTTAACATTATCCGACCATTATACACGCGTAGCTCAAGCAGAGTGATGGATTACGGCAGGCTACCGTCGTCTTTTAATATCGCTAGCAGTGTGAGACAAGGTGCCTACTGTCACCTACCCTCTTCAACCGCTGCTGACGTAGTCATGAGAATTGGGCTCACAGGACCTGCAATAAAACCCATCAGCGCTTTCTCCATCCACACTTGCCGCTTCTTCTCTGCATGCATGACGTCTTTCTCCCGCAATTCGGCAAATGCCTTCGTGTTTAGATCCCGCCATGCACGCTGATCAACCGCCTTCGGGCATCTGTGCGTGTGAAAAGCGCCTCTCTGGCGTTGGTTAGCTTTTGTGCCAGTTAAATGGAATCTGGAAATGCGAGTAATTTACTTGCATAGGTAGGTAAAGAAGAGGATCTGTTTTCCCTTATGTCAGTCAACTGGTGTTGCCAATAGTGAAAAGCAAATGTATACCAGCTAAAGCTAAGTATATGGGGCTAAGAGAGGATAAGTGGAGAGCGAAATGTCTGCTTCTTGGGCCTACAATGTGTAAAGTGCTCTTTGCCAATAATATGAAAGATATATGGATTATTTTGCTGTTTACATACTGATGGCAGTTGGAAACGGCGGAATACAGTAGCTAGTGATCGGGCTTAAGGATAACGCATCAATAAGGGCCAGCTATCAACCGACATCTACGAAGGCGCACAAAGGTTCAGCGAAAGCCGGCACTTAGACCGTTTTGGATAATTATAGTGCTAATCTTAGGTGTATCAGCAGCACCCAACGCTTTCAAGGTCTCATGCAAGGATTAGGTCAGGTAGGATGCATTTACTGGGAGTACCACAAAGTTCATAAGCCTTATATGCTTTCCACGGACCCAGTGGGTTAAGAATTTGGAAAGTGATAAATGTAAAGTTGAAGACAAGATGTGATGATGTAGATAAGATGTAAGGATTGAACTTCGCCTGCACAGATGGCTTTTTAGTACCCTGCAATACGCTATATTAGGAATAACAACGGGTTTGCAAACCTGCCAGGCAGTATTCTGGGCTGTATTGTTTATTGAGAATTTTAACATTGACGAAGTAAATATTGAAGAAGAAAAAGGCGGAGGGTTGTGGATATCAGTTGGCCTATTTCGCCTTTAGATCGTGTCAGAGAGGGGGCCGAAGCACGTCAAGTTCAAGTTCAAGTGGGACTGGAACGATAGGATGAATCCCGTAAGTGTTCCTTCTTGAGCAGGTCGTCGATCCAGGAGTTGATAGGGTACGCCGACTTCTTGATGGGGCTAAAACTAAAACACCCGAAAAACACCCTGGTCCACCAATTTAATGCCCACGTTCCTTACATTAGCTGTCCCAGCTATGTCAGTTACGTGAAGCAAGTAAGAGAGGAAGAAAAAGCGAAGGTAAGGGAGTAGGGGAAATCAGTTAAAAGAGAATAATACCAATGGCGAGGAAAAGTAAAGAAAATAGAATCGAAGTATGAAGATGGGAATTTGTCAGGAAAACGGAAAGGTTTCGTGTTGCCACCCAAGAGCATCTAGTTGACGCTCAAACCCCTTAACCGTAGCTTCTTTGACAACAAGTTCGGAAAGCAGGTTCCAGCGCTCGATGACTCGACGTGATAACCTTGTCACCGCTCTAATTCGATCGGACCGTGGTTTGTCCAGCTTCATACGATGCCCGCGGAGACCAGATAATCTAGCAGGACTAAATAGCATGGACAAATCAGGGCCAACCTTCCCAGTCAACATACGGTACGTTAGCATTAGGTCCCCTCTAATCCTTCGATAGTGCATTGACTGCATCCCCAAACTAAGTAGGCTTTCGGGGTACGTTTGTCCTCGTAACCCCTTGACCAACCTAGTACCGACACGCAACATCCTTTCTAGTGCCATTTTGTCCCGGACAAGGTATGGTGGACAGGCTTGGACGCAATATTCTAGGTGGGGTCGCACAAACGCTGAGAAGAGGTTCACAAACACATCAGCGGTTAGGGTCTCAAAAGCACGCCGGATAAACCACAACATTCGGAAACCTTTACTAGCCGCCTTCTTCCAGTTGTCGCCAAAGTGTAATGTGGAGCAGTGGATGACACCTAGATCAACCTGATGAGTCACGTGAGGAAGTACAGTCCCATCGAGCACATAACTTGTGGATGAATCAGACGCTCCGATACGCAGCACTGAACACTTTGCCCGGTTTATGGGCAGCAACCACAAGACAGACCATTCCCAGAGTCTATCCAAAGCCCGTTGAAGAGCCATAGGACCTCCAGGGATATCAACAATATTCCAGAGCTTTAGGTCATCTGCAAATAAAAACGATTGTACCTCAAGCTCCTCCGGCAAGTCATTCATGTAGACTGAGTACAGCAGCGGACCTAGGACAGAGTCTTGCGGAACGCTGCTAAGTACAGCCTGTCGAAACGAAAGACTGCTTCCCACACGAATACACAGTTCCTGTCCATCCAGAAAAGCTGACACCCACTGGAGAGCACGACCAGCTATTCCATACGACCTCAACTTCATTGATAGTAACGAATGTGGGTCAGGGTCTAAAGAGTAATGGCTAAATACCTCTTGCATTCCGTATTCTAATGTTAGCACCTATATGATGCGTGCGATTGATCCGACTGAGACCTCCTGGGTCTTATGATTGCCGTAATGGATAAATTGAAGAAGCAGGGGCCAATAGCGGAAAAATTCATAGGGGTTATCCCCTAGGTTCCTTACAGGATGCTTTGGTGGTGGCGTCTACTCTTTCCGTAGTACTGTCATGAGGCAGAATTTTCCGTAGGAGAACGCAAGTAGCTCAAGAAGAGATCGTTGTGGACTAAAGTCATCTTGAACGCCGATTGCTGTTTTTAAACCCTAGAACCTGGGTGCGACGGACACCGTTAAATTCTCTTAGGTGGTAAGACGGTAAAGACAATGAATGTGGAGGAGTTGTGAGCTCAAGGTGATTAAATGCTATGCACTACAGCGTGGGCGCCTTCAAGCTACACCAGGACCAGTTTCGAAAACGTGGCCTTGCTAGGCGCAGATATAGAAGACGCTTTGTATATTGTCCGAACATAGGAATCTTTGTATCTCCTTCCTGAATGCCTGCAATTTTTGGATTTCTCTTATTCTGGAAGGCAACCTGTGCCATATGTTCACGCACACAACTAAGAACAAACGAGATAGCAGTCTCTTCTTTGCTCTTAGCGGGGTAATGAAATAGCCCTTGTTTCCGAAGTTAGATTTAGATGCGCTCCTTAGTATAAGACAAGGGATACTACTGCGCATCTTTCTATGAATTAGCTTATGTAAGAAGCACAGGTTAAGGATAATGATCCTTTGCCATAGGGGCTGAAATGTAAGGTGTTCGCACCTTTGTAGTGGTTAGTAATCTTTCACATTTTGTCTTTCTTGTCAACAATTTTATCATGATATCTTTTGTACCGTTTGTTTTAATTAATGCTTACAACACACTTCTTCGCACCCCGCGTTCCGTCGTGCTGCTTTCTGGCTGTGCTACTTCTGCGTGCGTACGGTGCCGTCCAGTATGCTTGCGAATCGGAGAGTATACGCGGAATCATTATCGAACATCTATTTCCATTGTGCTCGACGTGTGCCATAGGTATAGCGCGACCAGCGACTTGAACTCAACTGTGAGTTGACCCTCTCCAACTTTTTGCCTTTTACTAAGGGGTTGAAACCTTCCTAGTATTTTTCGAACCATACATAAATTGGTGACCTCGCCTTATTTTTTGAACACGTATATTTTCTTAGTCATGTCTGATCACACCCCATGTGTTTTACGGACAATTCCGTCGAACTTTCGCTTCCTACCTTTGACATTTCCAATCCACGCGTATGGTTTATTCAGGTAGAAGCCACTTTTCGATGTCGTAAGGTCACTTCACAATCTTCCATGTTCTCCTACGTCGTCGCGCGCTTACCTGTCTCCATTGCATCTGAAGTCATTGATATTCTTGATCCTATGCCTGTTGAAGCGCCGTATGATAAACTTAAAGCAGCTATCCTTAAACGCACAACTGCGTCTGATGAAGCTCGTCTGCAACAGTTACTTTCCGGCGTCGAGCTTGGCGATCGCACCCCATCTCAGCTTCTGAGACACATGCGTTCCCTAGTTGGTTCGTCGAAACTCGACGACTCCATACTCCGCCAACTTTGGACCAAATGTCTTCCGGCAAACATCACAGCGATATTATCAGTTCTTAGCGACGATATCACGCTGGAGAAGCTCGCAGAAGCTGCGGACAAAACGCACGAATGTTTCTTTAAGAGTACTCTTAATCATCTAGCTGAGTCCACCACAGCCAGCTCATCCCCTAGCACTACGCTTGATTCGATAAATGATAGAATATCCCGCCTAGAACTCAGCATGTCTGCTATTCGACGTGAACGCACTACCAGCCGAAGAAGTCCTCGTGATCCGCGCCGCAGCACATCACGCTCACGTCAGCGGTCGTACTGTTATTTCCACCGTCGCTTCGGTAAATCAGCACGTAACTGTCGTCCGGGATGCAAATATCCGAAAGGAACTCCGATTTCGCAACCGGGAAACGCCAAAGCCAGCCAGTAATGGCGACGGCTGTCGCTGGCCAAATCCTCAGTCGCCTTCTGTACGTGTTCGACTCCACGACTAAACTTCATTTTTGGTCGATACGGGCGCAGAAATCAGCGTTATACCACGTTCGTTGGAAAAACGCCCTCTGCAACAAGCCGGACTTACGTTACAGGCGGCTAACCAGACTAAGATCGCGACATACGGCCAGAAGCTGTTACACCTAAGCCTTGGTTTACGACGCGTATTTCCTTTTATCTTTACCATCGCAGATGTCCAGAAACCCATACTTGGCATCGACTTCCTTAGCAAATTCGGCCTCGTTGTCGACCTACGTTGCAGGAAGTTACGGGACGACAGCACTTCGCTCACTGTCCCTTGCCATCTCGCCCCAGTCACTTCCGTCGGACTTCGCGTACTCATGCCAGACACTACGCCGTATTCCTCATTGCTTCAGCGATTTCCCTTCTTTGGTCCGTTCTAATACCGACTCCACCGAGCCTAAACACGAGGTTCGTCATCATATCGTCACCACAGGTCCACCCGTGTCAGCCAAACCGAGACGTCTTCCACCTGACAAGCTCCAAGCGGCTAAACGTGAATTCGAGCATATGATCAACCTCGGCATCATTCGCCTATCAAACAGTCGTTGGGATTCCCCGCTTCATCTTGTACCAAGAAAGTCCGGTGATTCAGTCCATGCGGTGATTACTGGGCACTCAACAACGTTACCATCACGACAGATACCCTAATTCCTCATATTCATGATTTTTCATTGGGATTGTCCGGGAAATCCGTTTTTCCAAGATTGACCTTGTGCGAGCGTACCATCAAATTCCAATGGCATCTGAGGACATTGCTAAAACGGCCGTTATCACACCTTTCGGTTTGTACGAGTTCATTCGTATGCCTTTTGGCCTTCGCAATGCGGCACAGTCCTTTCAGCGCTTCATGGACCAGGTCCTCCGTGGTCTAGACTTTGTTTTTGTCTACATCGATGATGTGCTCATAGCCACTGCCACGCCAGAAAAACACTTGAATCACCTTTGACAAGTATTCGAAAGCTTCGATCATCAGGGGATAACCATTAATCCTGATAAATGTCTGTTTGGTCAACCTTCCGTCGATTTTCTTGGTCACAAAATTGATAGCAGAGGCATTAGTCCCATCCCTGAGAAAACCCAGGCAAGTATGGACTATCCACTGCCGCAATCCGTTAAAAACCTGCGCCGATTCCTTGGCATGGTTAATTATTACGGAAGATTCATTGACAATTGTGCTGCTGTTCTTCAGCCTTTGACTGATTTACTTAAAGGTAATCCAAAGAAGTTCATCATTACGCCAGAAGCCGAAACAGCTTTTGTTGCCATCAAGCAGAAGTTAAGCCAGGTAACTTCCCTGAGCTACTTCGACACTGACGAGAAAGCTACTCTCGTTCTCAAGACTGATGCCTCACAATCCGCTGTCGGCGCTGTACTACAACAACTAATCAGCAATGAGATTCAGCCGTTGTCTTTCTTTTCTCGGCAGCTACAACTAGCACAAACGAGATACAGTACTTTCGGTCGCGAATTTCTCGCGATCTACTTGGCCGTCAAACACTTTCGTCACGTCCTTGAAGGACGACATTTTGTAGTACTGACGGACCACAAGCCTTTGTTAAGGCAGAGAGAAGACAGGGGTTGCGATATGTCAACATTTCGATTGTTCTCTTCATTCGCAAACACAAAACGATTAGAAACATACAAGGGATTATATAAATGGGGAAAAATGCACCACAAATCAAAATGTCACAGTCAAGACCATGGCCACCGAATGGATTGCCTCAAGAGTTTCTGTGCACATAGCACAGATTGATAAGCCTTAATTAACAACGCCTCACTACTTGGTAGCCTTATCGGTTTTTTTACGTAATAACACTTTGAACGCTGTCTCGGGGTTTACGTGATGATGGGTTGTCATGCGGTACTTGGTGATAGACGATGCCGGGCTCCGATTGATTCGCAGATTCGTACCGTGTTGTTGCGCAATCACTTGTCCCAACCACTTTGGCAAGTGTTCAGCTACCCTCTGAGCTAACGGACGGTTTGTTCTGCCTATGTAATTGTCACCCGAACCGCATATCGCAACCTCTGTCTTCTCTCTGCCTTAACGAAATGGCTGAAGGGGACCCACGGTTTCACAAACATTTGGTCTACGCTTTTCGTGCGGCTTCTGACCGCTATTCCCCGAGAGACACGACATCTGGATTACCTCTCACAGTTTTGTGTCAATATTCGCTACCTCGACGGTCCAAATAATGTTGTCGCTGATGCACTTTCACGTGCTCACCTACATCAACTGTCGTCCTCTCCAATAGACCTTGAGGAAATGTCTGTTGCCCAGAACAACGATCCTGAACTCGCTCAGCTTCGATCGAATACCACACTGAAAAGCTTGCAACTACTAATTTTAAACTCAGACGCAAGGATTCACTGCGATGTCTCTACCGGTAAGCCAAGACCGTTTGTTCCACAGTCTTTCCGGCGAACCGTCTTTGACCATTTTCACGGACTATCGCATCCTAGCATTCGATCCACTGTGAAGTTGATTACTGATCGTTTCATCTGGCCTAGTATGCGCTCTGATATCCGCCAATGGGCTAAACACTGTCTCAGCTGCCAGAGCAGCAAAGTACACAGACACACTATCTCTGCCCCCGGAACATTCTCACTACCTGAGGCGCGTTTTAGACATGTCCACCTAGACATAGTCGGACCGCTTCCTCCATCGAACAATTTCACTTTCATTTTGACTTGTGTTGATCGTTTTACTCGTTGGCCGCACGCCATTCCTTTACGTGACATATCTTCAGAATCTGTTGCCCGTGCATTTTTCGACTCATGGATTTCCTGCTTCGGTGTACCATCTACGATCACTACAGATCGAGGATCTCAGTTTAGTTCCACCTTGTTCCGTGACTTGAATCGTCTGTTGGGTTGTACCCACATTCGGACAACTGCTTATCATCCCGCTTCGAATGGCCTTGTCGAGCGTTTCCATCGACAGCTTAAAGCCGCCATCACAGCTAATTCACCTGATCCACATTGGTCTGAACGCATCCCAGCTGTCCTTCTTGGTATCCGTAATACCGTCAAAGAGGATATTGGATGCAGCCCTGCCGAACTCGTCTTTGGCACCACTCTCAGACTTCCAGGTGAGATGATTTTGGATTCCCGAGTCACTGGTGAGATAGATCCTGTGTCCTACGCCGAACGTCTCAAACAACACTTCCGAACAATTCGACCTACGTCTACTCGCTTCACTGCCCGCGAACAACGAATTCATCCGGACTTACACACTTGTCCTTTTGTTTTTATTCGCATTGATGCAGTTCGCAAGCCGTTGACACCCCCTTATGAAGGTCCTTTCAAAGTGTTGTCACGGAAACCTAAGTACTTCATACTGGAAAGGAATGGATCGAAAGAATCTGTGAGTATTGACCGTCTTAAACCCGCTTATGTTGAGCCTGCCGTTACTTTGACTGATCCCCAGTTGTTACCCCCTGTTGGTCAACCGACCGATTCCAATGCTCCAGAACCTTCATGCGCTCGCCCAACGAATGATCCCAAACACACACGTTCAGGACGTTCTGTGTCTTTCCCCTCCAAACTAGCTGAGTTTGTTCCCTAGATAGCTATATCGAGCGTTACCTTACCAGTTCACGCTCTACGGGGGAGTTATGTAGTGGTTATTAATCTTTCACATTTTGTCTTTCTTGTCATCAATTTTATCATGATATCTTTTGTACCGTTTGTTTGAATTAATGATTACAACACACTTCTTCGCACCCCGCGTTCCGTCGTGCTGCTTTCTGGCTGTGCTACTTCTGCGTGCGTACGGTGCCGTCCAGTGTGCTTGCGAATCGGATAGTATACGCGGAATCATTATCGAACATCTATTTCCATTGTGCTCGACGTGTGCCATAGGTATAGCGCGACCAGCGACTTGAACTCAACTGTGAGTTGACCCTCTCCAACTTTTTGCCTTTTACTAAGGGGTTGAAACCTTCCTAGTATTTTTTGACCGCTACACCTTTGTCGATTACTCAGCGTTGACTGTGATGGAGACAACGTCTTTGTGATGCGCCGCTGACCTTATCCAAGCAGTATACGGTCCAAATTCCTCAGGGTTTCTACGTTCCAACAACCGACGCTGATTGCTTTTAGCGCTTTCAAAATTTGCATTGATGGGCAATCACACGGGTGGTGGCGGTTGTGCTTCCGGGACTCCACCCGGAGCCTTTAGCTCAATAGCCTGACCCACAAGGTAGTGAGTTGTTTGGAAGTTTGCTTGAGGGACACCGCCCGAAGCCTTTGACTTAAAAGCTTGACGCACAATGCGGTGGGAGCAGAGCCAGCTGGGGAATGCGAATGCAGAGACAGATTGGGAGATGCTTGACGGTCGTCAGACGCAGCCTTTTAGGTACTGGAACGATTCATATATGTTTTGCGACGGAATGAAGTTACACCTGCTACCCAGTCCAGGCGCAGGTGGGTTTTGGCGGGTTTGCACTAAGTTGACCAAGGGCTGCCTGGCTATAGTCGGGCAGTAGCAAACCATTGAACACCCGGAGGTGCCCTCTCACCGTCAGTGACAAAGCTGGGCGCTCGCGCTCCACGCCAATTGAGCTGTGAGCCTATAACCAGTAGACCTGTTGTCTTCCATGGCTAGGTTTTACGGGAAGATGACCATCGAGCAATTTCTAGCCGCTGAAGATGATGCACTTCTGACAGGAGAAGGACTCAGGTACTCAGCCAAAACCTTCGATTAAATGTACGCCCGAAATGCTGCAGGTCTAGCACGTGGTCAGTTCACTGACTCATGTGGATTGGTGTCCTCGATCTTAGCGGGGAGACGGTCGTACCCCAACTCCCACCCAGCGGTAGTCACGAGGTGGCATCCAGGACATGGGCCCATGGCACAACATTAGCAGCAATGGGTAGACTATCTGTCAGGATCTTGCCACCACCAGCCTCAATACACAATAGGCTCTCGCGCCTCAAGCACAAACTACCCAGCTACATACACACACAATTACATACTTACATAATCCTACACAAACATACATTGTTATGACAAACCTATCGGATTTTCGTAACTGCTTGATCACGTAACGTTATGGCAAGCTGATCGTGCCTGTAATAGCATGCCTCACCTTGTTGATTTTAAAAGCTTTATTTATTTATTTAATTATTACTACATGGTAGCCCTGACCCAATGGACTCTCGACCACTAACTTGCCTACCATGAGCTCTTCAGTTGTGAGCACAGGTTCCAATATGGACGATTTGTTTGCTTTCCTGAATCTAGTGGGCGATACATTCATGTAATATGTTTTGAACTGTTCATTAGGTTGTACCGATACCTCCAGATCTTGTAGACTGAAATCCACAGCGCTGAGAATTTAGCCGTACTTAGTGTATTTTATCCGGCTCAAGCGGAAAGCCATTTCCGGATTGGACGTTGGAGTCGTAACCGACAACTACGCTGCATGCGTCGTTGTATCAGTCGGCAACCACAACAGGGTAATTGGGTGACGATTGGTTCCAGATCAGCAACTAATGCACCTTGCAGGTCGCTGCGGTAGTACAGAAGGTCTCCACCTACGCCGATAGGGCTGTCGTTCCGGATGAGTGACATTCCTGCTACCTCAACCTCAACGTCAGCCACTTCTTGGTGCAAGAAAGTTTCGTTAACGGAAATTACGTTCCAAGCATTTGCAGCCTGACGTTGCCCAAGTTCGGTAAGTTTACTGAGGAGTCCACCGGCTTTAGTGTACGTACTGAAGTTTCTCAGATTTAAGCAAAGCTTCTTAGGTTGTGCAATTCACAGTGGTTTCGCCGACCAGTGAATGGCCGGAGCCTAATCGATTTTTCTGTGTGTACCTAGAAAAGAGTTCAGCGTCTTGTTCATCGTCTGCATGGTTAGTCCCGTGTCTAATGTTCTACGTACAGCGTAAGTTGTCTGGTCCATATCCTATTCAACAGGTTGTATGGGCTCGTTTGACACGTTACTATTGCATCGTTCTTTTGTAGATTCCATCGCATTTAGTTTGTTGAGTGACATATCATCACTAAGGGGCATATCCCTTACTGTCTTCAGCCGAAGCTCAGATCGTAGCCAGAAACGAAAGAGTAACCAGCTGTTTGGCAGCCACACTACCAAATGTTTTGACTGTAGGACCATCTCCAAGACTGTCGGACCACATCCTTTGTAGATCCGCAGTCATGACACCGATTTCGCTTGCACATCATACACGCAGTGTTTCACGAAGGTGCCACATTGTTCTATTTACTGGGTGGTTAGTTCATGCTTATCGCAGGCTTCAGTTTCAGGAACCCTGTGAAGGTGAATGGTCCTGGTGGAAGTTCCCTTCCGGTAGTCCTTAAAGTTGTGGTTAACTCGAGGACACTCGCCGTATCTGATAGCGGAAAAGCTACGGATGGAACAGCGTTCATTTCTAAATCTACCTGTTGACGGTAGTACTGATTTTGCTTCACTAAGGGAGTTCAGCATAATGCACACAAGTCTTAACACACTGTAAGGCTTAAGGTTTGGATTGCCGCATAATAAGCACTGCGTGTACAGGTTTTATTGCAACTGCGATTAGGTTACTAGTAATGTCCCACAGGTTTTGGTCATCCAACCGCCTGCCTCCTATTGAGGCTGGGGTTGGTTCTGGGATACTGGAGCGCAGTAGGCTCCGTACAGGTAATGATTTCTGTATATCTTTCGGCATGTCGCGGGTAGTAATTGAAATACTCGGAGAGTTACCGCAGGAAACCGGTGGTGTTTATACAGGATGAACTTTGCTACGTTCTTCAGTTTGAGATCAAGTTGGGGGTGAGGTTGGTTATAAATGACGACTCTTATTGGCAGCAACCGTAACCCAACATTTGATAGTAGCAGCTTGCTCTTTTTCTACCACTCCGTCGGGAGGTTGCAAGTAACCTTATGTGCCGTCACCCCGATCCAAATAGGAACCGCATTAGGCAAAAATGAGCCATGTGTGCCATTGGGTCAGGAATTGTTTTCCTGGGGTTTTGGTGTCGTTTAATTTACCTTGTTACCAATCATTCTCCAAAGGGTGGGAGTATTACTTACTGGGAAGGCTTGGGTTGTACAGTCCGCATGATTACTCCAACCGTGGTGACTTACTAGTCATCATTTCCTCAAACTAGGCTTGTAGCTAGTCGTACTACATAAGGAGCATGGTGTTTAGCGGTAGAAGTAATGTGCATTTCACGCAGAACCATAGAGAATCTGGTTGGTTTACTAACGGCTTGACTGGATTGAACTCGGAGGCATCTCGCATGGAAAACATTGTCACAGTTACCGCACGGAATGCGAGCAGTGGAGAAATTGATTAAAAAAGCCCTCATGACTCAAAGTTATGCAGGCGAGCACATAAAAATTTAACAAACAGTACAGCCTAGGCTACTGAATGGCAGGTTTGCAAACCCGTTGTTATTCCTAATATAGGGTATTGTAGGGCAATGAAGAAGCCATCGTGGAGCCGAATTGAAATTCCCATTTTATCTACACCTTCATTCCTTGTCATAAGCTTCACATTTATCACTTTCCAAATTCTTAACCCACTAGGTCCGTGGAAAGAATATAAGGCTTATGAACTTTGAGGTACTCCCAGTAAATGCATCCTACCTGACCTAATCCTTGCATGAGACCTTGAAAGCGTTGGGTGCTGCTGATACACCTAAGATTAGCAGTATAATTATCCAAAACGGTCTAAGTGCCGGCTTTCGCTGAACCTTTGTGCACCTTCGTACGAGGTTCCGGTGAAAGGCTGGCCCTTGTTGATGGCGTTTATCCCTTAAGCCCGATCACTAGCTACTGTATTCCGTTCGTTTCCAACTGCCATCAGTATGTAAACAGCAAAATAATCCATATATCTTTCATATTATTGGCAAAGAGCACTTTACACATTGTAGGCCCAAGAAGCAGACATTTCGCTCTCCACTTATCCTCTCTTAGCCCCATATACTTAGCTTTAGCTGGTATACATTTGCTTTTCACTATTGGCAACACCAGTTGACTGACATAAGGGAAAACAGATCCTCTTCTTTAACTACCTTTGCAAGTAAATTACTCGCATTTCCAGATTCCATTTCACTGGCACGAAAGCTAACCAACGCCAGAGAGACCCTTGTCACACTGGCTGGCTCGACCACCAGAAGGCTTTGACCACCACTTTTCTTAGCTTGGCCGTCCGTGTGTTAATTATATTTTAGCAGGCTTTAAAGCCTGTCTTTTGTTATGCGTAATGGTGAGTGAACGACCAGCTCTCCCTAGTTTTTGTTACCAGCATACTCCTGCTTTACCTTATCAAACTGTGTAGGGTGCTAGAACGGCTCTTGCCAGAAATACCACAAAGGAAATAGCCGGTGTGACAGTATAGTAATGGATAATCTTGTCACCCCAATGAACACCGCTGGTACTTGCTTCGGAACTTAAGATTGGCGAGAATTAGTTCGAAAGTTAACAAAGAGTTACACAATAGTGTGAATCAACATGCAAGGCGTAACAATCCCTCATGTTAGAGCAAGCGGAATCCCCAGAAGTAGAGTTGGTAATGTCAAACCAAAGCAAAACCAAATGGATTTTGTAGCCCCCAAAATATAACTGCTATCCTTCATGTACAATTTAATTTTTGACCGATTGTACGTCCTCCTTTTTTAAACATCCCTGCAACCGGCTCGAAGCTCGGTCGCCTTCCAATCGAATGCCGTACCCTGCGTCTGTCTCCAATTGTCTTCGGATATCGGCGCTTAAGTACGCGCACCGTTTTGGACTAGTATTAACTATTCCTACAAATTGGTGACCACCTTTTGCACGCACGAATTCGACTTTCTTCTTCGTTTGTATTTTTGGTGATTATATATACCTGTATACATATATATATATATATATATATATATATATATATATATCTGTGTACATATATATGTATATATACCTGTATTCATTTGTTTCTCGCGTAATTTTAGTATTTTTATCGTGTTTTTGTTCTTTCTTTATTTTTTGATCCACATACCATGGGTGGCAGCTGAGTCATTTCGCAGCGTAAACCTGCTTACTTTGGCTGTTCCAATTTACATGGAACACAGCCCAGAGGTTTGGTTTACGATAATCGTGCTCGAACGGGAAAATAAGTGCACTGCGGCTGACCTTCCGAAGTACAATCAGCTCGTCCCACGCCTTCTTTCTTGGGTTGTGACGCTGGTTGAGGACCATCTATTCTGCCCATGGAATGAGGCAAAGTGTGAAACGATGAAGCAAGCGATTTTAAAAGAGGTACGGCCCAGCGCACGAGCTCGGTTTGAACAGCTCGAGGATCTCAGGCTTGTAGATTTTAAACCCACCGCGTTGCTCCGCGCACTTCAGCGCAGCGCTGGACCCTTATTCTTGAGCTAAGAAGTTACACAAGAGCCGCGGTTTTCACGTCTCCCAAAGCCCTTGCCGATATTACTGCCCATGTTTACAGATACAAGCCTGAAAGAATTAGCTACCAAAGCAGACGCTGCGTTCGAACGTTTTCCGCAGCATCCGTCCAGTAGCTCTGGTGACCTATTCGCACCGAGGGAAACCGAATCCCATATTATCTCCCAGTCGTTGGGCCGATATAATTATAAAAATGAGGAAATTGCGCTACTTCGCAGCAGGATAGCAGCAATGAATGCTCCAAAGCAGCGTGTGCCACGGTCAAACTATGACCACGATTTGGCTACCGTTCAAGGCAGCTCGCCTTTGCCTGCACCGAGTACGTCTTGTTCGGCACGAAGGCGCAACATTTTTCCCGCTTGTTCTCAGTCACGTAATACCAAACCCGTCGAAGAATCTTGAGTCGTCGTAGAATCTTGCGCAATATAATATTGAATTGTGAACAACTCCGCAATGATACCAAGTCAAGGCAACTGTATTTTGGCCCAACAAGACGGACGCTACCGAATCATACCCCAGGTACTTGTGAGACGGCACCGCGTACCACCACCGTAACCAATTTAACTACGGCGAACGCTACTTTTGGTAACCTACACAGCTCCGCTCAACTTCATTCGCATCCAGACTGTTGTGCACCTGCTACATCTCTCCGAATTTCGCCGCCGGTCCAGATACAAAGACTAAATAGTCCATTGCTTCCTACCCCGCAACCTGCGCAATTTGTAGGCCAGGTGGGATGAGCCGCGGCAGCCTTATCCCGGCACCAAGCACATCGTTGCTTAACTACCAAGTGCAATGTCTTCCCACTCACTTCCTACAACTACTGCAGATAGCGAAGTAACCATCAACGGCTTCATCTCGTCATCCGTAAAGCTAGTAGACTCCAAGTGTTCTTTCTCACTTCTACTTATAAATGCTAGGTCCCTAAACAATAAAATGCATATCTTGCGTCCTCTGTCTGTCCTCGTCGACCCTGATGCAATATTTGTCACGGAAACAGGGTTTCCCCTTATGCTTCAGAGGTGGACTACGCACTTCCTGCCTATCAGCTGTTTATGCAGTCACGTGTACATAAACGAGGGGGAGGGTGCGCCATTTACGTTACAATACTTACCCAGCAAAAATGTCCGAAATCATGGACGCTGCTGAGGCGATGGATTCAGTATGGATAACGGCTGATATCCTGGGATCGACGGCTTTATTTGGGTGTGCTTATAGACCACCTTATACCTCAGTTATGAGTGACAAAGCACTTTTGGATACTTTTGCGCAAGCGTCAACTTTTCCAGCGAATACAAGCTGGTTGCAGGAGCTTTCAACCTGCCTGAGTTAAACTGGCTCTTATCTGCTGCAACAGCGAAGTATGCTGGCCTACTAGCATGTGTCATTTAAAGCGGCTGGACGCAACATGCGTCTGCTCCAACCAGGACGGAACATATTCTTGACCTAATATTTACTCTCGGGATCCCATCAACGCGAGTGGCAGTCGGTCGGGCGTTTCTGGGTAGTGCTCACAGATTAATGCATTGCTCGGTTTACTTAAAGCAACATAATGCCTACCCAACAGAAGCAGACGCAGTCGTAGTATACCGCCCGATGCAAGTCGTCAACTGGGCAACGTTGCTGTGCTCGTCCGATCAAGAAATTGGGATGAATTCTTTATGTCTGATTCTGTGGATCGCTCGGCTGAGCTGTTTTATGAGGAAATACTACACTGTCTCGACTCTCTAGCTCCCTTGTCACATTTAATAAGGCACTCATCTAAAAGTGTGACGCAAACCAAAATGCATAACAGTAGCGTCAGCTTAGACGATCCTATAACAAAACCATCAATTTTGCGCACATCATGAGAGCGAACGAGATTGCACATCAGTTTTCTGCCAGAGATAATCAGCAGCAAATCAATCAAGAAATAGCCGCACTAACTAGTGCAAGCAAAGCTAAGAATCTCAGAAGGCTGCTGCGCTCTCGGACCCTTAACAATGGATGACAGATTTCTACCCTAAAGATCATGTCTCGACGAACTTCTGTGACCGCCAGAATTTTATGTGAAGTTTTCAGTTTCAAGCGGGTTTCAAGCGGGACTGGAACGATAGGATGATCACGGGTGAGTGTTCCTACTTCGGCGTGTCGTTAAACCAGATGTTGGCGAACTTTGAAATACTGATGGACCTAAAACAAAGACCACACCGCACCCTGTCCAAGCAATTAATGCACCCTGTCCAACCACACATTTTAAAGAATCGCAGTGTTTAGAAGTAGATTTAACCTTTCAGGCCCTGCAAGTACCCGGTAGCCAGTCCCTGTCTTCTGTACAGTTTGACATAAAGAGTGTCCGTTCTGTGATTTCGACTACCAAGCCCTCCTGGAACCCCGGTCCAGACGGAATACCGTCCAGTCCACCTAAGAATGGCAGTGAAGATATGCCTATTCTTCTTTTGAAACTCTTTACGTCATCAATGCAAATAGGTCAATGCCCGATTACTTGGAAACATTCCATCATTATGCCGAGGCATAGGGGCGGAAGCCTACTGGAAGTTGATAACTATCACCTTATTAACCACACTTCTATTATCTCGCGCGTGATGGAGAAGTTGATTAAAAAAAGCCCTCATGACTCACCTTTATGCAGGCGAGCACATAAATGCATCATAGCACGGGTTTCTAAGTGCTCAGTCTTGCGCAACCTGTCAACTGGACTTGCTTACTTTAGTCACCGAGGTCACTGACTCTAGCCTTTCAGTTGTGTTGCTTTACCTTGATATTCAAAAGGCGTTTGACAGGATACCACACACGCGCCTGATGCCTAAGGTAAAGGCTTACGGGTAGACAGTCCTCTATTAGACTGGCTGGGTTCCTATCTAATAGGACGTACGCAGTCTGTTAAGGTTG
>OX104064.1:106913245-106963845 GCA_944474145.2 Dicrocoelium dendriticum | reverse complement strand
TATGCATTAAACCGCTTGGCGATTGAAGCATTAAAGTATGGTATGTACTTTTCGCCATCCAAATGCAAGGCTCTCCTTCAAGACTGGCAGGTGCCTCTGCCTGCACTCACGCTTGCTGGTGAGACACTAGAGGTTGTGAAGAGCTTTGTCTACTTGGGAAGTTGCATCACTGCCGGCGGGGCTGTTGGAGACGAGATTTCGATGCGCATCTCGAGAGCACGCCTCGCTTTTTCTAAGCTGAGGCATTTGTGGCGTCGCCACGACATTCGTCTCTCCATCAAACGGCGGGTCTATTGTGCAACTGTTCGTGCTGTACTGTTGTACAGATGCGAGACCTGGCCCATTCGTAAAGATGACTTGCGCAGGCTATCCGTCTTTGAGCACCGCTGTCTGCGCTCCATTGCCCGTGTGTGGTGGCAGCACCACGTAAGCAATGTGGAAGTTAGACAGCGTGTCTTTGGACGTGGAAGCCACTCGCTCGAGGAGCTCATCTCACTGCATCAACTGCGGTGGTTGGGACACGTATTGCGCATGCCTGTCCAGCGTTACCTCCGTCGTGCGTTGTTTGCGGTTGCTGGACAGGGCTGGAAGAGACGGTCTGGTGGACAGCCTACAACATGGAGAAGCCGCATGAAAAAGTTGACGAAACAGTTGGCCTCGGCCGGTTGTTGTCGACTACCTGGTTGGGGTCCGAGAGATGAGGATACTTGCTGGTTGAAAACCTTGGAAGTTATGGCTCAAGATCGATGCCGATGGCGGACGTGTGCATCAGTGTGTTGCGGTGTCCCTTCTTCCTCCCCCTCTAAAAAAAGAACAAACTGAAAAAATTTCAAAAACTGTGAGTAGTAAAATAGACAAAAAAGCATTCGTTGTTGCTCTTTTCTTATTATTCATAATGTTTTCCTATTCAGCCATGATTCCGATGGCACAATATCTGTACCACAGATTGTGTATTATATATATATATATATATATATATATATATAATGTTAGCGTTCAGCCAGACCTCCCATTAGCGGATAGGCTGAAGCTAAAAGAGGCCATTAAGGACCACAAAACCAAGCGAGCGGCCGGTGAACAAGGTCTCCGGTTGCTGGGTTTTCGGGTGGTCAGCTGGCGGTCTGTTTCCGCCTTACCGTTGCCAGTACTGGTAGCGCACGACTCAGGGCTGGATATTACGAGTACCTTCATATAGTGCTAAGCAATGTGCACAGCCTAAGGAATAAGATGTGCGAGATAGGTATGCATGTAGATGGGTCTCATCCCGATATACTTGCATTCACTGAAACGTGGCTGTCTCAGGACATCACGGACGGTGAAGTACATCTGTCTGGCTACGCACTATTTAGATGTGATCGCTTCGTTGTCCGACAAGGCGGGGGCGTTGCGCTTTACGTTAGCTGTGGACTTGACGTTTTACGTACCTACATGTTTCAGTCGGCAGATAAAACTGTCGAAGCTCTGTCGGTAGTGATTAGCACTTCCTCAGCTCAACTTGCAGTTGTACTTGTGTGTAGAAGCCCTGGGAGTGCGTCCAAAGAGTTGCTTGACTTTATTCGTTCCAAACGGGTGTTTGACACTGGGGGATTTCAATCTACCAGAAGTTTACTGGGCAGATGTTTCTTGCAACTCGGCGGAAGATACTTTGGGTGCAGTTCTTCTTGGGCTTACGCTACGAGTACTGTTGCATCAGTTCGTGGACCTCCCCACTAGGTACATGGACGCCCAACTCCCGTCTATTTTGGATCTAGTGTTTGCCAAGTCACTAGACTTCGTAGGTGACATCACTTACAGCTCTCCCTTAGGTGCTAGTGATCATGTTTGTTTATCGTTAAGGTGTACTCGGACCAGGCGTCACCAGAGCATCGCTAAGCCATTTCCAAACATGGCGTTCTACTTATCAGGCTTTGCGTATCAAGGCTTCTGGGTTGCGTTGCGAAATCTCGGTGGTTGATACGGTTCAGGCGGCCTGGGCTAAATTTAAATCTTATCTCACGGAAGTGTCTACTCCCTACATCCCGCTTGCGAGGAGAAAGGAGATACGTGGATAGATACCACTGGCAAGTACCTGCTCCATAAGCGTTCTAGGTACTGGAAGACCTACCGTGTGGCTCCATCAACTAGCACCTACGATAGATACCGCGAGACTAGAGATAGGTCTAAACAACACTTAAGGAAAGCTCAGCTGTTGTACGAAAAGGAATTGGCTGATGAGGCTTCGGAAAATCCGAAGTTCTTCGCTTAAGTTAAGAGACGCTGTGGTTCAAATTCGGTAATTCCAACTTTGATGTTGGCCGGTGGAACTCATGCGTATGCGGACTCAGATAAGTCTAGTGTACTTGGTGAGCAGTATGCGGGGGCTTTTGTACGTGAGGCCGCGTTGAACTTGTCCCCAGAGTACCTGAGGGTTCTTATTTAGCTGGATTTACTGTGGTTGAAACGCAAGTCCTTAAACTGCTGCAAGAACTGAACCCTTCCAAAGCAGCTGGACCTGATTCAATTCACCGGAACCATCCGCATGAGTTGGCGGTGGAACTAACAGGACCGCTGACAATGGTGTTTCAGAAGTCACTTGACAGCTGTACATTATTTTCTGAATGGAAGGAGGCTGTCATCTGTCCTGTCTTCAAACATGACGACAGGAGCCTGTCAGCCAATTATAGGCCAGGCAGTCTGACTAGCATCGTGGTCAAACTGCTTGAAAAGCTGGTGAGAGATTCGTTGGAAGGTCACCTGAATAGATTTAATCTACTCAGTAGTGCACAAGACGAATTCCGGAAAGTCTTCGTGTCTGACGAATTTGTTGATTGCTCGTGAAGCTTGGGCCGAGACAGTTAACAATGGCCACGTAGTGGATGTGCTTTTCGTAGACTTCTCGAAAGCATTTGATAAGGTACTCCACTTGAGGCTACCACAAAAGCTGAGCTCCTACGGCGTATCTGGCCGCGCCCTTCACTGGGTATCTGTGTGCTTGCAAGGAAGAGAGCAGTGTGTACGTGTGGGTCGCAGCTCATCCGTTAGGCAAGCTGTCCTTAGCGGTGTCCCACAGGGCTCGGTCCTTGGACCGATGTTGTTCTCCATCTACGTAAATGATCTCTCTGGAGAGTTTGGGGTATCATCCCTATTGTTTGCTGATGACCTTAAGCCATGGAATGTTGTAAATGTTCCTGGGGGTTCTGAGGCCATACAGCATGCACTGGACAGACTCTGGGACTGGTCTGCCTTGTGGCTACTGCCCATAAATCAGGCTAAGTGTTCCGTCCTTCGTCTAGGAGCAACTTTTTCGCCTTTGCGCTACGTACTCGGTGGTGTTGAACTCCCCCTTCTCTCCAACCAGGTAGACCTAGGTGTTGTTCATTCCTCGTCTTTACATTCTGGTGACAACTGGAAGAAGACCGCAAGTAGGGGTTTCAGAATGTTGTGGTTAATACGCCGCTCATTCGGGGTCTTAACTGCCGATATATTTGTGAAGCTGTTCTCAGCTTTCGTTCGGCGCCATCTGGAATACTGTGTCCAGGCTTGTCCGCCCTGCCTTGTTCGGGACAAGAGGGTTTTGAGAGTAGGTACCAAATTGGTCGAGGGGTTACGGGGGCAATCGTACCTCGAGCGTCTACTTAGCTTGGGTATATATTCAATGCACTACCGACGGCTTCGAGGAGACGTAATCCTTACTTACCGCATTTTAACTGGGAAGGGTGGACCGGACTTGAACTGGCCATTTAGCTCGGCTAGGTCACCTTGTTTTCGCGGTCATCCCATGAAGTTACACAAGCCGCGTTCTGACCGGATCAGGGCGGAAACTCGGTTATCGTGTAGAGTTATCGAGCGCTGGAACTTGCTTCCAGAAAGTGTAGTCAGTGAACCTACAGTTAAGGGTTTCGAGCGTCAGTTAGACGCTCTTGGGTGGCAACACGAAACCCTTCCATTCTTCTGACCATATCGATCTTCCAACTTTTAGTTCTTATCCTGTCATTCTCTTCTCTCTTTGGCGTTATCCTTCATTTAAATGACTCATTCCCCTTTATCTTTCATTTTCTTCCTAATTCTTTCTTACTTCACGTGACCTACGCAGCGGGGACTGCTAGTGCAGAGAATCTGGGCAGTAATTGGTTGACCATGGTGTTTCGGGTGTTTCGTTTTAGATCTATCAAGACCTCCTAGCACCTTACCATCTCCTGGCTCAACAATCCGCTCAAGAAGAAACTCAATGGATTTTCCTATCGTTCCAGTCCCATCTGAATCTGAAAATGTAACGTGCTGTTTGCGGTCACCATGCCTTCCATTTTCTGGCAATTATTGACCGTTATAGGACATGTTTTCAGCAATAATGGCTAGATAAAATGTTCCGTGGAGCAAGTTCGTGGTACCGACAAGGATTCCGGACTGTAAGCGATGCTCAACAACCGAATTGTAAACGCACATACGACGACGATGCTCCGACGAGCCGAATACCGGAACAAACGGACGGAGCGGAAACACTTGTATTCTGCGACACGACAGGAGCAAGTGTTACCCAGTACAAGCGTACATAAACACGTAGCTTTGTTAAAGATAGACGCAGTGATGGTTTCACCGTTTGCTTCATCATGAATACGATATATTTCAAGATAGGAAAGGGAATAAAACAGGAGCTACAAGTAACGTATGGTTTAAACGAACCAGTGTGGTTTCACTTGCGTTACACTGCTTCCTCCGCTGATAGACACTGTCCTAAGTGCCCCAAGAACAGATGCGGTCGCTGCCAAGGTATGTGCTTCCACAGCACATGTAATCAGAAGACCGCATAGGGTGGTCCAGGACCGCTCAGAATGGGAAGGGGAAGCGCGTTATGCAACGTCCGCTGCGAAAATTCAAAGCGGATCAGCCATTTCAAAAAACAAAAAGATTAAGCGTGCGGTATCTGTGGGGACAAAACTCGTTGGAGAAACTGCCTCGTGACGAAAATCAATATGATCCGCGGCAAATAATGCCTAGCGATGTGACACGGGTTAAAGCATACTAAGAAAATTAACCAAACAGAAACGTGATGGTCTGCGTGAAATATAAACTTCACTGAACGGTATTGAAGGGAAAACAGTTTTGCCGTCATCTCCACGGCGTAGACCCAAGTATTTCAGATGTCAGAACACGAAACAGATGAGTGAGCGGGTTCAGAAAAGCTAACTGCCTTGTAGTACAAAGTTTTCTGTTTCTGCGAGGGGCAGGCTTTGACGGAAGACACCACAGGAGTTGAATGTTTGAAACTGTCTGGAACACTAGTCCAAATCGCTACGTCCAGTAGGGCTTGGTAGTAAAAGGTAGCCGTTTCACAAACAACTAAATCTACGAGCTCGGGGAAGTAATGAGGCGGTATCGTGATGGTGTGCTGCGATCCATCGTAAAGGGCAAGGTCATTCGGCATTGGCAGCGCGGCCTCCATTTCCGAAACAGCAATGTGCTCGTTAACGATCATGAAATTCGCATGTGACTCCGCTTGTGAGGTAACGCAATTCGACCCACCGAGCGCGGTCCAAGATTGTGCGCGGGATAGGAATTTGGCGGGGTGCCTCCGTAGATCAATTCGCAAAGTGCGGCACAGATACACTAAAATGGTTCATCGACTGGTACTTACATTGTGCGGAACAAGCGTACCGCATCCAGGCCCAAGTAGCTGCGTAAACAAAGGTTTTAGTCATTCCTCTGCAATTCGGAAAAATAGACCATTTTCCAATGCCAGTCTTCGAAATCGTTAACCGGGTGATAAACTAGCGGTTCATGCGATACGACTTGTGCCGAATAACCTCTGTACATTCTGCGTCGACTGTCTACGACGCCAATTTGTAATATATTCCCTGGAGCAGATTCGTGGTACCGACAAGGGTTCCGGACTGTAAGCCATGCTGAACAACCGAATTGTAAACACATATAAGACGACGATGCTCCGACGAGCCGAATACCAGAACAAACGGACGGAGCGGAAACACTTGTATTCGGCGACACGACAGGAGCAAGTGTTACCCAGTACAATCGCATATAAACAAGTAGCTTTGTTAAAGATAGACGCAGTGATGGTTTCACCGTTTCATCATCATCATCATCAACAGCAGTACATCAGCCATTTGAACTGATGCTTCGCTGCCATACAGTCATGAAGACCTATGAAATAAAGAATAAGAAGAGGGAGAGAAGGGGAACTCACCTAAAAAAGCTTAATGCCCCAAGCAAACATTCAGGGTCAAGGCGCTTACACCTTGTGTAGACAACATAATGTCACAAACAGCTGGCTATAGTGCAAAGATAAGGCAGCATCCGCGAGACAGATTCCTTGCGGCCTTCACTGCCCTGCGTCATAATCAGCCATAAGCACGCAGATAACTCAGCGCCAAACAAACTTTAAACAGGCAATCCGACTAGGAGACGGCAGCAGACGCGCCACTGGTGTTGGTTGCGAGCCATGTCCTGTAAACTTCGGGCCAAGCACAAGGTGAGTCACGTGGACTCCAGCATGGAAGGCAAGACAAACCAACGGCCCCCAATTTGTTGGCCATTGACTTCATTTCCCGCTGCCAAGTCAATTTCTGTACACCTCGAGCCTTGCTCCAGCCTACACCTGGTAGACTGAACAAGGCCGTCCTAGGTAAGCAGTGACCAGGCACACGTAGCATGTGCCCGAGTCAACGCAACTTATTCATTGCTATCTGTTGTTCTTGGGGGTTAGTATGATTATTACTACCTAGCACTCGCCTACACCCATCATCGTTGCGGACACGCTGGTGCCATCCGACACCGGCAATGCTTCGGACAACGATGATCCAAGACTTGAAGGCGCCTCAGCTCTTCAGACCGAAGAGGCCAAGTCTCACTACCATAGAGCAGAACGGCTCTCACTGTGGCCTTACGCACGGTCTTTCAGACGGAAGGAAACTCCCTTCTTTCGCCAGAGATGCCGCAGGTCCAAGAAGGCAGCTCTAGCCTTTGCAATGCGTGAGCTGACGTCAGTTTCTATGCGCTCATCCTTGTTGATGCAGCTGCCAAGATAAGTGAATTGATCAACCACCTCGAGTTCTTCGTTAGCAAGCGTCAATGAGTCATAACGTGGCTGGTGGTCCTGCAGCAACCGTTTGCACTTTGAAGGTGCGAAGTGCATACCAAATAATGGGACCACTGTAGACAGGATATTCAGGGTTGATTGTTCCGCCCAAACATCATCGAAAAGCAAGACGATCTCTTCCACATAATCTAGAACAACTAATCTTTTACAAGGCAGCACTTCAATGCCTACATCATGAGGTTCCGCAAGGGAACACTCCATGATAGAATCCACGACGAAATTGAACAAAAACGGGGAAATCGGACAACCCTGACGAACACCACTTGTGGTCGGAAAGCTATCCCACAGGTCACCGTAGACCCTGACACTGCCTGTAGTGTTCGAGTATAGAGCACGAAGAATGTTCACATATTTCGTGGGAACGTTTCCGTGGAAGTATTTCGAATAGAATCAGTCGATTGATTGAATCGAACACACTCTTGAAATCGAGGAACACAGCTATTATCGGTCTGCGGTAGACATGGCGCTGCTCTAGCAACTGCCTCAGAGTGAATGTATGGTCTATAGAACCACGTCTTGGGTGAAAATCTGTCTGTTCTTCCCTAATCCGAGATTCGCGTTCCGCAATAAGGCGATGAATGGTAATCTAGGCCAATAATTTTGTCACAATTGGCGTTAGGCTAGTACCCCTGTGGTTGGAACAGTCTGTGCGACTGCCCTTCTTGTATATTGCCACTATAATCAATTCTTTTCAACTAGCCGCGGCACTCATCCCCCAGATGTATCCCAATAGGGAGGTCAGTGCTTTACAGTGGACCTCACTACCATCCTTAAATAATGCAGGTGGGAGGGAATCCGGGCCAGCGGCACGAAAACGATTGAGGGCTGTGATCGCGTTTCAGACCTCGGCTTCCGACGTAGGCTCTGAACTAACCGTCCATGGCTTGTCTTGCATCACCTGAGTAGGAAGATGTGCGGGTGCACGGGGTCGGCTGATTTTGCAAGTGTTCCGCCTAACGAGCCATACGGCGCTCCTTATTGTGTATCAGCGCACCCGCGCCGTCTCTGATTGTCTGACTGTCGCCTGGTTTTCTGGGACCAGTGGCGCGGATTAGCTGGAAGAGTTTGCGGTAATTGCCTACTGCTACTGCCTCCTCCATTTCTTGAGCCATACTGGTCCACCAGGCTTCTTTGTCAGCACGCATGCTCCGCTTTAGTTCACGCCTACTAGCCCGTCTGGTCACATTGTGTTCAGAGCCAGCCGGGAGGTGTCTTCTGGATTCCAACAGGTTCACCGACCTCTCGAATATCCAGTGACTGGTGCGGTGACGATGGATAGTGTCACAAGCACATGCTCCTGCGTCGTGCATGGCGGCCGAGATCTTATTCCACTGAAGCACCGCGTAATTAGGACAAGACTACAGAAGTTCGGTATGCAGTGCGTCTTGATAGGCTTGCCTGATCGAGGACTGAGACAATTTCTCAGTTGCCAATCGTAGGGGACACTTGGTGCACCTCCCGGTAAAGTTCATGGCGAGACGATAGCGTACCAAGGCATGATCAGAGTCGACACAGGTACTTCAGTACGAGCGGCAATCCAGGATGGAACAACGCCACCTGTAACTTATGACTATGTGGTCAATTTGGGTCCATCGCTGGCCAGCTACAGGAGGACACCAAGTGGCACTTCGGCTCCTACTGTGTCTAAAAGCAGTGTTACTAAGAAACAACTGGTGCTCCGCACACAGTGGCAGTAGACGCTCACCGTTGTCAGTCTGTTCGGAGTTAAGCGCAGTTACTACCCAGCTGAGCTTCTGAAGAGCTCAGACGCCCTACTTGTGCGTTCATATCACCTGCAAGTACTATGATATCTGAACTAGTATCACTGCGTGATAGCGCATTCAGTTCGTGATAGACTGTGTCCTTGACAGCATTTGAGCTGCAGTCGGTAGGAGCATAAGCGGAAATCACGAACAAACAGCGTTTCTTACTACTTCGTGAATCAACCTTAGCTGATGTCGTCAAACGGGCTGTACATAAACGGCTGTTCACCGGAATCCAATCAACCAACGATGGCTCAGCCTTGGAGCTTAGAATGATACCTACACCAGCTTGACCCGTGAGTGCTGCATCGGCGTCTCCGGATGCGTGCAGCCGATAACGAGAGGATAAGCCGGGTGCAGTTAATTCAATAACCCCGTTAGGGTCATTGATCCTGGTTTCGGATACACAACACATATCAATACCCAGTGTGTCCAAGGTGTGTGCGAGTGCAGCCTGTTGACCTGTTTGTCTTAGAGTACGAACGTTGAATGTCGCCATGGAAACAGGATAGCGTGGCCTTATAAGGGAGTTTTGCCGATGGGCGTCCGGTACATGTCGCGAGAAGGTGGCTGCAGTTGATTCTACTCCAGAGGCATTTCGGTTGCTATCCATTAGGCTGGGAATTATAGAAGGAAGTTTAGTAATGGGGGTCGGGATGGGAATAAGAGAAACAGGTGGAAAAGAAAGAAGGAAGGCGCCAGCAGTAGCATTTTTTCGCTTATCCGTCCTGCTGTATGCAGCGGGTAAGGCAAGCCTTGATGATGTGCGCGACGGCCGACGCAGGATGAAGTTTATGTTTGGAGAAAATGTCATGGTTGTATGTGGGCTGGGATACTGCCAGGGCGCCCAGAGCTAGACAGGAGGACGATTAGGGTCCTCATCCAAAGCCTTTGGTTTAAAAGCCTGTCCGCAAGGCAGCGGAGAGGTGGCAATGATTTAGTTTTACATAAATTGACGCCATCCCATTTCAAGCCCCCAACCTGGAGGATCAGGAGACTGAGTTTTACTGATCTCTCACCATTGACCAACCTGGTAGGAGTAGCTCTCAAGGTGCCCGGAGGCATCACCCAGTATAGCTCAATGGGTCAATGAGGTACGCAAACCGTCGCACCACGTTAAGGTCCAGTCTCGTTTTGACAAGAGATAGCACCGAATAAGTTGTTTGGCTCGGGCACGTGCTACGTATACCTGGTCGTTGCTTACCTATGAGGGTCTTGTTTAGTTTGCTAGGTGTAGAGTGGCGCAAGGCTCGAGGTGGACGGAAGTTGGCTTGGCAGAAGGAAATGAAATCTCTGACGACCAAACTGGGTGCCGTTGATCCGTCTCGCCTTCCGGGCTGGAGTCCACTTGACTCGCCTTGTGTTTGGCTCGAGATTTTACAGGACATGGCTCGCAACCGACACCAGTGGCGCGTCTGTTACCGTCTCCTAATCGGATTGCCTGTTTACCAAAGCTATTGGGCCAAATGATGAATCATCGGAACGCCCAAAAGGGTATCCAAGTCGTGCTGTATAACTGTTCGGGCATTTCATGCACGTCAGTTAGATTGGGTTTGCTGTGTTCCAAAGACGTGCGGTCATTCAGACATTCGGCGACGTCCGTGTGAGCTTCACTCACATCAATGTCCAAACTGGGTTTTCGGCTAGACGACTGGAACATACGTCGTCGTACGTGTCCTACCGAGGGATTTACGGTGCACTTGCGGAGAAATGCGTGATAACATACCATATACCTGGCCAATATATGAGGTCAAGCACGATAACATTTTTCAGCGCCAGTGGCATGCTAGTACATGTCCTTACAGAGGGCAGAGTAGGTGCGTTAAGGCCGGACGATCGGGTCGGAGTCACATACGATGAGATAAATGATCGTTTGGAACAATAAGGTTCACAATGGAACAGCGAAGGCGATCACATGGAACACAGTTATCACAGGATAGGGAATGACAACCGGGGAATCACTGGATGTGTAACATGATAATGCATCATAAAAACCGCTCTGAATTGCTGGAACTCATTGGGCTGCGATATAGAAGCAAATGTTGGTAGCTCAGGTTGTTCAGTTAGTGGTCTGCGTGTTCGTTTAGCTCGTACCGCGCCGCTCTGCTAACTAAACGCGCGCTGACGATGTCACCCCGGGTAGTGACGAAACGTTTGCAGTCAAACTGCCGAGTTCAGGGAACACTCAGACCACGAACTCATTGAGCGTCGAATGCGCCGTATATTCGACTTGATCGTAACTATGTTTGTCGGTTTAGTGATGTTGAAGAAGATATAGAAAAGGCGACATTCTTCGCCGAGAGCAATAGGTTACAGTATTTTGTGAAAGGGTTGAGGAAAGGAAAAATTCCATGGACATTTAGAGCTTTTAAGCGGCATACTTAAATATAACCGCGGTGAATCTGCACCGCAAATTGGTATGCTGTTGCGAATCTTTCTTACCCCAGGCTATCATCATTGCCATCGGTGAGCGCTCCTTCTCAACACCGAAGCTTACACAGAACTACCTTCGGTCAGCTATGAACCCGAAAACGCTCACGGACTTGGTCACTATCTCCATAAAGAAGAGGCTTGGTCGATGGACCGAATTTGACTGGGTTATTGGTAGTGTTCGTACCACGTGTGTTTGCAAATTTTGTGCACGAGCATTGTAACAAGTAACAAATGCAACGCGACAAATGCGACGCGACCACGCGCACTATTAGCGTTGGGCGCCACAGTGTTCCCCCGAATGTAGAACTGGCAATTTCTAGCAGCGTATAAAGTGCACCCTGACAGGACATCACAATAGCGTAAGTATTAACACTCGTTCACTTACCGTTAGCTTACTGTCCGCGCAATGAGTTGCATATCAATTACTTTTGGTGCATCAATCCCTTGTGGATTTTTTGATGTCTTTCTATAACTTTTAGTATTTCGGTAATTCACTTTGCATACGTTCTAGTTTTCGGAATTCTGAAACCCTATCTGCATTGTCTAAGGTCTTTCCTGAACGAGTAAGGCGCGATGCACACCAGTACGAAGTAGACGATACGCTACAAATATCACTCACGCAAGTCTCATTGGAAGCTAGTCCCATTTTATTGCCTAACGCTGGACACCAGCTATCGCTGCAACCCCCATACAAATGTATAACCTTACGTACGTGCATGCGTATTTCGCCCAGACTTTGAATTGCCTCGTGTCCCTACTCGCTCCTAATGGTATACGCTTACAACCAGATGTCTAAAGTGATGAGGTGGAAATGTAGTCAAAGCACGTCATATTTTCTTCAACCAATCAGGAAAAGGTCCACGGATGTGCCGAATCGTATTACCACATCCCGCAACACTGATCTCACTGGTTGCTGTTCTGGCAATGTGTTCCAGAAACTGCAACCTCCATTCCATATACGTCATGAGGTTTTGGGGATCTCCGTCCAGAAGTTCATCGTACTGCACTCGCATTTCATTCTTCACTCGGTTCTTCAGCACTTGCTAAACATTTTCGATGGGATTGAGGAACGGGGAGTATGGGTTCAATCTCAGAATGGCAACCTCTTCGTATCATTCGACTGACGCAAGTACTTACAAACGTGGTGGTACAAATATGGTGCATTGTCACCCAATACGAGCACCTGCCGGAGCTCCACTCCTCGCTTCAGTTTGTCTAAAATGCCTCTCAGCCATTCGAGAGATAGGGGGCCAGTGAATGAGCCTCTCCGGATAGGCATCGAAACGTTTTCATCCATTTTGAGTGCACCGATACGATGCAAATTCAGGCCTCTACTGTTTGACACAGGCCCTCACTCCTCTGGGCGCCCGACCACGAATACGTCTGCAGTAAACTTTGAAGTTTGCTTCGTCGATCCATATGAAGAACTTCCTCTCACATTCGAGAAACGTTTGAACAAACTCCTTTCGTATCTCTTCGGTTCGATCAATGTTCGTTCATTCTGAAGTATGATAGATGCTCTTTATAGTTATCAAGACGGCCATTAAGGTGTCGTGCGATTGTAGACTTTGAAATGTTCTTATCCATATTGGAAAGTACTCGGACTCGCATTCCTTGTAGTGGTAGAGTTGCGTCTTTCGCGATCCACTCCAGGATGTCATCAATCTCTTCCTCCAACAGAATGCGCTTACGACCACGCGCCTGCGTAGTATCCTGCTTCTGAACAAGAAAGCGACGAATCCAGGAGTAGGCAGTTTGATATTTTACATTGTTCACCGTTGCCACGAGCTGTCAGTCGTCACCGTTGACGAAGGCATCCACAACTTGGCCACGAATGTTTGACGAGATAATCTCTTAAACATGAGAAGGCATGTTGACCACGCTGTAATGAAAGACATCTATTCAGTCGTACAGTTATGTTGCGGCCGTTCAATGCTCGCAGACCAATTGTGATCCAGCGTTTCGGACGTTAGGGGGCGCATAATAACTCGTTGCGCCGCATATGTCCAGGGACTCGATATTAATTCACAAGTCTCACCTAGTCAATGGACAGCGCGCTCACTTCACTTGACTTACGCATCAAACCCTAGCACCCGGCCAATGAGAACACACTTGAGGTCAGAGGATTGGCTCAGAGCGGCTGGCGAATCGCACAGGGTTTTGCAAAATTTTGCACCTTTGCAAAATTTTGCGTTTTCTTGGATAATTTGTAATTTTTTGCTAGTGCGGGAATTCTATGTTCTCACTATTTCGGGCCATATAGGATTCGTTGCACTCGAGTTTTAAGGCGACAAGATCAGTTTGTCACTCGTGGCGCTCCTATGTATTTCTTGCCGGTAATTTCCATAGCTTCGATCATCCGCTTTTGCCCGCTTTTCTCGTAAGCTTGCAATTGTATCTGACAGTCGTTAGAGTGTAGGTTAAGGCATGCATTTTCTCAGGTGAAAGAGGGACTGGTAGGGGAAGAATAAGGAAGTGGGGGGGGGGTCTGCAATTGGTTGTCTTCGCTTGTCCACCCCACTGTATGTAGCAAATAAGGCAAACGTTTTTCTGGTGTCACTGAATGACAGACGACGAAGCATGAGATTATATGAATTGATGTACTTCATGAACTCATATAACGCCAGGGTTTCCACATCTAGGTCTCAGCTAAAACCATCGATAAAATATACTCACGAAAATCAGCGGGGAATGCGCCATTAGTCGCTGAACGGACTAACACAGTAGTGTCCTGGCTCTTAGCTAGAAGTAGTGTAACCCAACTCTGGCTCGGCGGTCACCTCCCGGAGACGTCCAGGACATGGATCCACTGCAGAACTAGAGCAGCAGCGAGCCATGTACTCTTCTGTGCTAGGCTGTTTAACCGTGTCTTCGTGTTCGGGTGTCAACACTGGGGATGAACATTGCGGTGGATGGATTTACTGGTGCGTATGTACGCTTAGCCATATTTAACCTATTACACACAAAAATAGCTTCTGTGGTCTTTTTCTCGAACGAAGGTTTTTGTCTTCCTTTTTTTAGGTCGCTTTGATGTCAGATGCGGACGAGGAGCGTCAGAATGAACTGATGGCATTAGAATCTATTTATGAGGACAAATTGAGAATACTTCGAAACGACGGACTTCAGAGGTTTGAAGTCTGCCTCCTGGGACGTGGCGAAGCGGATGCCGCTGTTTCGTGCGAATGCACTATCGTTTTCGAATACACTGAACGATATCCTCACGAAAAGCCCATTTACGATATTTGCAATGTCAAAGGGCTCACATCGGATCAAGTAGGAGAACTGCATCGTTCGCTTGATTCGGTGGCGCAACGTTCCCTCGGATACATAATGATATTTGATATGCTTTCAGAAGTACAAGAACGGTTGAATTTTACGTGCGAACGGTCGGCTAGCGATGCAAGCCAAGGCAGATGAAGCTAAACGAAAGGCACTGGAGTTAGAAGAAGAGGCCAGACTCCTTGGTGATCGAGTCACGGTTGAATCGTTTATGGAATGGAACGAGAAATTCAAAGCTGAAATGGCATCTTTGAAGGAAAAAGTGGAAGTCGATGAGAACGTAACAAAACGGTTGACTGGGCCGTGAATTATTTTTACAGGATAATCGTTATGATGATTCGGACGTTGCATTTTTTGGCGGAAAATGGTGAGGCTATCGAGATCGATGATCACCTCTTCGCCGACATTGCTGATCTCGATTTATCTGATGATTCCCTAGGGGACAGTGAACCAACTCCCATTCGAGCATGACTTGTACATTATTATTACCTCAGATCCACTTCTCCAATGTCTTTGCTGAAATCTTCATTTTTTGCTTAAAACACTTGTGTTCTGTTCCATGATTTGGCTTTCCATTTTTTGACGATGAATTTGTCCTGATCTGGTCCAGAACTATATGGTCAGTAACCTGCCAGTAGTGATATTCTTTATTATTTCCCCCAAAATCAATTGACCCGTTGTTTACTAGCTTTTGCTGGGTATCGTCCGCAATTCTATAGATCGAAACATAACTGGGACTGGTGGAGTGATTTATAGCGTTGGGAGCTCTTCCGACCTTTCCATGCACAATTTCATCCCATTGGCAGGTGCAGAAGCCACTATAGGGATTCTATTGCGGAGCTCGCATATCTCCGCGAAACTTGCATAGAATTTTGTGAGGCTCACCTCAGACTATACTCACCATGCGGTAACTCTGACTGCGTTAGTAACAACCGAGCCTTCCCCAGGACATTGATGCCAACCAAAGGTGAACCAACTGGGCTCTATTCAGGACACTGATGCATTTACTGTGTAAGCTGTGGTATCTATCGTATCAGGCAGTAGCACCCATCTGAGCTCCTCAACTGCTGCGGCAGTTACCGCACAAATCCATACTGTCACTAACTGAGTTTCCCTCATGACACTATCACTGAGTGACAACGGTCGTGCCTTACCAACATCCACCTTTATGGGTGATGCATCACACTGCTATTATTATCGAGCTATAAATATAAAGGTGTAAAAGGCATACTTCGTCTTGGCTGAGTCAGCAAACGAACTGTTGCTAACGGCCAGCCTTCCTCGTCTGGGTCTCAGTTCAGTCGTGCTAGGTTGCATCTTTTCGTCTCCAAATCCGATTGGCTACTCTGCTCGCGTGGGATACTAAGTGTGAAGAAAGTTCGTCCGTTCCGACTAAGAGTGGAAACAACTAGGACGCTTTATCACAAATTCGCTCTAAGTATTAGTCAAGGGTATTTTCTCTGATTCATTCTTAAAATGGTTTGTCGGTATAGCATGCGCATCCGACCGAAGCGTTTGTGTTCCCTTAATTCTATCTTATATGGCCTGTTGTGCATCTATCGAAGAAAGTGTGCTTTGTTTTATTCGACAATAGATTTTAGTGAACCGTAGTGCATTCCTGAGTTGATTTAAGGGAACACGCTGTGTGGTTGGGTTGCGACTCACAGCTTCTGTTGAGACCAATTCAAAGTTGTATTTAGCGAAAACGCTGTGTTTGGGTTGCGACTAGCAACATCTATGGAGACCGGTTCACCTTGAGGTAAACCTCCGTCATTCCGATCGCGAGGACCGTATCCGGAATGAAGATATTTGGGTATTGGGAGGAGCAGCACCCAAATGTATCACATTCCGTTTCCCTGCCACCTACCAGGTTAAATCAGAGGGTACCCATTGTTGCATTAAGTCGTCTAAATCTACCATTTACTGATTGGAGACTTGACGTGATCGGTTTTATGAAACTACATTGTTTGTCTGTAAAGTTGTTGCTTTATTAAAACAGTTTTTAATCTATGCACAGTTGGACTTCTGTGACATGTGTATCAGCAAAACCCTTAGAGTATATGCGCTGTGCCTTCACTGATTGCCGAGATCGCTAGGGCTCGCGAGTACGTTTATATTCATCTTCCGCCGACACACGGAACTTCCTGGGGCTCAACTACTGCTATCAACCTGTCCACTATTGTGCGTTGGGTATGTCACCTCGATTGGTGGCGAAAACGTCCGCGACAAATCAGCACCTCCATGCTGGTATATATGGTTGGCAGCATCCGGTTCCGAATTCGCCTGCCACTACAACCTCTATAGGACAGCCACAGAACGCCTGCGCCTGCAGAGGGTCATAGATGGTTTATACTGCACTACCCACGGCTCCATCCACACACCCCAAATCCAGGGTAAACTCGAAGGAATAAGACCGGGAGGCATGTGGATTGGAGCCAAGTTTCATCAACGGAACTGGTCCACACCCCATCTACACTCACAGCAACAGTATTGATGCCCAAATGAGGAATCATGCGATAGATGGAACCACTGTTTGAACCCAGCATGGCGACGACGGCCATACACCCCGTCTCTACGAAGAACGTCCAGCTATCTCCTCGAGCTATTATAAACCGAGGTAGCCGGTTTTCGTCAGACAAACACATTGTCAACAATTACATCAAGTGCAGTCACACAGAGGATACCACTCCAGCCAACACCTGAAATGCAAGAATATCAACACGCGCCACGTACAGACCAAATGCGACGATGAGATAGCACAATTGTCTCGTCGACCGCATTACTGGTCTGGGTTGGTAAATGGAATTGAATCCGAAGCGCTGTTTTGATGATGATTACCTTAATAAATGACTCGCTACCTAGTTGATATTGGGCCCCACCTACCGATGCTGGTGGCTTAACAGATCAACATGGATATTCCGCGTACTGTGTATAGTCAAACAGTAGAGTAACATGGTCGCTGCAACCCAGGGGCTTGCTTGTAACTATCCCCTCGACCATAGGTTCTTCGTCGACGAACACAAGATAAAATATCGACAGCCTATTAGCATTTCGAAATCTGGTAAGAGAAGTCATCTGGTTGCGCGAAAGGGTAGCTGGAAATCAGATCTCGCAACCAGGCTTTAAACTGTATGCAATCGGTTCTTGGCATTTATGGGCCATGCACATTAGAGTCTTCCGTGATGAGAACATAAACTATATGACTTGTTCAGCGCAACCTTCGAAACGTGATTCAGTTTGGAGTCAATTCCCGACGTAGGGTTTGGTGGACGATAAATTACGGCTAGTAGAAATGTGTCCTCATTCCGCAGCCATAGCCGGCGCGAAACTGAATTAGAGGCGCTGATTTCTGGCTGATCACTAAGTTTCATTTCTACCGTTCCGAAGCAGCGATTTACCAGGCAAATTGATCTCAAAATCAGTTATCTGTAGGCTCAGGCATTTCTCTCAATCATGATGAAGTCCAGTGGTTGTGAGGCGTGGCGCCCTCTAAGTTCGGCCAACTTAATAAGGGCTTCGGCGTTAGTGTACAAACGGTAATATTTTTGACGTTATGAGTTCATTGGTGAATATCAAATCCTAGTGTTGTTTTGAGCTGCCCGTTAGGTGACGGGCAGCTAATCAATTTTTTGGCGGCTCGTTGGTTAGCGAGTTTCTGTCGGGCTGTATGGCCTCCCAGAGCGTTCCAGATCAGGTTCTCTCATGCTTCGGTCTATCCTGTCGAGGTGCCATTGTGACGGACTCTGCGCAGGACTGTGGAGACAAAGAATTTGCTAACTACTCGTCGCTGTGCGCCTGCTGCTTTTAGCCGGATCTCGGCTGGCAACCTGATGCGAAACTTCAGCTAGTTGTCCAACTGGAATTGTGTCATTCCTTCGGAGTGTAGCACCACTTTTATTAATCTTGGACCTCAGCTCTTGTAGTTAAGTGATAAAGGAATCCCCACCAACGATTTAGCACTAACATCGTCTAGAGTGAGTGCTTCGCGGATTTAGCACAACTGCTCTCGATTGTGTTCGCACTTCATGATCAGAAGAATCCGGGAGCTCTGGAACACTATGAACAAACATGGTTTTCTTGCGATCGCTTTTAAGTGGGCAACCTTGGTTGTGCGTTTCCTTTGGGAGATCTTCCCAAGGAAGATCGGGCGATATGTGCACCTCGCTCAGTGAGTTACAAAGACGAACTGCTGAGAGTAGGACGATCTCTGTCTCATTTGCTGAGTTTGGTGTTACTCGAAGAATATGAGACTCACCGTAATGCACTGAAGTTGTGTAACGCACCACGCGTCTCAGCATAGTGGGCTTAGCCTGAATACCAAGCGCATCGCAGATGGAATTCCACTGTTTACGATCATCTAACAGCTTGCCATTTATAGTGCAAGATTTTGACTAGTGAGCAATTACCGCACACGAGTTAACGCACTGTGGTTTTGTGAGGCGAATACCGGGTTGAGCGTTGCTTCTGGTTATTTTGATCGTTTGGAAGGTGCCACTGGGGACGACGGTGAAAGCTGCGTCGCACCGCTAGTGCTCGGTGCAGAAGATGGACATGCAAGTGTTACTCTCCGGATGTTTATCGGTGACCGATACGTACAATACACGTTTTCTCACTGTACTGGATTGCCTCCAGCACTGAGTTTCCGGTGTCAACCAAATCGTTAGGCGAAGGCTCTATTGATGGGATAAAAGCAGTTACGTCGAATGTGACTTGCCCGTCTAGGTGGTTAGGATCTGTTAGAGTAAATGGCGCGTATACTGTGTGGCGGTTAGCAAGCCTGTCTCTACTCCATCCATACCGCATCATGTGTGACTAGGCTCTTTAACGCGCCTTGTAGTGGATGGATATCAGCGACGGGCGAATGTAATCGACAACCACAAATTGAATGGTAACTTCCTTAGAAATGGTCCTGTATACTTTATTCTGGGATCAGCGGCTAGATCGGAGAATCCTTTATCGAACGCATTTTCGCGGATGTGAGAGTTGTTGAAGAATAATAACATATGAATCTGGGCACATGACGTGCTAAAACAGCTTGGGTTACAGGAATTATGATCCGCAGAGAATAGTTCCGTAAGGGATGACCGCTGAATACCAAGTTAATCCGAATCGAATAAGTGTATGACGACTGCGCTGTGTGCAGATGAAGCAGGGAAACCTTTGACAGAGAAGAGTACGCTGGCTATGCGAATGTTTCAGACAACCGTCACAGACGTGAGGTTTCCTCTTCTGTAATGGTTGGGTTCACGACGCTCAAATTCACCCGATGTTTTATAACTTGGGAAGACTTAGAATATAAACTGGTTTCGCATAATCTTTTTATTATGGCTATGATTCGCTCTTGATGCAAGATCTTTCTCAATAGTGCGAAGTAGCCACGATAATAGCCTGAACAAAACCAATTTGAATTGAACAATGATTTATAAGAAACAAAAAAGCGATTGCTTGACAAGTCTCGGAGTGGGAATTATAAAATAATTGTTTGAAGTGACAGGAAAGATGGAGAATGCTGGTTCGAAGTGACTCACTGAGTTATTCACATGAACACATACTGGTCTGCCCACCGCTGCGTAATCGAGAGGAATGATGAGCACACTGTGCGTTAACCGATCATTCCACGGAAACGAATTATTTCACGTAATGGAAATATGATAGAGTGTAGTCCAATCTTTTATTAAGAAATGTTAATGTGCGGGGCAATTAACATGAGAAGGAAGGGCATTCCACGTTCTGGATACCTGAAAGGAGAATTTTGTCGATAATCTATTCGACTGTGTGGTGTGTGGTCAGTTTGGGCTGATGACCTCAGGTTGGTATTGTGGCCGACTTGCAACTGTTCTCGGCAGACGTGATTTGGGTTAGTCAGTATTTAGTGCACTATATAATAAGGTCTCCTCGCAGGCGTCCGTATTCGCCGCTGTAAAACTGGGGCTTGCAGTCTGCATTGATAGGAGAGGCGAAACATTCCTCTAGCTATTTTCGTTACTGTAGGTTGTGAAGCCTCGAGCGCAGCATCATCGTGTTTGCACAAAGGTCGCCAGGCCTAGACTGCGTATTCCACATAGGAGCCTCACTCTGGCGATTCGAATTTGCAGAAAGATTGTTGGCTCGAACGCCCTTCGTAGGAGGAAAAGATACTGACTGTCTCTTTTAACAGTCTATAAGACTAGTTAATGCTAGTCCGAGACGGCGCACTTGATCGAGCGCGGATATCAGGGGGCAAATGAAGTCGGACACAGCAGACTATATTCGATGGGCTGCAAAAGACGTGGACGGATGAAGTGAGACAGGAGCAAACGTGTAGCGCGACAACTTACAGAGCAGTCGAGTGACGAGCCGGAGGTAGGGAAGATTGAAACAAGAAATATTAATGTACAATTGGTCAGCAGTGAATCTGTACATAAAAGATGGTAATCATTTTTTGCGCGCTACAGAGGCCCCCCCCCTAGAAGACTGAACATAGGAAGCCTTCGATGTCGAAAATGATAGGCGAAGCAAGGTTCGTAGTGCAAATCGTGCCGATTAAGAATGCGTGAGCGTTTGCGTCAAATGGGGGTTCGTCGAAAATCGGAGTGCGCTGTGCCGCTTCTTATTTATTATTTATTGATTGCAGGGCAATGTGCATTTCAGCGAGCCGTTGGAGCGGGCTTGTCGGATTTCAAAAAAATTGGTTAGCCCAGAAAATGGCCGACAGGACTTCAACCTACGCTGCTACCAAACGGTGCGTTTGGGAGTGGTCTCTCCCCCCGCCCCGCGCCATAACGGCCCTCGTCCCACGAGGAAACGATCCTCGTCCGGCGGAGAAACGACCCGCGTCAGGTTCCTCGTTGACTGCAGCGATCCTCGGAGACGTTACTCGTGTGGGCCAGCCGATCAAAGGGGAGATTTGCGGCATGTAGAGACGAGAAAGCAGAAAATCTCACAGTACACGCCAAAAAGAACGAACGAATGATCTGCGTGCAAAGGTGTTTAGATTTTTTATTTTTTGGATGTTGAATATGTTTTTAGGATGCTTTTGATTTTTTGTATTTTCCAAACCTTAATTGACCGAACTGGGACAAAAGTACGCTATGTTTGCAAACCTAAACGTATTCGGAAAAGCGAAAGGGCTTACGAACCTCCTGACCACGACGGTTGGTCGTGGGAGGCGACAGGCTAGGTTCGGAAGATGTCGGGACGGCTGATGCTTGTATACCGAGATCGTGGTCTGGTTCGACAACATTATGATGTTGAAATTCGGTGCGGTTAGTTGTAACGTTGCACGCAGCATTGCTAGACGATGGAGGCGAGGTAGTTAAAACGTAGTACCACTAAGCATGTAACGCACGCTTCTGAGACACGCAACCCCAGCCAAGCAGAAGAAGTCTGAACAGAAGGAGGTTTATCAAGCAATTGAGAAGGTACAAGCTTCACGGGAAACTGGCGTTCTGAGACCGAAGGCGTGTGTCAGATGATTGGCTGGATGGTGTGAGTGGCAACCAATCCGCGCACGGCTGAAGTAAACTGATCGAAGTCATTCGCGTACGGGACATCCCCCCATCTCTTGAAATGTTTATACTCCTGGCACGAAAACAGGCCTACGGGTTCATGCATACGCTGAGATCTGCGAAGCGTTGGTGCATCTGACGATTGTATAGAATCCTATGGGTTGCTTCCGTTTCCGGCTGAACCGAAGCTGATTCACCCAGACGTTCAGCCCGCTGTGTCCCAACACAACGTGAGCGTATGTGGTCTGCATCGCCGTACTATCCGGCCATTTATTTCGAGATTTGCTTGGGTACAGTCACCTTTAATTAAAGTTGCGGGTTGCCAGCAGTTCTCATGGGGAAGTCGTGTGTATACGGGATCACCCGCGCTGCCAACTAGAGTCGTGGTCATCTTGCGATGCGGCAGCCTTGTCGTGTTTCCTCTCCATTTGTGCTCTATGATTTAGAAACAGGAAGCCCAGTCTGGAACGGAGTGTTCGACAAGCATCATCTCCGCAGGTGATTTGGTCAGTGGGTTCCGTCGGCGTTATCCTGATAGGCAAACAGCAAGCGATCTAACCTCGTCTGGAACAGTTCCTGGTGCTTGTTTCGAAGGACCTCTTTTAATTGTCTGCACCGCCCTTTCTGCTAACCCATTAGAAGCAGAGTGATGGATCTGTACGGACGTGCTGGTCACCATTGCTATTCACGAAGATCTCCAATCCTTTGCTAGTAAAATAAGGCCCATTGTCTCTGTAGAGTGTCTCTGGTATCCCAAATATGACAAAGGATGACCGCATTTTGGAGATAGTTGTCTCTGTAGTAGGGTGGGAAACGGGATAAACATCTATCCGTTTCGAATGAGCGTCAATTAGCAGAAGGAAAATTATACCATTAATGGGGTCCAAAGTAATCCGCATGGATGCGTTGCCATGGCTTTTCAGGCTAACCGCAATGGTGTACCGGACCGGGAGGTTTATTGGACTGATATTACTGACACAAACCACATGTTTTAGATAGTCCTCTATTTCTGAATCTATGCCAGGCCACCAGCAATAACCGCGCGCCAACGCTTTCATTCGGGCTACGCCTGGATGTGCGTTGTGGGGTTCGTTTAGGATGAACAGCCGTGCCTTTAGCGGTGGAATCAGGCGGCATCCTCAAAACAACCATCCATCGTGAAGACTCAATTCATTTTTCCGGTTTGCGTAAGGTTTAAGATCGACAGGAACTGTAGTAGGCCAGCCGGTTTTTGTAAATCGCACTATAGAAGATAGCGTTGGGTCACGATCGGTCCACTGACGTATGGTGTCACCTGTCAATGGAGTGGTGTCGAGGTGTTGCATTAGATTTACAAGCTCTACTGGTTCCTCCAGTATTTCGTTTGGGGTCGCATGTGGTAACCTGCTTAATGCATCCGCTGTATGATTGTTCAACCCAGGAATACAGAAGATTCGATATCTATATACAGTTAATATTAACGCCCAGTTTTGCATTCTCGGTGAAAACATCTGCTCGATTCCCTTTGATTCGCTCAGCAAGGAGATCAGTGGTTTGTGGTTAGTTTGTATTACCCAAATGTACTGATGAAACATCTTGACGCCAAATATAACTGACAGGGTTTCTCTATCCACATGGGAATAATTCTTTTCGGTGGGTTGTAAAGTTCGTAAAGCAAATGCAATCAGGTGAATGACCCCATTCGACATTCTGTGGGACAGAACTGCTCGGACTCCGGATGGAGAGGCGTCACACTGTATGATTAATAGTTTCTCACTATCGTAATGGACCAAAACAAGTGTGGAAGCAAGACACTTCTTTGCATAAGTAAAAGCAGATTGATGGTCGCTTTTCTACATCTACAGGATGTTTCTGTGTGGCAGTTCGTTCCGTGGAGCAAGAATGGTTGAGGCATCCGTCTAGGCATGCCACCGCACTAGGATATACTTTTGAAGGTAGCAAAGGTGGACAGTCACGGAGCGTACAGGACTGTGGTGAGCAAAACGTAGAGCAATCGTGAAATACGGCCGTATTAAATAAGCCCAATATGAGGTAAATTCGAGATGCTTAAATACTAAATGGGCGCAACAGATACGGCATGGCACTAAGTCACTAATCAGTCATATTAGAGTGAAGCTGCACCCAAGCAAATTGCATCGACGATAGAATGACGATGACACAAGCCTGCGCATTGCATATCACCGCGCTGACGATGCTATGTCGCATGGTGACGAAACACATGCAACCAAGTCGAAAAGAACGGAGAACAAATGACCAACTGAACAGAGTTGACATCATCATCACACACGTTAGCTAGAGGTGGGGAACACCTCAGCTACTGTGCCGCAATACAAAGAAAAAAATGAGAGAGAAAAAGAAAACAACTGGTGAAAGCTGGCTGAGCTACCGGTAACGGATGGGCATCGTTCCGGTAAGCTACCAGCCGGCTGCTGTGCACCCAAAAAAATTATTATGCAAAATTATATAAGGTTAAATAATGAGATCGTGGTTGGAGGGGGAGGCTAAGAGGGATGGGGTGGGACAAAGGAACTCACAGCACGAACGCCACTGAGGTCAGCTCCTAGCCATATCAGCAAGTGTGTCCAACCAAACGTGTTCATCGTCTTTCGGACCCCAACCAGGGAGCCGAGACGCTCCAACCGAGGCCAGGTCAGAAGTGAGGGTCTTCATTCCTCTCGACCAAGTCATCGCTTGGCTACCCCTCCTCTTCTTCCATCCACACCCCCGGCGCGCAAACAACGCACGTCGCGGGAGTCGGTGGGCTGGCATGCGTAACACGTGGCCGAGCCATCGGAGCCTGATGCGTGAAATAACGGTGCTGAGCGGTTCATTTCCTTTTCCTGTGCCATAAACAAGGCTTCGAACACGCTCGTTGCTCACGCGGTGTTCCCACCAGATGTGAGCTAAATTGCGAAGGCACCGGTGGTCGACCTCTTCGACCCTCTTCAGGTCCGCTGCTTTAAGCGCCCAGGTTTCACAACCGTACAATAGGGTCGAACGTACTGCTGCATTGTACACTCTACCCTTCAGGGCAAGAGAGTTGACAACTTTGTTATGGTTCACAAAAGAATGGTTTTACTTAAACAAATCTATGTAAACAAGACCATTAAGTGATGCATAGCTCAGCTAAGTTCAATACGTCGGACTAACCAGGGGAACATATAGCTATACTCGTTCTAATGGTTAAAATGTGAAGCAGTACCTGAAACATCAATATCATCATGCGAGTCGCTAGTCTGGTAGTTGCCTGGACAGTGCACTTTTCACGTATGTTTCGGAGCGATTTCTCTCGAAATGCACAGTCCAACATGGTCATCTAAAGTGTTATTGTGTACTTGGACTTGGAATGTTTACAGCAGAAATTCACTAAACGTTTTATAAGTGGATCGTCACTAGCAACATATCCCGATAGATGTAAGCTAGTGAGCATCGATTCTCAATGACTACGAAGATTACATATGAACTTAGTTCTCTTTTACAAACTCATACCCCATCTCAGCTTCAGCGCAAGTATCCAGTTGAAGTTTAAGGATGATGATGACTACAATTTGAGGAACTGAAAAGTTCTTCCTCAACAAAAGTTCACATCGCGAATTCGCGCGAACCTTTTCCTAGTTCGATACTCCGTTGTATGAAAACGACTGCCGCAGTTAATAAGAGCAATTCCATCTGTCGGTCAGTTCAGAACTGAGATAAATCAATTTCCCCTTCTACCTGATGCAGCTAAACTGTCTGAACGACAGATAACGATCGAAGAGCCACGTTTTCAACGACCGGAAAAGGTTTAAAAAAGATCACGCAACGTACTCGTTACACAGCCAGAACCACCCTTGCATTTAAAAGCTGTGTTCTAGGTTTAGGTTTGTTCTCCGAGCCGAACTATTTCGTTGCAGACGTTTCATCACCAATCGAGGTCATTCACCACATGAGTGTAAAAGAGGCGGCGATCGTACTGCAAACTAGCATTGGTCACGGGACGTGAATCGAAGTGGCCAAGTTCGGACATCACTCTCTCGTCGGTCAATTTTTGCTTAGTACGCACTGACGAAGTCACCTCGATTGGTGATGAAACGTGTGCAACGAAGTAGCTCGGCTGGGAGAACAAACCTAAGTTTAGAACACAGCTTTTAAATGCAAGGATGGATCTGACTGTGTAGCGAGTACGTTGCGTGATCTTTTTTAAACCTTTTCCGGTCGTTGAAAACGTGCATCTTCAATCGTTATCTGTCGTTCAGACAGTTTAACTGCATCAGGTAGAAGAAGAAATTGATTTATCTCAGTTTTGAACTGACCGATAGATGGACTTGCTGTTATTAACTGCGGCAGTCGTTTTCATACAACGGATTATAGAATTAGGAAAAAGTTCGCGCGAATTCGCGATGTGAACTTTTGTTGAGAAAGAATAACTTTTCAGTTCTTTAAATTGTAGTCATCCTCATCCTTAAAGTTCAACTGGATACTTGCGCTGAAGCTGAGATGGGGTATCAGTTTTTAAAAGAGAACTAAGTTCATATGTAGTCTTCGTAGCCATTGAGAATCGATGCTCAGTAGTTTACATCTATCGGAATGTTGCTAGCGACCATCCACTCATAAAACGTTTAGTGAATTTCCGCTGGTATTACTCCAAGTCCAAGTACACAACAATGCTTTAGATGACCATGTTGGACTGTGCATTTCGAGAGGAATCGCTCCGAAACATCCGTGAAAAGTGCACTGTCCAGGCAACTACCAGACTTGCGACTCGCATGATGATGTTGATGTTTCAGGTACTGCTTCACATTGTAATCAGAACGAGTATAGCTATATTTCCCCTGGTTAGTCCGACGTATTGAACTTAGCTGAGCTTATGCAAATTAATGGTCTTGTTTACATAGATTTGTTTAAGTAAAACCATGCTTTTGTGAACCAAAACAAAGTTGTCAACTCTCTTGCCCTGAAGGGTAGAGTGTACAATGCAGCAGTACGTTCGACCCTATTGTACGGTTGTGAAACCTGGGCGCTTAAAGCAGCGGACCTGAAGAGGTCCACCACCGGTCGAAGAGGTCGACCACCGGTGCCTTCGTAATTTAGCTCACATCTGGTGGGAACACCGCGTAGGCAACGAGCGTGTTCGAAGCCTTGTTTATGGCACAGGAAAAGGAAATGAACCGCTCAGCACCGTTATTTCACGCATCAGGCTCCGATGGCTCGGCCACGTGTTACGCATGCCAGCCCACCGACTCCCGCGACGTGCGTTGTTTGCGCGCCGGGGGTGTGGATGGAAGAAGAGGAGGGGTAGCCAAGCGATGACTTGGTCCAGAGGAATGAAGACCCTCACTTCTGACCTGGCCTCGGTTGGAGCGTCTCGGCTCCCTGGTTGGGGTCCGAAAGACGATGAACACGTTTGGTTGGACACACTTGCTGATATGGCTAGGAGCTGACCTCAGTGGCGTTCGTGCTGTGAGTTCCTTTGTCCCACCCCATCCCTCTTAGCCTCCCCCTCCAACCACGATCTCATTACTTAGCCTTATATAATTTTGCATAATAATTTTTTTGGGTGCACAGCAGCCGGCTGGTAGCTTGCCGGAACGATGCCCATCCGTTACCGGTAGCTCAGCCAGCTTTCACCAGTTGTTTTCTTTTTCTCTCTCATTTTTTTCTTTGTATTGCGGCACAGTAGCTGAGGTGTTCCCCACCTCTAGCTAACGTGTGTGATGATGATGTCAACTCTGTTCAGTTGGTCATTTGTTCTCCGATCTTTTCGATCTGGTTGCATGTGTTTCGTCACCATGCGAGATAGCATCGTCAGCGCGGTGATATGCAATGCGCAGGCTTGTGTCATCGTCATTCTATCGTCGATGCAATTTGCTTAGGTGCAGCCGCACTCTAATATGACTGATTATTGACTTAGTGCCATGCCGTATCTGTTGCGCCCATTTAGTACTTAAGCATCTCGAATTTACCTCATATTGGGCTTATTTAATACGGCCGTATTTCACGATTGCTCTACGTTTTGCTCACCACAGTCCTGTACGCTCCGTGACTGTCACCTTTGCTACCTTCAAAAGTATATCCTAGTGCGGTGACATGCCTAGACGGATGCCTCAACCATTCTTGCTCCACGGGACGAACTGCCACACAGAAACATCCTGTAGATGTAGAAAAGCGACCATCAATCTGCTTTTACTTATGCAAAGAAGCGTCTTGCTTCCACACCTATTTTGGTCCATTACGATAGTGAGAAACTATTAATCATACAGTGTGACGCCTCTCCATCCGGAGTCCGAGCAGTTCTGTCCCACAGAATGTCGAATGGGGTCATTCACCTGATTGCATTTGCTTTACGAACTTTACAACCCACCGAAAAGAATTATTCCCATTTGGATAGAGAAGCCCTGTCAGTTATATTTGGCGTCAAGATGTTTCATCAGTACATTTGGGTAATACAAACTGACCACAAACCACTGATCTCCTTGCTGAGCGAATCAAAGGGAATCGAGCAGATGTTTTCACCGAGAATGCAAAACTGGGCGTTAATATTAACTGTATATAGATATCGAATCTTCTGTATTCCTGGGTTGAACAATCATACAGCGGATGCATTAAGCAGGTTACCACATGCGACCCCAAACGAAATACTGGAGGAACCAGTAGAGCTAGTACATCTAATGCAACACCTCGACACCACTCCATTGACAGGTGACACCATACGTCAGTGGACCGATCGTGACCCAACGCTATCTTCTATAGTACGATTTACAAAAACCGGCTGGCCTACTACAGTTCCTGTCGATCTTAAACCTTACGCAAACCGGAAAAATGAATTGAGTCTTCACGATGGATGGTTGTTTTGAGGATGCCGCCTGATTCCACCGCTAAAGGCACGGCTGTTCATCCTAAACGAACCCCACAACGCACATCCAGGCGTAGCCCGAATGAAAGCGTTGGCGCGCGGTTATTGCTGGTGGCCTAACATAGATTCAGAAATAGAGGACTATTTAAAACATGTGGTTTGTGTCAGTAATATCAGTCCAATAAACCTCCCGGTCCGGTACACCATTGCGGTTAGCCTGAAAAGCCATGGCAACGCATCCATGCGGACTACTTTGGACCCCATTAATGGTATAATTTTCCTTCTGCTAATTGACGCTCATTCGAAACGGATAGATGTTTATCCCGTTTCCCACCCTACTACAGAGACAACTATCTCAAAAATGTAGTCATCCTTTGTCATATTTGGGATACCAGAGACACTCTACAGAGACAATGGGCCATATTTTACTAGCAAAGAATTGGAGATCTTCGTGAATAGCAATGGTGTCCAGCACGTCCGTACAGATCCATATCACTCTGCTTCTAATGGGTTAGCAGAAAGGGCGGTGCAGACAATTAAAAGAGGTCTCTCGAAACAAGCACCAGGAACTGTTCAGACGAGGTTAGATCGCTTGCTGTTTGCCTATAGGATAACGCCGACGGAACCCACTGGCAAATCACCTGCGGAGATGATGCTTGGTCGAACACTCCGTTCCAGACTGGGTCTTCTGTTTCTAAATCATAGAGCACAAATGGAGAGGAAACAAGACAAGGCTGCCGCATCGCAAGATGACCACGACTCTAGTTGGCAGCGGGGTGATCCCGTATACACACGACTTCCCCATGAGAAGTGCTGGCAACCCGCAACTTTAATTAAAGGTGACTGTACCCAAGCAAATCTCGAATTAAATGGCCGGATAGTACGGCGATGCAGACCACATACGCTCACGTTGTGTTGGGACAGCAGCAGATGAACGTCTGGGTGAATCAGCTCCGGTTCAGCCGGAAACGGAAGCAACCCCTAGGATTCTATACAATCGTCAGATGCACCAACGCTTCGCAGATCTCAGCGTATGCATGAACCCGTTGGCCGTTTCGTGCCAGGAGTATAAACATTTCAAGAGACGAGGGGATGTCACGTACGCGAATGACTTCGATCAGTTTACTTCAGCCGTGCGCGGATTGGTTGCCACTCACACCATCCAGCCAATCATCTGACACACGCCCTCGGTCTCAGAACGCCAGTTTCCGTGAAGCTTGTACCTTCTCAATTGCTTGATAAACCTCCTTCTGTTCAGACGTCTTCTGCTTGCTGGGGTTGCGTGTCTCAGAAGCGTGCGTTACATGCTTAGTGGTACTACATTTTAACTACCTCGCCTCCATCGTCTAGCAATGCTGTGTACGACGTTAGAATAACCGCACCAATTTTAAACATCCTAATATCGTCGAACCAGACCACCATCTCTGTCTACAAGCATCAGCTGTTCCGACATCTTCCGAACCTAGCCTGTCGCCTCCCACGGCCAACCGTCGTGGTCAGGAGGTTCGTAAGCCCTTTCGCTTTTCCGATTATGTACAGTGTTAATACGTTTAGGTTTGCAGACATTGCGTACATTTGTCCCAGTTTGGTCAATTAAGGTTTGGAAAATACAAAAAGTCAAAAGCATCCTAAAAACATATTCAACATCCAAAAAGTAAAAAATCTAAACACCTTTGCACGCAGATCATTCGTTCGTTCCTTTTGGCGTGTACTGTGAGATTTTCTGCTTTCTCGTCTCTACATGCCGCAAATCTCCCCTTTGATCGGCTGGCCCACACGAGTAACGTTTCCGAGGATCGCTGCAGTCAACGAGGAACCTGACGCGGGTCGTTTCTCCGCCGGACGAGGATCGTTTCCTCGTGGGACGAGGGCCGTTATGGCGCGGGGCGGGGGGAGAGACCACTCCCAAACGCACCGTTTGGTAGCAGCGTAGGTTGAAGTCCTGTCGGCCATTTTCTGGGCTAACCAATTTTTTTGAAGTCCGACAAGCCCGTTCCAACGGCTCGCTGAAATGCACATTGCCCTGCAATCAATAAATAATAAATAAGAAACGGCACAGCACACTCCGATTTTCGACGAACCCCCATTTGACGCAAACGCTCACGCATTCTTAATCGGTACGATTTGTTGCACTACGAACCTTGCTTCGCCTATCATTTTCGACATCGAAGGCTTCCTATGTTCAGTCTTCTAGGGGGGGGGGGGCGCTGTAGCGCCCAAGAGATGATTACCATCTTTTATGTACAGGTTCACTGTTGACCAATTGTACATTATTATTTCTTGTTTCAATCTTCCCTACATCCGGCTCGTCACTCGACTGCTCTGTAAGTTGTCGCGCTACACGTTTGCTCCTGTCTCACTTCATCCGTTCACGTCTTTTGTAGCCCATCGAATATAGTCTGCTGTGTCCGACTTCAACTGCCTTCTGATATCCGCGCTCGATCAAGCGCACGGTCTCGGACTAGTATTTACTAGTCTTACAGACATGTAAAAGAGACAGTCAGCATCTTTTCCTCCTACGAAGGGCGTTCGAGCCAACAATCTTTCTGCAAATTCGAATCGCATAAGTGAGGCCCCTATGTGGAATACGCAATCTAGGCCTGGCGACCTTTGTGCAAACACGATGCTGCTGCGCTCGAGGCTTCACAACGTACGGTAACGAAAATAGCTAGAGGAATGTTTCACCTTTCCTACCAACGCAAACTGCAAGCCCTAGGTTTGTACAGCGGCGAATACCGACGCCTGCGAGGAGACCTTATTATAGTGAACCAAATACTAACCAACCCCAATCACGACTGTCGCGATATGTTGCAAGTCAACCACAATACCAACTTGAGGTCATCAGCCCAAACTGACCACACATCACACAGTCGACTAGATTATCGACAAAATTCTCCCTTCAGGTATCCAGAACGTGGAACGCCCTTCTCATGTTAATTGCCTCGCACATTAACATTTCTTAATAAAAGATTGGACTACACTCTATCATGTTTCCATTACGTGAAATAGGTCGTTTCTGTGGAATGATCGGTTAACGCACAGTGTGCTCATCATTCCTCTCGATTACGCAGCGGTGGGCAGACCAGTATGTGTTCATGTGAATAACTCAGTGAGTCACTTCGAACCAGCATTCTCCATTTTTCCTGTCACTTTAAACAATTATTTTATAATTCCCACTCCGGGACTTGTCAAGGAGTCGCTTTTTTGTTCCCTATAAATCATTGTTCAGTTCAAATTGGTTTTGTTCAGGCTATTATCGTGGCTACGTCGCACTATTGAGAAAGCTCTTGCATCAAGAGCGAATCATAGCCATAATAAGAAGATTATGCAAAACCAGTTTATATGCTGTCTTCCCAAGTTATAAAACATCGGGTGAACTTAAGCGTCGTGAACCCAACCATTACAGAAGAGGAAACCTCACGACTGTGACGGTTGTCTGAAACTTTCGCATAGCCAGCGCACTCTTCTCTGTCAAAGGTTTCCCTGCTTCATCTGCACACAGCGCAGTCGTCATACACTTATTCGATTCGGATTAACTTGGTATTCAGCGGTCATCCCTTACGGAACTATTCTCTGCGGATCATAATTCCTGTAACCCAAGCTGTTTTAGCACGTCATGTGCCCAGATTCATATGTTATTATTCTTCAACAACTCTCACATCCGCGAAAATGCGTTCGATAAAGGATTCTCCGATCTAGCCGCTGATCCCAGAATAAAGTATACAGGACCATTTCTAAGGAAGTTACCATTCAATTTGTGGTTGTCGATTACATTCGCCCGTCGCTGATATCCATCCACTACAAGGCGCGTTAAAGAGCCTAGTCACACATGATGCGGTATGGATGGAGTAGAGACAGGCTTGCTAACCGCCACACAGTATACGCGCCATTTACTCTAACAGATCCTAACCACCTAGACGGGCAAGTCACATTCGACGTGGCTGCTTTTATCCCATCAATAGAGCCTTCACTTAACAATTCGGATGACACCAGAAACTCAGTGCTGGAGGCAATCCAGTACAGTGAGAAAACGTGTATTGTACGTATCGATCACCGATAAACATCCGGAGAGTAACACTTGCATGTCCATCTTATGTACCGAGCACTAGCGGTGCGACGCAGCTTTCACCGTCGTCCCCAGTGGCACCTTCCAAACGATCCAAATAACCAGAAGCAACGCTCAACCCGGTATTCGCCTCACAAAACCACAGTGCGTTAACTCGTGTGCGATAATTGCTCACTAGTCAAAATCTTGCACTATAAATGGCAAGCTGTTAGATGATCGTAAACAGTGGAATTCCATCTGCGATGCGCTTGGTATTCAGGCTAAGCCCACTATGCTGAGACGCGTAGTGCGTTACACAACTTCAGTGCATTACGGTGAGTCTCATACTCTTCGAGTAACACCAAACTCAGCAAATGAGACAGAGATCGTCCTACTCTCAGCAGTTCGTCTTTGTAACTCACTGAGCGAGGTGCACATATCGCCCGATCTTCCTTGGGAAGATCTCCCAAAGGAAACGCACAACCAAGGTTGCCCACTTAAAAGCGATCGCAAGAAAACCATGTTTGTTCATAGTGTTCCAGAGCTCCCGGATTCTTCTGATCATGAAGTGCGAACACAATCGAGAGCAGTTGTGCTAAATCCGCGAAGCACTCACTCTAGACGATGTTAGTGCTAAATCGTTGGTGGGGATTCCTTTATCACTTAACTACAAGAGCTGAGGTCCAAGATTAATAAAAGTGGTGCTACACTCCGAAGGAATGACACAATTCCAGTTGGACAACTAGCTGAAGTTTCGCATCAGGTTGCCAGTCGAGATCCGGCTAAAAGCAGCAGGCGCACAGCGACGAGTAGTTAGTAAATTCTTTGTCTCCATAGTTCTGCGCAGAGTCCGTCACAATGGCACCTCGACAGAATGGACCGAAACATGAGAGAACCTGATCTGGAACGCTCTGGGAGGCCATACAGCCCGACAGAAATTCACTAACCAGCGAGCCGCCAAAAAATCGATTAGCGGCCATCACGGGCAGCTTAAAACAACACTAGTATTTGTTATTCACCAATGAACACCTAACGTCAAAAATATTACCGTTTGTACACTAACGCCGAAGCCCTTATTAAGTTGGCCGAACTTAAAGAGCGCCACGCCTCACAACCACTGGACTTCATCATGGTTGAGAGAAATGGCTGAGCCTACAGATAACTGATTTTGAGATCAATTTGCCTGGTAAATTGCTGCTTCGGAACGATAGAATTGAAACTTAGTGATCAACCAGAAATCAGCGCCTCTAATTCAGTTTGGTGCCGGCTATGGCTGCGGAACGAGGACACATTTCTACTAGCCGTAATTTATCGTCCACCAAACCCTACGTCGGGAATTGACTCCAAACTGAATCACGTTTCGAAGGTTGCGCTGAACAAGTCATGTAGTTATGTTCTCATCACGGAAGACTCTAATGTGCATGGCCCATAAATGCCAAGAACCGATTGCATACAGTTTAAAGCCTGGTTGCGAGATCTGATTTCCAGCTACCTTTCGCGCAACCAGATGACTTCTCTTACCAGATTTCGAAATGCTAATAGGCTGTCGATATTTTATCTTGTGCTCGTCGACGAAGTACCTATGGTCGAGGGGATAGTTACAAGCAAGCCCCTGGGTTGCAGCGACCATGTTACTCTACTGTTTGACTATACACAGTACGCGGAATATCCACGTTGGTCTGTTAAGCCACCAGCATCGGTAGGTGGGGCCAATATCAACTAGGTAGCGAGTCATTTATTAAGGTAATCATCATCAAAACAGCGCTTCGGATTCAATTCCATTTACCAACCCAGACCAGTAATGCGGTCGACGGGACAATTGTGCTATCTCATCGTCGCATTTGGTCTGTACGTGCGCGTGTTGATATTCTTGCATTTCAGGTGTTGGCTGGAGTGGTATCCTCTGTGTGACTGCACTTGATGTAATTGTTGACAATGTGTTTGTCTGACGAAAAACGGCTACCTCGGTTATAACAGCTCGAGGAGATAGCTGGACGTTCTTCGTAGAGACGGGGTGTATGGCCGTCGTCGCCATGCTGGGTTCAAACAGTGGTTCCATCTACCGCATGATTCCTCATTTGGGCATCAATACTGTTGCTGTGAGTGTAGATGGGGTGTGGACCAGTTCCGTTGATGAAACTTGGCTCCAATCCACATGCCTCCCGGTCTTATTCCTTCGAGTTTACCCTGGATTTGGGGTGTGTGGATGGAGCTGTGGGTAGTGCAGTATAAACCATCTATGACCCTCTGCAGGCGCAGGCGTTCTGTGGCTGTCCTATAGAGGCTGTAGTGGCAGGCGAATTCGGAACCGGATGCTGCCAACCATATATACCAGCATGGAGGTGCTGATTTGTCGCGGACGTTTTCGCCACCAATCGAGGTGACATACCCAACGCACAATAGTGGACAGGTTGATAGCAGTAGTTGAGCCCCAGGAAGTTCCGTGTGTCGGCGGAAGATGAGTATAAACGTACTCGCGAGCCCTAGCGATCCCGGCAATCAGTGAAGGCACAGCGCATATACCCTAAGGGTTTTGCTGATACACATGTCACAGAAGTCCAACTGTGCATAGATTAAAAACTGTTTTAATAAAGCAACAACTTTACAGACAAACAATGTAGTTTCATAAAACCGATCACATCAAGTCTCCAATCAGTAAATGGTAGATTTAGACGACTTAATGCAACAATGGGTACCCTCTGATTTAACCTGGTAGGTGGCAGGGAAACGGAATGTGATACATTTGGGTGCTGCTCCTCCCAATACCCAAATATCTTCATTCCGGATACGGTCCTCGCGATCGGAATGACGGAGGTTTACCTCAAGGTGAACCGGTCTCCATAGATGTTGCTAGTCGCAACCCAAACACAGCGTTTTCGCTAAATACAACTTTGAATTGGTCTCAACAGAAGCTGTGAGTCGCAACCCAACCACACAGCGTGTTCCCTTAAATCAACTCAGGAATGCACTACGGTTCACTAAAATCTATTGTCGAATAAAACAAAGCACACTTTCTTCGATAGATGCACAACAGGCCATATAAGATAGAATTAAGGGAACACAAACGCTTCGGTCGGATGCGCATGCTATACCGACAAACCATTTTAAGAATGAATCAGAGAAAATACCCATGACTAATACTTAGAGCGAATTTGTGATAAAGCGTCTTAGTTGTTTCGACTCTTAGTCGGAACGGACGAATGGACTACAAAGATAGTATCCCAAGCGTGCAGAGTAGCCAATCGGATTTGGAGACGAAAAGATGCAACCTAGCACGACTGAACTGAGACCCAGCCGAGGAAGGCTGGCCGTTAGCAACAGTTCGTTTGCTGACTCAGCCAAGACGAAGTATGCCTTTTACACCTTTATATTTATAGCTCGATAATAATAGCAGTGTGATGCATCACCCATAAAGGTGGATGTTGGTAAGGCACGACCGTTGTCACTCAGTGATAGTGTCATGAGGGAAACTCAGTTAGTGACAGTATGGATTTGTGCGGTAACTGCCGCAGCAGTTGAGGAGCTCAGATGGGTGCTACTGCCTGATACGATAGATACCACAGCTTACACAGTAAATGCATCAGTGTCCTGAATAGAGCCCAGTTGGTTCACCTTTGGTTGGCATCAATGTCCTGGGGAAGGCTCGGTTGTTACTAACGCAGTCAGAGTCACCGCATGGTGAGTATATGTCTGAGGTGAGCCTCACAAATTCTATGCAAGTTTCGCGGAGATATGCGAGCTCCGCAATAGAATCCCTATAGTGGCTTCTGCACCTGCCAATGGGATGAAATTGTGCATGGAAAGGTCGGAAGAACTCCCAACGCTATAAATCACTCCACCAGTCCCAGTTATGTTTCGATCTATAGAATTGCGGACGATACCCAGCAAAAGCTAGTAAACAACGGGTCAATTGATTTTGGGGGAAATAATAAAGAATACCACTACTGGCAGGTTACTGACCATATAGTTCTGGACCAGATCAGGACAAATTCATCGTCAAAAAATGGAAAGCCAAATCATGGAACAGAACACAAGTGTTTTAAGCAAAAAATGAAGATTTCAGCAAAGACATTGGAGAAGTGGATCTGAGGTAATAATAATGTACAAGTCATGCTCGAATGGGAGTTGGTTCACTGTCCCCTAGGGAATCATCAGATAAATCGAGATCAGCAATGTCGGCGAAGAGGCGATCATCGATCTCGATAGCCTCACCATTTTCCGCCAAAAATGCAACGTCCGAATCATCATAACGATTATCCCGTAAAAATAATTCACGGCCAGTCAACCGTTTTGTTACGTTCTCATCGACTTCCACTTTTTCCTTCAAAGATGCCATTTCAGCTTTGAATTTCTCGTTCCATTCCATAAACGATTCAACCGTGACTCGATCACCAAGGAGTCTGGCCTCTTCTTCTAACTCCAGTGCCTTTCGTTTAGCTTCATCTGCCTTGGCTTGCATCGCTAGCCGACGTTCGCACGTAAAATTCAACCGTTCTTGTACTTCTGAAAGCATATCAAATATCATTATGTATCCAAGGGAACGTTGCGCCACCGAATCAAGCGAACGATGCAGTTCTCCTACTTGATCCGATGTGAGCCCTTTGACATTGCAAATATCGTAAATGGGCTTTTCGTGAGGATATCGTTCAGTGTATTCGAAAACGATAGTGCATTCGCACGAAACAGCGGCATCCGCTTCGCCACGTCCCAGGAGGCAGACTTCAAACCTCTGAAGTCCGTCGTTTCGAAGTATTCTCAATTTGTCCTCATAAATAGATTCTAATGCCGTCAGTTCATTCTGACGCTCCTCGTCCGCATCTGACATCAAAGCGACCTAAAAAAAGGAAGACAAAAACCTTCGTTCGAGAAAAAGACCACAGAAGCTATTTTTGTATGTAATAGGTTAAATATGGCTAAGCGTACATACGCACCAGTAAATCCATCCACCGCAATGTTCATCCCCAGTGTTGACACCCGAACACGAAGACACGGTTAAACAGCCTAGCACAGAAGAGTACATGGCTCGCTGCTGCTCTAGTTCTGCAGTGGATCCATGTCCTGGACGTCTCCGGGAGGTGACCGCCGAGCCAGAGTTGGGTTACACTACTTCTAGCTAAGAGCCAGGACACTACTGTGTTAGTCCGTTCAGCGACTAATGGCGCATTCCCCGCTGATTTTCGTGAGTATATTTTATCGATGGTTTTAGCTGAGACCTAGATGTGGAAACTCTGGCATTATATGAGTTCATGAAGTACATCAATTCAGATAATCTCATGCTTCGTCGTCTGTCATTCAGTGACACCAGAAAAACGTTTGCCTTATTTGCTACATACAGCGGGGTGGACAAGCGGAGACAACCAATTGCAGACCCCCCCCCCACTTCCTTGTTCTTCCCCTACCAGTCCCTCTTTCACCTGAGAAAATGCATGCCTTAACCTACACTCTAACGACTGTCAGATACAATCGCAAACTTACGAGAAAAGCGGGCAAAAGCGGATGATCGAAGCTATGGAAATTACCGGCAAGAAATACATAGGAGCGCCACGAGTGACAAACTGATCTTGTCGCCTTGAAACTCGAGTGCAACGAATCCTATATGGCCCGAAATAGTGAGAACATAGAATTCCCGCACTAGCAAAAAATTACAAATTATCCAAGAAAAGGCAAAATTTTGCAAAGGTGCAAAATTTTGCAAAACCCTGTGCGATTCGCCAGCCGCTCTGAGCCAATCCTCTGACCTCAAGTGTGTTCTCATTGGCCGGGTGCTAGGGTTTGATGCGTAAGTCAAGTGAAGTGAGCGCGCTGTCCATTGACTAGGTGAGACTTGTGAATTAATATCGAGTCCCTGGACATATGCGGCGCAACGAGTTATTATGCGCCCCCTAACGTCCGAAACGCTGGATCACAATTGGTCTGCGAGCATTGAACGGCCGGAACATAACTGTACGACTGAATAGATGTCTTTCATTACAGCGTGGTCAACATGCCTTCTTATGTTTAAGAGATTATCTCGTCAAACATTCGTGGCCGAGTTGTGGATGCCTTCGTCAACGGTGACGACTGACAGCTCGTGGCAACGGTGAACAATGTAAAATATCAAACTGCCTACTCCTGGATTCGTCGCTTTCTTGTTCAGAAGCAGGATACTACGCAGGCGCGTGGTCGTAAGCGCATTCTGTTGGAGGAAGAGATTGATGACATCCTGGAGTGGATCGCGAAAGACGCAACTCTACCACTACAAGGAATGCGAGTCCGAGTACTTTCCAATATGGATAAGAACATTTCAAAGTCTACAATCGCACGACACCTTAATGGCCGTCTTGATAACTATAAAGAGCATCTATCATACTTCAGAATGAACGAACATTGATCGAACCGAAGAGATACGAAAGGAGTTTGTTCAAACGTTTCTCGAATGTGAGAGGAAGTTCTTCATATGGATCGACGAAGCAAACTTCAAAGTTTACTGCAGACGTATTCGTGGTCGGGCGCCCAGAGGAGTGAGGGCCTGTGTCAAACAGTAGAGGCCTGAATTTGCATCGTATCGGTGCACTCAAAATGGATGAAAACGTTTCGATGCCTATCCGGAGAGGCTCATTCACTGGCCCCCTATCTCTCGAATGGCTGAGAGGCATTTTAGACAAACTGAAACGAGGAGTGGAGCTCCGGCAGGTGCTCGTATTGGGTGACAATGCACCATGTCTGTACCACCACGTTTGTAAGTACTTGCGTCAGTCGAATGATACGAAGAGGTTGCCATTCTGAGATTGAACCCATACTCCCCGTTCCTCAATCCCATCGAAAATGTTTAGCAAGTGCTGAAGAATCGAGTGAAGAATGAAATGCGAGTGCAGTACGATGAACTTCTGGACGGAGATCCCCAGAACCTCATGACGCATATGGAATGGAGGTTGCAGTTTCTGGAACGCATTGCCAGAACAGCAACCAGTGAGATCAGTGTTGCGGGATGTGGTAATACGATTCGGCACATCCGTGGACCTTTTCCTGATTGGTTGAAGAAAATATGACGTGCTTTGACTACATTTCCACCTCATCACTTTAGACATCTGGTTGTAAGCGTATACCATTAGGAGCGAGTAGGGACACGAGGCAATTCAAAGTCTGGGCGAAATACGCATGCACGTACGTAAGGTTATACATTTGTATGGGGGTTGCAGCGATAGCTGGTGTCCAGCGTTAGGCAATAACATGGGACTAGCTTCCAATGAGACTTGCGTGAGTGATATTTGTAGCGTATCGTCTACTTCGTACTGGTGTGCATCGCGCCTTACTCGTTCAGGAAAGACCTTAGACAATGCAGATAGGGTTTCAGAATTCCGAAAACTAGAACGTATGCAAAGTGAATTACCGAAATACTAAAAGTTATAGAAAGACATCAAAAATCCACAAGGGATTGATGCACCAAAAGTAATTGATATGCAACTCATTGCGCGGACAGTAAGCTACCGGTAAGTGAACGAGTGTTAATACTTACGCTATTGTGATGTCCTGTCAGGGTGCACTTTATACGCTGCAAGAAATTGCCAGTTCTACATTCGGGGGAACACTGTGGCGCCCAACGCTAATAGTGCGCGTGGTCGCGTCGCATAACCGGTTTCGCTGCCGCGTTGTAGTACAACCGCGCGCAGCGTTTGAGAAATGGATTCACATCTAAATACGGATGCATGGCTTGCAATTATGATTTCTCACGTATCTCTGTTGGCTTTTGATGAGCCTGTGGTTAACGATTTTGATAAGGACATAGCACGCTTGACCGCTATGGATCGAGATTGTGGTCGTTGATCGTGCATAGTACGCAAAACTAGCGCGGGTGAATGGACGCCGATTTACCGCGCGGCATGATGATCAATGCGTATTGTCAGAGCACCTAGGAAATGCATAACTTATGTTTACCACAATCTCAAGGGGAATATTTCCAGCAAGATCACCGATAAAATAACAGCAGTTGCGTAGCCACTAGTTATGCCGCCCGGGGCAGTCGTTCGTTTTTCGCACCCTTGCCAGCAGTTAATTGCGTAAACTACCACATCTGCGAACAGCCGTTCAATAGGGCGTTTCATAGAACAACAATAACCGAAAAATTTTAGAGTTCAGTTGTAAGTGTTTGCATTTGTTACTTGTTACAATGCTCGTGCACAAAATTTGCAAACACACGTGGCACGAACACTACCAATAACCCAGTCAAAATTCGGTCCATCGACCAGGCCTCTTCTTTATGGAGATAGTGACCAAGTCCGTGAGCGTTTTCGGGTTCATAGCTGACCGAAGTTAGTTCTGTGCAACCCGGTGTTGAGAAGGAGCGCTCACCGATGGCAATAATTATAGCCCTGGGGTAAGAAAGGTTGACAACAATATACCAATTAGCGGTGCGGATTCACCGCGGTTATATTTAAGTATGCCGCTTAAAAGCTCTAAATGTCCATGGAATTTTTCCTTTCCTCAACCCTTTCACAAAATACTGTAACCTATTGCTCTCGGCGAAGAATGTCGCCTTTTCTATATCTTCTTCAACATCACTAAACCGACAAGCATAGTTACGATCAAGTCGAATATACGGCGCATTCGACGCTCAATGAGTTCGTGGTCTGAGTGTTCGCTGAACTCGGCAGTTTGACTGCAAACGTTTCGTCACTACCCGGGGTGACATCGTCAGTGCGCGTTTAGTTAGCAGAGCGGCGCGGTACGAGCTCAACGAACACGCAGACCACTAATTGAACAACCTGAGCTACCAACATTTGCTTCTATATCGCAGCCCAATGAGTTCCAGCAATTCAGAGCGGTTTTTATGATGCATTATCATGTTACACATCCAGTGATTCCCCGGTTGTCATTCCCTATCCTGTGATAACTGTGTTCCATGTGATCGCCTTCGCTGTTCCATTGTGAACCTTATTGTTCCAAACGATCATTTATCTCATCGTATGTGACTCCGACCCGATCGTCCGGCCTTCACGCACCTACTCTGCCCTCTGTAAGGACATGTACCAGCATGCCACTGGCGCCGACAAAATGTTATCGTGCTTGACCTCATATGTTGGCCAGGTATATGGTATGTTAGCACGCATTTCTCTGTAAGTGCACCGTAAATCCCTCAGTAGGACACGTACGACGACGTATGTTCCAGTCGTCTAGCCGAAAACCCAGTTTGGACATTGATGTGAGTGAAGCTCACACGGACGTCGCCGAATGTCTGAATGACCGCACGTCTTTGGAACACAGCAAACCCAATCTAACTGACGTGCATGAAATGCCCGAACAGTTATACAGCACGACTTGGATACCCTTTTGGGCGTTCCGATGATTCATCATTTGGCCCAATAGCTTTGGTAAACAGGCAATCCGATTAGGAGACGGTAACAGACGCGCCACTGGTGTCGGTTGCGAGCCATGTCCTGTAAAATCTCGAGCCAAACACAAGGCGAGTCAAGTGGACTCCAGCCCGGAAGGCGAGACGGATCAACGGCACCCAGTTTGGTCGTCAGAGATTTCATTTCCTTCTGCCAAGCCAACTTCCGTCCACCTCGAGCCTTGCGCCACTCTACACCTAGCAAACTAAACAAGACCCTCATAGGTAAGCAACGACCAGGTATACGTAGCACGTGCCCGAGCCAAACAACTTATTCGGTGCTATCTCTTGTCAAAACGAGACTGGACCTTAACGTGGTGCGACGGTTTGCGTACCTCAGTGACCCGTTAAGCTATACTGGGTGATGCTCCCGGGCACCTTGAGAGCTACTCCTACCAGGTTGGTCAATGGTGAGAGGTCAGAAAAACTCAGTCTCCTGATCCTCCAGGTTGGGGGTTGAAATGGGATGGCGTCAATTTATGTAAAACTAAATCATTGCCACCTCTCCGCTGCCTTGCGGACAGGCTTTTAAACCAAAGGCTTTGGATGAGGACCCTAATCGTCCTCCTGTCTAGCTCTGGGCGCCCTGGCAGTATCCCAGCCCACATACAACCATGACATTTTCTTCAAACATAAACTTCATCCTGCGTCGGCCGTCGCGCACATCATCAAGGCTTGCCTTACCCGCTGCATACAGCAGGACGGATAAGCGAAAAAATGCTACTGCTGGCGCCTTCCTTCTTTCTTTTCCACCTGTTTCTCTTACTCCCATCCCGACCCCCATTACTAAACTTCCTTCTATAATTCCCAGCCTAATGGATAGCAACGGAAATGCCTCTGGAGTAGAATCAACTGCAGCCACCTTCTCGCGACATGTACCGGACGCCCATCGGCAAAACTCCCTTATAAGGCCACGCTATCCCGTTTCCATGGCGACATTCAACGTTCGTACTCTAAGACAAACAGGTCAACAGGCTGCACTCGCACACACCTTGGACACAATGGGTATTGATGTGTGTTGTGTATCCGAAACCAGGATCAATGACCCTAACGGGGTTATTGAATTAACTGCACCCGGCTTATCCTCTCGTTATCGGCTGCACGCATCCGGAGACGCCGATGCAGCACTCACGGGTCAAGCTGGTGTAGGTATCATTCTAAGCTCCAAGGCTGAGCCATCGTTGGTTGATTGGATTCCGGTGAACAGCCGTTTATGTACAGCCCGTTTGACGACATCAGCTAAGGGTTATTCACGAAGTAGTACAGAACATTGTTTATTTTTGGTTTCCGCTTATGCTCCTACCGACTGCAGTTCTAATGCTGTCAAGGACACATTCTATGACGAACTGAATGCGCTATCACGCAGTGATACTAGTTCAGATATCATAGTACTTGCAGGTGATATGAACGCACAAGTAGGGCGTCTGAGCTCTTCAGAAGCTCAGCTGGGTAGTAACTGCGCTTAACTCCGAACAGACTGACAACGGTGAGCGTCTACTGCCACTGTGTGCGGAGCACCAGTTGTTTCTTAGTAACACTGCTTTAGACACAGTAGGAGCCGAAGTGCCACTTGGTGTCCTCCTGTAGCTGGCCAGCGATGGACCCAAATTGACCACATAGTCATAAGTTACAGGTGGCGTTGTTCCATCCTGGATTGCCGCTCGTACTGAAGTACCTGTGTCGACTCTGATCATGCCTTGGTACGCTATCGTCTCGCCATGAACTTTACCGGGAGGCGCACCAAGTGTCCCCTACGATTGGCAACTGAGAAATTGTCTCAGTCCTCGATCAGGCAAGCCTATCAAGACGCACTGCATACCGAACTTCTGTAGTCTTGTCCTAATTACGCGGTGCTTCAGTGGAATAAGATCTCGGCCGCCATGCACGACGCAGGAGCATCTGCTTGTGACACTATCTATCGTCACCGCACCAGTCACTGGATATTCGAGAGGTCGGTGAACCTGTTGGAATCCAGAAGACACCTCCCGGCTGGCTCTGAACACAATGTGACCAGACGGGCTATTAGGCGTGAACTAAAGCGGAGCATGCGTGCTGACAAAGAAGCCTGGTGGACCAGTATGGCTCAAGAAATGGAGGAGGCAGTAGCAGTAGGCAATTACCGCAAACTCTTCCAGCTAATCCGCGCCACTGGTCCCAGAAAACCAGGCGACAGTCAGACAATCAGAGACGGCGCGGGTGCGCTGATACACAATAAGGAGCGCCGTATGGCTCGTTAGGCGGAACACTTGCAAAATCAGCCGACCCCGTGCACCCGCACATCTTCCTACTCAGGTGATGCAAGACAAGCCATGGACGGTTAGTTCAGAGCCTACGTCGGAAGCCTAGGTCTGAAACGCGATCACAGCCCTCAATCGTTTTCGTGCCGCTGGCCCGGATTCCCTCCCACCTGCATTATTTAAGGATGGTAGTGAGGTCCACTGTAAAGCACTGACCTCCCTATTGGGATACATCTGGGGGATGAGTGCCGCGGCTAGTTGAAAAGAATTGATTATAGTGGCAATATACAAGAAGGGCAGTCGCACAGACTGTTCCAACCACAGGGGTACTAGCCTAACGCCAATTGTGACAAAATTATTGGCCTAGATTACCATTCATCGCCTTATTGCGGAACGGGAATCTCGGATTAGGGAAGAACAGACAGATTTTCACCCAAGACGTGGTTCTATAGACCATACATTCACTCTGAGGCAGTTGCTAGAGCAGCGCCATGTCTACCGCAGACCGATAATAGCTGTGTTCCTCGATTTCAAGAGTGTGTTCGATTCAATCAATCGACTGATTCTATTCGAAATACTTCCACGGAAGCGTTCCCACGAAATATGTGAACATTCTTCGTGCTCTATACTCGAACACTACAGGCCGCGTCAGGGTCTACGGTGACCTGTGGGATAGCTTTCCGACCACAAGTGGTGTTCGTCAGGGTTGTCCGATTTCCCCGTTTTTGTTCAATTTCGTCGTGGATTCTATCATGGAGTGTTCCCTTGCGGAATCTCATGATGTAGGCGTTGAAGTGCTGCCTTGTAAAAGATTAGTTGTTCTAGATTATGTGGAAGAGATCGTCTTGCTTTTCGATGATGTTTGGGCGGAACAATCAACCCTGAATATCCTGTCTACAGTGGTCCCATTATTTGGTATGTACTTCGCACCTTCAAAGTTCTAACGGTTGCTGCAGGACCACCAGTCACTCTATGACTTATTGGCGCTTGCTATCGAGGTGGTTGATCAATTCATTTATCTTGGCAGCTGCATCAACAAGGATGAGCACATAGAAACTGACGTCAGCTCACGCATTGCAAAGGCCAGAGCTGCCTTCTTGGACCTGCGGCATCTCTGGCGAAAGAAGGGAGTTTCCTTCCGTCTGAAAGACCGTGCGTAAGGCCACAGTGAGAGCCGTTCTGCTCTATGGTAGTGAGACTTGGCCCCTTCGGTCTGAAGAGCTGAGGCGCCTTCAAGTCTTGGATCATCGTTGTCCGAAGCATTGCCGGTGTCGGATGGCACCAGCGTGTCCGCAACGATGATGGGTGTAGGCGAGTGCTAGGTAGTAATAATCATACTAACCCCCAAGAACAACAGATAGCAATGAATAAGTTGCGTTGACTCGGGCACGTGCTACGTATGCCTGGTCACCGCTTACCTAGGACGGCCTTGTTCAGTCTACCAGCTGTAGGCTGGAGCAAGGCTCGAGGTGTACAGAAATTGACTTGGCAGCGGGAAATGAAGTCAATGGCCAACAAATTGGGGGCCGTTGGTTTTGTCTTGCCTTCCATGCTGGAGTCCACGTGACTCACCTTGTGCTTGGCCCGAAGTTTACAGGACATGGCTCGCAACCAACACCAGTGGCGCGTCTGCTGCCGTCTCCTAGTCGGATTGCCTGTTTAAAGTTTGTTTGGCGCTGAGTTATCTGCGTGCTTATGGCTGATTATGACGCAGGGCAGTGAAGGCCGCAAGGAATCTGTCTCGCGGATGCTGCCTTATCTTTGCACTATAGCCAGCTGTTTGTGACATTATGTTGTCTACACAAGGTGCAAGCGCCTTGACCCTGAATGTTTGCTTGGGGCATTAAGCTTTTTAAGTGAGTCCCCCTTCTCTCCCTCTTCTTATTCTTTATTTCATAGGTGCTCATGACTGTATGGCAGCGAAGCATCAGTTCAAATGGCTGATGTACTGCTGTTGATGATGATGATGATGAAACGGTGAAACCATCACTGCGTCTATCTTTAACAAAGCTACTTGTTTATATGCGATTGTACTGGGTAACACTTGCTCCTGTCGTGTCGCCGAATACAAGTGTTTCCGCTCCGTCCGTTTGTTCTGGTATTCGGCTCGTCGGAGCATCGTCGTCTTATATGTGTTTACAATTCGGTTGTTCAGCATGGCTTACAGTCCGGAATCCTTGTCGGTACCACGAACCTGCTCCAGGGAATATATTACAAATTGGCGTCGTAGACAGTCGACGCAGAATGTACAGAGGTTATTCGGCACAAGTTGTATCGCATGAACCGCTAGTTTATCACCCGGTTAACGATTTCGAAGACTGGCATTGGAAAATGGTCTATTTTCAGAATTGCAGAGGAATGACTAAAACCTTTGTTTACGCAGCTACTTGGGCCTGGATGCGGTACGCTTGTTCCGCACAATGTAAGTACCAGTCGATGAACCATTTTAGTGTATCTGTGCCGCACTTTGCGAATTGATCTACGGAGGCACCCCGCCAAATTCCTATCCCGCGCACAATCTTGGACCGCGCTCGGTGGGTCGAATTGCGTTACCTCACAAGCGGAGTCACATGCGAATTTCATGATCGTTAACGAGCACATTGCTGTTTCGGAAATGGAGGCCGCGCTGCCAATGCCGAATGACCTTGCCCTTTACGATGGATCGCAGCACACCATCACGATACCGCCTCATTACTTCCCCGAGCTCGTAGATTTAGTTGTTTGTGAAACGGCTACCTTTTACTACCAAGCCCTACTGGACGTAGCGATTTGGACTAGTGTTCCAGACAGTTTCAAACATTCAACTCCTGTGGTGTCTTCCGTCAAAGCCTGCCCCTCGCAGAACAGAAAACTTTGTACTACAAGGCAGTTAGCTTTTCTGAACCCGCTCACTCATCTGTTTCGTGTTCTGACATCTGAAATACATGGGTCTACGCCGTGGAGATGACGGCAAAACTGTTTTCCCTTCAATACCGTTCAGTGAAGTTTATATTTCACGCAGACCATCACGTTTCTGTTTGGTTAATTTTCTTAGTATGCTTTAACCCGTGTCACATCGCTAGGCATTATTTGCCGCGGATCATATTGATTTTCGTCACGACGGCAGTGTCTCCATACGAGTTTTGTCCCCCACAGATACCGCACGCTTAATCTTTTTGTTTTTTTGACAAGGCTGATCCGCTTTGAATTTTCGCAGCGGACGTTGCATTAACGCGCTTCCCCCTTCCCATTCTGAGCGGTCCTGGACCACCCTATGCGGTGCCTTCTGATTACAGTGTGGCTGGTGGGAAGCACATACCTTGGCAGCGACCGCATCTGTTCTTGGGTGCAGCTTAGGACAGTGTCTATCAGCGGAGGAAGCAGTGTAACGCTAGTGAAACCACCACTGGTTCGTTTAAACCATTACGTTACTTGTAGCTCCTGTTTTATTCCCTTTCCTATCTTGAATATATCGTATTCATGAGTGAAGCAAACCGGTGAAACCATCACTGCGTCTATCTTTAAACAAAGCTACGTGTTTATGTACGCTTGTACTGGGTAACACTTGCTCCTGTCGTGTGGCGGACTACAAGTGCTTCCGCTCCGTCGTTTGTGTCCGGTATTCGGCTCGTCGGAGCATCGTCGTCGTATGGTGCGTTACAATTCGGTTGTTGCAGCATCGCTTACAGTCCGGCAATCCTTGTCGGTACCACGAACTTGCTCCACGGAACATTTTATCTAGCCATTATTGCTGAAAAACATGTCCTATAACGGTCAATAATTAGCCAGAAAATGGAAGGCATGGTGACCGCAAACAGCACGTTACATTTTCAGAGTTCCAGATGGGACTGGAACGATAGGAAAATCCATTGAGTTCCTTCTTGAGCAAATCGTTGAGCAGGAGAAATGATAGGTGCTAGTTCTTGATAGAGCTACAATCGAAACACCAAACACTCCCTCGATCAACCAATCACTGCCCACCGATTCTGCACTAGCCAGTCCCGCGGATGTGTAGGTTACGTGATGTATAAAAAGAAGTAGAAAGTAAATGGAGATAAAGGGGAATGTAAAGTCAATTAAAATGAAGGATAACACCAAGAGTGAAGAGATATGACAGAATAAGAACCTAATACTTTGAGATGGATATGGTCCAGAGATGGGAAAGGTTCCGTGTTGCCTCCTCAGAGAGTAATACTGACAGCTCTAAACCCTTATCTGTAGGTTCACTGACTACACTTTCTGGAAGCGAGTTCCAGCGCACGATAACTCTACGCGATAACCGAGTTTCCGCCCTGATCACGTCAGAACGCGGCTTGTGTAGCTTCATTGGATGACCGCGAAAACAAGGTGACCTAGCCGAGCTAAATGGCCAGTTCAAGTCCGGTCCACCCTTCCCAGTTAAAATGCGGTAAGTAAGGATTACGTCTCCTCGAAGCCGTCGGTAGTGCATTGAATATATACCCAAGCTAAGTAGACGCTCGAGGTACGATTGCCCCCGTAACCCCTCGACCAATTTGGTACCTACTCTCAAAACCCTCTTGTCCCGAACAAGGCAGGGCGGACAAGCCTGGACACAGTATTCCAGATGGCGCCGAACGAAAGCTGAGAACAGCTTCACAAATATATCGGCAGTTAAGACCCCGAATGAGCGGCGTATTAACCACAACATTCTGAAACCCCTACTTGCGGTCTTCTTCCAGTTGTCACCAGAATGTAAAGACGAGGAATGAACAACACCTAGGTCTACCTGGTTGGAGAGAAGGGGGAGTTCAACACCACCGAGTACGTAGCGCAAAGGCGAAAAAGTTGCTCCTATACGAAGGACGGAACACTTAGCCTGATTTATGGGCAGTAGCCACAAGGCAGACCAGTCCCAGAGTCTGTCCAGTGCATGCTGTATGGCCTCAGAAACCCCAGGAACATTTACAACATTCCATGGCTTAAGGTCATCAGCAAACAATAGGGATGATACCCCAAACTCTCCAGAGAGATCATTTACGTAGATGGAGAACAACATCGGTCCAAGGACCGAGCCCTGTGGGACACCGCTAAGGACAGCTTGCCTAACGGATGAGCTGCGACCCACACGTACACACTGCTCTCTTCCTTGCAAGCACACAGATACCCAGTGAAGGGCGCGGCCAGATACGCCGTAGGAGCTCAGCTTTTGTGTTAGTCTCGAGTGGGGTGCCTTATCAAATGCTTTCGAGAAGTCTACGAAAAGCACATCCACTACGTGGCCATTGTTCATTGTCACGGCCCAAGCTTCACGAGCAACCAACAAATTCGTCAGACACGAAAAGCCTTTCCGGAATCCGTGTTGTGCAGTACTGAGTAGATTAAATATATTCAGGTGACCTTCCAACGAATCTCTCACCAGCTTTTCAAGCAGTTTGACCACGATGCTAGTCAGACTGCCTGGCCTATAATTGGCTGACAGGCTCCTGTCGTCATGTTTGAAGACAGGACAGATGACAGCCTCCTTCCATTCAGAAAATAATGTACAGCTGTCAAGTGACTTCTGAAACACCATTGTCAGCGGTCCTGTTAGTTCCACCGCCAACTCATGCGGATGGTTCCGGTGAATTGAATCAGGTCCAGCTGCTTTGGAAGGGTTCAGTTCTTGCAGCAGTTTAAGGACTTGCGTTTCAACCACAGTAAATCCAGCTAAATAAGAACCCTCAGGTACTCTGGGGACAAGTTCAACGCGGCCTCACGTACAAAAGCCCCCGCATACTGCTCACCAAGTACACTAGACTTATCTGAGTCCGCATACGCATGAGTTCCACCGGCCAACATCAAAGTTGGAATTACCGAATTTGAACCACAGCGTCTCTTAACTTAAGCGAAGAACTTCGGATTTTCCGAAGCCTCATCAGCCAATTCCTTTTCGTACAACAGCTGAGCTTTCCTTAAGTGTTGTTTAGACCTATCTCTAGTCTCGCGGTATCTATCGTAGGTGCTAGTTGATGGAGCCACACGGTAGGTCTTCCAGTACCTAGAACGCTTATGGAGCAGGTACTTGCCAGTGGTATCTATCCACGTATCTCCTTTCTCCTCGCAAGCGGGATGTAGGGAGTAGACACTT